>OY757312.1:134188777-135388777 GCA_963583905.1 Stenurella melanura
GCTCACACGATGCTAAAGGTCAAGGAAATCGACTCCAAGCTTTGCCAACAAGTCTCGCATTATGCGTCAATTTTTTAGAAATAATGGAACTAGGAAGATCTTATTTCATATCTAGTTGGAAAATAAGCAAGCCTACAAGACTGTCACTAACACTGCAGATAAATATGTTAGTTCTGAAACCGTTCCAACGACGCGCGACGGATTGTTGTGCACAAGAAAGATGCAGTCAGTGATGGGGTTAAGACCATTCTCAAGAATCGTTGATATAGATGTTCTGATACTTACCATATCATTTTTTAATTTTAGTTACTGTTTTACTCTTCCCAATTGTTAACATTTGGATGATCATGATGTATGCCAAGTTTGGTGTTCTCCTAAAGTCTAGTTATTTTTTGCTTACTCATGTGACTATTAGATCGTATTGATCTTGTTGACAGTAGACTACGTCTCTCGTAATCTCGACGAAGAAAGCCCTTATTGTCTTTTAGAATTCTTAGAATTCAAGGATATAAAGTATCAGTCTCTGCCGCTAACTGACGAATAGAGTGATGCTGGTCTACAGAAACACGGGCTAAAACTGCAACTAACTGTGTGTTCTTCATCTCGTGCGGTTCTGAGTTTAAAAACATTTCCTTTTTCCTCAAAACTCTCACTTTCGCTCATGTTCCTTGCCAATTTTGCAAACAATTTGTTTGATGGCACCGGCCTGTTTCGAAAGTGTTCATGCTTTACTATTTTCTTCGCATTCTCCATAAATTAATATAAATTTTTCCTTATTGCCATCTCGGATACCATTGTGTAAATCTATTTAGAAGTATAACATAAATTAAAAAGGAATAACATAGTCACAATACAGCATTTCCAATTTGACGTTACCTATAACGTTGATTGATTGATTGATTTGCCAGCGTACGGTGAGCGTTGCTGTTGATTCCGGGCATCCATGGAGGTTCGTTCCAACTCCTAGCATGGTCGTCCGCCGAACACGCCCAACAGAGGGCCAAACCGCGTGCCGGAACCAAATCTCAGATATTTTATATAACGCTGGACCGGCTGCATACGCTGGGTGGACATGGGACACACTTATTGTTAGCAATGAGAGCTATATGACGCATGGGATAGGAATATAGGATGGGAAATGTAATTGATTGTGAGATGCTTCTTTTAAGTTTCCATGCTTCTTTTTTAGTTTCCATCTATCACCATCTCCTTATTTACTCTTTCTCCAAGTCTTCTGTTTCTGAATCTAGCAGTGTGCGCCTCCTTCTGCCCGCTTGCGTTCAATTCGCTTGCCAAGACATACATGCATTCGCTGGCCGCAGGGAGCTCTTTTTTAACCGCTCCACAGGTAAATATCCATGTACGGTGGAAGTGCCTTATCTCGCGATAGAAAAGCTTTTTATGGTCGGTTGGGTATAAGAAAGAGGCCCGAAAGAATATTTTGCACACTCTGTATATTAGTTTGCGTCTACAGTAATAACTTTCAACTGCCGCTTTCCAATTCCGGGTATTTTCTATTTCATTACCTATTTAATACCTTTTCATTTTTATCCCTAAATATTTTCTCTGTTGTGTAATATACTATACTGTGACAAGGATTAATAAACCAATAAACAGAACTTAAAAATAAAACTTATCTGTTCATCCTTTGCTTTGCTTCTGTTACTACTTCCATTCGTTACAAAACCAGTCCGCTGACTTTCATTGATAGTGCATTATATTACCAGATGTTTATTTTATCGCACTAACTACTTGAGAAATGGTGCTCGGTCGTCTTAGCACAGGTATAGGCACTTACTTACAATTGCTTTATTTGATTCTATTTAAAAAACTGTACGCGTAATTATTAATTCCATATGAACTTTGTTTTTCTGTTATGGCGTTTCACTTCACGCAGAATTTTTTGATGTATCGGTGGCTTAAATTTTCTCGAGTTTAACGCGATTTTTACCGATTTTTTAGCGTGTTCTTTCGAGAGCATTTTGCAGCACGTCTATACACGAGGCTAGTCCAGCGTGACTCCAATTTGACGTTACTTATGACGTTATGTCAAAATTCAATTGTCCCCATGGCTAACTATGTTGATTCAGAAACAAAACCCTTCAATGAAGTTTTATCATATTTTATGAATTTTCCCGAAATTTTTCTTATGGAAGTGTATATTTTTTTTACACAATTGAATGCAGAAAGAGAATCTCTAAAACAATCGACACAAAAAAGTATAGCCATACCATTAAAAAGAAAAGTTGACTATAGTTACTTTGGCACATTTGATCACATAGATGACTTATGGACGTCATTTGATAGAGCTTGATAAGCGATTTACAAATATATATAATTTGCTGTAGTTTTTTGTTAAAATAAAAAAGATACAGGGGTGCGAATACCAAACTAAATCACCTGGTATACCAAATAAATAAATACAAAATAAATGTTGCAGTAATTATGATACAAATTTACGCGTATAGTTGCCTTCAATCTTTTAAGGCACATAATAAACCTCAAAGCTATGCCGCTTTGACTTAACTACAGCATTGAAGGGAGACCAGGACAAGTCCATTTTCGAACTAACGCCTGTATAGCATATTAAATATTAAATATATTGTACAACTTATACAATACATAGAATATCATTATTATTATATAAAATATTTTCCGGAAGAGTCAAATAACAAATTGACGAAAATACACATGTTCCAATTATTTAACTTATTTATTTTGTTCACATTACTCAACTCGCTCCCATGGAAAATATATTTACGACCTAACGGCAAGCTAACGGTTTTTTAGTGAGGACGCAGAGTCGAACTTTTAATATTGTCAGTGTATCATGGAATTTCATATTAACCCCTATAATATTTATAAATAAAAATAGTTTCTGATCTGTGTTATGTGTTTACATTATATTTAGTGTTCAGCACTTTTTTTTTATTTTAGAAATCGAAAGTAGAACACTTTTTAAGACAATTTTAAAATTTTTAGGTTTTTATTCGAACGTTAAAGCCCTTAAATAAATTACCAACGTTGGGTCCCACCGGGGCGGAGCTTCGCGTAACGTCACTTTGCATATGCTGATCGGGTGACAGTCGAAATTTAATAAGCGTGTGGCGCGTGTTATTGTGTTTCTGTATGGAAGCGGTGTTTGATTGTTAAATTATAATTTAAACATACAGGAAAAATTATGCTTTTTAATGTTTCAAAAAGTTTTATTAAAACTCTACACGTGTTTCGGCTTATTAGGCCTTTATCAAGAGTACAAGATAATACTGATAAGACTGAGTATTATCTTGTACTCTTGATAAAGGCCTAATAAGCCGAAACACGTGTAGAGTTTTAATAAAACTTTTTGAAACATTAAAAAGCATAATTTTTCCTGTATGTTTAAATTATTGAAGAATGTTTCACAAGGAACCAACCGTAGAATCAACCCAATGTGTTAAATTATATCTTGGAAACAAACACCTTTTTCATTCAAACTTCAGATTAACTCATTTCATGACATTAAAGTTTGACGGATTATAATGGACTACTGACTACTTGACTACTATGGCAAACTCGCCGTCGTTTATGCATAATGACGTCACGAGTCGGCGAGGAGCTTTGTATACTTTGTATACTGAAACCCAATCTTTAACATTGAATATCTAAGGATTAGATATACTTATGAAGCTGAAATTTTAACAGCTTGTCTGGATTATCGAATACTATTGAATACCAAAAAATAATGAAATAATAATTATCGGTAACAAGCCCATTGTGACAGATTAAAAGGGTAATACTTTAACAGGTATTATACATGATATTTTCCTTTGTGTTTTAGAGTATTTTATGCAATTGTGTTTCTATAAATATTTTGGCGGGTAGATAATTATTCGGGTGTTTTGTGTTTATAAGTGGCTGTGGTAAAATAATATCGTAAAAGTGTTTAGGTCTTGGGAAGATTCTCTACCTAGCACTAGCAGAGAATGTCAAGAAAGTATGGAGATTAGTAACAGCTCACAAATTACAGAGAAAGTTTCTAGACAACATTTATGTGAACATAGCCAAAAAGTAGTTTTAAAAGTTTATAAAAATATAAAATAAAATGGACGAGAAACCGGAGTAGTGAAAAAAAAAACGCCTACTTTACAGAAACTGAGCAACAAGATAATATCTGGTAATTCTAATTTACTCAAAATGCTTCAATGCTCAATAAATAGTGTGCACAAAAATTTGAAGTACGGCTCTGTGAGACATCAATTATCTTAACGAGACAAATTTATGGTCCGTTTTTTACAGCTTTTTTTTAGCTCCACTAAACGAATGAAGGCAACTATACATGCAAGAAGATTTCACAGCATTATCAGTAAGCCCTAACACAGGTAAATCAAATGATGCGTTCACTATCTACATTTGAAGACATTTTTCTCTAATTTAATGTGCACATGTCACTCCTACCGTATCGCAGTGTTTTGCTTTTTTACGGGCACAGTTTCTCCAGCACTTAAGCGTGGCAGAGATAAAGTGAGAGAAATATGCGTATAAAACTCGGTTACGTGCGCAGGTTGAAAGAAGTAGCAGTAAAAGTATCATCTTTATTCTGATAGTGTCGGCTCTAAGTATCTCCTCTTAAGTGTGTAGTGCACTTTCAGCTATTTCCATTTACCTTCAAAATTTTTGTGGGTAATTGCAAATGCAAAGGATAGTCTAGGGCTAAATATAAACTCTGGGACAATTATAGTTTAGTATTAGTAGGGATTGTTACCACAAGTTATATTAATCTCAGAATTTGAATATTGATACCCAGATTGAAATCCCAGTCATGTCTCATTAAATACTAATTGTGTTGACATATTTCTTATTTGTTATTAATAAGTATATTTTCATTCACATACTTATCGGTAAAAAATTCGATCCACCCAAAATTTTGACGAGGTCTGGACATATTAATTTGAGGCTAATTAGTGAAATTAAATAATATGGGATATTCCGTCCCTCTCCTTCGAAACTATCGTTGGGCACTGCAACCTCCTGGAGTTATCGTGCTCTTCTTGTCATGCTTCACTTAGTCCACTCCAGTATTCCTGTATCCCCAATCAAGTGATACAGGTCTATGGTCGGGCGGGTGCTGACGAATTCCGGGTCTGTTCGTGTTTGCCCCTTCTGCAGGTCAGCGCCTCGCCGTTGAATATGAAGTGATTAACCGTTTCCGGCTCCTTGCCGCATAGTCTGCAGTCTACGTTGCCGTCAAATTTACCGATTGTATTGAGGTACTTCTTTACAGGAAAGTGTCCAGTCAGAAGTCCTGTTATTAATCCTATTAGCGTCCTTTTCCTCGTGAGCAGTTCCTCAGTTTGTTTTGCACAGGGATCTTTAATGAATGCTTTTCCATGTCGATTTCCTGAAACGTTCCTCCAGTGGTTTTTGTATTTACTCTTGACCCAGTCTCTAATCATTCTTCTGGCTGAGCTTTTGGAAATGTCCAGCGCGGGTTCTGAGCCATAGAATATATTAGCTGCCCCTTGTCTAGCAAGTTCATCAGCTTTTTAATTACTGTCAATTCCGGAGTGTCCTGGCACCCAGAGTAATTTAACTCTGTTCTGCTCATCCAAAATTTTCAGCTCTTCGTGGCAATTCCATACCAGTTGGCATGACACTTTGTTAGAGGCTAGTTCTCTGAGTGCCGCCTGACTATCTGATGGTAATGGAGATCTCGTGTTGATATTTGTCGATTTACATTCTCACGTACAAATTCAAGTATAGCCAGAAATTCCGACTGGAATGTTGCCCAAGGGAACGACTTGTACTTGCCCTGGGTCTTTCCTCATGTATTTCTGCTCCAGCTCCTGTGTTTGTCCTAAACCCGTCAGGATCCCAGGTTAGGTTCTTACGTAGTATGTCAGGAGCTCTTGTTGGCCAGTCCTTCCTAACTCCAATGGGGATATTGAAGGGTTTGTTGAAGGTAATTTTTGACATCATGTAGTCTCAATAGAGAATCTTCTGCAATGCCAATTATCCCCAAATGTCCTCCCGATCTAGCTTCGTGGAAATTCGAGTTGTATGAGTTGTAAAAGCCCCATACTGGCCTCTCCCTGGATCACTATGCTAATTCGGGGGGGGGAGGTTTAATAGGATTTCCAAGGCTACCGTGGGGGCTCTTTTCAGAGCACCCGTAATTCCTAAGCAGGCCGGTCTCTATACCCGGCTCAGCCGCCGCTGTAGTCTGAGTTGTCTTTGATTACCAGACTAAAGCAGCGTACGTAATGGCGGGTCTTACAACGCGGGTGTAAAGCCAGTGCAACACACTAGGCCTAAGCCCCCATATTTTACTGCATGATCGCCTGCAGATTGCCAATGTGGCTACCGATTTATGTATTATCCTGTCTAGGTGTTGGTTCCAAGTAAGCTTGGAGTCTATGACAATTCCAAGATATTTGACCGCTTTCGACATCTGCAGTGTGTGTCTTGAAGGACTAAAGGACCTAAGCCCTCCAGATTTCTTCTGGTGAATGAGATGATGTAACTACCATTACTTCCCCATCTGATCTTAATCAAACTAGTGGTTGGAGCTAAAAATATTGGTAAAATTTGTTCCACTTTTTTGAACTGGAATTACATGCCTATTAGTTCCACATCCACGTAGTGGATTGGAAGTATAGTAATCGTAAAAAAAATTCAAAAATTTTTCTTCTTGAAATCGGTTTAGAACGTCATGAAACGTCGAGATTTTAAATTTGAGCGAAAAAAAAAAATTTCTGTCTGTCTATCGGCCTGTCTGTCTGTCGGTCTGTCTGTAACTTATTTTGTCCGCATGCTTTCTCCGGAACGGTTTAAAATATTGACTTGAAATTTTGTACACGTAAGTATATATTATAATGAGATCTGGAACTGGATTGTTTTTTGAAGATATCCGGTGAAGGGTTTGGGCGTAAGTAGGGGTAAATATGGGGAAATATGTAAAGCAAGCTGGTAAGAGTACAGAAACTTGAAATATGATGTATGTACTACAAGCCAAGGCCTCAGATTTTTTATAATATTTTTCAACCCCCCGACCAACTTCTTCATTATTAAAGTGGTTGATAAAATAAAATTGAGATACTAATTTGAAATTTGGTACACGTATGTATTATAACGACATCTGAAACTAGATTATATTTTGAGATGATTTCGTTGAAGGATTGGGGGTTAAATAGAGGTAAATAAGGGAAATAAATAAAGCAAGCTGATAAGAGTACAAAAACTTGAAATTTGGTACGCGTATGTATTATAACGACACCTGGAACTAGATTATATTTAAAGATGATTCCGTTGAAGGATTCAGGGTTGAATAGGAGTAATAATAATAATAATAATAACACTTTATTATCCAAAAGACCAATTACAACGGTATAGGATTAGTCACACGATTAGACACCACCACGCTAGTGCCCCCTGATTATGACATAATTAAGAGCTTAAAATAATAGAAACTATAACACTAACAAATATTCTAAAAACAAAGACAACTTACATATATAAAATTACATTGTCACAAATAACTTTTACATTTAATATGAATATGCGTCGAATTTTCAATTAAAATAAAATAAAATAAATACGTAGATCAACAAGTACAAAATTCACATGTCTAAAAATTCTTCAACTGAGTAGAAACAGTTATTAATTAAAAATGTTTTAACATCTTTCTTGAAAGTTCTGGCATTGCTAATATTTTTAAATTGTTGAGGTAGCTTGTTATATAAGATTATTCCCATATACCTCGGATTTTCCTCATACTTTGATAAGCTATGTATAGGGATTAACAAATTGTGACCTTCTCTTGTACTATAATTATGATTATAATTACTTGGCAAAAATGAATTAAAATTATTTTGTACGTAAACGAGTACTTCTAAAATATAGATACAGGGCAAGGTTAATAATTGTAGATCTTTAAATATCTTTTTACACGATTCAAATTTTGATGTTCCTAAAATATAACGAATTGCTCTTTTTTGTAATCTGAATAATCTTTCAGATTTGTGAGTTGAACCCCAGAAAATAATACCATATGATATTCTTGATAGAAAGTGTGCATAATAGTAGGTTAACAGTGTTTGTCTACTGGCTAATTTTGATAATCTGTACAATGCATAACAGGTGGAAGAGATTTTCTTAGCAACAGACATTATGTGCGTATCCCAATTTAGAGCATTATCAATATGTATTCCTAAAAATTTTGTAGAATGTGTTTGTTGTATAGATTTACCCTCTAATTTGATTAGATGACTATTAATATATGTGGAATTTCTAGGAGAAAATATAATAAATACTGTTTTAGAAATGTTCAAGAACAATCTGTTTATTTTAAAATATTCAGCATATCTTACTATGTTGTCTTGTAAAGAAGCTAAAGCATTCTGCATAGTTTTTCCGCAACACAAATAGGAATTATCGTCAGCAAACATGATTAAATACTCATCAAAGAAACTCGGTAAGTCATTAATATAAAATAAAAACAATAAAGGCCCTAAAACGGACCCTTGTGGTACGCCAAATTCTATTTTTAGTTTACTCGATTGAGTACCATTAACTTCTACTAATTGAAATCTATTTGTAAGGTATGATGTCAACCAGTCTTTTGCTTTGCCTCTAAGGCCATATTTTTCTAGTTTCATGATAAGGATCGAATGATTTATTAGGTCGAAAGCTTTGCTCAGATCCATAAAGAGTCGAGAACATTTATTATTTTGATTTAAATTTTCATAAAGTTTCTCTAAAAATGCTAGTATTGCAGTCTGAGTAGAATATTTTTTACGAAAACCATGTTGAGCATTTGACAATATTTTATTTTTTTCTGAAAAAATTACAATTCTGTTAAAAACTACACGTTCTACTATTTTGGAAATAGTCGACAAAAGTGCCACCGGTCTATAATTCTCAGGCAAAATATTATCTCCTTTTTTGTGTAGAGGAAGAACTTTAGCTATTTTTAAGACAGATGGAAATGTTCCTTCAGTTAGAGATAGATTTATTAAATATGTAAGTGGAGCCACTAAAAATTTGACTGATTTTTTAATTAAATTAGCACTTAAATTGTCTACTCCTGATGCGTTACTATTTTTTAATGCCATGATGATATTAAAAATTTCATTTTCTGTCACAGGTTCTAAAAAAATTGAGGGGTATACTGATATAGAATTTAGGTTTAATTCAGGAGTGACACCAAGTTCGTCATTTAACTTGGAGGGTAGATCTGTAAAATATTTGTTAAATTGTTCTGCAATGATAGATGATTCAGTTATTGTTTTATTATCAATTTTTATTTCACTTATATCATTTATTTTTCTGTCACATGTATTTTTATTTATTATTGACCATATTGCTTTTGTCTTATTACTGGCTTTACTATAAAAGGAATCGTTATACATTTTCTTTGCATCAATAATAACCTTTTTATAAATTTTTTTATACTTATTGTAATAACTTATGTCATTTGGGCTATTTGTTGATGATTTAATTTGATACAAGAACTTCAACCTTTCTGATGATTTCTTAATGCCTGGTGTTACCCAAGCATTTTTTGCATGTTTAACATTTATTTTTTTATAGGGAAAACTTTAATTATAGTGATATGTCAAAATATTTATAAAATTATTAAAACCCTCATCGACCGTCACTGCATTAAAAACATCATCCCAGTGTTCATTCTGTAACTGATGATAATAAGTTTTATAATTTGCCTCACTATAGGTTCTTGCATAACGCTCATTTTTCTCAACAGATTCTTTTGTTATATATTTGCACTCTAATATTTGAGAGGTGTGATCCGACAAACCATCATTTAAAACTTTACAAGTAACTTTAGGAGTAATTCTGACATTTGTACAAATGTAATCAATACAGCTTTTGTTTCTCACAGATATTCTTGTCGGTTCATTTATTACCATGTCTAAATTGTATGTTTGGAGTAAATCGCACAACTCATTTTTGTTAGTAGAATTAGAAAGGTAGTCAATATTTAGATCACCACAAATTATCATGTCACATTTTTTTACAGTTCTGTGTAAAACCCTATCTAAAGTAGTTATAAATTCATTCATATTTCCTTGTGGTGGTCTATATATTGCCAAAAGTTTTAAAACATATTGAGAAAATTTTATTTCAACACCGGTAATTTCTACTGACTTTTCAATAGAAGATTCAGTTACGTGTATGAGTTCTCTTACTTTAAATTGTTTATTATTCCTGCAGAAAATTACTACACCTCCATTTTTATGCACATCTCTACAAAAAACAGCAGTTCTTTTATATCCATCTATTTTAACAGTTTCTACTTCTGTAGGTTTTAGCCAATGCTCGGTTAAACATACAATGTCAATGTCATGTAAAGCTAAGTAAATTTCCAATTCTTCAATTTTGTTCTTTATACATTGAATATTTAAATGCAGAATTTTTATTTTTAGGTTACAAAGATTATTCGATGAAGAGAAAAGATTATGGTTGTTATTCTTACTATTACATGCCTGTAGTTGCTATTCGGAAAACTGTTTGATTTTTTGCCTCTCCAATGCTACTTTTTTTAGATACACGGGACATGAGTTATCAAAGACATAGTGATATACATTTAAATCCAGTTTAAATTTGGTATTTACTTCTAAACAATTTGGGCACTTCATTTCATCATTTTCACAATTTTCGCTTTTATGGTTACTGTCGCAACATTTTAAACACCTTTCTTCAGTTTCACATTTTTCGGCATGCTGATTAAAGCCTCCGCATCTAAAGCACCTAAACACACTAATATATTCAAAGACTTTGCATCTTGACCAGTTTATATACACGAATTTTTCATCCAAAATCATTTTTTGCGTGACTGGATCACACTCCACAATCGCCATATAATTTTTCTTCATTTTTTTAAACACCTTAATTTCCATATGTAAAGAATCATGTTGTAAATTTAAGTTTTGCTTTTTTATATAATTTAGTAAATCTTCATTTTCATACTCTTCCTCTATGTCGACAATTTTTATACACGGATTTCTTAATTCCGGAGCTGAAATCTGATAATTTTTTGTTAACTTCTTTTCCGCTGCTTTTTTCAGTTTTTCTTGTTCTTCTTTATTTTTGCACTTTATCACTACTCCCCCTTCTTTTATATCTTTGATCTGAGTTATACCTACTTCAAGAGCTGCTGGTTTGAGACTTTTTTGAATGACTTCTTTGGTTTTTTTCGATTCTTGCTTATTTTTAGGTTATACAATAACAACTTCCCCAGCTGCAACCTTGGCAAAACTTCTATTGTTTGAAACAAATTTTTCGGATTCTTTCAGAGAGCAATTATCATTAATAATATTTCGAAATTCCGACAACTGTTCAGCAATATCTAGTTTAAACTTATTAAATTGAGTAGTAATGTTGACAATATGTTCAAATTGTGCCGAGCAGTTATCACAAAACCATTTTAGTCCTTTGCAGTTTTCTATTAAAGAAATATCTTTGATCGTTATGCCTGAACATTTACAATGATACTTATTTCCACAGGTTCCACTACATATTATTACGCTTTCGTTAGCGTTCATTAAAAGCTTACATTTGCCACATTTTGCCTCTATATCAGGCATATTTAAATGTATTCATTGATTTCAAATTAAATTTTGTACGCCACTGAATGTTCCACTTAGTAAAAAGTCTTTGAGTTTTTATTAGCCACAGTTAATTTATCAGTTGTGTCCCTGTTTTTCTATCACAGCACTACCTTTGATTATTATTAATTATTCATATGCCATTTAAAAAAAAGGGTAAACAGTCCACAAATACTTATCACAATGCACTAATACTTAAGTTGTACATAAACTAATTTAAAATAATTTGATCTTTACTAGCATTTACTTGTAAAATTGTAGATAACCACTAATTACTAACGTCGCGTCGTATCCAATAAATATTGGAGTAAATAGGGGAAAATAAGTATATCATGCTGGTAAGAGTACATGAATATGGGATTTGGTGTATACACTAGAAACCAAAGTCCCAGATTTCTTTCTAATATTTTTCAAACACCACCATCTCCACTCCATTATTAATGGGTTTGATAACATAAAATTGAGATATTTACTTGAAAGTTAGTACACGGATGTATTGTAATGACATCTGATTGAGATGATTCCATTGAAGGGGTGGGTCGTGGTAGGTTGTGAATAGGGGAAAATAAGTAGGGTAAACTAAAAACTTCATTTTTAACGTATTTGGTAGAAATCAACGCCTCAAACTTTTCTATGACATCTGCTCCAAATATTATTAAAATTCTATGACCAATAATTTTCACATACTAGAGTGCAAATCTAGTCAAGATGTTTCCTTTAAAGTGACTGATGGAAAATCTGGATGTGGAAGTAGTGATTCCTTAGGCAGCGGTTTTTGGTATTGGAATCAGCCTTAGATTCACAACAAATGCAATTGTACTTACGTGTAATTTCACCTCATAAGGGCTTAAATATGGCTGATTTTTGTCGAATTAGAAAACAATTAATCTTACAACTTCAATTGTATAAATCCATTTGTCTGTACTCTCCTACGTAATAGGGGTGATTGTGCCATCTAATCAAATGGCCAAGTTTAAATCTTTGGCTTTTTTAAAAGCAGCCGAGTTAAATTGCATTGAATGAAATACTTTGTCAAACTCGGTTTAAATAACAATGTCCATTCGTTTATTTTCGGTCAATATGATTTACTCCAATAATAAAAATACCAAAATATCTTGATGCCCTCTTCACACTTCATTTACATTAATACTAAAACCTAAACACGGAGTTTGGAAGTGTTGCCAATTCTCGCCGTTCATGCTGGCGTTGGGGGTCACAAATCCGGCGGATATAGTTTAATTAAAATAATAAGGGCTGGTTTATCAATGCGAGGTTAAGATATGGTTAAAGTATACGACATATGTATTTACTTACCCATAGGAACGCGCGAGGAAATCCTATGCATATGTCGTATGCTTTAACCATAGGATAACTTTAACTTTCCATTTATAAACCAGCCCTAAGTAAGAGGTACTAAATAGAAAGGCAAGTTTTGTATAAATCCCTTCAGAGATTTTTTACCTTGAGAAAAACCGGTCAAATGAAATCCGCTAGCTAATTAGTAGAAGAAAGAAAGAAAGCGCCCTGATGTAATATGTAGATATATCTGTTTGCTTATAGTTCCATTATTTTTAACCATATAATTTAACACCATTGAAATTCTTCTATATAGCAAATGAAATTAACCCCATGATTTAAGTTATACTCTAATTAATATTCTTGTATTCATACCCTTCATATTTTCATTTAATCCTAGAAGACATCGTTAAATAAAGTACAATGTATCGCTTGCAAAAAACAAATCTTCCATATATTTTTCTGCAACGGTGCTGATAGACCTATAACTTTGAAATTGAGTCATTATAGAAGTTTTGTTGTAAAGTGAGAAAGGGAATTGTGCCACCTAATCAAACTTTTCTTTGAATCGAGACAATAGGCATTCGAGTGTGGATAGCCCAACTGTTAGCCGCTAAGCTCCAACTACACTGAATACTGAATTCAAGCAGAACCGGATTAAGGCATTTCCGTAAATACTGTTTGGATTTCAGGTATTAAATACACAAAGATTATTTTGGTGTATAATGGATCTCTTTATGAATCAATATCTGTAACTGAAACTTCAATGCATTGCTATACTGCTTTTAACATTTGACAGTGAGGAATTCGAAAAAAAGAAATTTATGTTTTTTTGAACTACCCACTGTCAAAAATTAGAAGCAATGTTTGTCAAATATCGATCGATTACAGTTGTCCCTCTCAAAAAGAGGTGAATCAGTTTCCATTTTTTAAATGTTTATTGCTTTGAAAAATGCATATTTCAGGAAAAGACCATCGTGTATGTATTTGTGATACATACGTAGAAATCGGAAATACTTAAATTTCCATACAACAGTTAATATACAGGTTGCCCCGTAAGTAACGGTACACAGAGATTCAATAAATGAAAATAATGCAATTTAGTTCAAAAGTTGATATAGTTCAGTCATCGGAGCGCTAAAATGAACAAAATCTCTAATTTAAGTGCCAATGGAACCTTGTGCAACGCGTTTGTAATGACGTTAATAAAAAGTGTGCAAATAAGATATAGCAGAAAATGATCGGAAGGGGTAGATACATTCTTTTATCACGCATTCCGTAACTTGAAGAATTAGGTCAACATTGAAAAAAGAATACAATATATTTACCTTTTTTGGCCCAAAGAAGATGTTTTTACTATTGTGATTTTTTTCGAAAAATGCATATTTTTCAAGATATAGCCACTCGAAAATTCCTAAGAGTGGGGGAGGAGAAATGTAAAAGTTGAAAAAAATGTATCATCGAAATCAAGACTTTTTACTTTATGCAACTTTTTATAAAGTGCATTTTCACTGAGTTTTTCCGAAAAAAAGTAAAAAAATATCCCTTTCGTTGAAATTGAAGAGCTTTAAAAATACGTAATTTAAAAAAAAATTAAATTCAGACTTATGCGTTGAGACCTTCCAAAAATTTTTTGTCTCTTTGGATTTTTTGTAACTTGCTAATTTTTAGGCAGTTTTTCACGACAAATAATGTACTACATTTTTTGCACACAAATTATATTGAACCTTTAAAAATGCTGTAACTGTATTATATAGGTTTCATATTTTTTATAATAATATATGAAAATCACGCTCATTTTTGGAATTTCTATGTATTTTTTAATGTGCAAAAAATGTAGTGCATTATCGTGAAAAACTGGTTGTAACTCGGAAAATTAGCAAGTAACAAAAATTTTCAAGAGACAAAAAATGAGTAGAAGGTCTCAATGCATACGCCTTTTTCAAATTTTAAAATTACATATTTTTAGAACTGTACAATTCAAAAAAAGGTAGTTTTTCATGTCTTCCGGAAGGACTCGGAGAAAGCGCACTTTACAGAAAATTTGTAAATAAAAAACGTCTTGTATTTCCATGATACATTCACCAGAATTTTTTCAGATTTTTTTTCAACTTCTACATTTCCCCTCCCCCGCTTTTAATAATTTTCGAGTGGCTATATCTCGAAAAATATGCATTTCTTGAAAAAATTTACAAGAGTAAAAACATCTTATTTTGGACAAAAAACAAATTCTTCAAGTTACGGAAAAAAAGTGATAAAAGGGGTGCTTTCTACCCCTTTCGATCATTCCCCACTCTAATCTTTTGTTCAGCTTTTTCACTAACGTCATTACAAACTCATTGCACAAATTATCATCACAATCCATTCATTAGCACTGAACTGAAAGCATTCAAGAATTCATGCACAAAATCCACAAGTCACAAGTCTTAAAAAGCGCATTTTTTTGACGTGCCCTCATGAAAGTAAATTAATAAAAAAGTTAATTATGAAATTAGAAACTGTGTTATGCGTAACACAGTACACAGCTGTAGCTTCATTTTCCGTTTTTTCTTCTTTACTAGGAATAAATTTTGTGATTTCACAGCTATTTTTTATTGAAATTTTGTGGCTAATTTCGAAACTGTCGAAATTGGGAAATTTCCATGGGCTCTCTTCAAAAGTTGACAAGAGGAAAACGGACTGCATACTATTAAATTAAAATACATAATATTAACGATATAACCCAAAAAGAATTAAATATTTTAATAAATTTTTGAACACAAAACAACATTTTAAGTAAAACTATGTTTATGCCTCGAAGAAAGTTTTTAAAATGCAAATACATTTTTCAGGAGCAATCAGGAGCAAGTCTTAAACAAATAATTCAGTGCAGCTGAAAGTCTACACGTTTTTCTTTAGGATGCTTTTCTCGTTTCTTTTAGGTTCATTTTTGACGGAGATGTTTTTACGAAGTTACTTCTATGAAACTATTGATTTTATAGCTTCCAAAAAAGTATGGCCGCTTTTCCCTAAATGTCCTCTTCTTTAAAAAAGAATTTTACTTTCTTTTCAAAATTAAAATTTAATTGTTTCAATGAAGCGGCTACTATGCAAATTAACATTTTTATTTTTCAAAGAGTAATACTTTCAAAACATCATGCGCCAAGTTTCAGCCGTTCTTGTTTATTACCCTAGATTAAAACCTTTGGTAACTGGGCTACATAGTAGGTTATATGCTATCAGTTCGTTTGGGAAAGAGGCAAATCTGAATATAGCTTATATAAGCTTCTTGAATCAATTAAAAGTGTGATCCTGATGAGTCATAAAATCGTCGATTGGGATATTTAATTTTAATCTAAACCTAACCCAATTTACCAAACATACCCTTCTGGGAATCCGAATCTTCTTCTCACCGGCTTTGTATGAAGTTGTGATCGTACGTTCTCGAAACGTGCATCGCTCGTCATGTGTGGTTATGTGGTCATAAGTCGTTTCATATACAATTTTTAATATTTCTTACTGAATACTTATTGCATTTTTTATAATAAATCTAAATATGTGAATTCAAATCTTTCATTTGACCTTCGTACGATTCTGTGTATCATGTCAGTAACTGAATCTTAAATAATCTCATACGCTTCTCTTACGTTCGTTTTTCAGAAAGCCGATTCGTCAAAGAACTTAACGGGTTATTAACTTTAAAGAAGTGTCATCACGGTGTACATTTTTAAGAAGATGACTAAAGAAGCAAAGTACATTGTTGGCCTAGAGCAGTGTTTCTCAAACTGTGGTACGCGAAAATTTTTAGGGGGTAAGCAAGTGGCGGCTAATAAATTTAAATAACAGAAACCTACAAAAAATACATATAACAGAATAAAACATATAACACATATGGAGGTGAAAGATACAGCTGCACAATTAACATGTTTCCGAAGCCTAACTAAAACCCGAATCTAAACTGTGAAGTGCAGTACGGACCTGTTCAAAATAGTTCTTTCTTCGCAGTCAAGAGGGCACAAAGATATTCCGTATGTCTTATTTGAAATATCCAGTCTGACCTTGTACCTATTATAGTCACCTAAATTATATAATAATAATATAATAATAATAATAACATAACTTTATTAGATGCAAATAGATATATACAGGAGTATTTATACAAAAACTATTTAAAACTATGTGCTTAAATCATAATAAATCATAAGAGTATCCGCATGGAAAATCCGCGCGTGGATATCTAGTGAGCCTTAGCCTAAATGCTATATCTAAATAATATATAATATGATTTACTGAATATAAAAGAAACAATATATACTTGATAAAACAAAAAATATATGTATAGTTAGGAGAAGAGAAAAAAAAAATTTAAACTAGATAACTCTATGTCAAGATCAAAAAAAAAATAGTAACTATTTATTTATATATAATAATATGTAATTTTTAGAAATGGGTACGCAAGATCACTGCACAACATAAAGGGGTACGTGAAATAAAAAAGTTTGAGGAACACTGGAATAGAGTGTATGACGGGGGTTTGAAGGTAACAATCGAAAGTAAGTAAACATTTTTCTTTTTTTGTTTCTAATATCTCTGCAAGTCACCCTAAAAGTGGAAAGTAATTGTCTTTTGGTGCAAAATGCTCTTTTGGTTCCCTGTCACGTATAAATATTGTCTGTCATTCAGACGTGAGGCGAATATTATCCACCACAGTACCACGAATATTGTACAGCATAAACGTTCTAAGCGGAACAGTTAAGCCAATGTTCGCTTAATTGAGTTACAGTAAATTATTCATTTATGATTACGAAATGACTTCCTCTAAAGCCGGCCCTGTTTAAAAACCCGTAAGATTTACGTTGTTCTGAAAGATGCCGGGAATATTGATTTAAAAAGATATATGTTATTTCCAAGACTTATGCTAAAGTCCTATTTGCATATCCTTTGAAGTAATTCTTTTATTTTTCGTACTTCGGTAACTAAAAAATTTGCATTTCTTTGTCCTGTTAATGTTTTTAAAACAATGGCATAAAAACAAAGGAGTTTTAATTCCTTTGTAATAACATTTCCATTTCCTTCCTTAATTCAATTCAGATGGAATTAAATTATATTTTATAAAGAACGTTTTTAATCATTTTTTATGCCCCTCAATTCCTTTTTTGTCTTAATTCTACAGCTAATTAGACATTTATTTCTCCGTATCCAACTTAAATGGATTTTGTAATAAGATTTTCTGCGAAATAAATTTATTATTTAATATTTTTTATTTCATAAATGGCTCGATATTTCGAATTACCTTTTCTGCATCTACACCGTAAAGCTTTTAATTTATCCGGTGGAAGATAACTAAGTTAAAAAGGTTCTTATTGGGGAATACGACTGCTACGAGTCTACTGTGTAGGGTTGCCCTTTTTAATTTCCTTGTAATGGATTAAGACATCCAGAACAGCTTAGAGAATTTGGAGAATCGAATAAAAAAAGGATAGTCAATATTATTCTGTCTAAATGTTGCATATACATGGTGTCTGGCGTATACGTACAAATATTCTGTACGATGATATGTTGGTCCAAGAGACTAAAAAACTTGCAAATTTTTTAATTAACTCAAATCTGCTTATTTATTTATAGTCCGGGGAAATTAGGAAAATGTTACGAAAAGTTTTGGGACTAGCTAAAAATTGATCTACTCCCTACAGAATTTCCTGAGTAGTCCGAAAAAAATAGTGTTGACCACGCGGCTTCAATCGATGTTTAACTTATTTTTTAAAATTCATTTTCTAACTTTTTACCTTTTTTTTGCTTATATCTTCGCTTGTAAAGGTCATAGAAAGACATTTGCCCGTCAGTTTCTTCGTCTTGAATTCTATAAGGTACGTCTACTCAATGAAAAAAATTTCAATGTTAATAACATTTTATGGTAAAAAACTGAAAAAAATTTAATTTTTCTATCCTCGAACTTTGAAGTAATGTAGAAGCAAATGTAAAATCTGTATGTTAACGATATTATAAGAAATAGTACATTTTTTTACCCTTAAAAAAATTTGCTTTGTTCCTTTGCAAAATATTAATTACTTTTTTTGCGATTAATTTTTTGCTGCCCTCGCATACCAAAGGGAAGTATTGTATTCGAGAAAAAATCACCCTCCGATATTTTTTGGGATTTTCTCGTTCCAGATCATGTAGATTACGAAAATATAGGTTTCTCAATTCCGTTAGTCTGTGTGTCTGTCTGTCTGTCGGTCGGTCTGTTGGTGCATTAACTATTAAAACAAAAAATTAAAAGTCTTAAATAGAAAAACAATTGAAATTTTGAAAATTTTATCAAATGGGTGATAGGGAAAAATATTTTTTGCATATTTCCACGTTTCGTGACATTCTAACCCCATCTCAGAAAAAAATTTTTTTTGAAAATTTTGTATAAAATGGATGATGAAATAATTTTTTTTTTGTTCAAATTTAAAATTTCCACGTTTCATGACATTCTAAACATATTTCAAAAAAGGAATTTGTTTTGAAAATTTAAGAAAACTATTTTATTTACCACTGCAATAGAACAGATGATGAAAAAAAAAATTCTTGAATTTTAAAATTTCCATGTTTCATTATATGCTAAATCCATTTCAACAAAAAAAATTTTTGGAAAATTAAAAAAAAATTGGAAAAATTTTTCCTCCACCACTATACAATAGATGATGGAAAAAAGTTATCAGGTCTACTCTGTAATAATAGGCCTAACTACATGGCGATTATAATTCTCGTATGTCATCTCTTAATTAATAATTTTTTAGAGTGACCGTCTTGTATTAATAAAGAGGGAAGTTCTGTGTAAACACCTTTACCGATTTTTTTTTATTTGAAACTGTTATAACAAGAGATCAAATTAATATTTTACAATGCTGCTTCGGTTCATACATTTTATTTGACGTACGTTTTCAAAATCAAAAAGAATATTGCAAAAAAAAATTTTAATGTTCGACTTTGTTACGCAAAAAAAAACAATTTTGCAACTTGAATGTAAGTATCTCTAGGTGGATTTTGCAAAAAATTTATTGCAACCATCATCATAAAATAACACGAATTTTAAGAAAAAATGGTTTCTTCTCCGATGCTCTGAAGCCGAGATATGACCAATTTACGCTTATCGCGATTTCGGCGAAAATTGAAAATATCTTGACTTGAAAACTTAACTGAATATTCTTGAGAGTATGTGTTATCACTTATAAAAGGTGCTGTATCTATACCTATAAATGGATCGTGAAAAAAAAATCGAGAAATTTGCATCTTTTGCCCTCGCGCTGACGCCAGTCGCCAGATCTCCCCTCCTGATTGATGTTTCTATTTTCAGTTAATCTTGTTTTTTTTCTAGATATGATTCTTCGATTATTTTTCAATTATTTAATTACGTGGCTTTATACAATAAATATTTAAAGATTACATACAATTTATTTGATAATACGTTGATGAGCGAACATTGGAGACAAAAAATATATCCGTTATTTTTTTCAAAGTTAATTTATTGATAATATAAAATACAGTTTGATTTTCTGTCCTTATTTTCTTTCTTTTAGGTCGATTTCCTGTGTCAGATTCACTGTCTGTTTCGTCTCGCACTTCTGAGTATAGACAATCATTGTCATCATCGTCATTAGTTATATCAATATTTCCAATCCTTTCCTCATTTTCTTGCATTTCATCTATTAAATTTATTAGTGTAGGTGTGTCGAGATCATTATCTTCAGCTGTTTTGTCTTCGTCATCTAAAAGCAATGGCATCTCTTCGATATTGCCTCAATTGACTCCCAAGCAATTCTGACACAAGTTAGTACAAGGTGGGTGTGCTCTGGCGACTGGTGTCAGCGCGAGCGCAAATGATGCAATTTTCTCGATATTTTTCCATGATCCGTTTATAAGTATAGATATGACACTTTTTGTAAGAGATAACATACTCTGAAGAATATTCAGTTAAATTCATGTTAAATTATTTTCAATTTTCGCGGTAATCGCGAAAAACCTAAATTGTTCATATATCGACTTCAGAGCATCGTAGAACAAACTATTTTTTCTTAAAATTTGTGTTTTTCTGTGGTAATTAAAATGTCGTTGGTTGCAATAAATTTTATGCAAAATCCACCGGGATACCTACATTTAAGTTGCAAAATTGTTTTTTGCGTAAAAAAGTAGAATTAGCTTTATGTATACCTGGGATTCTTCGGTCAACTTTAAATGAAAATCCTTATATTTTCTTACGTTTCGGTTTTATTAATCATCATCAGAGGAAAAAAAATGTGATATAAAAATTTTTTTGTTTACACTATTTTACCATTGTATGCTTGTTTTTGTTGCAAGTTTTAATACAACTCTAAATGCAACTTTCAACAGAAACAAACATAACATGGTAAAATAGTGCAAACAAAACTTTTTTAAATAACAGTTTTTTTTTCTGACGATGGTTAATAAAACCGAAACAAAAGAAAATATAAGGATTTTCATTTAAAGCTGACCGAAAAAAACCAGGCATACATCAAGCTAATTTGATATCAACGGTCAAGAAAATACAAATATTTATTTATAAAAAAGTGGAAGGTTTAAATTTTCTTGCAATATTCCTTTCGATTTTAAAAATAGAGGTCAAATAGAATGTATGAACCTGAGGTGAATTGTAAAATATTAATTTGATCTTCTGTTATGACAGTTTCAATTTAAAATATAAAAAATAATTACAAAAAAAGTAATTAATATTTTGCAACGGAACAAAGCGCATTCTTTAAATGTAAAAAATGTACTATTTCTTACAATACCATTAACATACGGATTTTACATTTGCTTCTACATTACTTCAATGTTCGAGGATCGAAAACCTACATTTCTTCAGTGTTTGGCCATAAAATGTTATTAACAATTGAAAATTCTTTGACGTGCCTTATAGGGGAGTTCAAGACGAAGAAATTGACGCACCAAATGTCTTTCTACGACCTTTACAAACGAAGATATAAGCAAGAAACTAAGTTGCAAAATTAATTTAAAAAAGTGAAATAATAATTGAACCCGCCATTTTGAGTGGTCAGCACTATTTTTTTCGGATTCCTGAGGACATTCTGTAGGGACAGACCAATTTTTAGCTAGTCCCAAAACTTTCCTATAAATTGCAATTTCTGAAGCTAACTTCCTCGGACTATTAAACTTATTCTGAAATAGGCAATGTTTGCAGCGTAGATAGTATACTTATAAACAAAAAGCGGAAAAGTCAAGAATATTGTGCTCACTGTCTTATACAATGGCGAATGGCGATTTCTTAGAGCCAAACTCTCATAGAGAGAGAAGTTTGTTAATTCTACTCATAGTTTACTAATTTTATGTAAACACTTTTTAAATAAAGGTTTCTGCTCATTATTATTCCACTTTAAAACAATTTAAATTGCGTAATGGTTACAACGTCGTCACTGATATACACATCATCTTACTATTCCACGATTAGTAAAGTTATGGAACATGTTTCACAAATATGCTTCTTCAATCTAATTTTAGAATTCACGTTGACCCTCTGCGTAAATTGTGCATATATTTATAGCTCGTTTATTATAATTTAGAGGTTATATTTAACATTTTCAACCCAAGAATTATTAATGTATTCATTTATACATTTTTCTTTTAACGGTTTTCTTAAAAGTAACAAAAAACGACCTATTAATGCTATTCATTAACATTTTATTAGTTTGAGGTCGTTCTTGAATCATTTATTATACTTTATAAGGGCTGGTTAATTTTGGGGAGTATTCAAAATCAATGCAGTATAAATTTTCAATTACCCTTGGGTGATTAATGATATCGGAGGTAAATATACATATTTTACATTGATTTTCCGAGCACGAAGCCTTAAGTGTGAGGTATAGGGGGAATTGGGAAAATATTCGACCACTCTTAGACGAATTTGGGTGTTTGAACTGTCTCTATGCTCACATGAATTGACAATAAACAAATAATTTATTATTTGGTATTGAAAGTCTCGCGGAGCTGATTTCTTTTACTTTAATTATTTTAATCGCTTGAGGTTTCTACTATCTTGTGACTTTTTTCAGAGGCGAGAAACACGTATACATATACAGGTTTAAAAATAAATTTTATTATTTGTTTGCTTATAACTGTATTGAAACGTATTCTTTATAGAATTTTGCAAACAGTAGAAAAAATAACGATCTATGACTAAAAGAAAAACTTTCTGTAAAAATATTAATGAAATCTTTGCATTCTTTCGATAACCTAAATTCTGGTTATGCTAGCAAATTAAAATCCTTAAATGAATTTGTCTAATTTCTTATTTGACAATTCTCATTCTAACACTAGCATCCTAGTCCAGAAGGCAGTGAATTTTTTTCGTACTTATTTTCCTAGTCGGTGTATATGTTTTAACTTATTCTCTTAGTGACAAAAAACAAGAATTTTTGAGTATGTCAACAATTTTCGGATGGATTCAAAAATGAAAATAAAATACAAGTCCACTTATTTTCCCAGCCATAAATATTTTACATTTACTAAAATGGAACATAAAGTTTATGAAAATAGCAGTCTGGCTTATCTCAGATAGCGGAAAGTGAGTCTGGCTGAAAATTTGCGGATTAAAAAATTTGACCGATTTTGCGACTCCGTAACCCTTATTTTTCCTGGCTTGAAATTTACCATGTAAATTGTTATAATCATAAACTGTAATTAAAAATAAGTTTGGCTGATTTACGAAATTGGCAAATGAGTCTGGCAGCATCTTGAAAATGGGAAAAATTGAAAATTTTTGTTATTATTTTCCCGGATTTGAAAATTTGTCACATGATAGATTATATTATATTTTTATAGAAAATACGCGTCTGGCTGACATTTACAATCACAAAGGCCTTGCCAGACTCGCAAGCCACATAGTTAAACGTGAAGCGGAATAGCAGCATGTGCGTATTTACGTAACGACGATATTTCATTGTTTAATGCTATCATGAAAAAGAACATGTACGTATGACACTAATCACCTGTATAATCGAACGTGCCGAATTTAGGACGCCTTTAGACGAGTCTCGCAAAGCTTTGGGAGTGTTCTACATTAGCCAGATTGAATTTTAAGCTGTTCGTATAATATAGGCCATCATCTGATACATTTTCATGACTGCGAAAATAAGGGAATTTTTTTTGATGAAAACTTTTCAGTTTTTCACCTGCCAGACATATTATCCATACTCACAGAATTGCCAGACTATTTTTTTTACTTAACTTCAGTATACCTCTTACTACTGGAACTATTTTTATCGCTGGTAAAAAAAGGGCAGTGTATTCGTATGTTCTGACGCATTTTCCGCCTCAACCCATGGGAACGCCCTCCCCCCTTAAATATATATGAATTTTGCTTAGAATTAACAATTCTATCCATGTTTGCTGACTGGGAAAATAAGTACCGAAAATCGTCACTGCCTCCTGGACTATCCACACAGTCCCCTACGGCCATGCAGATTAAACCAGTATCCACATAACCCCCTACGATCGTGAACATTCAATTAAAAATGACAACAAAGGCCTAAAATGAATTTATTGATCTACCTTGTCTAGGCTAAGCATTTCCAAGAAACAGAATGATAGATTTCATGGAAATGTAATCCATTATAATGAAAATTTTTAAGACAAGGTAGATAAATAAATTCATTTTAGGCCTTTGTTCTCATTTTTAATTGAATCTTCATGATCGTAGGGGATATGTGGATACTAGTTTAATCTGCATGGCCGTAGGGGACTATGTGGATGCTAGTGTTAGAATGAGAATTGTCAAATAAGAAATTGGACAAATTCATTTGGGATTTTAATTTGCTAGCATTTTAATTTGCTAGCATATCCAGAATTCAGGTTATCGAAAGAATGCAAAGATTTCATTAAGATTTTTACAGAAAGTTTTTCTTTTAGTTATAGATAGTTATTTTTTCTGCTGTTTGCAAAATCCTATAAAGAATAAATATATATTTCAATATATAATACAGGTTGTCCCAGATATAAACAGATATAGGAAAGCGGAAAGTAATACGTACTTAACTCATTTCATAAACCCCCAAACGTACTGTTAATAATATTTGAGATACAGAGTGTTTTATGAATGATGACTAATAATTGATTTTGCAAAAATACTGACTTGTATTTATGTACAGTATAGAAAAGTTTAGTTAGCGGATATAGCTATTAGAAAGCATACGGAAATTTAGAGAATCCTGAATGATGAAAATAAGGAATAATGTCAAATTTGACAAATTATTGCAATTTTGGAAAGAAAGCAATTTCAATTTGAAAATAAGAGTTCTCCCCTTATTGAGGGAGTGCATTATAAGAAGTGAAAGTATGACAAATATAAAAGGAGTAAAATGAAGAGACAGTAAAAAGAGAATAGGACAATTGTGTGTAAAGTAGAGTCAAGTTAAAGAAGAGTTTGTTGAATAGATGCAAAGAGAGTAATATGAGATCCAAGAGATAAAGAAGAAAGGCAAGGTATCAATAGGACATAACATTTATTTGGATTTTGGAGAATTGTTAAAAGACATCATAGCGGTCTGTTAATTATACTCTTCGCAAATACAAAACGAAGAGTATATTGCATTCGATCGGTACATTTCTAAAACCGGTAATATCGCTTGTAGGGAAAAAATTCATATCACTGTGTTAGTGATCAAATCTGAAAAAACTTTCAAAATGTCCGTTTGTCTGTCTGTCCGTTAGGTTTCTTGTAAGCACGATAACTTAAAAACGAAAAGTCGGATTATAGTGAAATTTGGACAGTAAGTTAGTGTTAGCTAGAGGAAGAACCTTTGTTGATCCATTGTTTTTGAACAAAATCGATCAATAAATAAAAAAGTTATCAATTATTTAATAATAACAATAATAATAATAATAAAATGTCTTTATTTTTGCATTCAAAAAATATGTTACAGTTAAACAGTAAAGGAGATGGCGATATTCAACTGGGTTGCTCTTCCATATAACCATCTCTTCGAATAAACTAATATAATATCAGGTTGACTTCTACAAGTCAGCAAACGGTGCGCATAATTTATAAAACAACATAGTTGCTTTTACTAAGTATATAGGTTTTGATCTGTTTTCTAAAGCTTATCACAGAAGTGAGTTCTTTAAGTTTTTCAGGCAAATCGTTAAAGATTTTTGCGGCGTTATAGCTAAATGAGCGTTGAAATAGGGAAGAATTATGCTTGGGTACACTAAACAACTGACAATGGCGTGTAGGGCAAGCATGAATATCACTGCCTTTAAGAAGCTTATTTTGTAGATATGAGGGCATCTGGGTAGAATTAATTTTAAAAATAAGGCATGCTAGATGAACTTGAAATCTTTCACTAAGTGCTAACCACTTAGACTCATTGAATTTATCCGTAACATGATCAAATTTGCGAAGATTGTAACAAAATCTTATACACGTATTTTGAAATTTTTGTAGACTATTTTTATCTTGTTGCAACAAAGCAGGCCAATATACTACGTCACAATACGATAAATATGAAAGAATTAGAGAGTCACACAATTTTAATTTAATATCATTTCTCAACACATCTTTTTAATTTACCAAATGATTTTTGAATAATTTCTGTCGCTGAAAAAGAGTAATAAATTTGTGTATCATCTGCATATTGATGTGACTGGCAATATTCTAAACATTTATAGAAATCGGCCATGTAAATCGAGAAGAGTAACGGTCCAAGGATACATCCCTGTGGCACTCCTTGATTAGTATGAATAAATCGCGAAAAATTATTGTTTACTCCTACCCTCTGACATCTCCCATAAAGGTAATTTTGAAAGAATGATACAGCTGTAGTACTGAGGCGGAAATAGTGTAATTTGATACAGAGCGTATTATGATTTAGAGTGTCAAATGCCTTACTGAAGTCTAAAAGAACCAAACATAAATTTTTGTTCGCATCGCACGCCCTAAATATGTCATCGGTAACTTGTAACATTGCTGTTGTTGTGCTATGATGGGGACGGAAGCCAGACTGAGTAGGAGGTAAAATTTTATTTATATTTAAATAATCACTAAGTTGTTCATGGACAATTTTTTCAAGAATTTTGGATATGGTAGGCAGTATGCTAATAGGTCGAAATTGTGACACATCAGTAGGATCGTTAGTTTTGGGAATGGGGATAATATTTGCTCGTTTCCATTGACCAGGAAATGTACTAGTCGATAGGCATTTATTGATTATGAAAGTTAAGTGCTCGCTTAACCGCGGAGTAACTAGAGATAACATGGTCAAATCTAAACCATCCGTACCTTTAGCATTAGATTTAATAAGACTTAATTTTTTTTCAACTTGGTCTACAGTTACTTCCGTAAAATCAAATTTTGTGCTAATATGGGGAGCTACTTTATTCAAATATGATTCAGAAATTAATGTATTATAATGATTATCTATTTTCGGTACATTATTAACAAAAAAGTTATTAAAATCTGATGGATTAGCAACATCAGAGGAAGAATTTTCTACATACGAGTTGATATTTAACCACTTCATCGTACGCCAAAAATTTTTCGAATCAGTTTTAAATTTGCTCTGTAAGTATGCTTTTTTTTCTGTTTTTACAGATATGTTTACAAAATTGCATAATGACTTATATTCACGCATAGAGGCTTCTGACTGCAATCGTTTATGTCTAAGACGCGCTTTGTCCCTTTGCTTCATCAATAATTTAAGATTAGGTGTTAACCAGGGTGCAGGTGGTTTTTTTATTCTAGCCGTTTTAAAAGGGGCATAGATATCATATAGAAGTGTTAAATTATTATTCCAGCAATCTATCATTTGTTCTACATCTTCCAAACTATAAATAAAGTTCCAGTTAACATTTTCTAGATCATATACGAAGGCCTCATGATCAAAATTAGAAAAGTCTCTATAAGTACGGAAAAGCGTAATTTATTTATTTAGTTTAATATTTAAATTGCAAGTTACTAAAGAATGATCTGAGATATCATCCATGTTACATACCTCCGAGTCTAAGATAATCTTGTTACAGTTAGAGATAATAAGATCTAAAAGTGTTGCCGAAGTATTATTTATACGAGTTGGCTTTGTTATTACCTGATGCAACTCATATTTATTTAAAAAGTTTGTAAATTGTACCCAACTGTAATCTTGGCTTAAAAAGTCTGCGTTAAAATTTAACTTTTCTAAATTTATATATTTATATTATATAATATTGTTACATTACATAATGGGCAATAGCCCCTATTCATATATCATATATCAACCTAACAGCAATAAATTTGTCACAAATAAGATAAGATTATGGACCAAGCCTTGGCGGCTTTTATTCGTCTCAGAGTTTGACAAGGCCGTCGTCACTCGTTAATACAAACTAATATTATTATATTATTCGGAAATATTGTTTTATTATTATAAAACTGCTGAGAGTATACTATAGAATGTGCACCAATTATATAAAAAGTGCAGTAAATCGGCGAAGAGTATAATGGCTAGCTTGTTTATTATTTATTTTCTACTACTAATATCTTATTGAATTAATTTTTTAGACCTGAGATAGAGACATTCAAATTTTAACCAATATTCTGACATAGTAAATAGACAAATAGAAAAATACATATACGATATACGACAACTTCTGTTAGGCTTAAAATTTTTTATTTCAAATTACAAACTTATGTAAAATAGCAAAATGGAATCCTTCCAAGTGAAATTGAGCCATACCTGCCTTAACCCTAGAACGATATCGCTTACTTAGTATCGGTACGTAAAACTGGCGTATACCTAGTATTTTTAAGGCACTTTTAATATAATCGTTTTGAATAAAAAAAATCGGTAAAGGTATTTACACAGAACTTCCCTCGTTATTTGTGCATGGCGGTCACTCTAAAAATTAATAATTACGAAATGACATTGAGAATAATAATCGGAATATAGTTATTGCTATTATTACAAAGAAAAATTGATAAGTTTTGGTCAAAAAAATATACAGATTGCTCATCCAACAGCAAAAGTTTAATACTAAATAGCAGGTGCCACATATGACAGGCTTGCGCAAATACCTTTACAAATGTCCACCATGACTGAATTATTTCTTGGGATCACCACCCAGTACATTTTTCAATAAAAGTGTAATAGGTGCATATGCCAGATATTATTGCCATCTGTCACATTTTCAATCCAACATCACGTAATGGAGTGGAAGTATAGTGGTGGTTAAATAATTTCATTTTTTTTAAATTTTTCAAAAATATTGATAAAAAAATTTTCAATTTTTTTTCTTCTGAAATAGGTTTAAAATGTCAAACGTAGAAATTTTAAATTTGAACAAAAAGGGAAGTTTCCTTCTATTCTATAGTAGTGATAAAAATAGTTTAAAATTTAAAAATAATATGTATTTTTTAAATAGGTTTAGAATGCTATGAAACGTGAAAATTTTAAATTTGAGCAAATAAAAAAAAATCTATCTATTTTAGTGGTAAAAACTTATTGAAAAATGTTGGTGAAAAAATTTTTTTTTCTGAAATAGGTTAAGCGTGTCATGAAACGTGGAAATTTTAAATTTGAGCAAAAAAATTTTTTTTTCATTATTTATTCCCTTTATTCGGTCCACCCTGTATATTTTCCAGTGAAATTTCTACCATTTCTTCTCTAACAGTAGCGTCAACTATCTACCAAATTTGACTGCTCTCCGTCAAGTAGGTTTTTAATAAATGCCCCAATAGACAGACAGAGAGACAGAGACTGACGGAATTGAAAAACCTATATTTTCGTAATCTACGTGTTCTGAAACGTCAAAATCCGAAAAAATTTCGGTGGGTGATTTTTTCTCGAATACAATACTTCCCTTCAGTATGCGAGGGAAGTAAAAGGTATTCAGAAAATTATGATTTATATTTTTAGAATAACTTACAGGTCAATTTTGACAATTTGAACACATTTTAAGTTGGTACTGACTACATATAAGTTCCCTACACCCACATCAGTTAGTGGCTGCCATCCTCATTTTTATATATGAGCACATACTGCAAAGTTCTCTTCGTCTCTCTTGGTTTTCAATATTTTCTCTTATTTTTATCTTTTTGAACAGCAGCAAGAATGTACAATCCAAGTAATGCTTTTAGTTCGTCCATATTAGTTTCGGAAACTATCGGAAACTATCTTAGCCAATAAATAATCGGGAAAAAAATTGAAAAGCGCCAAAAGGAATCAAAATATTTCGACATGGAGCTGTGGGTCCAGGACGTATATGTATGTACCAACTGTCTGGCTGAAATTTTACCCTTCTTTTGGATAACACTAGTCTTCCACTCACATCCATTTTTTCCTGTCAACACCTATCAGGGGGGAATGATATTATGTTCTTCAGTATCCTAAAAATACGGAGGTAGGGTACTGCCGCACTGCCTTCCTAATGTCTACACTACGTATAAATCGAATTTCATGCACTTACCTGTGGAAATTCTCATGAAAGTGCTTCTCTAGAATGGGCTTGTTCGGGATTTTTTTTTAATTTAATAAATCGAAAGTGCAAGTGTAAAATAATGGATCTGCAAAAAATCAGAATCTTATTCGCACATTTAGTATCTTAAAAACTGTTACAAATTTCCATCTCGCGAAAATGGGGCGTGGCCAGGCGCTACGTCACTATACGCATAGATTCGTAGGGATGTCTGTTTGGTATATTCGATTTCTGTTATTTTTGCGTATCTTTGAATTTTTCACATAATTTCGTGGTTCCTCGTTCAGATGCAATTACTCCCGAGGCGGATCCATGTTGCCGGAGAAGCAAAATCCTCGGACGCTTGACTTTGGCGGTGTGTATCTCCCTTAAAAGTGACCACAGATCATCGTTCCGCCCACATTCGGTCTCAGCGCCCCAAAATACATATGGTTAGCTCATTTAAGCTTTTTATTTGATTGTTTGAGATTTTTCTGGTATTCTGACGGGGATCTTTGAGGTTAGGAAAAATGCAAGAGCCAATCGGACAAAACAAACATCGGATTCGTATTCATCAGGTCAAAATGCATGGGAATACATAGGTCTGCCTTCTCGCACTCGACTTTTTTTAAAAAAGTATTAATTTTTCATGTTATCGAATTTAAAAATAAAACGGTATATTACTCTCTATAGTTCTTCTCGTTGCATCAAATACTACTAATTAGATATCGAAGTAGGCCTTAAATTAATACTTGAAGCCTAAGAACAGAATAAGTATACCGTGTGTCAATGAGATCACTAATTTCTAGCCGCAGTTTAGTTATTTTACTTCCACATCCACGTAGTGGATTAGAGGCACAATCGTAAAAAAAAATCTTTTTTTTTTGTTGAAATAGGTTTAGAATGACATGAAACGTCGAGATTTTAAATCTGATAAAAATAGATTTCCTGTCTGGCTTTGTGTCTGTCGGTCCGTAGATATATCTCTAACTTTTATTGTGCACACGTTTTCTCTGGAACGGTTTAAGATATTACTTTGCAATGTTTTACAGGTATGTACTATAACGAGATCTGGAACTGAATGGTCTTTTAAACATATCCGGTGAAGGGTTGTGGGGTAAATTGGGGTAACTATGGGACAGTAAGTAAAGCAAGCTGGTAAGAGTATAGAAGCTTGATTCTAGAAGCCAAGGCCTTAAATTTTTTTAAAATATTCTCGATCCTCCCCCACCTTCATTATTAAAGGCACTTATAAAATAAAATTCAGATGTTCACTTGAAATTTGGTACATGTATATAATATTTATTTATTTATTTATTTATTTATTTATTTATTTATTTATTTATTTATTGCATACACTGTTCAACAGGTAAGATACCCAATTACAGAACAGGAATAAAGGCATACAAAGCATTAATTACATAATATACAAAAACATAGAAGGAAAGTTAAATGAAGAAAAAATTTACTTAAATGTACGAACTATGAATAACTAATGATACGAAGAGAGAGAGAAAAAAATAACATGGGCAATGTTTAAACATAAAAACTATATATACATATATACACATATGTGATTCAGAGTAAATTAAGAAAAACAAAGACACTCACTGGTTATTTAATTCAGAACATTTTGTTTTATGTCACTAAGACTGCAATTAAAAATATCGAAGCTACATAATTTGTTAGAAGTACTGCAATAGTATATAGTACGTTGGTACGCGGCGTAGGTAAATAGAAAACTTGATGATTACGAGAGGTTAATCTGGGAACGTGAAAATTAAGCTTACTAATTATTTCGAGTGCGTCAAAACCATTGTGTAGTAATTTAAACAAAAATACTTGAGAAAAGTACGTACGCCTATCCTCAAGAGTAGTCATAGAATATCTTTCAAGCAAGTTACTTTGCGGAAAACCAATCACTGGATAGGTACCGTCGGATTTGAACCACAGTAATTTAAGAAATCTACGTTGAACCGCCTCCAAGTTATTCTTGTGAACATCATAACTGGAACTCCAAATTAGCGATGCGTACTCAAGTTTCGATCTGACGAAGGATTGATAAAGAATTTTCAGAGTATCAGTATTAGTGAACTCTTGACTAGTACGAACGATGAATCCAAGGGCTTTGGAGGCTTCAGGCACAATGATATCGATATGATCAGTGAAGATAATTTACTATCAAAAGTTACGCCGAGGTCGCGAAATGTTATAGGTCTTTGAAGTATGACATTATCTAATCTGTAATCAAAAATAAAAGGTGATGTTTTTAAAGAAAAGGACATTACGTTACATTTACTAGGATTCATGAATAATTTATTTACTATACATCAGGTGTTTATTTTGTCAAGAGAAGTCTGAAGTTGAAAACAGTCATCGATTTCATCAATTACTGTGAAATTTTTTAGATCGTCGGCATATAAAAGTTGAGGCAAATTAATTTCGGTCACTATGTCATTAATAAATATCTTAAAATACAAGGACCCCAGAATAGATCCCTGGGGAACTCCAGATGTGGCAGCAAATTCGATCGATTTGAACTCATTTAATGCAACGTACTGACTCCTATCCATTAAATAAGATTTAAACAAAAGGAGCAAAGAATACGAGAAGCCGATTTTTTCTAATTTATTAAGTAACAACTGGTGATCAAGTTTATCAAACGCTTTGGAGAAATCGGTATATATGACATATTATAACGACATCTGGAACTAGATTATATTTTGAGATGATTCCGTTGAAGGGTAGGGGGTTAGAGAGGGGCAAATAGAAGAAAATAAGTAAAGCAAGCTGGTAGAAGTACAGAAACTTAGGATTTGGTGCATATACTGGAAACCAGGACCTCAAATTCTTTATAAAATTTTCCATCTCCTCCCACCCACGCTCCATTAATAAAAAGATTGATAAAATAAAATTGAGATTTTTTACTTGAAATTTGGTAAGTACGTATTATAAAGACATTTGTAGTTAGATTATATGTTGAGATGATTCCGTTGAAGGGTTGGGGAATTAGGAGTAAATAGAGGAACATAAGTAATGCAAGCTAGTAAGAGTATAGAAATTTGTTGTATGTACTAGAAGCGAAGGTCTCAGATTTCTTTCATATGATTTTTCAACCACCCTACCACCCCCACTCCATTATTAACGGGGGCTGATAAAATTAAAGTGATATTCACTTGAAATTTGGCACACGTATGTATTATAATGACATCTGGAACTAGATTATATTTTTGAGACAATTCCGTTGAAGGAGTGGGGTAAGTAGAGATAAATAGGGAAAACTGAGTGAAGCAAGCTGGTACGAGTACATAAACTTGAGGTTTGGTGTATATACTAGACACCAATCCTCTGACTCTATAATATTTTTCAACCTCTCCCCTCCACCTCCACTCCATTATTAATGGGGTTGATCAAATAAAATTGAGATATTCACTTAAAATTTGGAACACGTGTGTATTTTATTGACATTTGGTTGAGATGATTCCGCTGATGGGGGGGAGGGGGTGGTTGTAAATTGGGGAAAATAAGTAGAGCAAGGGAATAAGTCCGGATCTGGAAGTAGTGATTACTCAGGCAGCGGTTTTTTTAACTTGGCATCTCAAGTTTCTACGACTTCCGTTATTATTAATTTGATATCATTTAGCCCTGCTAAGGCATGTTTGATATATTTTCAAATTTTGAATCATGTGGTATTCGCAAAAGGAAAATGTGTATGAATAATGATATACCGTTAAATTAGTATTTTAAAAATGACATTTACCTGCAGTATGAAAGGTACACACTTATAATAATTATAATACTAATAAATCGTCTTTATTTCCATTTGAAAATTTTGAATATTTTAAGATAAGTCATTTTGTCCACTTTGTCTGTAACACAAATAAACAACAAACAAAATTTAATCAATATATTTTTTTCAAATATTTATGAATACTAGAACAATTATAGGTAAGTCACAGTATACGAGATTAAAATAGATTTATGGATTCCAAGAATGTAAAAATTCGCAGATTTCGCAATCCTTGCAATCATCGAGACATTGGAAATGATAACACCGTACATAAAACATAAACTTTTTCAACTTTTTCAACTCTTTCAACTTTTTCCGCACTCGGCTTCACCTCGTCCGGAAATATACGATCCACTACACCGCTGTATTTCCACCTTAAATGAAAACTGGTAACTTGATCCCCTGTGATATATGTAACCCATATTACATTTGCGTATGTCAGCCGTTGCATATACGCAGTCTCAGTCGACCGCGACACCGCTGTATTTCCACCTTAAATGAAAACTGGTAACTTGACCCCCTGTGATACATGCAACCCATATTACATTTGCGTATATCAGCCGTTGCATACGATAGTCTCGGTCGATCGCGATACCACTGTCTTTTGACCTTGCACAAAAACTGGTACCCCATACACGAAAACATAAACAGTTCCAATGTGAAAATATACAGGGAATCCTAGTTGTAAATCAAAAGTTGTGGCCACTTTCGATGAAATCGGAAATCGTAGAAACTCGGTAGATAGATCAGAAAATATAGTTTTGGTAATATATGACACAGTCTAAATATCACCTCGATTCGGTAAAAAATAAAAAAACGGCGGAAGGAAAGTGATCTCGTTAACATCCGGTATATGCAGTCTATACCCTCAGAATATATTTTTTAATATTCTTCGATGGCCCGTTTCACCACTTACCCCAAAAATGGCTATTATAAGGGCTTTAATACGATCGCACTGCTCGTCTTTAATGATGCATCTCAGATACTTGTGACACAGTGGGTTGCTATAGAAACAGCGCCGAGAAACATATCTCGACACGTGCTATTTTTTGGTGTTTATCTATATTTACTCTCTCTCTCATATTTCCAAATATTAAAATATTATATCATAACAATAAAGCTCTTATTAGGGTTGTTTTTTATGATATTCTGGTAAAATATTCTTTACGAATGACAAATTACAGAAGAATAATAAAGCAATTAATAGGTAATGAAAATTTAATAAGAAATAATGCCGAGGTATGGAGTTGGAAGATTTTATTGGCCAGGTCTGGTTCAAGGAAATTTATTTTTAGAAGTAGATATTTGAATTATGGTACAGTGGTAGTACTTCAGGAACCTGCTTTTCTTTGAGTATTCAACTCAAATGTCAGGCGTAAACCCAGCCTACTGCGACCTCGTCAATAGGACAGTTTCTCAATATTTTTCGTCGCGTTGGACGTGTCGAAAAAAGTTACTAGAAGAAATTGTTCAGAATTCTATTTTAACTTTGGATACCGAGTATTGAGACAGAATTCTAATTTCGAAATTTCAAAAATCGTCAATCGGAAGTTCGAATTTTTTATATTTTCACTAGCAAGCCATGTAAATAAATGAGAAATTTCTACTAATGTCAGTTCGAAGTTAATTCCATTAGTATACGAACAAACTATCACTTGTACGTCTCAATTTGAGAGATTTTTTTTAAAAATTCGAAAAATCTTACTACAGCTTTTGCTCTATTCTAATTTAAGGCACGGTAGTATGTCCTTCTGGCTCTCATTGGTCTTGGTCGTTTTGTTTTCATTCGATGCATTCTTTAAATTCCCCAATAAATTTCCCTTACCTCGCCCAGCCGCCACTAGAAGCGCTAATATTCACTGAATAGTTGATGCATAATTTTCTTATATTATCTAACTCGCCGACTATTTTAAGCGAGAGCATATTACATGGAAAATACGTTAACTCGATTCGGAATGCGTAACTATTCATCAAATTCAGGATGCTGAGTTATCTCTGTCTACCATCGGCTACTGCGGATTGTTGGCCGCAAGCGTCTATTATGTCCACAGTAATAATAGTGTCTAATTATATACTAGATTGAAAATATTCTATACCTAAGAAAATGAACTATAAGAATGTGAACAACTGTATAATTATATATTTATGGGTTAAAGATATAGAATCTCACTACTCCGTGATAAAATGAATATCTCACATTTACTTTGTATATAAAGAAATGTTTCTAGCAAATAAAACAGAACATAATTTTTTTAAAAGCTTTATAATGTCTCTAGTTTAATTTATTATGTACTTTTATTTTGTGGAAATTATAACATCTTTCTGACATAATTCTTAGAAGTTATTATAAAACTTAATTTCTTTATTTTCGGTTTTATGGCATATTTATTATGAGTGTCTTGGCTTAGATCGGTATAGGGCGCTTATGTACTTTTTATATAAATACAAGAATAATGAAGTCTTTACGTCCAAAAAATTCCTTATTATTGCAGTTTGTATAACCCTGACGATTTTAATATAAAAAAATCATGTTCAACGATATACACGATACTAATTTCTTACAATAAAAACTAGTCATACAAACAAACAAACATCACAGATGTAAAAATTTGACCGCGCTTTCCTTTTGATCATGGTAATAACAACAAAAAGAAATGATGTCATCAAATACTAGTGTCTATCGACAATTACTACAGCGTAGCAACAAATAAACCGCTGAATAAACAACTGACTGATTTAATCACTGTTTTTCCTACTAATAGGACATTTTGCTAATTAAACGCACACTGGGTTAAGTTCACTGTAAAATTAAATAGCAAAGATGGACCCAGGATTTTTGTCGGGGAGTCAAAGTTCGGTCGGTGACTCAGGCAGGCGCGTTTTTAAGTGCCTCCCACAAAATCTCGATTAAAATCGGTTAAAACTGTGATAAATCGTGCGAAATTGTGTTGAATTAAAGCAAGGAAAATTCTACATCAATTGATATAAATTAACATGAGTCTGGTTAATTCATATAGCTGATATTTAATTTGATTATGGCATCACTAAAAGCGTACGTTAACAACGTGTAAAAGGGATAAACGCATCTGCTAGAAGAAAGTAAAGGCATGCAATTGGACCGACCGTCTCAGTGCTAGGTACCAAAGGGGGCCATGTCCATAACTAATCAATTACCCTGCAACAACAAACTATAGGGAAGCACTAGTGACAGATATATGACGTAGTTGCAAGAAATCAGCCCAAGAAGCGCAAACCAGGCAATTACAGAAAGCTAAGCTTTATTAATTTAATTTATTAACATAAAGTATTGTCTTAATTTATTAACTCAATTAAATTTATTAAGTTAATTTATCAACTCATAATCTAGTTTTAAATAGTCGATAGTTGGATGGAAACCAAAATAGTTGATGTCTGCTGGATATACAGGGCGTTTCAAATGTTGCCTAGACCTCTTTTTTGCTTTTGCAGATTTCATTTTTGTGTTTTTCGTTACCTTGGCAGATGGCTATACAGGGTGTCTTCAAGTGTTTTCTCTGGGGGCACTTTCTTTTGCTTTTGCAGATTTTATTTTCCTGTTTCGCAACACCTTGGCAGATCGGCAAACAGAGTGTCTTGAAATGTTCTCTAGGATCTCTCCTTGCACTTCTACTATAGACGATTGTTTACCTGTGGAACGATTAATAAATAAAATCTTCTTGCGGCGAGCTGATTTATGATTTCTGGTGAAACATATGAAACCACATCTGACCGCAAGCTGGCAGAAGGAGGTACACACTGCTAAATCAGAAACAGAAGAAATTGAAGACTCAGAAGTAGAATCATAAGAAACTTGGGAACTTAAAAGAAGCGTCCTACAAACACCTACACTCCTCATTCGATGATGATATATGGAAACTTAAAAGAGGCATGGAAACCTAAAAGAAGTATCCCACAAACACCTACACTTCCCATCCTATATTCTTACCCCATGCGTCATGTGGCTCTAGCTGCTGACGACGAGCATGTCCCATATCCAATCCACCGTATGCAGCCGGTCCGGCGATATATAATGCATCCAGATTGGATACCGGAATCTGCAGCAATGCCCACCTTACGCTGGAAAATCAATCATGAAATTTATTTTGGAATTGCTTTCGTGGAATTTCACTTGGGAAATTCTGTTTAATCGTTACTAAAGTATAAGCACTAATTAGTGGCCGTCTTCAGTTTCAAGTGGTGATTGTTTTATTACCGAAATATTAATATCTGCAATATTAACGAGATATCCATGGATATAACACAGATCCTTTTGTTTGTTGGTTCATTAGTATGAATCTTGTCCTTAAAGTGCCGTAACCATTTCATTGAATGTTGGCAACAATTACAGCAAAACCGTCTTGATTCTGTGCGACTCTAAATAGTATGTAGGCGTAGATTTGTCTAGTCCTTGATGTTTTTGAGTCATGATTATTTCTTCCTACCAGTTGCATGCCCTTCTTTAATTTTTCCCTTCATGATTAACTTCAGATATTGGTACGTTATGTTGCGATATACGGGGCCGATATGCGCAACTTTTCTTCGCTTCACGGTAGTTAGACCTTCCCTACTTCCACTTCTCCGTCTCAAAACCTCTAGGTATCTAGTCTTTTAAAAACCTTTCTTGAGCTTATTTACTTTAAAAGTCCACTTTTCGGCTCCATATAATAATACAGAATGAACATAGCCCTTAACAATGAGGTAACTTAATTTTTAATTAAAGCTTGATTTAGTTACTAGTTTCCTCATGTTGAGGAATGTTTTCCTAGCTTGTTCTATTCGGCAGATTATTTCCGTGTCTGGATTTAAATCTTCGGTTATCCAACAGCCAAAGAAATTAAAATTTGAGACGCGCTAAATGGGTTTTTCGTATACAAAGAGATTTGCTTAGATCACCGATGTATTTCTTACAACCACCACATTTGTCATGTCGATGGTAATTTTCAGTGATAGTTGATCTCCATCAGATGGTATTTTATTCAATAGTCATTGTAACGCTTCTTTCAATTTCAAGACCACATTTTTTAGGTTTTTTATTACGTTAAAATTGGCCTTTGTCTTGACTTATTTTACCAAACCATTCAAAAAGATTTGATGAAATATGGAGTCACCTCTTTGTCTATTGAGATTAATAATGTCATGCTGCAATGGTGTCCATCGTGCCACCGACGAATAATTCGGATTTGGTGACGGAGGCTGCGAGAGGATAGTTCGTCCATAGTAGAGCCTCAAAGATGTCGGTAATACCATCTCCAGAGTGAGTAAACTTCTCGCATTTCCATTTAGTCGCCCTCAGAGTTACAAAGAAATAATGCCATTGTATAGCAAATTTTAAATATTGCCTGAATCTGTAATTAATTCAGATCGTTAAAAGCGATATCTCATCCTTTTTTGACATAGATATACGTATGTTATTTTCTTGTTAGTTTATAAGATTTCTGTTATCTAATTAGCGTAAGTATTGAACTTTTGGTCTTCAACCTTAAAGACTAGTAAAGACGGCCCCCAGCGTTATAAGTGTCATTTCACCTTTTTAGGGATATAAGTATATATAATTTTTTGCTAGTTTGTAAGTCTTATAACGCTTAAATGGAGAATCATATAAAGGTAACAGGCACCAATATTTAGTCACACTATACACCTCAAAGTTGCAAAACAGTAAGTAACAGCAACAGATCAGTAACTGCTATATCACTTTTTTATATAACTATTTTCCGTAAATATTGGTGATAGAAATATATCCGTTACCACTAAAACACTGGTTATTAATTGTGAGGTTGAGATTCTAAGAATTCTCGAATGCGCATGCTCTATAAGTATATTGGCGTCTTCTCTCTTCTACACACCTCTCTCTTAGGTATAGCATTTATAATATCTCGTCTCTTTCCTAGAGATCCTATACCAAATGACACAAGAATAATGTGGTAATGAAATTAAATGATGTGGGTATAGCGGAAATTTTGCACTGATAAAGATGTGTGTTACTAAATTTACTTTAGAAATAGGTTTCTGACATCCACAAAGATCAAATGTTGGTGGGAATAAATTATTATTGTAAAATATGACCCTTATACTTCGGAAAAAACTGTGGGCCTCTAAAATATTAAGCAATTAAAAAATAATTAAATAAAACAAAATTATATGAAAATTTTAATGACATAATTTTAGAAAATATTATAGAAATACGTTTTGTACATGCAGTTATGACTAATTACACTTCATTTGTTACGAAATTTTGAGTTTTTAATACAATTTTTTTAATTTTAAATAATGATTACTCATTTTCGTAAGATGGCTGCCAAAAAATATGGCCGATATTTTATTATACAGTTAATGTATTTTAAGAAATTAATATAACTTTAAGCTTTGTTATAAATATTGGCTGCTTTAATATAACTGTTTGAAATATACATATCTTTAAATTTTATTAGGCAACTCTTGGTAATCTTATAACACCATCAGTAGACAATTTTTTGCGATTAATTCGTGTAAGTCATTGTGATTTGGCCTGCCATTGGCTGAAATAATTGTTGTTTAACTTTCAACCAATCACAGGCGTTTGCAGCAATGTCTTAGGATCCCCCGGCAAAATATTTGACAAACGTTTATTAAAAATGTTACATAGTGCTTTTAAAGCGTTTTGCGTTATATTAAACATCTTTTCATTTTTCTCATCGTCTGTTTCCAAATCCTGCAACTGAGAAAACTCATCATCTTCTAGTTCAGTAAACCACTTATCTCTGTTTTCATAATATTCAACAGTATTAACTTCTTCTTTTTCTTGCTCTTGCCCATTACTTTACAAAACATAACCTATAATCAGCTAATAAGTTTTTAAGTTTTATACTATCTACTTATATAAAGGTTGCTCCTTGTTACTCTCTGCAACTGATGTATTATAATTGTAACAACTAACACTGCTATAAACCTAAACAATTAATATAGTAATTGTTATATAACTTTATTATATACCATTTGGTAGCAACCGCTTTAAGTTTTATAATGTAGTAACGGAAATGTATCTGTTACCATCTTATAGACCTGTAAGTAATAGTCATGCTATAAAACACTTATATAACTCCGCAACTACTTTAGTAACAGTATAAAACTTCGTAACATGATTATACAATCCGTTACACTTATAGACCCTTTATAAAACTAATGGTCACCACATGTTACTAGAAATGTTTGTTGGGCAGAGACTAGCACTTGGTCTATAACCCACGGCCTGCCCCTACAAATGAGCTGCCGCGTTAGGCGGATTCATTTCAATTACCGCTGCCGACCACTAGGCTCAGTCGCGTATTACTGACGTCACAGATAAGTAACAAATTTAAAATGCTATCTACTGTCTTCTCATTTAGAATGTAGAATGTAAAATCCTACTAATATTATACCAGCTCTATTATAGAGGACAATGGCCAGAATGATACTGTAATTGCATTTCTGTTACCTTTTAAAACGTATTTTCTTAAGTAAGGTGAGCATTCTATAATTGTATTACTTAAATTGCATTTTGTGTTCTATATTTATTTGATTCACTTTCGTTAAACATTTAAAATTACTCTAACTTTGTAACAAAACAGCTTTTAAAACACGCAAAGTAGCCACTGTAAATAATACAAGTAGTGGTAATGTATTTAAAAGGGCTTTTAGACCTACTAAAGTAGTTAAATACCGTTCCAAAGTATATTGTGTTTGCAAAGAAAATTCAAACGAACGAGATAAAGTATCTCCTGGGATATACACCGGTGCTCCTCTCCTCATAATTATATAGGTTACAATAATTCACTTAGCAAATAACTAAGCAAACTGGCAAAGTTTCGCTATAATTTCCGTAATTTAATGATACTAAATTATAATAATAATATAGCTTTATGTTCCTGTGTAATGCACACCAGTTAAATTTATAAATTGCACACTGTTCTGTTTATTACTTTAACTTCCCCATTGTAAGTCTATAATAAACATTAATAAATATTGTAAATAAGCCGCAAAAAATATACATGAAGGTAAATAGTCGATCGTAAAACCAAAAATGAAAACTACTCAAGTTATTTCATTCAGTGCAATGCCTAATTTGTATGTTGATATGTGTGTTTGTAAATTTAGTGTCAGATTTTAATCTTGTTTTATCTTTTACCTTTTTTATATTATACATACATTATTGTAATATTTTATACATTGTGTTAGTTCCTCTGTAACAAGTTCCACACCCTTTTGGGTACTTGTAGAGAACAAATAAAGGCTTATCTATAAATCTATTTGAAATATTACTTCATGGATCATATTTTCTTCATGCAGTTTTTTCGAAAATTAATAATAATAGAAAATAAACTTTCAAATTAAAAAGTTACCTCCTCATTTTTTTCTTCCAGATATACTTGGTATCGATTTCTAAAGATAGTTTTTCGCTTACCGTATCTATTTCTGCAAATACTCAAGCTTTGAAGATATGTTCTTAGAATAAACTAATACATTCTTTAAGTACTTAATGAAATTTAATATTTTTGTTTCAATTTTAATATTAATAATAATAATTTATTCATTAGATATCTAGAACGAGAGAAATGGCCCGTGAAAACCGTGTTAAGTAATTATTTATAATCACTAAACTCCTTGATTGATCAATATGAAATTCTATAAGGTCCTGATAAAACTTATTCTTTATAGGATTTTGCAAACAGTGGAAAAAAAACTATCTATGAGAACTATAGTAACAACTATTTGTAAAATTATTGATTTACAATCGTTGCATTCTTTCGATAGCCTGAATTCTGGTTATGCTAGCAATTAAATTCCTAAAATTATTTTGCCTTTCTTATTGGGCAATTCTCATTCTAACACTAGTTTTTAAACAGTCCCTTACGGTTATGCAGAATAAACCAGTATCCACATAACCCTCTACGGCTATAAAGATTCAGTTAAAATGAGAACAAGGGCCTAAAATGAATTTATCTACATGCCTCGCCTTTTGGAAAAATTTTCATTCAAATGGATTACATTTTCATGATATCTATCATTTTGTTTCTTTCTTGGAAATGCTTAGCCTTTGAAACGTTTTTCGCCCTTATTCTGAGCTCATCAGAAAGGCACAAAGCCACTCACACAATGTTCCATGCAAAAACTAAGACAATTACCAACTTTATTGACATTGTTTGACATTGACTGAATGAAAAAACACCTCTGTGTTACCTAGCTAGTAATGGAGCCTGTATCGTTTCCATGCGATGTGATATGTTGATGAAAATTGAATACGTTCAATAAAACTTCCATACACACTACACAGCAACCATTTAACCATTTTTAACCATTTGATAACCTGCTGTAGACAATGTCAATTGTTAAAATTTCGGATTTTACGAGTGTTATGTGCTCCACGATGACCTAGATGTCAGCCGGGAGAGGGGGATTTGGGATGGTAGAAGAATTGGAGGGTGTCTGTTGTCTGTGTGTTGTAAGTAAGTCAGTTGGGTCACTGCTTTTCTCTAAAAATAGGTAGTCCCTGATGGAGAAATCTATGTGCTTGTTAACGGCCGCCAATTTTTATATTTATAATGTTAGATGACTCAGAAATATTTATGTAATATACCTAGTGTAATATAACTGTTTCATAAGTACCAAAGCATTAAAAACTAATAACAATCCTTAGCTCATAATTAACTCTCTTCAAACGATACGCCTCTGTAGGCGGACTAATGTAAACATAACCCCTCCTTGCCCCTTCTACCACTTTATTGTTTACTTAGGCTTGAAACACAGTATATACCATTTCTACATTATTCTTTTTCTACGTCTTTTATTAATCGGTGATCACCACTTAGCGGCCATATTGCCGGTGATGCCAGATGGTAGATGGTAGATGATCTCATAGTGATACCCTGGAAGGTATGAAGTCATAATTTGCTGTTACAAAACTATGCACATCTCATCCTTTTTTTTTTCTACTGCACTATACTGAAATAGCCAATTTATATATGCTGCACATTTAAATTGAACAGCCCTAATATCTCGAGAATCTTTAAAAGACATAGTTTTCGGCTTTGATATGCCTAAATCAGTTTTACAATAAGTTTACCTGTGATCTGTCATATTATAGACCACATTAGGCACGTAAAAGATGACAAATATTTGCAAAATGACACTTTTAGTAGTTGTTTGAATTATGAATAACGTATTCAAATCCGTTTGATTTCAGTAAAATCTTAAAACGGTCAATTAAATTTAAATTCTGTAGAATGTTTTCATTCCAAGTAACCCACGTTTTCAACCACAATTTCTTTCGTATAATAATTCAAAACCAACTAATTAAAACATCGAGAACGTCAATTAAAACATTTAATCGACAAACAGTTGCAAACAACAAACTGTCAAAACCAAGAAAAAGTGAGCAGCACAATTAGGTGGCAATTACGGCACGTTTCCTGATTTTCCTCTGGATTCAACCAGCACGTGAGGCAGTTTAACACGTGACTATTGGATTATGCATTAGTAGCAAGTTAATAGTGATTGTGTTCGGTTAATAAAGTCCGCCACGCGAAAATCTCATTTCTAATTATCTCGAATCTCATACCGAGAAACTTAGGCTTACGCTTACGTTCGAATATTTAGAAATTACCATTCTAAATGAGATTACCTGCCGCTCCAGGAACTCTTTCTGATTATTAATTGTTTACTAATTATAATATATACTTCTAGTATATACTTAATTTATTTATGTTATGATAAAGATTAAACTTAGAAAGCAGGCCTCTCAATTATAATAATGAACATAACAATGAAATTCTAATTGACGTTGTGCATTATATACTTACTTATAATTTGCTGGCATACTAACGTGTATATTAGTATATAATGTCAGAAACTCTTGAGTTCAATAGGTTCACGACATATGGAGTAGCTAGTTGACAAAGGTTAAGAAGAGCACTAGCAGAGAAATCCAGTAAATAGACAGTATAATGTCCACACTACGTTAAAAAAATCGGAATAGCTATTTACACAGAACTTCCCTCTTTGCCTATGCAGGACTGCCACCCAAAAAAATTATAACTAAACAACGACATATGAGAGTTATAGTCGGTATGTAGTTCTCACTGTTATTACAAAGAAAACCTGATAACTTTTGGTCAAAAAAGATACAGAGTGTATAAGTAGAGTAAAAAATAAATATTAAATAAATGGTGCCAGATATAGAGGGCTTGAGTAAATACCTTTACAAATTTCCACCATAGTTGAATTATTTATTAGGATGACCACCCTGTACATTTTTCAAAAAAATATATAATAGATGTCTTCCTTGCCAAATTTGTTAATTATATGACAAATATTACTGCCATCTGTTACATTTTTACCTCGACATTCATGTAGTAGATTTTTAGTTATAGCTTCAACAGACAGACAGACAGACAGACAGACAGACAGACAACAGACCGACAGAAAGACAAACTGACGGAATTGCAAGACCAAGAAGTCTTGGAGAGTGATTTTTTCTCGATAGAATATGTATGCCAGGGAACCAACAGAGGTTCTTTTCCTTCCACATATGCGTTGTGGAGTAGAAGCATACTAATCCTAAAAAAATATTCAAACATTTTTCTTGTTGAAATGGGTTTAGAATGTCATCAAACATCGAGATTTTAAATTCGAGAAAAAAGAAATCTGTCTGTCGGTCTCTCTGTAACTCTTTTTGTGCGCACGTTTTCTCTGGAACGGTTTAAGACATTGACTTGAAATTTTGTACACTTATATATTATAATGAGATTTGGAACTGGATTGTTTTTTGAACATATCCGGGGAAGGGTTGGGAGGTAAATAGGCAAAAATAAGTAAGGCATGCTGGTAAGAGTACAAAAGTTTGAAATTTTGTGTATATATTAGCCAAGGCCTCAGATTTTTATATAATATTTTCCATCATCCTCTTGTCACCACCACTCCATTATTAAAAGTGATGATAAAATAAAATTGATGTTTTTACTTGAAATTTGGTACATATATGTATTATAACAACATCTGTAATTGGATTATATTTTGAAATGATTCTGTTGAAGGGTTGGGGGTTAAATAGGGGAACATAGGAAAAGCAAGCTGGTAAGAGTACATAAACTTGGGATTTGATGATGACTAGAAGCCAGGGCCTCAGATTTTTAATTAACGTTTCTTAGCCTGTCCACCACCCTCATTATTAAAGGGGCTGAAAAAAATGAATTAAGATATTCACTTGAAATTTTGTACACGTATGTATTATCACGACATCGGCAACTAGATTATATTTTGAGATGATTCCATTGAAGGGGTGGAGGTAAGTAGAGCTAAATAGGGGAAACGGCGCGGAGCAGGTTGGTAAAAGTAGAGAAACTTGAGATTTGGTGTATATATTAGAAGCGAAGGCCTCAGATTTCCACTTCAAATTGGTACACGTATCTACTGTAATGATATCTGATTGAGATTATTCCATTGGAACAGTGGGGGAGGGGGTAGTGTTGTTGGGGAAAATAAGTAAGCTAATAAGAGTCCAAAAACTTAATTTTTGGCGTATATTCTAGAAACCCACGCCTCAAATTTCATCTACCTCAAATATTATTAAACTTCTACGACCAATTATTTCCATATACCAGAGTACAAATATAGTTAAGATGTATTCCTTTAAAGAGACTTGGGTGGAAAATCTGGATGTGGAAGTAGTGATTCCTAATAGGCAGCGGTTCTTAATGTACAATTGACATAAACATGCCGTGGTTTTACATGTTTCAGATAGTAAGAATAAAAACGTTTAATATTAGAAAATACGAAACGATCATTTATTTCTATATCCTCGAAGTAGAGTGGAAGTATAGTAATCGTAAAACAAAACATGTGTTTTTGTTGTGTCATCTACTCACCTGTAACTTTTTTTGTGCTCATGCTTACTCTAGAACTATTTAAGATATTGACTTGAGGTACACGTATGTAATATAACGAGACCTGGAACTAGATTAAATAGGGGTAAATAAGCAAATCCAGCAACTTGGGATTCGGTGTATATAGTAGAAAAGTTAACGCTTCAAATTGTATTATTACACCACCACGATCACCATCACCAACAATAAGCCCAAAATGTAATCGAGTTTAAGATCTTTGAGAAAATTCCGTTGAAGGGTTGGGGGGTAAATTGGGGTATATAGGGGCGAATATGGGTAAATAGGGCTAAATAAGTAAATCAAGCTAGCAAGAGTAAAGAAACGGGTGTATATACTAGAAGGCAAGGTGTCAAATTTTTTGGTGACATCTGTCACTCCTATCACCAGCATTCACTCCATTATTAAAGGTGTTAGCTTAAAGAAAATTGATAATGACTTGGAGTTTTGCACGCGCACGTATTATAACGAGATCTATAACTGGATTAAATTTTGAGCCTATTTCATTGAAGTGTTGGGGATGAACACAAGATAAATAATGGTAAATAAATAAAGTGAGCTAGTAAGATTCCAGAAACTTGGAATTTAGTGTGTGTAAGAAATCTTTATTGGCTAAGTAAAATATTTTTTTATCTTCATGCACTGTGTTCCTTGAATTAATAAGTGATACATTAGAGCAAAAGTTGAGGTTACTGTTACTGTACATGGTTCCCGTGTGGAGATATATTGCTAATAGTGGCGTGTGTGAGTCGGACGAATGGTAAATATTTTGAGCCGGAATGAAATTACCTTCCCCCCCGTTTTCGAGGATGCTGAACACGATGGCGGTGTCAGAATTTCTCTTTGGGGTTGCACAACCCCTCAAACAGGCCAAAAACCACCCCCTAGAGGGGTTAAATGCGATTTAATAGGTTTCCCTTCAGAAAATACTACTTTCCTCCCGTTTTCAAGGATGCTGAGCACGGTGGTGGTGTTCCCCATCGCGTCCGACCCCTACCAACCCTCCACCGGCTAATACTCGCCCCCGAGAGGGGTGAATTTTTTTTCTCGAATTATCAGCGGCAAATATACATTCCCCCCGTATTCAAGGATGCTGAGCACGGTGGTGATGTTTGTAATCGACTCCGACCCGTACCAACTCCTCCACCGGCCAATACTCGCCCCCGAAAGGGATAATTTTTTTTTTTTTTCGGAATATATATTTCCCTCCTCTCCCCGTTTTCGAGGTTGCTGTTTACGGGAAGAATAATCTTATTTCTTTTCTTGGTTGTAATGTCCTTTGTCTCCCGTTCATCTGAAAAAATATCATCAAATACCGCCAGTAGGCCTGTTGAATAATTGTTACATATTTTTATTTTTACATATAAATAATTGTGAACATTTATTACGATGCATGAAATCAAATTGCTATAGTGTCTTTTCTTAAATTACAATAATTGATACCTAAATATAACGTTATACTACTTAAAGCTAAAGTCCGCTTACAATAAAATATATTTTTCGTTTATACCTTATCTCGACTAATTTAACCTACGCTTCTTACAAGTAGAATTATAAGGTTGATACTCTTCGATTACGAACACCACCACCGTGCTCAGCATCCTTGAAAACGGGGGAATATATATTTGCCACTGACAATCCGAAAAAAAAAAATTCGCCCCATTCGGGGGCGAGTATTGGCCGGTGGAGGGGTTGGTAGGGGTCGGACGCGATGGGGAACACCACTACCGTGCTCAGCATCCTTGAAAACGGGGGGAATATATATTTGCCGCTGATAATCCGAGAAAAAAAATTCACCCCTTTCGGGGGCGAGTATTGGCCGATGGAGGGGTTGATAGGGGTCGGGCGCAATTACGAACACCACCACCGTGCTCAGCATCCTTGAAAACGGGAGGAAAGTACTATTTTCAGAAGGGAAATCTATTAAATCGCGTTTAACCCCTCTAGGGGGTGGTTTTTGGCCTGTTTGAGGGGTTCTGCAAGCCCAAAGACAAATTCTAACACCGCCGTCGTGTTCAGCATCCTCGAAAAGGGGGGGGGGGTAATTTCATTCCGGCTCAAAATATTTGCCATTTTCGCGTTTTTTCCGACTCACACACGCCATTATAAGTATTCCTGTGTGTTGTCAACCCGGCGTACCTGCGTATTAACCAAAATGCGTTAGATCTTGCCAACTATCTAATAATACTACTTGTTAGTATGATTATTAAAATATTGTCTACCTTATATAACTCATAATTTTCTCTACTCCCCGAGTTGTTAGTCTTGGACATATTATATGTGAATAAAATCTAACTATTTATTATTTATAAAAACTAGTGGTGTGCGACGTAGACTAAGTGCGTACAGGCTGTCAACGAGCGTAACAACTTGTAGTCTTCAACTAATTGTAAATACTCTCTTTCATCAATATACGTGTACAGGGTGGGCAACTAAGAATGGAGGTCGGCCATATCTCAGAAACCAAGCATCGCAAAAGTTTAGGGAAAAAATTACCTTAAGTAAAATGGCCATGAAAAATCGCTGGAAAATATTTTCGAGTTTCTAATATGGCCGCTAGGGGGCGTAATAGCCATAGCCGAATAGAAAATCAGGTTTTTTTCAGTATTTTGCTGAATTAAGTGGCATTGAAAATAAATGTATCGTAATCTTAGGACAATTCTGAATCTTTTTAGTTTTCCATTTTTTTTGTATCTTCAAGAATAAAGTGGTGGGGAGATGCCAAAAATACATTTTTTTAAATATCGATTACTCCGATTAGCCTTAACGGAATTTAACAAACTTGGTCTCTTTGGAAAGTGCTTTTCTTAGTCTATCGAGTGCACTTTGCGCTGTTTCCATTTGATTATTACCGTCGCCGCTAGAGGGCGTTATTTGACATGACAACAAATATAGCGCTTTTTCTTAATAAATTTAAATAGAATGGTATATTTATTTTTACAGGGTAAAATAGAGAATTAAAATCCTCAGATGTCAGTGAAAACCGCAACTCGATAACTTTTCTATAACGGAAGATATTAGCAAACAAAGTTGAAATTATGAATTATTGTCAGATCTTTACGACGGGATTTGCAAATTAGCTGTTGAAAACAAGTAAGCTGTGAAACTGACACAATGAAGAAACAACATCTATCAAACATATTGAGTAGAGTATATATTACATGATATAAAAATTAGTAATTAATTACAGACAACAATTCTAATAATAATAACAATATATTTATGTAGACAGTTATGAAAAGACTAATTTTACTTGTCGAATGTAATATTTGCAAATTACGCGAGTCAAGTAAAATTACTGTTTCATAACGTGTTAAGAAAGACAACATTTTATCTAATCCTGCTCTAAAATAGAAAAGAAATTGCAATTTATATTGAATTTTATTTTGCGGTTTCAAACATTGTTACACCTACAGTGGTATAAATAAGTTTTGTGTTTATCGCTGTACCTGAGCATTAGTATAGGTTGACATTTGTATTAACAAAGTTCATTTGTCAATCTGCTGAATTTTTTTAAACAAATTAAGTCAGAATTTGTTGATTCAGGTGTGGATATTCCATCTGATATAAAAGAGTAGCAGTAAATTCAATAATACCTGATAAATCAAAAAGCATATATGAGGAAGTATAATATACGAAATTTGAAAACTGGTGTCAACAAAAAGGAATAATAAGATGTATGTGAAAAGATTCTCTTAGCGTATTTCGAAACGATGAAAACCTATAAAGCATCACGATATGAATATTGAGTAGAAATCAATATTAAAGAATTAAATGCGAAAGGAAACATTGACATAAAGAATATACCATATTAATAGCATTTTTGAAGAGAAAATCTTCAGGTTATCATGCTAAGAAATTTATCATTTTAACAGAAGAAAACTTTAAAAGTTTTATTAGAAATGCAGACGGCGGAAAGTTTCTATTTGCATTTTATTAATAAAGTGTTTTTTGTGCCCTACTCTTAAAGTTTTTTTTTCTAAATGATGAGTTTAATAATAACAGTTTAATAAAAATTCATTACATCACTAGTCATGTAATGAAACTGACAGTTATGAAAAATGTGACGTTTCATAACTGTCTACATAAATATATTGTTATTATTATTAGAATTGTTGTCTGTAATTAATTACTAATTTTTATATCATGTAATATATACTCTACTCAATATGTTTGATATATATTGTTTCTTCATTGTATCAGTTTCACAGCTTACTTGTTTTCAACAGCTAATTTGCAAATCCCGTCGTAAAGATCTGACAATAATTCATAATTTCAACTTTGTTTGCTAATATCTTCCGTTAGAGAAAAGTTATTGAGTTGCGGTTTTTACTGACATCTGAGGCTTTTAATTCTCTATTTTACCGTGTAAAAATAAATATACCATTCTATTTAAATTTTTTAAGAAAAAGCGCGATATTTGTTGTCATGTCAAATAACGCCCTCTAGCGGAGACAGTAATAATCAAATGGAAACAGCGCAAAGTACACTCGATAGACTAAGAAAAGCACGTTCCAATGAGACCAAGATTGTTAAATTCCGTTAAGGCTAATCGGAGTAATCGACATTTGAAAAAATGTGTTTTTGGCATCTCCCCACCACTTTATTCTTGAAGATACAAAAAAAATGAAAAACTGGAAAGATTCCAAATTGTCCTAGGATTACGACGCATGTATTTTCAATGCCACTTAATTCAGCAAAATACTGAGAGAAACCTGATTTTCTATTCGGCTATGGCTGTTACGCCCCCTAGCGGCCATTTTAGAAACTCGAAAATATTTTCCAGTGATTTTTCGTGGCCACTTTACTTAAGGTACTTTTTTCCCTAATTTTGTGCGATGCTTGGTTTCTGAGATATGGCCGACCTCCATTCTTAGTTGCCCACCCTGTACACAAAGAAAATAATTCTGCTATTTGAGTTTTCTCTTTGCTTATTTATAATTATCTCGTATAACAGTCTAGAAAATCAGAAATAGACAACCCGTCTATTTCTAATTGTTTCGTGTGAAACCACGTAGAAAATTGGTGACATCTAACAAGTTTATTATATATTTTCTTTCATTTCTATTCCCATTAATACCCATCCAAAGGTGCAATCAATGTTACTATTACTACCTACTTTGCCAAGAAATGTCTCTTGCTCCAGGCATTAAAATAAATTAACAGTAAATTAATATTGATTTGAAAAATCCAAGTATTTCTAGCATTGTTTCCTTTTTAACGGACTCTTTTTAAAAATGAGGTTTTCAATTCGACCCATATGTGTTATTTTTTCATGCTTGTTCATTGATTTCTATCGAATATTTTAAGCAATTTCTATGAAATCTTTTGCAAACTCTAGAGTATGATTGGTCAGTGGTCTCACATTTGTTTCATCAAGCTATGTCTAAAATAATACGTGCAAAATCTAGATAGCGGAATATATCAGAGATTGTGGCGGAGGAGCCGGTTAAAATGAAATAGATTGATATTTTATTTAACCAAATTATATAGTACAATATTTTTGGCGAGTCAAAAGAAAAACAATATAATATAACTCTCTAAAAAGTTATCGAATGCATACTGCGAAGGCATCCAATTGTAAACACATTTAAATAAAAAAAAACACGTACAAAAAGTAGGTAGCTAAAAGAACAGTTTACAATTTGTAAAAACTCAAACAATTGTTATCAATTTGTAATATTGTAATGATTGTAAGCATTTCTCAGTATATAATTATATACAGTGTAAACCTAAAGAAACGCACAAAACTCATATCATTGGTATGTACCATTTTTCAAAAAAATCCTCAAACAGGTCGATTTTAATTTTGTAAATGCTACATTTTGTCTCTATACCAAAATTTATGACGTCAGTGGTTTTTGAGTTATGACGCCATCATAATTTTTTTTTTAATGGAAACAGACATTTTTGTTTACTGTTCTTGGTGGTATATTCATTTAGCTTTCTGGTGATAAAAAAAAGATATTACCTGAGCCATTCTTTTGGAAAAATGACATTTTATGTAAAAATAGCGTACCTTTCGCAAATTTACGAGTAATGTCCCACTTTCGTATGGATTGATAAATCTTGTTGCCTACATTTTTGTTTTAACTAGCATGAGAACATTTGACATTAAAACAAAACAAAGAAAATAAAAAAACAATCACCTTAACAACAGAGAAATTCCTGGCACGTGTGGAACCTCAGGTTTGTGACACTTCTAAGACAGTGTAAAACTAGGGAATGAAATGCCACGTTTAAGTGAAAGAGAACGTGTACAAGTTTTGATGATGGTTGGATATGATGACAGGCTGAGAACTCATCAGGAAGCATGTGATGTTTTCAATGCCAAGTATCCCTAAAAGCAAATTTCTAGATCCACTGTAAGTAGATTGGTGGCTAGATAGGATTAATCTGGCAGTGTAGCTGACCTCCTTCGATCTGGTCGCCCTAGCACAAGCAACGAAACCAAATTAAATATTCTTCTAGAAAGTGAGGAAAACCACCATCTTTCGATAAGGCAGCTGGCTTTAAATCATAACGTGAGTCAAACTTCTGTTGTACGTCTATTGAAAAAAGAAAAATATCATGTATACAAAATGCAATTAATCCACGAATTGAATGAGGACGATCCAGATCGGCGCTTACAGTTTTGTGAACAGTTGATGACCTTGTGCGATGATAACCCAAATTTTTTGAAGAACATTGTTTTTTCTGATGAAGCTACATTTTCTTTAATGGGGACTGTACATCGGCATAACTGTAGGTATCGTAGGTATCACGCGAAAATCCTCATTAGACTCAAGAAGCCCATACACGGCGACGAGGGAAAGTAAACGTGTGGGCAGGTACGATTGGTGATCGTTTATTGGGACCTTTTTTTTAAGGAAATCTTACGGCAGCAAGATATTTACAGTTTTTGCGAGTTGAGTTAATGCCAGCCTTAGCAGATGAAGATATTCCTGCTGAAAACGTCTGGTTTAAGCAAGACGGGGCCCCACCTCATTTTGGGATAGCAGTGTGTCACTTTTTAGATGACGCTTTTACTGGAAGGTGGATAGGTCATCGAGGTCCGATTGAGTGGCCCCCGCGTTCACCGGATGTAACCCTCTTAGACTTTTTTCTTTGGGGTTACTTAAAGTCAAGGGTGTATTTTAACAGACTGGATACCATAGAAGAATTGAAAGACAGAATTAGCTTGGAGATGAGACAAATTGCACATGAGATGATTCAGAACAAAGTGCATAGTGTCTACACCCATCTTGGCCGATGCCAAATGGTTGGAGGGTAGCAATTTGAGCAATGGAGAGGATATTTTTCTCACATTTACTTATGTAAGGTATCAATCAATAAAAATATTTTTTTCCAAAAGAGAAAAATCGACCTGTTTATTAGTATTAGTATTAATAGGGGATATAATTACAAAGGGAGTTTGCATATATTAACCAACTGAATAAAAACAATGAACAGCAAATGCTCTTTCTTTATCGCCTTTCTATTAAGATTAGACAATGATTTTAAATAGTTAGGTAGATAATTGAACAATTTAAAATCCAAAGAATTTTTTGTTGTCTTCGAAAGTCGAAAGCGTGCTGTACGAAGATCATCTCTATTTCTAGTACCATAGTTACGAACCTCAGCATTTGTTCTAAATTGAATATTATTACTTCCACATCCACGTAGCGGAGTGGAAGTATGGTAATTGTAAAAAGAATTTCAAATTTTTCTTTGTTGAAATAGGGTTAGAATATCATAGAACGTCGAGATTTTAACTTCAAGCGAAAAAACAATTTTCTCTCAGTCGGTTTGTTGGTCTGTAACATTTTTGTGCGGCTTAGATATTGTCTGGAAGGACCCTTCGGTTTTTGATAGGAAAATGGGCTTCAGTCGATTGTTCTGAAACGTCGAGAAAATGTTCTTCTGGCCCCCTGATTCAAATTCTCCTTGATCACCAGTCCGACCGAAATCGTTTTTTGATTTACAGGCTGAGAACTGCTGCTTAAATGTTCCATACAAATTCTGAAAACATTCGGGCTCATTTTTTGGACAAAAATAAGCATCTTTTCACTCTTGGTGTTTTTCAAAGTCCTTCCTACTCCCGGAAAGAAATAACAAACAAGAGAAATTAATTTTGTTGTATTTTTTACGGGAAAAGGACGTACTTTAAGAAAAAGTTTCCGATCCAAATATACAATACAGTTAAGACACACGAAAGACATTTTATTGCCCTATACAATCTCTCTGCTGCTAGCAATCGTGTGACAGTTATGCCTATTAAGATATACAATCATCTCCCTAATTATTTGAAAATAATAGCTGCTTTGAAATTGTTTAAATTAAAATTTAAAAAAATACCATTACAAAAAGCAATTTACAAGAAATTTTTAGTATTACCCTTTAACATTGGTGAGCAATTTGTATCACTGATTTATATCAATTTTTTGTACCTATTTTTCTTACTGTTTCTTTTTTGAAAAAGCGTGGACTAGGTTATCAATATTTTTTTTTGTTGGTAGCTCAAAATTTTACGTTAATAAAATTTTGTGTCTAGGTTTTCATCTAATCATTGAATAAAATAACGGTTATATTATTGAAAACCATGTTTTATATGCCTACATGTAATGCATGCCTACTTAAATAAAGAGTATTATTAAAATTAAAAATTGTAAAGTGAATCCTACATTATGGCTCATCCCTAAACAAACAACCCTCCTTAATTAAAGTGTGCACTTCGGTAAAAATAAAACATAGACTGACATATCTGAAACAGAACCGTCCAAAATGTGGAGAGTATTGGGCAAATATTTAATTAAAACTTGTTGTGTTGAACGTCCGATTGTGAAAGGGTTCGATAATGGCAAACAAGACGAAAGGCCAAATTTCTATTAAATTGGAATTTGTCTGGCTAGCTAGCCATCAAAAGGGGAACATAAATCAAACGCACTTCTTCCTGCTTTACAGTCTACCCGATTTTTATTAACATCAAATTTTTGGTGTATCAATAACTTTAAATACGTTCCAGATGATTGCGTGGGTGGTATTTGCGTCGGATTTGCGAAATGTGCGCCGAAAGGTTCTTCTCAACAAAGTTTGTAGACTCGCTTGACTCTACTTTGCTCGTTTGATATACAGTATTAAATTTATATGGTGTATTCAGGCAAGCCGTTTACTTTATAAGACAAAGGAAATACACCAGATAAAGTATATTTGATAAGTCCCGACGATCATATGTAAAAAGTTGTTATTAAACAACATTGGCCACAAAGAAAAAACTTCAGTTGAAGCAAGTTTTATGAGTTTTTATTAATGCATCTTTATTTTGTGTTGGAAAGCGTTCAACAATAGAATATTTTCTAATACCATTGTTATGCAGATAAAGTCATTTGGTTTATCACTTAAATAAAATACCCAAATAGCAATTTGATATTTAATAAAAGTTGTAGGAACGTTTGACACAAATTTTATAAAACAACGTTATTCTCAGAAACACTTTCATAACGTTTTCACAGCAGTTATAAATGCAAAATTGGCACCATCCTATAAAATATCTCAGTCGCTGTTGATATTTTGTAACGCCTATTGGAACTATTACAAAATAATTATTGTATAAACATTTCCAGAAGCCTTATGAAAATATAGTACCATCACTATATAGCAGTTTTATTAAAGTTTCATTTAATTGTAGTATAAAACACACTTCACTGTTTGTTAAATTACTTCTATAAAACAACTAAACAACTGTTTTATACAAGTTTTAAACAGTCATATTATTTTTAAAAAACGCAGCTTTATATCCACTAATAAAATAAGATGATTTCTAAAATCTATCCTAAAAGTTTAAGAAGTATTTTTGACATTAAAAGCATATGGCATTGTGATTTAATACTAGGTACCTAATAATCTATAATAATGATTTAAGAGACTGGTTTTGGTACAACGACTGCAATTTTTGATGCGGAGAAAATTTTTCTGTGAACTATGGCCATATTTTTAATATATTCTTAACGGGACTCACATGTATTTGTGATTTCTAATAATTCTTGAAATTTTATAAATACCGATTTTACGAATTTGAGTTTTTTTACGATGTAACTTACACTAATTTGTTTTAGTACTCATAGCTGTATAGTTAGCATGTTTCTGACTCCATAAATTCTAATAAATATTTGATATTTTAAATTTTAATATCTTGTCATATTTACCATGACGAACGTTGGCCTTTCAAGGTAGCCTCCCTCTATAAAATACTTCTGTGTTAGTAGCAAGCATTTCACGATGTTAAAATTATTAGCCGATTTCTATAAAACATCTATAAAATAATGCGCCTTAGTGTAACTTCTTCGTGAATCTTATAAAATAGATCACTCACTTTCACGATACTTTTGTAGATTTTATGATAAATCTGTTAGGATTGAGTTGTAAATATAACCATGGAAACAGAATTGGTTCAATTTGCATAAGTATAATTTAGTAATGAGTAGCAGTAAATCACCTTATTTACAGAGCTGTTTATTTATCGTTTATTTATTGCCAAAAACACGTACTTAGTTACTTTTACTAGTGGACGCAACAGTACTTTAGCATATGACCTGATACGTTAACAGTGCAGTGAGTGAAATGCCTCGTTTTATTTTATAGCAGTGTAAACTGGGTCTTATTGCCAAAACCACTACGCCGTTAATACATGTACCTAATATTTTTACGTTTCTCCATTGTCCTAAATCTGATGTTTTTAGTTTGGCCGTTATATGATCTGTCAATATCTGCACCTCTCTTGTCAATATTGGTAACCAAAATTTTGGGAGAGTAATTTTTTTATAAACTTGTGTGCTATAATTATGACAACTACAGTCTTCCGCGATATTTCGAACGAGTTGTGTTATATTTAGAATATATAGTTTATGTGCTTCATACAATAATACAGTGTGTGGTTCAGTGTATACATTTTATTTTGATTGTGAGTGCCTAGAATGTATAATACGTTAACAGATAAGTGAAATTGCTCTTTGTTTAAGCGTATTTTATGTAGTTGTGTAAAAATATTCCGGCGGATGGTGAAATATTCGAGTGTTTTCCGTTTTTTAGTGGCTGTGGTAAAATAATATTGTGATAATGTTCAGGCCTTGGGAAGATCCTCAACCTAGCACCAGCAGAGAATTTAACGAAGATATGGGGAATGGTAATGGCTCGCAAATTACAGAGAAAAGTTCTAGACAATATTTATGCGAACATACTAAAAAAGTAGTTTTAAATGTTTATAAAAATATAAAAGAAAGTAAAGGTGAAAAAGGAGCCGTGGAAAAAACGGTCTACTTAACAGAAATTTCAGAACGGTCTTTCTATAGAATAATTAAGGATGTGGTACCTAATCGAAAAGTTAGATCGGATAAAGGAGCAGCACGAGCATTAGATTCGTCTATGGTGAAAATATTAAGAGATTTAATTTATAGCCAGTATATGAAAAATGAGGTACCAACTTTGGAATCAATACATATGGAACTGAAAACAAATGGTACAGTGTCACTTAGTCAAGCAACACTTCGGCGCTGGATAATAAATATAGGATTTAGGTTCAAGATTATTAATAAAAGGGCAGGTATTATGGAAAGCTTCAGAATTGTGCAGTGGCGTAATGAATATTTGGAAAATATAAAAAAAAATCGAAATGAACAACGACCTATTTATTATTTAGATGAAACTTAGTATGATACCCATGATACAGTGAAAAAAGGCTGGAGAGATGGTTCAAAGAAATGTAAAGTTGATATGCCTGCAAATAAAGGAACAAGATTAGTAATTGTACATCGTGGATCAGAAAATGGATGGGTGCATAATGGTCTCAAATTAAGTGGAAAAAAAATGAAAGAATCAAACGTTGACTATCACCAAAACATGACTGCGGATATTTTTGAAGCATGGTTTCAGACTTCATTGCTACCAAATATAGAAGAAAACAGCGTAATTGTTTTAGACAATGCTTCGTATCATTCGCGACAAATTGACAAAATACCAAATACGGGAACAAAGAAAAAAGATATTCAAGAATTTCTCCGAAAACATAATTTGGAATTTGAAGAAACTTTTAGGAAGAAAGGTCTTTTGGAAATTGTTAAGAAGCAAAACTTCCCAAAACAATATGTGATTGATAGCATGGCTAAAGCTCAAGGACATACAGTTTTACGGTTATCCCCATATTTTTGCATTTTTAACCCGATAGAACTAATATGAAGTCAGCTGAAAAGAAGTATTCGCAAAAATAACATCTTCCCCAAATTTGATGCCAAAGTAGTCGACCTTATTAAGCTAAAGTTGGAGAAATAACACCAAGTAATTGGAAAAAGTGTATTCAGCATGTCATTAAAATTGAAGATGAATTTATTAAGTTAGAAAAAAGCATCAGCCCTAATCATGACCATTTAATAATAACTGTAGATTCAGAAACCGACGATGATACCGATTTAGAAGGTGGTTGTGAAGTGTTGAGTGAGTGTAGTGATTAGAGTTTTAAATAAAATGTTATCACGTAATATTACGTGATTTTTATTTATTATGTTATATGTATACATATTTTATTTGATAATTATTTATTTGTTTCTTTTTCAGAATTGAATTTATTTATTTTATAGTTATTTATTTGCTGTCCAGAATTGAATTTATTTATTTCAATTATTTGTTTGTTTTCTAGAATTTCATTTATTTATTTAATCTGGGTTAATTAGATTACGGGTTATTGACATAAATTCAATATTTCCTTTATATAATGAATTTAAACATTTACTTTATTTCTATGACCTGTTTTAATAATATCGATAACCTTAACTCTGACCCCCCATTTCTTGGCAAGGAATTGCTCGTACCTCCTCGTGGCCCATGCTGGGCAACAATAATAATTCGATAGGTATATTAAATTATTATTGGCGAAACTGAGCAACAAAAGAATATTTGGTATAATTTTAATTTAGACTAATAAAATTCGTCAATGCTCCACCAATATATAAAATATTATTCCTATCTTAACACAAGCAAAACAAAATAATTTTTTTAAATTTATCGTTAACACTGTAACAAATAACTATTTATTTATCAACCATACATTAAATTAATTAGATTGTAACTCACGGCACAATAATTTTAAGTACGGTCCTGGGCCGCAATAAATTACGTCGGCTTCGACACTTTTATGACCGAGTTTTATGGATTTTTTTTGGGTGTCTCGCGCCGTGTTCACTTCTTTGTCGGGAATTTTTTATTTGACTTAGAAATATGAAGTTCACTTTAATTGTTTTTTCAGGATCGTAAAAAGGCGATTATGGTGTTATTTCCCAAAGAATTCTAGCAGTTTTGATCTGAACATTAATCCTAGGAGGTTTTTGAGTTCCTTGAATACAGTTCTTGAGAAAAGACATTCTAGTAGGTGGAAACTTTTATCTAATAATAAAACGATAATATTTTCCATGAAAAAAAATAGTTTATATTAAAATTGGTGTTTAAATCATCATGTCGAGCGCATCGAATCTCAATGGGCGATACGAGAGTATTCTGATTGTTTTTAAAAACGACAGTGTTTAAAAACGTGTACGTGTGTGTTACCAAAGCATGCGAGTGTAACCATCCCGTTTGTATTGAAGTAAATTGATTAAAAAACTTTCAAATACTTTTTCCTTACTTATATAATGCGTTCCAAAATTTCAGTTACTGAGGAGCAAAAACCTAATTGCAATAGTAAATTCTCTTAATACGCTCAGTTGTACACCTGGTGCATTTCCAGCAGAATCCTTATGATATTGATTTTGTGCTATTGTAAAACTTATCAAGATGTTAAGTAATTACAAACTTACCTTTTAGTACGTCAACGTTTGCTGCTATTAATCATAACTTTGTTAAAACAACATTAGCAATGAATTATAACTGAGCATGGCTTGAGTGTGGGAAGGCGCAGTGATCTATTAATAATTAAGTGTAAAAGAAAGAAATTAAAAAGTTTTCCTCATAAAAGTTATACGGCAGATGATAAATTGTCGGGATTAAGAGAGTGTAAATAAGCTAACAAAAAATCAGATGAAATAATCCAGTACATCAGTTTGTTAACCGTTTAACAAATATTTACTCAGTAATTATTGCTTAAAAGAGTATTCCTCTACACGCTTGTTTGTTTATTTTAATAGGAGTTTATTTTAATAATGGGATGTAAATGGGGTGCTTGCGTGGTATTTGGATAAATACATCAATAATTCATGTTTTTTTACCTTCTAGGTTGTAGATTACAGATTGTTTAATAGTGTAAAAGACCGCTACCTAAGGCATCACGACTTCCACACTCAGATTTTTCATCCAAGTCACTTTAAAGGAAACATCTTGACTAGATTTGCACTCTAGTATGTGGAAATTATTGGTCATAGAAATTTAATAATATTTGGAGAAGGCGTCATTGAAAAGTTTGAGGAGTTGGTTTCTACCATATACCTTAAAAATGAAGTTTTTAGTTTACCCTACTTATTTTCCCCTATTCAGAACCTACCACGTCCCACCCCTTCAATTGAATCGTCTCAGTCAGATGTCATTACAGTACATACGTGTACTGACTTTCAAGTAAATGTCTCAATTTTATGTTATCAAACCCATTAATAATGGAACGGAGATGGTGGTGTTTGGAAAAATATTAGAAAGAAATCTGAGGCCTTGGTTTCTAGTATATACACCAAATCCCACATTTCTGTACTGTACCAGCTTGATTTACTTATTTTCCCCTATTTACTCCTATTCAGCTCTCAACCCTTCAACGGAATCATCTCAAAATATAATCCAGTTCCAGATGTCGTTATAATACATAAGTGTCCCAAATTTCAAGTGAATATCTCAATTTCATTTTATCAACCCCTTTAATAATGGATTAAGGGTGTTGGGGGGGTTTGAAAAATATTACTAAAAAATCTGAGGCCTTGGCTTCTAGGACATACACCGAATTTAAAGTTTCTGTACTCTTACCAGCTTGCGTTACTTATTTTCCCCTATTTAACCATATTTAACCCTTAACAATGGGCTTGTTCCATGATATTCTTTTTATATGGTTTTTATACTTTTTCATATAGTACTCGATATTCTCATTATACACTTAAAATTTCGTATTATTAACTTTTTCCGTTCTCGAGATATAAGGAGTTGAAATTGGTAATAGTTGCAAAAACCGAGCGCTCATATATTACGTCACTATACGTAAGTGACGTAAAATGACTTTCAAATTTAACGTGAAAAGTCGAAAACATGGAATTTTTAAACGCTGGTAACAAAATAAATACGTCGAGTGAAAGTTCGTTCTATGTCTCTAAGGAAAGGAGAAGGTCGGCGATCAATTATAATCGTAAATTGAATGGTCAAAATCGAAAATTCGTCCCGGCAGGAGCGATAGAAAATTGTAATTTTTTGACATTTCACCAAATTGTACTCCCCTACTGTCAAGTAGTAAACAAAACAAACAATACTTTGAAAACACTTATAATTATAACAAGTAAGAAGCATCAAGTCTATTGAGATCGCCGAGTCTATGCGTATAGTGACGTAGCGCCTGGCCACGCCCCATTTTCGCGAGATGGAGATTTGTAATAGTTTTTAAGATACTAAACGTGCGAATAAGATTCTAATTTTTTGCAGATCCATTAATTTATACTTGCACTTTCGATTTATGAAATAAAAAAAAAAATGCTGAACAAGCCCATTCAACGGAAGCTTCTGAAAATATAATCTAGTTCCAGATGTCGCTATAATACATACGTGTACCAAATTTCAAGTGAATATTTCAATTTTATTTTATCAACCCCTTTAATAATGGAGTAGGGGTGGTGGGGGTTGAAAAATATTATGAATAATCTGAGACCTTGACTGCTAGTACATACACCGAATTTCTGGTTTCTGTACTATTATCAGCCTGCTTTACTTATTTTCCCCTATTACCCCTATTTAACCCCCCAACTCTTCAATTGAATCATCTCAAAATTTAATTTAGTTCCAGATGTCGTTATAATACATACATGTACCAAATTTCAAATGAATATATCAAATTTATTTTATCAATCGCTTTTATAATTGAGTTGGGGTGGTAGAGGGTCTTTGGCTTCTAGTACATGCACCGAATTTCAAGCTTCTGTTCTCTTACCAAGTTGCTTTACCTACATTCCTCTATTTACCCCAATTTAATCCCCAACCCTTCAACGGAATCATCTCAAAATACATTCTAGTTCCAGATGTCGTTATAGTACATATGTGTATCAAATTTTGGAGTAGGGGTGCTGGGGGGTTGAGCAATATTATAAAAAAATCTTAGGCCTTGGCTACGTGTATATAGTAATTAATATACTGATATACTAATATACACCGAATTTCAAGTTTCTGTATTTGTACCAGCTTGCTTTACTTAATTTCCCATATTTATATATATTTATCCGTATTTACCCTCAACCCTTCAACAGAATCATCTCACAATTTAATCCAGTTTCAGATGCCGTTATAATACATACGTGTACTAAATTTCAAATGAGTGTCTCTATTTTATTTTATAAACCCCTTTAATAATGGACTAGGGGTGGCGGTGGGTTAAAAAATATTAGAAAAAAATGTGAGGCTTTGGCTTATAGTGCATACATCAAATTTTAAGTTTCTGTACTCTTACCAGCTTGCTTTACATATTTCCCCAAATCTACCCCTATTTACCCCGCAGCCCTTCACCGGATATCTTCAAAAAACAATCCAGTTCCAGATTTCGTTATAATATATACGTATACAAAATTTCAAGTGAATATCTTGAACCGTTCCGGAGAAAGCGTGCGGACAAAAGAAAAGTTACAGACAGACCGACAGACAGACAGAATTTTTTTCGCTCAAATTTAAAATCTCGACGTTTCATGACATTCTAAATCTATTTAAAAAAAAAAAATGATTTTTTTTTTACGATTACTATACTTCCAATCCACTCTGTGGATGTGGAAGTAATATGAAACAAATTTGGAATATGTAAAAGAACTGACTGTAAACAGTTTAAATTCTGATTCGCCTTGTTTTGCTTAAAATCCTAATTGGCGATTTTATCATGAGTCAGGATAATACATATTTGATTGCTTCATAGAGCGTATATAAGTTCAACGAGATTTTACAGCTTTTTCAAAATTACTAATGCAAAAGAACTCAACAAGCGGTCAATTCCGCCACCTCACATTTGAGCGATCCCTATGGAGAATATGGAGATATCTGCCAAGTCGTTTTGTAAGTTCTTTCAACTTTCGACGTAATTTTCCTTCAAAATTTAAATTTGTCTGTCCATGGTTAATGAAGCTGTGGTTGACTGGCATAGGAGTCTACTCCATGTTACAATATATTTTTGACACATACATATTTCTTATGGTAGTATAGTATGTGGTTCTATTCTAGTGGCATTACACGTCTATTTTCTGGGTCCGGAAATAAAGAGAAACGTGTTTCTAATTTCTAGGTCACAGCTTTTTAAGCAGTTTCGCAAATGTATCAATGTTTTTATAACTAATCGGTTCCGAAAAATCTTATTATCTATTATTTATTTATTTATTTATTTATTTATTTATTTATTTATTTATTTATTTATACTGCATATATACAGATACAAAAAATCCATACACAGTAATAGACAGGATGATTAATAACACAAATTATACAACTAAAAACAATAAACAACGCGTCCCGAGTAAGATCATGAGAAGACATGAAAGGTTTTTCACAATATAGTATCACAGATAGGAAAGTAGTTTACTCTTGCTAATATTAAAAATATCAATGTCATATCGTCCTATAAGGTTATTCACGATTGACAAAGAATTTTCCACTGGCGATTTGAGGTTGCAAATTTTAAACAGATTATCCCTACGCCTGAGACGAACATCCGGTACAGTAAAATTTATTGCAGACAGTATATCAGGTACAGTAATATTACATTGTAAGACATTAAATAGAAACAAAATTTGAGCCATTTCACGACGCTTGCTCAACGCTGTTATATTAAAATCATTGAGTTGGCTATGGTATGATACTAAGAAGGGTCAAGCTCCATATCGTCTCAAATGTAGCGACTTAACAAACCTTTTTTGTATTTTTTCCAATACTTCAGTGCGGAAGACAGTTCTAAGATTCCATATTACGGAGCAGTATTTCATTCTAGAGGGAACATATGAATTAAAGGGCAATATACATGTGTTGTAGGTAAAATCTTTACAGGCTCTAAGAATAAAACTCAGTTTTCTACAACACTGCGCAGTCAAGTTATACCGAATAAAGAATATGTGTTGTTTCAATATGGAAACAAGTATAAAATAATAGTGTACTCGAAAATATAAAAACTTATACCCAGTTTTTGGCGGATATCTAGTCAGAAAACTTAAAACACGAGAATTTTATTGATTATTTTCGGGAAATACCTCGATACTTATATTAATTTATATCTTTAATTAAGAAAAATTACTACATATATATTTTTTTATGATTATCTTATGCTAATAACTAACTAGTAGTCCAGTAATTATAAAGATTTCCATAACAAAAAATGTTATCTGAGACTTGCCTTCAGTAACTGTTAGTGGAGGGATTACACATAAAAAAAACACAAAACTCAGTTCTGAGGGTGCCGCGCAACCCCCCCCAAAAAACCACCCCTTCGGTGAAAGAAGCCTTATTTTACTGATAACTCGTTAACCGGTGAAGATATAAAAAAGTTGCTCATTTTGAAAAAGAAAGCTGGACTAATTTCCTAAAAAAAATGTACTGTTGTAATTTTCTTGTACATGCTATGATTTTCGAGAAAATCGATATCAAAAAAAAATTTGCAACATTTGTGTTTTTAATGCGTACCGATTTTCCTTTATTTGAAATTTTTTGCGCGCGCCCTATACAGAATGTTGAATTGCTCGAAAACCAAACAAGCTAGGAAGAAAAATCAAAATAGGTTTTAAAGGGGATATAAAATACTCTCTTGTGTTTCCATTTTTGATGGCTATTGACATCTATTAGTATATAAAAATAACAATATAATATAGTTACCTCTTGTTTTTTGCGCTTTTAATTATTCACAGGACCATAAAAAGTAACTGACTTTAATATAAGTTATAAATGCATTTAGTTCAAGGTAGTACTTCAATGCAGAAAAGTTAGGATTAAAATATTCGCATTTACTGATTTACCAGTATGTTGAAATTAGCCAAATTTTGGCCAATTTTTTATTGTTTCCTAAAAATAAAAAAAATACCCAAACATCTTGAAAATGTAGGTCAAATTTTTTTTATTGGAGATTATATATCATATAACTATTGTTCCTAATCATTTAATAGTTAAAAAATTGCATAAAAAAATATCATCAAAAAATTTAATATGCAGCTGTTTTTGGATTTTTTTGGCTAAGTTCAACATGCTGGTAAATTTGTAAATATGAATATTTTTATTCCTAACTTTTTCTGCATTGAAGTATTACCTTGAGCTAAAAGATAATGCATTTATAACTTATATTAAAGTCAGTTATTATAACTCTTTCCCAATACAAAACGAAGAGTATATTGCATTCGATCGGCACATTTCTAAAACCGGTAATATTGCTCCTAGAAAAAAAAATTTCATATCACTGTGTTGATGATCGAATTCTGAACAACTTTCAAAAATCCCATCCGTCCGTCCGTCCGTCCGTCCGTCCGTCCGTCTGTCTGTCTGTCTGTCCGTCCGTCCGTCCGTCCGTCTGTATGTCTGTCTGTCTGTCTGTCTGTCTGACTGTATGCTCGTCTGTCTGTCCGTCCGTCTGTCTATCCGTCTGTCTGTTAGTCTGTCAATCCGTTCGTCACGTTTCTTGTAAGCACGATAACTTAAGAACGAAAAGTCCGAATGTATTGAAATTTGGACAGTGCGTTAATCTTAGCTAGAGCAAGAACCCTACTGTTTTTGAGCAATATCGATCGTTTAATAAAAAAGTTAAATAAAAAAATAATAAATTTTTTTTAATGTTTTGTAATTAAACTAAAAACGTCTAAAACTAATATTATTTACAAAAAAAACTGCGAAGAATATCCTACAGAATGTGCAACAATTATATAAAAAGTGCAGTAAATCGGCGAAGAGCATAACGGTTAGCTTGTTTTTTTATGGGTCTGTGAATAGTTAGATGTACAAAAAATCAAGAGATAACTATATCATATTGTTATTTTTATATACTAATAAATATCAATAGTTATCAAAAATGGCAATACAAGAGAGTATTTTATATCCCATTTAAAACCCGTTTTGATTTTTATTCGTAGTTTGTTTGGTTTTCGAGCAATTCCATTTTTTCTATTGCTCCGCGTGCAAGAAATTTGAAATGAACGGAAATTCGCGCGCATTAAAAATACAAATTTTGCAATTTTTGTCAATATCGATTTTCTCGAAAACCATGACATAAACAAGAAAATTCCAAGAGGATTTTTTTTAGACAATTAATCAAGCTTTCTTTTTTATGACGAGCAATTTTTTTATATCTTCAACGGTTAACGAGTTATCAGTAAAATAAAGCTTTTTTCACCAAAGGGGGGATTGCACGCCACACCCTCAACTGATTTTTGTGGTTTTGTGATGTTTAATCTTCCCACTAACAGTTACTGAAGCAAAATCTTAGATAACATTTTTTGCGTGCTTCTGGTGTATTTTTTACTTTACCGACTGGACTATAGTAATGTATCCAAACATCAAATAATGTTTTCAACTAATTTAAGCTTTTGCATAAACAACGTTTTCTCTCGAAGGAAAATTAGTTTAATACCTAGAAACAATCAAATTACAAAGTGCTACTAAATTCCATCGTACGTTATTGAGAACCATCCATTTTTTTAGTTTTTTCAAAGTAACTCAAAAACAATGCAAATTTGGCGATTTTTACAAGAATACTTTCTCGTAGAAAGTTAAATTTCCCATCCAGGTACTCTGTTGAATAATTATAAGCCACATTTAGCTAGGCACTTATCGTTCGCTTTTGACTCATATTGTAAAGCGTAAATAGATTCACTTGCTGCACGGATTCCTTCCTCTTTTGCATTATATGTCAAAAAAACCATCGTGTGTATGAGAGCAAATGCGGTAAAATTTGCGTTTGTTATAATTTTCGTTGAAAGCACTAAGAAGAAGTTACACTTGGGATTTTTTTCAGGTTTTTGTATCCATAATTTAGAAATTATAAGTGGAGGGGGACGCGTTCATAACGACTATGAAAGCATATATCTCGTGACATTTTTTGCTTGAGGAGACCTATCCAACGGCACTACTCGACGGGGTAAGTACTTTTCACTGTTGGGAGGGGCTCCAAAAATGTTTTTTTTTTAAATATCTTCTTCTGTTTTTGGGTCATAAACTTACGTCTGTGTACCAAATTTCATCTGAATAGGTACAAAAATAAGAGATTCAGTGGGCTGTGACATACAGACGGACGAATGGACAAACCGAAACTGAGGGTTCCTAAGGACCCTAAAAATCCAATTATTAGCTTACCATCTCTATAGGAAACATACTGTAGATATAAAAATAATTTCAAAATATGCTACTCTTAATTTCTTACAATTTCAATCTCAAACATTTTTCCAAATTTCAAATCATTGAGGAGAGATTGACCATGCATGCGCTAGTGACTCACCCTGTATATGTCAATTTCGATTTTTACTTCGTCTACAGAAGGGAAGTATTGTATTCGTGAAAAAATCGCCGTTCTAGATTTTTTCGCATTTCCATGGTTTAGACCATGTAGAATAGGAAAATTAAAGTTTTTCAATTCCGTCAATCTGTCTGTCTGCTTGTCGGTCTGTTGTCTGTGTGTTGATGCTATAACTAAAAAACGACTTGACGGGGAACGGTCAAATTTGGTAGGTAGTTGACGCTACTGCCAGCGGAAAAATGGGTAGAGTTTCACTGGAAAATATACAGGCAGTGTAGTAAAAAATGATCACATAATCGAAGAGATATGCATTGTTTTGTAACAGCAATGTTATGATTTCATACCTTCTGGGGTATCACCAGGAGTACTTATCTGAGTATTGAACTTCCAAAGCCTATTGAGTTTTTCATGAACAATTTTGTTTTTTGAACAGCGTTTCTTAGGTAGAAAGGTGAATATCTCCGGTTCTAAAGGCCCGGTCGGGACAAACAAAAGACCAAATTCATCATAATTAAAATTCCAACAAATCTGCGTTGGTTTTGGGTCATTTGAGTTCGTACATAGTGTACAAAATGGAACAAACTGGATAAAAATCGTTTTTTTTTTTAGTATAACAACCGTTTTTTTGTTTGTGACAATGACGCTAAAATAAGCGTCTTTGGCCGAACACATTCCTTGAGCTACACAGTTCACACTTCCAACACCCATCAAACTCCGAGAGGGCTCGCCAACAGCCGTCCCCTCTCACTACGGACGAAATACGCTTCCAGGAACCGACATGTCAGCGAAGAAAGAAGACCAACATAGAAAAGCGCTAGAAGAAACGACCCAACTGGCAGAGTCCAACAGCCAGGACCAGAGGAGGACTGTTAAAATCTCCTACACCGTCCACATTTGTGGGGGGGGGTAGGGTGGGGGGGCGTCAAGAGTTCCGATCGGCTTCACACTTTCAGAAAGTTTCAAAATGTAGATCTGTATGCCAGCTTTTCGATGACATAAAAATTTTTTTTTTCAAAGTCATTGGTAACTTTTTTGGCATTTATTTATAACCAAATGACGACAAATACATTTTCTCGGCCATTTTCAAAACATTTTTGAAACATTTTTATTAAAAAAGAAAGACAATTGCGAGAACATTAATTTAAAAAAAGAAGTTTATTTTCGTCCATCTGAAGTCAAGATATTTAACTTTTAGCAATTGGTAATTAATAAATGCCTATTATTGGCTAATATTTGAATTGTATCATTTTGAAACATGTGAAACGCATAGAAAAACATTTTTAACTTATAAAAACTAATTTTCAAGCAATTATATTTCATTGTTGTTAATTAGCCTGAACAGCTTTTTAAAAAATTTATGTATCAAGATTACCTCTCGTTTTGTTGCATCGTACTCAATCGTTTTTCCGGATTACTTAAGGTGATAGTTAACGTATGTATCTAGGGGAATTTGATATTCTGCTAACTTCTCGTTTTAAAATTATAACCTTATTTTCCTTGACAAGTGTCAAATATTTGTTCTGTTCAGAGACAACCCTGTCTCTTTGTGTGTGTATTTACTGCCATTTATCTTTTTACAAGGCGCTAAAAGTTAAATATATCGAGTTCAGATAAACAAAAAGTCACTTTTCTTTAAATTAAAATTCTCGCAATTCTCTTTCTTTTCTAACGAAAATTTTTCAAAAATGCTGCGTCCAGAACTACATTTTGAAAAAAATAAGGTCCATTTTGGAATTAATGGCACAAAATGGAGGGGCAATTAAAATTTCAGATAACGAATTCATTTGTGTCAACAAGGTTCAATATTTGGGCACCAAAATTTCAGCATGCTTTGTTTTCAACAAAAGGTATATTTTCTGAAAGTTTGAAGCCGATTCGAACTCTTGACGTTCCTGGGCGTTAAGATGAAAAAATAAGAAACCGCTTTTTAGCCAGCTTATACCATTTTGTACGGTACATACATACTCAAATGACCCAAAGCCGACGCAGATTTGTAGACATTTTAATTGGGAAGGTTTTTGTTTTAAGTTTGTCCCGACGGCACCTCTAGAACCGGAGATATTCACCTTTTTATCTAAGAAAAAATAAAATTGTTAATAAAAAAAGGCAATAGGTTTTGGAAGTTTAAAACTCAGTTATATACTCCTGGTGACACCCCAGAAGGCATGATATAATATTATTGTTACAAAATTATATACATCAATGTCCCTTTTTTTACTTCACTAAGGGTAGACCGTCTAAAGATAACAGATAATGAAAAAAATTAATTTCGTTTAAATTGAAAATCTCCACGTTTCATAATGTTCTAACCTGTTTCAATAAAAAAAAGAAAATTGAAATTTTTTTTACGACTACTATACTTCCACTTTACTACGTGGATGTGGAATTAAAATGAGACAGATGGCAATAATATTTGACACATAATTAACACAATTGGCAAGGAAAACACCTATCTTAGTTTTAGTAAATAATATACAGGGCGATCATCCTAAAAAATAATTCAACTATCGTGGAAAAGTATTTATGTAAACCTTCCACATTTAGCACCTTTTATTTAATATTGAATTTCTGCTGTCGGATGACCACTCGGTATATTTCTTTGACCAAAAATCATCAGTTTTTTTTTAAATAATAGTAATAACTACATTCGGATGATTACTCTAATATTGTATTATATGTCGCTTTTTAATTAATATTTTTTAGAGTGTATAAATAAAAAGGGAAGTTCTGTGTAAATACCTTAACGGAATTTTCATATTTGTAATATTTTATTTAATAAAAACCATTATTTAAAAATGTATCATACATTTTGTTATACATATAATCCCTTTATATGCATATACAAGCAACGTATTGTTCAATAATGTAGTTTTAAACATAATGCAATATTTATTGATGGGACAAAAGAATATACAGATAAGCCAATAAAGTTTATACAAATTGATGAAGTAGTTAGCGAACAGTCCATAAAGTGAAAAATCCCTTCAGATGGGGTGCAACTTTCGCCCGAGATTAATAAACTTGAGTAAACTGTCAAAGAAAAATTAGGAAACTTTTGAAAAGGTCTTAGTTTCAGTTACCTTACCTGCTCGGATTAAAGAAGACATTTTATAACCTGGCGTTTTAATTACACCCTTTTCAAGTTTACGTTTAGTTTCCTCGAGAAGTTTTTTCACTAAAATCTTATATTAGCATAAAGAATTTTAAAAGTTCCCGACTAATTAAATTATCAACGGTTTCATAGTAGGTCGTAACTGTGAAATATTTATATTCACACTCTGAAAGGGTTAATACTTATATTAAACTTAAGATGTTCCACTTCCTTTGATATATTAACGAAGGTGATAATTAAGCCAATTATTTAGACATTTGCGAGAGATGAAACTGTTAAGTTTCAGGATACCAGCGACGATAAAATGTCAGATCCACTCAATAAATCTGAATACAAATTGTAACATATTATCTCTTTCATGATTTTTAACGAGCTGGCGTTTCTACGTTGTACAGAGTACAACAGGGTTGTTCATTACACTCTACACTCTATTAACATACTCAACCTGATATTTGTTAATTATGATTTGTCAATCTGGAGACTAGATCACAGTATTTTATGTTCTAAATTTAAAAAATTTGGCTTCTCAAGTTTGTTGTTATTTTTCAAATCATCTTGAAAATAAACATCACCGTATTGAATGCCATGAACAACGATCTACGGAATTCGCATCTACCTCATGTATACTTCAAGGCTCTGTTTTAGGCCCATTGTTCTTTAAAATCTTCACTAATGACATCGCAGAGGAATTGGGTGTTAATTGTCTTTTATACGCAGATAATATGAAGTTATACAATAGTACAAGTAAATGATTTGAGTGTGTGGTACTACAAGTGCCCAATAGGGAACTTGCAAAACAATTTAAATAGGGAAATAATACTAAGAAGTATAAGGTAACAGTATAATAAAACATGTATTTCACAAACATATTTCAACAATTTCCTGCACGTGTCCCCATAAAAAGAAATCTATTTTTGTAAGATCTGTGGCCCTGGCAGGCCATTTAGTGGGTCCATTTCTTCCAATCTATTGATGAGGGTAGGTATTATTTAAGTGGTCTTTAACTGCATTTAAATAATGTGGTGGAGCACCATCTTGCTGAAACCACATCCTATTTCGAATTCTTTCAGGGAGATTTACCAATAATTGTGGCAGATAGTTTTCCAAAAAATGAAGATAAATACCTCCAGTCAATGTACCGTTAAATAAATGTGCCCCTATTACATGTTCTCCAATAATTCCTCCCCAAACGTTTATAGACCATCTGTGTTGGTTATCAACCTGTATAAAAAGTGAGGATTTTCAGACGCATAATAATGGAAATTGTGTCTATTAACAAAACCATTTTTATGAAAAGTTGCCTCATCAGTGAATAAAATATTACCTCTGGCCGAATTACAAAATTGTAGGCGCTTTTGAAAATCGTCATCGGATAATTCCTGGTGCATTTGTTTTTAAGATTGGGCCCACAGACCGTCTACTTATTCCTACTAATGAGTTCAATTCTCTTTGGCTAACATGGGGATTCTCAGCTGTTGCCAGCACCACAGAAAACTCATTTTCTTCGTTCACAACACTTTTATTCTTTCACTTTTTTATACTTGACATTTTCAGTTTCCAGAAATCTATCGAGAAGGTTTTGGAACCTGCTCTCATCAGGAATCCTTCTTTCAGGATAACGTTGGTGATAAATTCGATAGGAAAGTAAACAATTTCTGTCTAACTCGCCCAAAACAAAAGTCCGCTTTATTAAAATTCATAATGTAAAATTCCAAATATTTTAAATTTAATACAAATTGTAACTAACGACCGATAAGTGTGATAAATGATCCGTTGTACACGGCAATTTATACAAAACTGAGGTTTTATTGCTTGTCGAATAACAAAGACGGAAAACAAATGTACAAAAAACATTACAGTAAAGGACCTGTTAAATACTATTTACTCATTTCAAGGTTTTGGAAGAAATGGTCCCACTAAATGGCCTGTTAGATCCCAAGATCTTACAAAAATGGATTTCTTTTTATGGGGATTCGTAAAGGAAATTTTTTATATAGACACACCAACAACAGTACAAAATATGAAGGAAGAATAATAACTGCCTTTAGATCTATCAAAATGGGCAACACGTCGAACACCTATTATACATTTTTCTGATGAATTATTTGAGGGAACCTCCTTTTTAAGTTTATTCTTGAATTTGGCACTTATTTATTTATAAAGCGAAATTGCTTGCAATTAGCCATAGGGATGTTTTTAACATCCATCTGCAGATTTCATTTTTTTAACTAAAAATTGACTACATCCAAGTGGTTGGGAGATATTCAATGCTAATATAGGAATGAATCGAGCCTACAAAGAGGCTTGAAAATATGTACTCATATACACAGAGCATTCCATTAAAACAAAAAGGCACTTGTTCCTGTAATTTCATCTTGGCTGGCCTGTACGAAAATAATTTCCAATTATAGACTTTTTTATCCAGTTTACTTGCAATTTTTCAAAAAATTTGTAGCTGTCGTAGAGCTCGAGATATTGAGGTCCGACGCACTATGGCCCCACCCTGTATATACTCATTTTAGCGCTTTTTCGCCTTTTCCTCTATTTGGAGGAAACACTATGCATTTAGGCGAAAAATATCAGGAGAAAAATATCAGGAGCGCCGTTAGAGGGCGCGAAAGTCCATAAATATTTCTTTCGCGCCCTCTAGCGACGAAATTATGCGACATTCGAAAAAAACTTAAAGAGACGTAGAGACAAAATTTGTAGGAAATTTTATGCTCTACAACTTTGCTCTTCTGATATTTTCCACCAAAATGCATAATCGTTCCTCAAAATAGAAAAAAAGGCGAAGAAGAGCCATAATGCATATATATGTATATATTTATCAAAGACCACCCATTTTTAGAACTGCGGGGGTTAAAAATTATGTTTAGACAACCCGCATGCTTCATTTTTTACAGGGCTCGTAGCTGTGAAAACATTTCTTTATTTTTTCTAATTTGAAGAGACTATTAGCAGAAATGATAGAGGAGGGTTTCAGGCTACAACTGACATCATTGAACTTTTTTTTTAAATGATTATATGGCATTTTATAATTTTATTTAATGTAGGTAAAATGTTTTAAGGTAGCATCTATTATAGGCATTTTCTGAGATATAAATAAATTTTTAATTGTTAGTTGTTTGTTGTACTTAATTCGCCATGTTTGCGGCCATTTTATAAAATGGCAGCCTGATCTGGCGAGCCACTCTGACCAAAAATTTCAATACAGCCAGATAAATTCCTTTATAACTCGATTCTATGTGAAAATTCATTCAGTTTGATCCGGTGGTGGCTGGGCGCCCATTTTCCGGTATTATGTGTAAATAATAAATTGGTTGTTTAAATTAATTCCTGTTTGTTTTTGTCAATAATTATTCAAAAAGTTAACAACATCCCGTAGGTAATTATAATTACAAGGGAAGATTAAACTGAAACTCCCATATTACAAAATAATTATTTTCTATATGTTGAGGCAGGGTGGTGTTTATTTTAGCCAACAATGTTGGTACACAAAATTACTGATTGAATATAATCAATTTATAATTACATTGTGCTACCTTTTGTGTCACGTTTTACAGCATGCTTACAGGTCCTTTATTATAAATTCCAATTAAAATTAAGAATAATCCAATAAAGGGATAATGAGTGCTTCACACCTTAATATTATACACTATGTAAAATTATGCTTGTTAAAATTCTTAAAGAAATAGACCTCGCTAACTGAACTCAATTTAAAAATGAGTTTGATGATATTAAGTCTAATTGACACTTGACGGTGTTCTGTATAATAATAGTAGTAGTAAGAGTAATGGTAATGGTAATAATAACAATAATCTTCTTGCGAATACGGGATGTTCCTCGATCCTGACTCCTGTTACGGTCGAAGGGTAAGCAGGGAATAAAATACATATTATGGAATATCCATGAATATGGATGGAACATAAATGTAAAGGATCACAAGAGCACGTCTGGAGCTGGCAATGGACATGGCAGCATGTGAGACGTTGGTGGCAGAGAGCTGAGGAGGCGGGCACCAGTCATTCAACAGGCTACAGCCCACAATGTAGAATAATTACTACCATCAGGCACAAAAGAAGAAACTATCCTACCACTTGTATAACACCCAGGTGGCAGAATCCAATGGGCTGCTCTAAAACAACAGGAAGACCGAAATGGGCAAAAAATGAACATGATTGTTTTACGAACATATTTGATTGCATACGAATATAAAGCAAACCTCTTCTTGGAGGAAGATAGATGTTATACACCGAATTTTTACATACAGTTTTATATGCAGGAACTGCCTTTGTTATAGAGCTCAGTGGCCAAAAACTTCTAGCACAGAGACAAGATGGGAACACTTAGAAGTCAATAAAGCTGGTTTGGTAGAAAGCTAAATGAGAATTGATTGTTTCTTATTTAACTTATATGATTTAATCTACTCCTTATTTTCGTTTATAATAATTATAAATATGATTTAGTTTCTATATGGCATACATTTAGAACATATCTGCTTTCAACAATAGGTATCTGAATAATTTTAATGGCACTAGATGTTTCTTGTCCAAATTACCATCAAGTAAAACAGAGTTGTTTCGGATATACTGAAAAACTTCTATTTTTCAGACACAGAAATTGGGCGTTCTTAAATGGCAATCTTGTATGCATCATACAATAATTACAAAGTAACCCGATTCGCTTCTCAAGACGTTGACAGATACTTTTCCAAAACTGCAATCTCGTATACGGTTTTAAGTAACCTGAACATAGTAGTCCTTCGAAATATAGACGGTTAGTTTTAAAAAATGTTCAAAATTACATTAAATATAATATAACGACATACTATTCATTTTTTATTTTCAATTTCATCATCTCCAATCGATTTTTTTCCAAAATAATTCCTGTAGATATCACTAATAATTGAACAAATTTAAACACGATCGAAAATTCCATTTTCTGGTTATCGTGCTTACAATAAAACGGACAGATGGACAGACAGACAGGTGGATGGACATTTTGAAAGTTGTTCAGAATTCGATTACTAACACAAAGATATTTTTTTCATTGACAAATTATGCATATTTACAATCTACTTCCATATACAGAGTATTAAGTAAATTCGATTGGTGGGTCTAGCTCGAAAGCGAAACTGCCATCGTAGTTTCTCCTCGTTTCTTATTCTCTCATAGTTGTAATCAATCTCGGGGCCACATCTTTCGTAGTCTCCAATTGTCTGGGTCGTTGATGAAAAGTTGTTAGATTAAAGCGTTTTTACTATATGTTATCCGGTTGTATTAATGATTCAGCAAACCTCTTGATTTCGTCCTTGATGAAGGATGTTTCAAGATCTTTGTGTATTCTGTGGTTGCTGACATACAATTGAGCTCCAACTATGGCCCTGAGGGTTTTTGTGTGGAATCATTGTATATTTAATTTAGTTAGCTTTGCACATCCCCACAATTGAAGCCCGTATGTCCATATAAGTTTTAACATCACTTTGTATCCTAGGATTTTGTTAGATAGTGAGAGTTTAGATGTTTTGTAGATAAGCCAGCACATTTGACGATATTTGATGTCCAGTTGCCTTCGCTTAGCCTGGATGTGCAAGTTCCAAGTGAGGCGTTGGTCGAGGTGCAAACCAAGGTATTCTGTTTTTGTTTTAACTGGTATGGCTTTCTTATTTATTGTTATAGGGGGGCATATACTAGTAGTGAATGTGATTTGTACATACTTAGATTGGTTTACTTTATTGTACCAGCTGCATAGTAAATCCAGATGGTATTGGAGGTTTTCTGAAGCCGTTGCAGGATTATAGCTTTTGGATAAAAGTGCTACATCGTCAGCGAAAGATGCAATTGTGGTATTGGCTGCTTCAAGTATATCTGCCGTATAGACTAGGAAGTGGCCCAAGAACGCTACCTTGGGGATGCCAGATTTTATAGGGTAGACGTTAGATTAGAAGCCATCATGTTTCACAGAAAAAATTATATGGTGTAAGTATGATTTAATTATGAGATAATGGTTGGTAGATAAGACTTTTTTGAGTTTGAAGAGATGACCTCGATGCCAAACTTTCTCAAAACCCAGTGATATGTCAAGGAATACTGCACTGCAGAATTTCTTTTGCTCTGGATTTTTACCGATTTCGTTTACTATCATACCGACTTGATTTGTTGTGGAGTGTAGTTCACGAAAATCAAAATGGTGACTTGGGAGAAACATTTGTACGTCATTATCTTCATAAATTCAGCACATCGATATGAAAATTTTTTCTCCACGAGCAGTATGTACCATTTTAGAAATGTGCCAATCATATGCAATATACTCCTTGTTTTCGTAGTTGCGAAAAGTATAATAATGTTATCAATAAACCCTAGGAATATTAGTGCTCATTTTAAATGATCCTAGCTGATTTAAATTAGGTAAAACAATTTATATTCTAGAACAAAAACCCCTAGAAAGAAACGTATTGCTTTCCTTTAATTATTTGCTTAATCAATGAATGAATTTGTTATTATTTATTAACGTAGTGGTCATTTTTATTTCATTACCTGTGTTGGTGTAAAGACAAATTAATTATAGGTTAAAATCGTTTTGCCGGACCATGAAAAACATGATCAGTTTTGATAGATTATGCATTAATAACTTCCAGTTGTTTACTAAACATAAACAGAACACTTTTGCACCCTTTCTAATTCACGTCAAGTTGTGACGCCTCTGATTGCTATCAATTTTAGTTTCCAAACACTCGAATTTCATTTCATATATTTCCCTGAATGTTTTTACGTGACATGGAGTGAGCGCTTTATTTAACAGATTTGACATAGACGCGTTCGAGGAGTTTCGATATTGAGTGTTTATTGGAAAGTTTTTTAATTTCCATGAAGAGGTTATTTATAATGTTTCGGAGTGTTCAATATAATGAAAAGTTGAAGTGTCGAATATTTCACAATTTTTCATTAAATTTTGCTTGCCGGTCTAGGACCTAGTCAAGGCGCTGCCACGCTACCTGATGGTTTAAATATGAAATTTCTGGTCATTATCTTGTCTTAGTACATTTACAGTTTTTAATAAGATTGTAAAGTATTTTATGTAATATGGGCATAGCCAAAATTAAATTTGTACAAAAATTAAGAAAGAACATCGTTCAATTCTTGCTAAAAATAATTACATTTCTGCATAAATCACTAGCATGGTATTTTCGAACCCAATTGGAACAGCACGGAACTAGAGGATCTTACGGGGTATTGTCGATATATCGCTTCACATTGAATGAGAGAGTACAGAATTTTACAGAATTATATTCACCGCTCCTCGTCCACAGTCCACGTGGACTTGATCCGCCTGTCACATAGAAATATAGGTGGGATTAGATGCTTAGCGAATTTGATTTATCAGCACCTAGCTTGTTCAGAGTTTTTGCATGCCATAATATATAAAACCAAAAATACGTAGGAACTATTTGTATCGTATGATCTGTACGAGGCAGTGCAATACAGCCAGGCAGCTTTATAAATTACTTAATAGTGAATATTTGAACAAATTGTTAGTTTTATTACTGTGTTTGAGTGATTTTTTGCAATTAATTATTTAAAATGGCATTTTGAGGGACTTTCGATAGTAGTGACCATGAAACGGACGATTTTGATACAGAGCCTATACAAGCGGAATTTGAAAATAAAGACTTACACGTTCAAACTCAAAGGGTTATTTTAAATATTTACTCGTGTTTAAAAGGCGAAAATACTGATTCTTCATATAATCAAATTAGGTGTTCTCACTATGTGCAAATTTGCTTTTTTGATATTATTAAATGAAGTACTTGTTATACTAAAGCACTTATTGATATTTAAACAGCATTCTATCGTCCATCAAATTAAAATTTCAACAAATAAATAACGCAAAGTTTTAATAATTGAACGAGTACACAAAATATGAAGTGACGTCATCGGTTATATTAGTTTCTTAAATCGCGTTTAGAAACTGTTACACACAACCTTTTATTCATTTATTTACGTTTCACATGTGATTAAATAAGTAACGCCTACCTAATACGGGATTTGTAAAAGCTACTTTAGGAAATTTATCTGCAAAATAACGTGTTTATAACACAAAATGACACTGACAGTATAACTGATGACGTCATGAATGCGTTGTGAATTGATGTAGTGTTTTTGGCGAAGAAATTTCAATACAAATTTAAAATGGTTTATTTTAAGGTTTTATACGACTTTTTCTCAAAATTCCAGTGTTTTTAACTATAATAAAGCATTATCTTCACAGTGAAAGTGAATTTAGAATTTGTGAAAACACCTAATTATAGGATTTGTGAACTAACCAAATTTAGCCGTACTACAATTTATAGGGTTATTATAGTCGGGGATGTAGATCAACCACATTCTACTAAATGGAAAAAAGTTGGTCAAAAACTTAAAAAAATTGATAACGCGTCCAATAAATCATTAGATACTTTGCGAAACGTTTTACTCGATTGCGGTTTTAGGCACAAAAAATTGGACAAACGAATGGTAGTTGTGGAATCTGCATGTATCGTTGATCATCGACACGAGTACCTGCGTAAAATAAAAGAATACCGAGATGCAAATAGAGACATAATTTATCTTGACGAAACATGGTTTAACACCCATGATATAGTTCAATACGGTTGAACAGATAACACCAAAAATTATAATTTAAGTAATCTATGTTCTAGGGAAAAAAAGAATTATAATTTTATATGATGGAAGTAAAAACGGTTTTATTCCAAATGCGTTATTGTTGTCTGCTAAAAATATCAAGCAATCCTCTGCCGACTACCACGAGAATATGACAGTCGAATTATTTGAGAATTGGGCAAAGGAACAACTGTTACCAAATATTTCACCAAATTCTGTAATAGTTATGGACAATGCGTCATACCATTCGTGGCAACACACAAAAATTCCGAACACCAACACAAGAAAAGGCGATATCACTGATTTTATGAAAGGTAAAGGCTTGAAAATACCAGAAAAAACACGAGGAAGACTTTATTAGAGCTGATTGGAAAGCAACATTTTAAAAAAGAATATGCCGTTGAAAAAATTTTTGAGCACACGAGCATACTATTTTACATCTGCCTCCATATTATTGCGTTTTCAACCCCATTGAAATGGTGTGGGCTGATGTAAAAACAAGACTACGTCAATATAATCAATCCCCACAATTAAGTGAGTCTGTCTTAAAGAATATAAAGATAATAGTAGACGAAATAGGCAAAAGCGATATATGGAGGAAGTGTGTATCTCGTGATAAAAAGGGAAAATGAATTTTCTGTATTACCACCTATCAATCCAATTATTATTAATGTAAACACCGATTCAAGTTCTGAAAACTCGGATAGTGACGAATGAAATATTGTTTATTTAAAGTTCATAGACAAAGCCTTTTTGAAATTTGATTATTTAACGTCGACCTATTTCCGCTACTGAGACCAATTACCGATGTCAGAAAACGAGTTCCCCCCTTTGAAATTTTGTCGAGTCTGTCCTTTATAGAATAGTGGACATTTTTTACCTGCCTAACATCATGATACTGCAAAGTTCATAGTATCATGACCTAACATGTAATAAACAAGACAGTCGCTGCTTTACACTCCTTCGGAAGGATTATATACCATCTATGCAACTCCCGTCTAAGATTACATAACTTTGCCGCTGTTGTAAAAAAATATTGAAGAATAATTAAATGTTTTTGGAAGTCTCTCTCTGATTATAATTCGTGATAAAAAATTATCGTAATAAATAGATAGCAAAGGTTTAGAATCTAAAAAACAGATGTTCTTTCATCCATGTTCAGTAAACTATATTAAAAATTTTACAACGATGGACAAGCATTATATCGTGTACAAGGATCTTGAATCTTTGAAGATTTGTAAAATGTACATTTCATACTCAACTTACAATTCGATTTATTATTAAAATTCATATTTTAATGCACTTGATGGAAATTTTCAGAGTACTTATCAGCCAACTTCTCTTCTGGAATCATCGGAGGGAGAATGTCTTTTTGAGGAATTAGAATTTTTTTACTTTGGGCGTATTTTCAAAAATATATGTCGTCGTACAAACAACCAGATTGCACTTCCCAAAAAACGAATTCTGTCGTTGTATTTACACTTTCAAAATCTCTACATAAATGCGTTTTTTACCCTATACACATTCAATTGATTTTTCTAAGTATAATTTCATGTTTTTATGATTAGTTCCCAGAGCATATATTCCACCACAGCCCCCTCTACTTACAAGCCATGCACCAAAATTGGCAACGCTGTAAAGTAGACATGCAGTATTCAGATAATTTATCTGGCGAGCGCATCGTGCGCTCGAATATCAATAATTAGGAGGGAATAAGAAGATATTTCATTAATTAAATAACTTTATGAACAATCCAATTAAATTATACAATATAATACAATTCATGCAGGTAATGTCCAGTGTTTCTAAGGTCACTATCAGGAGCAATGTCAAGTGATGAAGAAATATTTTGTAGGTATCTCTTCTGAGGCAGTATGTATTAAATGTTCTTTTAAATGATTATAACAAGCCGGTGAAAGAATGAAAGCCATGTATGAAAAAATTACTGTTGAGGGGTGATATCGTCTCTCTTTATTAACATTAACTTAACATTAATTCTAGGCTACTTCTGTATTCACATTTATCGGTATTTCAATAACTGGCAAACCTTTTTCCAAAATGACTTGTAACTTGCTTTTTGCAAAAATAATTAATGCCAGTCACTGGGGAGTTGTTTTCATTTAAAGAGCGATATCTACTTAATATATGCTGCACTTGTGGCCACTTGCTTATTTTCAAAATGGGTGAAAAAATCCAGTTCAAATAATTAGATGGTGTAAAAAAATATCTCATTAGTTTCCACAAAAAAATTAATGTTTAATTCTTTTGAATACAACACTGCTACACTGCACTTTTACCTCACTTTCAGTTGTCTCCACATTATCAATATTTAGTCTTTACATCCAGACAGAATTGAACATTCTTTTAATATTCCATTGTGCAATACGTATGTGCAATTTTCCGAATTCAAAGTTTCCTTCATTGCTCATTTTTGGGGAAGGAAAATGTCGAAACTGTCACTTTGTCATTTTTTAACGAACTATCGTAGTTTGATTTGCAGCATGGCACACAACCTTTATTACATGATATCGTCACTCGTATAAATAAAAATCTTTCTTGGGCTGTCGATGTAAAAAAAAAGAAAGAACAACTAAATTATATCACCATAACACGACAATACCAAAGCTGCGCCATTTATCAACTAGACACGATAGGACTACCGGCAGCGATGCCACTTTTCTACTTCATGGCTTATAATGTGGCGTTGAAAAGAAGGTTTTAGTTTGCTCAAGTGTTCAAGTGTGGGCCACCCTACGAGCGACGTGGTTAGCGTCACTGGTGTAACCTGGCTAGCACAGCAAAGATACAGAGAGCAAAAGGGCAGTGGAGTTCAAGGCTTGGGCGCCATTGATTACTGGGTGTAATCAAGGAAAATTGAAGATAAAGATAAAGATAAACAAAAGACAAATGTTACATATGTACAATAGAACTATATTACAAAATATTATATTACAAAAAGAATGAGCTATCACAGCATCGGCGATACTGTATAGCAAAATATTACACCGAAATATGTACAAGATAACTATATTACAAAATACTCTATATTACAAGTTGCTCAACAGCAAGATAAACTTGAGGCGTTTACGAGACAAAAAACTATATTAGAAAAGATACGTCTCGCAACGTTACCTCAATAATAAAAATCATATATTACAATAAGATATGAACATTTACGAGATTTAAACCGAACTATAATACAAAGGTATCTCGCAAACGGCCCGACAACAAACTATTTACAGCACTAGATATACTAAAGTGCAACACAAGATATATCACAAAATAAGGCCTGGGGCTACTTGAGAATCTTACGAGAGACAAAATAACTATATTACAAAAAAAATGTCTCGTAACGGTTTCTCAATACTCACAAAACATATATTACAACGAAATGCCCCATGGCTTTACCACATCAACTCGATATACACTCGTTACACAAAATACACCATGACTATTACCATATTTAACCAACCAAAAGTGCATATACAATACTACGATAGAAAATTTCAACAATGAATTAAGATAAAGGTAACTGTGAATTAAAATATATTACAACGAATTCACAAAACTAAATCTTACAAAAGACGCTTGATTCTACGATTTAAACATAAGATACTTGGCTTTATGAACCAAAACTAAGTACATTGCTGTCATGAAGCGAGAACTACTATAAGTGAAAATAATCCCTTTTATATGAGATAATAATCAAAAGTACTTATCTTTTGTTTTAAAAGTCCTGATGAGAGAAATTCCTAAGTGCGCTCCTGTTTTGGGATGAATACGGATTTATGTAGGCTGATGTTGGGTACCTCCATTTTGCTGACTTGGAATTTTTTACTTAGTAGTAAAATCTTAAAAATGCGCCATGTCGAGAAATTCCATAATAAAGAGAAACGTAGCATTGTAGAATTCATTTACTGATTATTAAGAAAAGCTGAATATAGGTAATTGTTCACGAAGCAAAGGTGTAACATCGAGATCACTTCGAAGTTAAAATGAAATTTGTAATTATATAGAAAAAATTAAAGAACCTAAAACAATATTTTTAAATGTTAGATGGTATTTAACAATATATAATTATTTAACCATTACCTTATACGTCTATAAGGTTCCTTTCTATTAATATCCCCATTAGGGTCTTACAAAATTTCTATTACGTCCACCTCGAAGGACGGCTCGAGTGAAAGAGAAGGAATTTAGTCTAACGCGGCGTATTGTGACATATGTCCCGGACCGACAGTAACGTGGCTCCGCCCAAAAAGTAGTTCTCTTTAAATTATGAAATATTGAGTTAAATAAAGGATCTATATTGTTACTGATAGTTCTACGTTTCATGTGACTATCCGACTTTATTATAAATACTCTACTCAACTTCATTTTTCAGTTAGTTTCATTTATTTATTTAATTTAATTTGAATATTATCGAGCGTTCAACACCCCGATGCGTAAGCATAAGCTACTACCAACTTCTCATCTGTTTAGGAAAGTTCAATATAGTACCAGAGCATAGGATAATAAAATGTTTGATTATTAAAATTTTTCTAATAAATGTTAGAAAATGTAACGAAGGATGCTTTTGTGCATTCCGCACGTTACAATAAGTAGAGGAGGCTGTGATTCCATGAATGAAATAGAATTATACCTTGCAATGGTAAACGGTAGTTTATTTATGGAACACCAGGCTTCAGGTTTGCTAATTTCAGGATGAAGCAGTCCACTGTCAGAAATAGAGTTAACAGACACTAAGCAATTCCAAGACGTAGACGCAAGCGTTTAACATGAAATTAATGTCTAAAATGACAGATAGGCATGGGTACTTGGCAATGGAGATTTGTACTTACGTTTGACGTTAATTTGCGTGTTCCTGAATGGACCGAAAACGTAATCATATCAAGCTGAATATCGGTATTGATATCACTAGATTTCATCTGATTGGATGCAATCATTTGTTGTAAGTATGACCTCAGCAAAAGCGGAGGTAACATTCAGATCACCCCTATTATCTCCTCAACCTGCAGAATATGTAATAAGACAACTTCATCTATATTATCACTATGATCTGTATTTAATCTTCTGCATCTATCTTCTATATAGGTATATTTACTTTTGGTTTATTTTACTGAATGTATGAACATAGGAATCAAGACAGTATAAAAGGGGTTAAACTGAACATATTCTGTGTGTTACGTTACGTTACATCGTTTCCATATAATATAGACAGCTAAGGCAGCACATGTAAAACACACGTAAACGTATCTTATGACATTTGCGCATGCGGAGTTTTGATTTTCTTAGAATTACGAAATACGTTAGACGTAGAGATACGGATTCCCACGTACACCCAAAAATGAGGTATTATTACACCGATACAAGCCGATGACACACGAGCACCTGTCAAATTTGACGAAACGTCAAAAAATCATAACAAACATAACCCACATTATTGCCATTCTTTGTTAAGGTTATATTCTATGTCACATTTCATTTGCTTTGATTTTAGTTTCGTGTCTTGTGTGACTTAGGTCAGACTCAGGTTCTTAAAATTTAATAAAACATGGTAACAACCTTGCAACGAATAGAAAATCATCCAGCAGGACAAATATATTTTACCAATGAGGACGACTTGCATTTATTGCGAGTGGCTGTTGGACAAAACCCTATGAAGACAAACAGTAGATGGAACGTCATTCAAATGAACATAACTCAAATAGTTGGAAAATTCATTTCAGTTAGGACTTTAAAAGGCAGAGTAAAAAATTAGGGTTAGGTGAACTGTCACCTAATCAAAATGTAAATAAGTAGTATAGGACATACTGCGTGGTTGGAATTAATGGCTTTGCCTTAACTCTATTTTAGGGCGTAACAGTATACCTAAACTTATTGGGTTTACGTCGCGCTAATACGTTTACGTATGCGTTGCCTTAAGTGTCTATACTCCGTTCGCCCAAGAGATTCAGCTAAGCCACTCCCCATTTTGCTTAGACCATTGAGGGCAACAACCAGCTTCACACGCTACAAATTTATAAAAGCGGCAAAATTCAAAAATTATTGAATAGTATAATAGATTGTATAAATACGCTTTTGGCTCCTGTGTTTCCTGATATTCATGAAGAATTTTGAAAACGCTCCGGTCACTCACACCTAAATTATGTATAAATAATATAGATAATAATAACAAAGTCAAATATAAACCATAATAAATACATTGTTAAACTAAGAATGCCTCGAAAGAAAGTACTTTGAGCATGCCTGTATAATACAAAAAAGAAAATTACCTACTGCTTTTGCAGTAAACTCGAGGTTTTGTTCCTTAAGGTTGTCTGGATTCTCTGCAGCAGAAGCCTTAAAGATATTCACAATATTTTCCTTCTGTTTAACCTAAAAATGTGTGCCTTTCCGTTTTTCCGACGGAGAAAGGGCTTGAGCTCGATTCATAATTAATTTGACAAGGATGAATTTTTAACCTAAAAAAGAAAAAGTGGTTCTGACATTTAATCAATATTATAAATCGTTTTTATTGCGTACCTTGATATACACAAATATGCACTACTCAATTGAAAAACACTACTTTATTAGATGAATAGGAACAACAGCAAATAACAACAGTATTTTATAAAAACCATACATCAGATTTGAGACTGAAAACGATTTGTCTCGGAGAAAAAATACCTCATATATTAGCGTTTTCGACATAGTTGGTTGTAATATAGGTTTTAAAAATTCATCCAAAGAAATATCATATTTAAATTTAGCGCACATTTATGGGGAGTGACTTAGCTGAATCTCTTGGGCGAACGGAGTATAGTAGTGACTGAAATAAAATATTCAAATATTAAATAATACATCCAAAGCTGATATCTCTAATAAATGCCGCCCATCAAAGGTACTTGATGATATATCGATATGTGTTTGGGATTTCTTCTTATGTAACTCAAATAGCCGTTAAACTATACGTGTAAAACGATGCGAACTGATATCGTTTTACATTATCCGTAGACCGTCTTCTCTAATGAGCGGAATACGCGTTCATGACATAGCTCGAGCTTTTCAAAAATACTGCTGATAGCTTTAATCGTTCAAACAAGAGTTAATTAAAATTTTAGACGAGGAATAATGGTATATTTATGTCAATTCTAGCGATTATGTTTGAGTGTCTGTAGCAGCTGAATATCGGAGAGGCTTAGGTAGGTCGACATAATAAGCTCTTCATATTATCTGAACTATTGCCAACTCATTGGCGTACTTACTTCCTCCCATAAATGAGTTTCAACTTAAAATTATAAAGTCTACATGTACTTCATTTTAGCACTTTACAATTTCTTTGGTTTTTGTTGGGTATTTTGCCATTTCTATAAAAGTATTTGAAAATTTAATGAAAGAGACTTTAGGCCGGGTGAATAATAGAAGTTGCTTTTAAATTCTTCTATTAGAAAATATCTCACCTAAAAATATATAAACTAAAGTTGTAAAATGAAAACTGAAAATCTAAACTAAAATACATCAACGTTTCGAAAAATATTCTTCTTTGTCAAAACTTTTTAAGCCGCCAAACATGACAATTTAATGTTTATGTATCCCCATAGATATAGTCCAATCAAATTATGCAAAAATGGCCGTTTTTGATCTAAGTATAGGGAATGGATCGAAACATGCCCCCATGTTTTCGAAGATGCTGAAGACGACGATGACAGTAAAAATTTTTCAACCCCCTGGGTTCACCCTCTATGGCCAAGAAACCCATATTTGTGTGGTTTTTCAGGGAGCCGGTGGAAAGGAATATTCAGGAGAGATGTCGTGGGCAATGGGTTGAACCACGCTTGAAGGTGGCGGATTTTGATTTGTTTTGATTTTGGTTGGTAATTGGGTGGGAAAACAATTAGACTTGTTCTTGCACCTATAAAGGTTTGAAACAACCCTGCAAATGCACAGTGGTCCCAAATCGATATTGTAGGTTTAAAATTGGCTAGAGAGCGCAAATCTTGTCAGAAATGAACAATTTTTTTAAAGTTTACCGAAATTTCAATAAATTCTCGAAGCTCGAATTTTGAAAAAAAAATCTTTTTTATCATTTTAAAATAATGACCAAAAAATTTGTTTTCAAATAATTTTTGGTATAATATACTGAATAACTTCATACGATAGAAATATCGAATCCACGAATATAAGTCAAATGTCGATTTGGCAGCTGTCAATTGACACTTTTTTGTCTAATTGGACGGCAGATTTTGCTTTACTCTATATTCTAACTAGCTTAATTAGTCAAAAAACTTCGAAGCTACTACTTTTGGTTGAAAATTATAAAGTGAGTGCATACTGATTTTTAATATCGCTGATTATAAGTTGGATTTCCACCTTGTAAATACCAGTATATGTTTAAAAATCAACAATTTAAAAAAATTGTATTCATCCAACCGAGGAAGTTCATTAATGTTACACAGATACCAATCTAGAAATGCAAAGAAAAACGTTAAAAATGAGTATAAACTTTCAAGTATGTAATATTTGAAGTTATGTTAGTCATACAATGCACACGCCCTATAGGTCATATGTCATTTGACAGCTATCAAACTGTCAATAAATTTTGACCTAGGACTCGATGTTATTATCGTATGAAGTTATTCAGTACATTATATCAAAAATTATATAAACATTTTTTTTAAACATTTTTAAGACATTTATTGATAGCTTGACAGCTGTCAAATGACATATGACCTATACTTTACAATTTTGAGACAAAAATAGTTGCTTTGAAGGTGTTTTGAACAATTAAAACTAATTAGAAGATAATGTAAAGCGAAATCAGCTGTCAAATTAGAAAAAAAAGTGTCAATTGACAGCTGCTAAATCGACATTTGACTTACATTCGAGGATTCGACATTTTTATCGTATGAAGTTATTCAGTATATTACATCAAAAATAATTTTAAAAAATTTCTTTTTGGCCTTCAACTTAAAAGAATGACAAAGCAAAATTGTTTTTCCAAATTCAAGCTCCGAGGGTTTGTTGGAATTTCGGTAAACTTTCACTTAAAACAAAAATTATACATCTCCGAACAGATTTGCGTTTTCTAGCCATTTTTGAACAAAAAAACTCGATTTGGGACCATTGTGAAATGGTTAGAAAATCGACAAACATATAGTCCAGTCATTGAAGGTAAAATACGGCGATACTGTATAATTTTGCCGAACAGCCGCACAAACATTTTGATTTAAGTTCCACTTACCCTCTACTTCAAAGTTATAGTTTATAAAAAAAAATAAGATTATAAGTCTACAAAATAGGAATTTTTATATGAAAATCAATAGAAAAAAAAAGATATCGAAATTTTCGAAATCAACAAAAGGTAATACCCTGTTCTGGGGGTTGCTATTTATTTCATAGGATGAAAACTACCCCTATTCGAAAATAATTTTAGAATTGTAGATTCGAGCGTGCAATCGATTGAAATCATCTTTAAATAAGTTGAATGAACGTCAAATTACATTCAGGGACATAATTTGTTATTTATTAAATAGTTTCGTCCCTATAAGCCACCCCCTAGAACAGTTATAATTAAAAAAAATATCTTCAAAATGTTCTTTAGCAACTTGGAATGAGGAAATATCACCGATTTGCATGAAAATAAAAATTATATTTTTATATGGATTTTAATTTTTTTAATTTTTTTTACAACATATTCTTTTTACTACAAAAAACATATAAATAATCAAAAATCCTCCTCACCATCATCTTCTTTTTCCTCTTCGTCCTCATTCATTTCCACGTCCGCCTCATCCTCGTCTTCCTCCTCGTCCTCCTCTTGGTCCATAATTGGAGCACTATTTTGACAATTGTCTCCTCTGCATGTTATACCTGTTGAACTGCAGAAAAGTTCTAGTCTTCGGCAATCGCACGCTGAATCGCACCCTTTTTTATAGCTACAAAAAATCATTTTCAGCAGCTCTTCAGGTGCAGGTTGATTCGGAGTTTTGATTGGATTTAATACTCCTTCAGTGTTAACCCAACCCCAATCAAGTGGACTAATATTTTTATTTCCCAGCCATAACTGGGTATACTGTGTCTAAATATAGCTGTAATGTGTATTCATCAATGCTCCAATATAAATACGTATTCTGATATCCGCAAATCTATGTGATTGGTTTTTTAGCCATAACTCGCGTAGTTTTTAAGCTATCAAGTCCTTCAAAAAACCATTTTGTAGGTTTTTTCAAAAGCTATAAGCTCGAATTTAATTTTCTTTCAGTCCTTATTTTTTAAAGGGTTTGAGATGAAAGGGCTTGAACAAGTTACTATTTACGAACATATGCAAACTTTAAACGGTCATATTTTACTCAAGTTTTATCCAGAAAAAAGGCAATTTTCAGAAAAACAAAATCTATAATTTTGTTCTCTACAAAATATTGCGTATCATTAATAGTTTTTGAGTTATTTTGAAGAAAAGGCATTTTTTTGCAAAATTGCAAAAATGCTCTTTTCATTTCAAGCTCAAATTTTTTCAAAACTAAGCACTTTAAACCGGTCAAACTTCTAGAGCATATTACAAGTACACAAATAAAGTGAATTGTAAAGTGGTAACGATTATTTTCAATTGGGATGGTAATTAGGGAGTGATTTTCACATTTTTTTGAGGCCGGAAAAATAGGGACCAACATTATTTTCGTTATAACTCGCTTAGTTTTGATGCTAGGGACTTTAAAAAAAAAAAAATAAAAGTTTTTTCAAGCACTTCAAAAAAAGTTTCATGAGTTTCCCTCAATAAACGCATTGTTTTTTGGCAACTTCACGTTGAAACTTCCAATTTTGGCGTTTGACGAATAAGAACCAACCTTCAAAAAGCTATTACTCCGTTTGTATTGAGTCTACAAATACCATGTTATTAAGAACGATTTTTTTCGATAAAATACTTGCTTTTTGAGTTATTCGCGAAAAAGCGACTGAAAACGTTGGTTTATTGGTTGATAAATTGACACTTTCACTCGCGAATAAGTCAAAAAGTATTAACTTTCAGAAAAAACTTTATAGAACAAAAGTCGCTTAAAATTAGTTAATCTACCCATCCCTTATTTTCAATGAAACATTTTTCGCCCCCGAGAAGGGGTGGCATCCACCCCCAGGGTAAAAGCAACCCCCGGTACAGGGTCAACATTGAAGTAGAGGGTAAGTAGAACCTATATCCAAATGTTTATGAAAATCTGTGGTGCCTAGCAAAATTATACGGGAAAGAGGTCATTGACTGCACTAATAGACATACAGCCATTTTCTATTTATATTATACAGGGTGATTCACGTAGGCCATTCATTAGAAGTTTTTCAACTTGCAGTTGGATTAGAAACTTGAAATTTGGTATGCAGCCATAATCGATCATGCCCGTTCTATCTAAAATATTTTCAGACCTCCAACTATACAGGGTGTGCCAAAAATTGGTACCAACTTTCTTATTTTAAATGGAAACCTATATTTTTCTTTACATGGTTCGATTGGTCTTCTAATTCTGAGTTTAGAGAACCTAAGTTATGTTAACTTATCTATTACAATTTTTGACATATGTCCAATTTTTTGAAAAAAATTGCCGCTGTGGTAGTTTACGAACAAATTTGTATCTCGCAAACCTTTCAAAATTATGAAACCAAATTTGTGAAGCAGTTAACTGGATCTCCAGGCTAACTTTTGGTGTCCCATCGGTGGTCCCATTTTGTACCATATGGGCGCAGTCGATTTTCAAATGTCGCAATTAAAAATTGTCAAAAAGTCAATTTTTTCAAATGGCACCTACTATTTTTTTTCACACCATTCGAAAGAAAATTGAATTTTAGTGTGAGTTACTTAAGCATTCCCTATACCTAACTTCATCCCATATCGAGTTATTCAATAAAAATCATGAAATACCTTATCTTGCCGAGAGATTCCTTACTTCATCAAGTATGCCATGGAAACAAAAGACAGTTGTAATAATTTTTAAAGAAAAATATGGATTCTTATTTAATTACACACAACACCAACAAATTATTATTAACGAACAAGAACAATATTGACGAAATTCTGTCAGTGAAAACGGTGCACACATTGAGCATTTGTATTGAAATAATTATTTTGTTAATCTGTTTATTTGTTGTTATTATTTATTATTGCAATACGATTTTTGAATAAAAATTAAAATGAAATGATTGTTTCCAAAGCCTACTACCCTTGAGAAAAAAAAAAAACAATATTTTTTCAAAAAATGCCAATAACTCAAAAACGACTGTAGATAGACATACACAATGTTAATAAAAGTGGCCCTAAAATTCAATTTTGCATTGATATCTGGCGTCAGAAATGGTAGGTGCAAAGATGTGCTACGCAATCTGTTGAAAGTAGAATAATAGAGTATTTGAACAAAAATATGGTGGTCACATTGAACATTTACGTCAGAATTTCGTCAACATTGTTCTTGTTCGTTAATAATAATTTGTTGGTGTTGTGTGTAATTAAATAAGAATCCATATTTTTCTTTAAAAATTATTACAGCTGTCTTTTGTTTCCATGGCATACTTGATGAAGTAAGGAATCTCTCGGCAAGATAAGGTATTTCTTGATTTTTATTGAATAACTCGATATGGGGTGAAGTTAGGTATAGGGAATGCTTAAGTAACTCTCCCTAAAATTCAATTTTCTTTCGAATGGTGTGAAAAAAAATAGTAGGTGCCATTTGAAAAAATAGACTTTTTGACAATTTTTGATTGCGACATTTGAAAATCGACTGCGCCCATATGGTACAAAATGGGACCACCGATGGGACATCAAAAGTTAGCCTGGACTTCCAGCTAACTGCTTCACAAATTTGGTTTCATAATTTTGAAAGGCTTGCGAGATACAAATTTGTTCGTAAACTACTACAGCGGCAATTTTTTTCAAAAAATTGGACATATGTCAAAAATTGTAATAGATAAGTTAACATAACTTGGGTTCTCTAAACTCAGAATTAGAAGACCAATCGAACCATGTAAAGAAAAATATAGGTTTCCATTTAAAATAAGAAAGTTGGTACCAATTTTTGGCACACCCTGTAGAGTTGGAGGACTGAAAATATTTTAGATAGAACGGGCATGATCGATTATGGTTGCATACCAAATTTCAAGTTTCTAATCCAACTGCAAGTTAAAAAACTTCTAATGAATGGCCTACGTGAATCACCCTGTATATGAATTCAGCGTGATATGAACCGAATTTCAGTACAAATTTTTTGAATTTTATTTTATTACTATCAACAATTTTTGTTCGTTTATAAAATGTTATAGTATACTAATTTGATTTAATCGAATAGGTATAATAATGAAAATTGAAACCGATAAACAATCAGATTTGTGTGTATTAATTATAAAAGCGTGCGTTTTCGATAAAATGCTGTCCGATTTCAAATTGCAACTTTCACGCTTATAGCTATTTGATTCTGTAACATATTCCACTAACGGCAACAATAGTGGAAAAATTACATCTTGTCTTTTTAGACACGAAAATTTATATTTGAAACAGCTATTTTGTATTCTTGAATGTCCTTAAATACATATTTATAATGTGCGACTTAGAACATTTGTTTGTTTCGAATTGTTAAATTTCGACCAAATATGTATAACCTACAGCCTCAATAACCCTCAGATACCGATTTTCAGTTAAATCAGACGATAAATGATCAAATTTGTCCGTCTTATTTATGCCGCCATTTTTAATTTTTGAATTTTGATCACACATATATAATCTGCGGTCTCAAAAGTATCCAGAAACCGATTAGTAGTAGAATCGGATATTAAATGACAATAACCTGTCCGCCATCTTGAAATGAAAATTTCAAGTCAATGCGATATCAGGGAGTGGGTGAAAATTTAGTTGCAATATTTTCTTACATTCAAAGTTACAACAAAGATAGCGATAAAACTAATAAGAGCATGTTAAAATTAATCGATAATTCAAAATTCTGTGCCCAACAATAATCGAGAACTACACAAATAAACAATTGAATTTCAATCAGTCTTTACACACCACCTGTTTTTCAAATTCCTAAAATAAATTGCATACGTTAATGATCTCACATCGACCATTAGACCTGTCGGCTTAGCCCTTGTCATCCTATTGACAATTCTGTGTGGGTCACCCCTGAATTAATAAATATGTTAATCCAGAAATTTTCCCCGGTTGCAAATTGAAAAGCCGTGTTTGCCATTTTTAAAACAAATGATTCCGTTCCTGAATCTGAGGCACTTAAACGAAGTAAATTATTTAATATTTTTATTGCTAGTAGTAGAGTTTCCAACATGGAAAATTTAACAGAGAATTATTACAGGCAAAACATTGTCACACTCGTGCAACTAAAATCCTTTATATAATATGTATAGTTTAATAAAGATATAACTAAGTCAAATGATGACAACAAAATCACAAAAATGTTGCTGGTCTTACCGTATTTTACAAACTTTTATTAGTTAGTTAGTTTAATACAAATCGTGCAAGTCACTTTTTTAACTACTTCCATTTGATCCATTGCCTTGAACGTTTGCTTAGATGTATAATATCGATGACAGTATAATATTTTTTCTATGAAATCCATAGAAAACTCAAGAGGACTCAAGAGATGAAAAGAAGGTAGTGTTTGTATAACCGCAAAAATTGAAACGTTAACTGATAGCGGAGTTTGATAAATCTCACAAGAAATGTTAGGTTTTTAGCTGTTTATATGTTTATGTTATGTTCAAATATAAAATGAAGAGTATATTGCGTTTGATCGGCACATCTCTAAAACCAGTAATATCGTTCGTAGAGAAAAAATTTTCATCACTGTGTTGGTGATCTTTTAAAATGTTAGTCCATCTGTCAGATGCTGCAAATCTTCCGCCAACCTCTATAGCAAACCGTTCCTTTTCTCTTCTTGCACTACTCTCTGTCACTGAAAGCTCGGTACATATAAACCCTTTCCTGTCCCCTTCTTCGTCTCGCTTTGTTTCATGCTGTCTTGTTGTTAATAATAACAATAATAATAACATTTATTTACAATATGTCATTTAGCAATAGTAACATAGATTTCTTAACATTAACTTAAAACCTTGTAAATGAACAACACAACTCACGAAGGCAAAACCTTTTCCGTGAGTAACAATAACATATTTCATATTTCATACTGGCAAAGAATACTGAATACATAAAAATACTAAGAATTTAATTTGTATAAATATCAATAATAATGTATAATGGAATTTACTACTCTAAAACTTAGCTTATGTTGAACAGTGACAGTGAATATGGGGCGAATGAACAGACAGATGGCGCGTGGAGGCACTAGGCGTGTATATTAGGAATTGGTAAATTTAATGGTGAGTAATTCTGGGTATATGCATTAGTAATTTATCCTGGTTATAGCAGTAATATTAGTTATATTTTTAGTTTATTAAGTCATGTATCTCTCTTCTAGGTTTGTGCAGGACGTACATCTTCAGTTTATTTTTGAATAAATGGATTGACATATGTTGAGTTTTTAGATTTAGAGGTAAGCTATTATATAATTTTGGCCCTAGAAATCTGAAGCTTCTTTGCCCGATAGTTTTGTGCATTATGGGAGGTATGTGAAACGTATTCCGATGTCGTGTTTGGTATGCATGTGTGAATTAATTAAGTGTGCTTTTATTTTTTTTGTTGTGCAATATTAACTGCAATAAAATAACGATGTCTCAAATCCAATAGTTTTGAGTCTATGAACAATTGTTGTTCCGTTGGGTAGAGTATATTTTTTTGTAGTAGAGTCTTTATAAAAAAATTTTGTGTTATTTTTAGGTTGGTCAGATGGTTTCTGGTAGCTCGCCCCACCCTATTATACCATATTGCAAGTGGCTTTGTACCAATGAATAATATACAATTCTTAACTCCCTATCATTTGGTATATTCAGAAGAAGTCTAAATTTATATAATAAGAATCTAAGTTTTTCCGCAACGTATTTAATTTGTAAGTCCCAGCGTAGCTGTTTATCTATAATAATGCCCAGATATTTTATTTTATTTACATCTTGGATCTTGCATTTCTTGCCTTCATTATGGATGGTGATAAAATTGTAGAGTGGTGCAGTAGATTTGTTATTAGAGAAGGGTATATAATGAGTTTTTTTGCAAATTTAGGGTAAGTAATTTAAAGTCAAACCAATCCTTTAGGTTATTTAAATCTTTTTCAACTTTTATTTTCAGTTTTTCCCAAGTTTCATCTTTATAAAAGATGGCAGTGTCGTCTGCGAAACTAATTATGTCTTCACTACTCCGAAGTGAGAACAAGCCGTTTAGGTATATCGTGAACAAAATGGGGCCTAAGACAGTACCTTATTATTATTAATTTTTACACCTTGCTGGCGGTTCGTTAAATAGCTTTTAAATAGATTAAGGGCTGTTCCTCTAATACCAAGGTCATCTAATGTTGATAGCAGCTGGACATGGCTTACCGTGTCAAAGGCTTTAGCTAAGTCTATAAGCACCCCCATACACAGGCTACTTCCATCCAGGATAGTGTAAATTTTTGTCGTTAACGCTTTACTGGCATCTTGGGTAGATTTGCCCGATTGAAAACCCGATTGTTGCTTATTGCTTTTCTAAATTTTTCTCAATCAGTCACTATTATTAAAATTAAAGCTTTTTTCGACCATGCAATTACAAAACAATAGATTGGACGGCTGGGACGTTGTCTTAGCAGTAGTTACCTCGAACGGGTTTTTTTCATTCATCTTTTTCCCGTATCAGCAACTAGAGGTAATTCAGTGTTCGATTACTTTTATTAGTTGCTAAGTATTTTTATTTTAATTCCTTTTGGAAATCTTAAAAGCATAGTAATGTTACAAACATTCGCCCTCGGCGAAAGGAGTTTCAGTTTTATTTTATTTTGTTTGTATTTAGTTTAAGCTGGTCCGGACCTGACCCAGTCAGGCTCTCAATTGCTACGCACCGTGGTTGTTTGTCTGATTCCGAGCCGGGATCCGGGGAAGCATTTGTTGTATTTTAATTTAATGAGTCTATTTTAACTTGACTAAGGGCCGGTTTTTCAATGTCCAGTTAAGTAGCCTAACTGTCAGATAAAATTTATGTGGCAGATAAACTGTTTTTCAATGTGCAGGTAAAATTTACCGGAGGGTCAAACTCACTATCTGAAAGTAAATTTAGCAGAGAGTTGAAACTGCCAGTTAAGGATTTATTCTACTGTTAGTGGATTTGCACATGCGCATTTGGTTCAATTTCTGACAATTCTAAAACATTCTAACCTAAAAACCAATGTGTGATTGATATGTTCATTTTACTTCCACATCCACGTAGTGGATTGGAAGTATAGTAATCGCAAAAAAAAATTTCAAAAATTTTTATTCGTGAAATAGGTTTAGAATGTCATGAAACGTCGAGATTTTAAATTTGTGCGAAAAAAATTTTCTGTCTGTCTGTGGTCTGTCTCTCTGTCGGTCCGTAACTTTTTTTTGTCCGCACGTTTTCTCCGGAACGGTTTAAGATATTGAACTGAAATTTTGTACACGTATATATTATAACGAGATCTGGAACTGGATTGTTTTTTGAGGATATCCGGTGAAGGGTTGGGGGTTAAATAGGGGTAAATAGGGGAAAATAAGTAAAGCAAGCTTGTAAGAGTACAGAAACTTGAAATTCGGTGTATGTACTAGAAGTTAAGGCCTCAGATTTTTTTATAATATTTTTCAACCCCCCACCACCCTCTACCCTATTAATGGGGTTGATAAAATAAAGTTGAGATATTCATTTGAAATTTCGTACACGTATGTATTATAACGACGTCTGAAATTAGATCATATTTTGGGATGATTTCGTAGAAGGGTTGGGGGTTAATTTGGGGTAAATAGAGGAATATAAGTAAAACAAATTGATAAGAGTACAGAAACTTGAAATTCGGTGTATGTACTAGAAGCCAAAGCGTGAGATTTTTTAATAATATTTTTCAACCCCCACCACCCCCACTCCAATATGAAAAGGATTGATAAAATAAAATTGAGATATTCATTTGAAATTTGGTATACGTATGTATTATAACGACATCTGGAACTAGATTATATTTTGAGATGATTCCGTTGAAGGGTTGGGGGTTAAATAGGGGTAAATAGGGGAAAATAAGTAAAGCAAGCTGGTAAGACTACAGAAACTTGAAATTCGGTGTATGTACTAGAAGCCAAGGTCTCAGATTATTTATAATATTTTTCAACCCCCACCACCCCTACTTCATTCTTAAAAGGGTTGATAAAATACAATCGAGATATTCATTTGAAATTTAGTACACGTATGAAATATTTTTTATTTATTTTTTATATTTATTCATACACCATCTAACAGTACAAGACCATTTACAAGATGGGAAACAACACATACGTCGTACAAAAATTACTTAAATTTACTAGCGTACATTTCAGTAAAGATACATAACAAAAGAAAATATAAATATTAAAGAGAATAAAGAGTTGAATTTATTTACAATAAAAAGAGAAAATAAAAAATACATATATGATTTAGACAGAATCTCCTATTTATTAAAGATGTCGATATCACGCTGACTGTGGTTATAGCTAGAGCACATGCTGTAGATTGGTGAAAACTTTAAAGTATTAGTCCGGGCTATAGGAAGGTAGAAAGTTTGGTTTTGTCTTGAATTTATTCGCGGAATATGGAAATTAAGTCTCTGGAGTATCTCACTACAGTCAATATCATAATGAATCACCTTTTTTTAAGAAATTTATGGCAAATTCGTTGCGTCTTTCAGATAGGCTACGCATTGAAAACATTTGAAGTAAATCACTTTGTGGAAAGCCAATTGGTGGATATATACCATGAGATTTTAGATGTAGAAATTTAAGAAAGTGGCGTTGCACGTTTTCTAATTTAAGACTATGAGTGTTATAGCAGGGCTGCCAAACAAGAGACGCATACTCTAGTTTAGATCGCAAAAAAGAAAAATATAATAGTTATAACGTTGAAATATTAGAGAAATCACGCCCATTGCGAATAATAAAACCAAGTGTTCTATTTACGTCGCAAATTAACGTGTCTATATGATTGACAAAGCTGAGTTTTTTGTCAAATATAACGACATCTGGAATTACCTTATACTTTGAGATGATTCCTTTGAAGGGTTGGGGGATATTTAGGGGTAAATAGGGGGAAATAAGTAAAACAAGCTGGTATGAGTACAGAAACTTGAAATTCAGTGCATGTACTAGAAGCCAAGGCCTCAGATTTTTTAATAATATATTTCAGCCACCACCACCCCTTCTCCAATATTCAAAAGGTTGATAAAATGAAATTGACATATTCACATGAAATTTAGTACGCATATGTATTATAACGACATCTGGAACTAGATTATATTTTGAGATGATTCCGTTGAAGGGTTGGGGGTTAAATAGGGGTATATAAGGGAAAATAAGTAAAGCAAGCTGGTAAAAGTACAGAAATTTGGGATTTGGTGTATATACTAGAAGCGAAGGTCTCAGTTTTTTTTATTGGTAGTTTCCATCCCCCCACCACCCCACTCCCTTATTAAAATAGTTGAAAAAATTAAATTTAAATTTTCACTCGAAATTTGGTACATTTATGTGTTATAACTATATCTGAAACTAGATTATATTTTGACATGATTGAGTTGAAGAAGTGGGGGTAAGTAGAGGTAAATAAGGAAAGATATGTAAAGCAAGCTGGTGAGAGTACTGCAATTTGAAATTCGGATTTTTTCGGATTTTGACGTTTCAGAACACGTAGATTACGAAAATATAGGTTTTACAATTCCGTCAGTCTGTCTGTCTGCTGTCTGTCTGTCTGTCTGTCTTTTGGTGCATTTAATAAAAAACTACTTGACGGAGAGCAGTCAAATTTGGTAGGTAGTTGACGCTACTGTCAGCGAAGAAATGGTAGAAATTTCACTGGAAAATATACAGGGTGGACCGTCTAAAGGGAATATATAATAAAAAAAAATTTTGTTTGCCCAGATTTAAAATTTCCACGTTTCATGACACGCTTAACCTATTTCAGAAAAAAAAATTTTTGAAAAATTTTTTCACCAACATTTTTGAAAATTTTTTTACCAAGATGAAAACAAATTTTTTTGCTCAAATTTAAAATTTCTACGTTTCATGACACGCTTAACCTATTTCAGAAAAAAAAAAAATTTGAAAATTCATGGCAATCTAAACCTATTTAAAAAAAAAAATTGAATTTTCTTTTACCAACATTTTTGAAAAATTTTTTACCACTAAAATTGATGGAAATTTTTTCTCTTCTTTCCAATTTAAAATTTTCGTGTTTCATAGCGTTCTAAACCTATTCAAGAAAACAAAATTTTAGAAAATTCTTTTACAGTTTTTCAAAAAAAGTTTTACCACTAAAATAAATGGAAATTTTTTTTTCTTTGTTCAAATTTAAAATTTCCACGTTTCCATGGCATTCTAAACCTATTTGAACAAAAACAAATTTAAATATATTTTTGAAAAATAAAAAAAAAAAATTTTGAAAAGTTTTAATCTATTTATCACTACTCTAGAATAGATGAAAAATTTGTTTATGCTCAAAATTAAAATTTCCATGTTTCATCACATTCCAAACCTAGGTATTTCAGAAAAAACATTTTTGAAAATTTTTGTAATTATAGCAATAACTCTATTCCGATTATTATTCTCAATGTCATTTCGTAATTACTAATTTTTTAGAGTGACCGCCTTGCACAAATAACGAGGGAAGTTCTGTGTAAATACCTTTACCGATTTTTTAATAAAATTTTGAACCCTTCCACTACCCTTACTACATTATTATAGGGGTTGATAAAATAAAATTGAGATATTCACTTGTAATTTGGTAGACGTATGTATTATAACGACATCTGGAACTAGATTATATTTTGGGATGATTCCGTAGAAGGGTTGGAGTTAATAGCAGTAACTAGGGGAAAATAAGTATATAAAGCTGGTAAGAGTACAGAAATTTGGGATTCGGTGTATATACTAGAAACCAAGGCCTCAGATTTCTTTCTAGTATTTTTCAAACACTACCACCTCCGCTTCATTAATGGGATTGATAACATCAAATTGAGATATTCACTTGAAAGTTAGTACACGTATGTATTGTAGTGACATCTGATTGAGAAGACTCCATTGAAGGGGAGGATGTGGTAGGTTGTGAATAGTGGAAAATAAGTACGGTAAACTAGAAACTTCATTTTTAACGTATATGGTAGAAACCAACTCCTCAAACTTTTCTATGACATCTGCCCCAAATATTATTAAAATTCTATGACCAATAATTTCCACATACTGGAGTGCAAATATAGTCAAGATGTTTCCTTTAAAGTGACTTGGATGAAGAATCTGGATGTGGAAATAGTGATTCCTTAGGCAGCGGTTTTTAATTTGTGATTTATATTAAATATATTATTGCCAATATTGAATAATAATAATATTCTGGATATGAGTGATGATGACAATGGTATTGTACAATTTATAAAGTATGAAAGGAGACCCTATGCCATAGGGGAACGAGAAAATAATTTTGAGAATTATGATGATAAAGATTTTTTAATAAGATTTCGACTGCGTAAAGAAACTGTTTTACATATCGTTGAGATGATAGAGGAAGTTGCAGGAATAGTTCTGTTTCTCCAATCACTTAAAGTGTAGTTAGCACATTTTTTTCCTTTTTACGCTCTCTGTTGCAATTATTGCTGATACACAAACGCACAAAATTAAGAACAGAACATCTAGACAACGCAATGAATTTTGAGGTTAAATTAGATAAACTGTCACTAAAACACGCGGAAAATTTGAATTAAACCAATTGAAAGAAACTTTAGGTAGAATCAGTAGTGCCAACATAGCTAAGAAATAATTCAACTCATGAATAAGTAGCTGGCAGTTAACTTACTGTTGATAAACACTATCATAGATATAACTGCCAGCTAAGCATAACTAGCAGCTACCTATCTGGCACTTTTAACTGGACATTGAAAAACCGGCTCTTAACAGCCAGTTTTTCAATGTTGAGTTAAAGTTCGAGTTAGATAACTCTACTCGCACCTTAACTCGAGGCTAAATTCGAGTTAACGTTACAACTGTTTTTCATTACTATTTCTCATTCGAGTTAGTTAACTGGAGTTGTGTGAAATATTTTGTTATGTTGACATGAGAAGTATGAATTTTAACCATATTTTCGGAATTTTACACAAGTATTCTAATGTCTTCTATAGTTCTGTGATGTTAAAAATGTTACATTAACCTAACTTTCTGTGATATTATTTGTAAAATGTAATATTTATATATTTGTTTATACAATTTATTTTAACGAGGTCACTTTAATGATGGTCTGTTGATCGGCAATAGTGGCCATCCTGTGAAACTCTACCTTGTGACGCCTCTTGTGTGGATCAGAAATAATGTTGAGAATTTATTTAATTAATCCCACAATTCCCACATCAGAACGAGAAACACAGTGGAGAGGAGCATTAGCACTAAGGTTGCGCCTTAAAATGGATACCATACAGACAGTTGCGGCTACAACAATTCTCCACAACATAGCATGCGATGAGAGGAAACCAATTCCCTCATGTAAAATAAACATTGCATGTTAATATTTATACCACACAAGATAACAAATACATATTCGTAGAATACGAAATAATATATTGCACTTCTTTTAATATATTATCTACAGTTCTTGGAGGCAAATGATCTCGCGCAAAAAAATCGTGTCGATCCCATTCTTCCATGTGGTTTGGCCTATATCTGATTACCTTGGGTCTTCTAGCTTTTTCATCACTGCTGTAAGCATTTACATTAAAATCATAATCCATGATGTGTTTGAAAAATATCATAATTTATTTACACCATAAAATAATTTTAGGTTAGTTTTAAGCCGAAATTTGTAATTAACTCATACCTCGTCTAGAGTTATCTTAACCTCGATTTAATTCGAGGTTTCAAGTTAACTCGCATTTGAAATACGCAACAGTGCGCTTAATCCAGAGTTAACTCCAGTACAAGAGTTAACTCGACATTGAAAAACTGGCTGTAAGAGTCGCGGGTACAAGTCAGAGTTAGTCATAATTTGTTTTTTAAGAAGTTATATTCCAAACTCACAGGGAAGAGAAAGAAAAACCTGGTGCGGATAATGAGTCATCAAATAAATTTATAGGTTTCCTGGTTGTGTAAACTCTTATGTGTTCCTATCAATCCGTATAAGGTACTATTTATGTCGGCGGCGCTCAGGGGTGGAACGGAGGGAGATTGGAATTTTCCGTCGTGTTAGCCGACTGTCTGTCTCTAATATCACCGTCTATAAAAGGAGACGGGAAATTTATGGTGGAGAAGTCTGTGAATATGGCTGGTGCCGTCGTCGTGGCGCACGTTCGGTATGTCAGCTGTTATTGCAGATTGCTGAATTTTTGTGGCCAAAAATTTTTGAGATAACTCGTCAATGAAATGCCTTATCATTATGGTATCTGTTTGTCTATGCAATTCAGCAATCAGTGTACATCTGCTGGCGTTGATAAAAAGTCGTAGAAGTTTATTCTGCGTCGTTTGAAGACGTTTGCACTACGTGGCTGAAATTGAATTCCAGGCATATGTCATGATTGGCCTAAACATAACTTTGTAAAGTAAAAGTTTGTTGATAGCCAGTCTGCTTCATCTGTTTTTTAAAAAGTAGAGTTTGTTTAATGTTGCGTAAGTTCGGTTAATTGATTGTGTGATATGAGGGGCGAAACTCAGTCTCTTATCTAGGGTTACCCCTTAGATATTTGACCGAGTTGCGTTCTTCGATCATCTTGTCATGGATTTTTAGTTTTGTAAATGTTTTGATGTTTGTACATCTTCGGTGGAATGTAATTGTTTCGGTATTAGTGCCATTTATCTAAATTTTCCATTTGGAGAAGAATTTCGACAGATGGTACCTTACCTTCTGAGTGGCCGTTTGTGCATAAAACGACCGCCTATACACGATGGTATCATCTGCGTATAAGAAGAAGTTGGTTGTAGGGTGAGGGAGGATGTCGTGTTGAGGTTGTAGAGGACGGGTGACAGGTAGGCCCCTTGCGGCCCCTTGAGGGATACTTAGTTCCTGAAGTCAGGATACTCAGTTCACTATGCAACTTCTTAAGTGTCAATGGTAGACATAAAACGACTAAATCGGAAATTTTAAAATATAAGTAAATACTTATTAAAAAGAAACTTTTATTAAAATATACTAAAACGAAGAAAATAAATATTACGTAATGAAGTTTGGGGCAGGCGGTAGTCTAATAAGTGAATGAGTGGGTGTTAATAAAGGTTAGTTCAAAATTATCGAATCAAATAAATAATATTATTTTATCAATGTTGGTGACCGGACCTTAGAGTTAAAACAATGGCACGTAGTGGGATTGTTATTGAACCCAAAAAAATTATCCCTTTGAAAAAATATGCAATTTACTATAAAAGTAAATTCAGACAAAAATCATCTTTGAAACATTAAAAAGACTTATAACGACCTTTGGCTTCGTTTTTCATCGAAAATTGCATAAAAAATTATTTCACTAAAAATGACCAAAAAATGGACTTGGAGAAATTTTTCATCTCGAGGACGACGGTCAATCGCCTGTAGGCTCCGTCGTTCAAATTTTCAAAAGTACTCAAAAAATATTCAAGTTGCACGGAGCGGAAAACTTCTCGAAAGTACCACGAATTTGATTTTTCCAAAGTACCACGAATCTGTTTTTTTCGGAAGTACCACGAATAAAATCACACATGGCGGAAAGCTGCTCCGACCAACAAATTTTTCGAAATTACAACGAATTAAATTTTTTGAAAATGTCAAAAATTCAGTTTTTCAAAGTACAATAAAGAGACTTGCACAAAGCGGAAAACCGCTCCTCGAGATGAATTTTTCGAAAGTACCACGAATTTAGTGGTTCACAGTTCGCAATACTCAGTCATGATGTAGCGAGTAGCTGTTTTAAACTTCTATATTCAAGAAAAATTTAATGGGACGGTTTTTCCAATAAAAACCAAAATCCTTATTTAGTTATCCTCAAAAGGAGAGAGCATGATCCTTATCCAAATCACTAGAACGTACCAAAAATTAGTCAAAAAAATTCAAAGTCGGAGGGTCGATTCCAACGAACCGAAAATACTTATTATCCCGGCTCAGGCGGACATCACCATAGTAGTCGCTCGAAGGCGAGTCGACGGAAAAAAAGTATATTTGGGTTCGATGCTTCTTTAAACATCCTGACAATCATTTCGATAATTTCAGTGCAAAATCAAAAGTGAATGATTTTCAAAAAGTTCCCCATCCATTTTACAATCATTACTAATTAGGTGTCTGAATCGATTGTCATGGTGCTCTCGAGATGAGTTACACTCCTATACACTCCTACGGGAGGTAACGGCTTGCCGAGTGGTGGTGCTCTTTGATGTTTGCCTTATATACATTAGTAAAGTATTGAATATTTATATTTTTTACATTTTATGAATTATTTCAATAAATGAAAATATGTTTTGAATTCTATTTCTTATTGATCCACTAATTATAAGATTTGTGACCGACGTGCGATTCTGTGGCGTGAGTTGGACAATTACTTACCGCGGGTCACCTTTGATCCCGTAACGTCTGTGTACTTGTCCGAATACTCATAGAATCCATCGACGGTCTTAATTATTAAGAAGCGTTTCTGAGAAAGTGTTAATAATTATAAGATATGTTCATTAAAAGTGTGCCGCCCGACATTTCGGTTGGTTTCGATGGAGAGAGCAGACTGTAGCAATCACAGTAGGTATAAGTTTGTCCATTTTCGTCTTGGGGAGCCTGAAGGGTAACTTGAACCCCTCTTGTGAGTACAGTTGATAGGCATCGTAGCGGCGACACGGCTCCGGCCTAAATTATATATAATTTTTGTCGTGTCTATCAGACCCTACGATTCTAGGTACATCTACAGGATCATCGATTGTAGTTATGTCTGACATTTGGCTTTTGGTTTACTGAGTTGATTCCGAAACTCTTTTTCTTCTACGAAAAGTCCCAGAAATGGACTAGAGCGGAGATACGGTGCGAGGGTAAAAATCGAAAAAAAGTTACGAACGAAACCGCGCGAAACCGCGGTAAGGACATCAATTCCACATCCCCCCGCCAAAATGTGAGACGAAAGATACAGGACGTTTCTTGGCGGAATTTTTTTTTAAATAAATTTTTTTTTCTGTACTTATGGACGAAACTTTGGGTACTTATTCTATTTAAAACCGATAAGTCTGAGGAATAATGTCAGACGATTTCCATGGGCGGTTTTTGAGATATAAGGTGTTTTTCAAACCTTATATCTCAAAAATCGCCCATGGAAAACGTCTGACATTATTTTTCAGACTTATTGACGTTGACTAGAATAAAATACCCAAAGTTTTGTCGGTAACTACAATTTTTTTTTTATTTTAAAAAAATTCTCGCCAAAATACGGCTCGTATCTTTCGACTGACATTTTGGCGGGGGGATGTGGAGTTGACGTGCTTTCATAATACCGCGGTTTCGTTCGTAACTATTACCTCTCTTCGATTTCCGATCTTGTCCATTTTCGATAATTTCGTAGAGGAAGTGGAGTTCCGAAATCAACTCGGCAAACCAAATACCAAATGTCAGATATAGCTACAGTCGATGATCCCTCTACGTGCTATTGCTTTAACTTTAAGAGCTTGTGACGAAATATGTATTAAAAAAAAATCTATTTCAATCGAACTAAATACCTAAGTTTTTGGGATAAGCTCTACCGTATACTTGCTTCTGTATTAAAATTTCCACTGTTTGAATATCTGCGATTAGCTTGAGTTGAAAATTAAAAATGTCTAATTTCAAGACTGCTCATATGCAAAACTATGATATTTCAGTTATGATGTATAAATCTTTCAGCCCTCTAACAGTCACCCTGATTGAATTTTTCATATTTTTTTAATTTTATCACGTATTTGTATGTATTTGAGGCTAGAGACAGGGCAAGATTTTGATAGCATTGCCTAAGAGTATGTCAACTTTATCATTAATATGATAACCACAAATGTCTTATCAAAGTTGTTTGAAATCCCTTAAAATATTCTGTGAAAAGCATTAAATACTAATTTAAAAGTTAAATAGAGTTCACATAAATTTTCTTTTAATGCTATATTTTATAAGAACTTTACTTTTACCCTTTATAGTTTCCCAAGTTTCTCTTTATATTTACGATTAAAATGTCAACTTAGTAAAACTTAAAGATTGTATCATCTTAAGATGCAAACTGATGACAGTGTAAGACATTATGTTTGCAGGATCACTTAGAGGAAATATATAGACAATATGAATTATATCTTAATGTTAATTATGTTATGAATAGATGTTAAGCAAACTACAATAACTTTTAGTATACGCCTTAAAAACGTTTTTTTGTAATAATTATAAAATTTCGTCTTTGTCTTCATTTTTAAGATAATTGAATAGGCTTTATGCCACAACAAAAATATACGTTTTATTTATTTAAAGGTGATTGTTTATGACAAATTCGGATAGAAATAAGTTTTCACCAAAAATTTCAATTACTCCCACATTCACACAGTGGGAGTGGAAGTATAGTAGGTAAACGTAAAAAAAAATTGAATTTTGTTTTGTTTAAATAGGTTTCGAATTTCACAAAATCATCGAGATATTAAATTTGAGCAAAAAAAAATTCTGTCTGTAACATTTTTTGTACGTTTTCTCTGTAACGGTTTAAGATATTGACTTGAAATTTTGTACACGTATGTATTATAACGAGATCTGGAACTGGATTATATTTTGAAATGAATCTATTGAAGGGTTGGGGTTAAATATGAGTAAATAGAGGAAAGTAAGTAAATTAAACTGGTAAGAGTACAGAAACTTGAGATTTGGTGCATATACTAGAAGAATTTTGCCATTTAACAAATTAGCAACAAAAACAAATTGTTTACAACAATTGCGGGGTAACAGCAATCGCTTTTTCTTGGAGTTTGATCTAGACATCAATACGAACAGAATCCACAAAGTTTAGTGAAGATCCATTTATTCGGTAAACCTTTTAATCAGAAATGCTGCCCACACTATATCTAACACTTTTGTTAAAATTCGTGGTTTTCAAGATATTTGCAAGAAACTGTTTTTTAACTTCTTTCTTCTCTTCTTAAAAGTTGAGCCGACAGCCGATTTAAGTTAACTTTATTTAGATGATTATGAGACCCTAAACAACATAGGAATTCATCACATCTATTTTCTAGTAAAAATACCGCTGCCTAAGGAATCACTACTTCCACATCCAGATTATTCATCTAAGTCACTTTAAAGAAAACATCTTGACTATATTTGCACTCTAGTATGTGTAAATTATTGGTTATAGAATTTTAATATTTGGGGCAGATGTCATAGAAAAACTTGAGGCGTTGGTTTCTACCATGTACGTTAAAAATGAAGTTTCCAAACTCTTATTAACTTGCGCTACTTATTTTCCACTATTCACAACCTCCCACCCTTCAACGGAATCATCTCAATCAGATGTCATCACAATACATACGTGTACTAAATTTCAAGTGAATATCTCAATTTTATGTTATCAACTCCTTTAATAGTGGAGTGGAGGTGGTGGTGGTGTGGGGTTGAAAAATATTATAAAGAAATTTTAGGCCTTAGTTTCTAGTACATACACCAAATCCCAAGTCTCTCTACTCTTACCAGCTTGCTTTACTTATTTTTCTTTCTTTACTTCTACTTAACCCCACGTCTCCAACGGAATCATCTCAAAATATAATCTAGTTTCAGATGTCGTTGTAAAACATACGTGTACTAAATTTCAAGTGAAAATATCAATTTTATTTTATCAACCCTTTTAATAAAAAAGTGGAGTTGGTGGTGTCATGGAAAATATTATCGAAAAAACGCGAGTCCTGCGCTTCTAGTATATACACCAAATCCCAAGTTCCTGTGCTCTTACCAGCTTGCTTTACTTATTTTCCCATATTTACCCTTATTTAACCCCCAACCCTTCAACGGAATTATGTCAAAATATAATCTAGTCCAAACGTTTTTATGATATATACGCGTACCAAATTTCAAGAGAATATCTCAATTTTATTCTATGAACCCCTTTAATAATGGAGCGGGGGGTGGCGGAGGGGTTGAATAATGTTATAATAAACATTTGAAGCTTTGGCTTCTAGTATTTACATTAAATCCCAAGTTCCTGTGCTCTTACCAGCTTACTTTAATTGTTTTTCCATATTTTCCCCTATTTAACCCCGCGACCCTTCAACAACAATATTTTAAAATGATTCTTAAAATATAATCCAGTTCCAGATATCGTTATAGTACATGCACGTATCAAGTTAAGGTCTCAATTTTATTTTATTACACCCTTTAATATTGGAGAGGGGTTGGTCGGTGTAGGGGATGAAAATGTTATAAAAAAATTTGAGGACTTGGCTTCTAGTATATACACCAAATTTTAAGTTACTGAACTCTTACCAGCTTGCTTCACTTAGTTTCCCTTATTTACCCCTATTTGACCCCCAACCCTTCACTGGAATTAACGCAAAATATAATCTAGTTTTAGATATCGTCATGATACATACGCGTACCAAATTTCAAGTCAGTATCTTAAACGGTTGCTGAGAAAACGTGCGCACGAAAAAAAAAAAAAGTTACAGACAGACAGAAAATTTTTATTTACTCAAATTTTTTTACGATTACCTCCACTCCACTACGTGAATGTGGAAGTAATTGCATTTTAGAGGCTTTTGAGAAGAACCAAAAGAAACTAGCTAATAGGGTAGATAATAAAAAAATATTAATTTTTTATATAGAATAAAATAAGTGAACATAAGTTCACGAACTTACGTAATTAATAATTCAAACTTGTCTTGTGAATTACGAGAAAGAAATTCGTTCAGTTACGTATTTAGAATTTTAGAAAAATTGCAAAGAATTTACCAGTTTAAATAACCTGTATAAATTCTAATGGTAAAGTTGACCTGAATTTTTATTTTTTTCAACGTACCGGCTTGCAAATACCGATCATTATTCCGCCCTTCTAACAAAACCGTAATGCCACGTATTAAATTTTATTCAAACTTTACCTCGTTTCTACAAATCCAACGATAAATTTATCAACCTAATCCCTGTATTAAATACAAAACACTGGATTAAGGGCGTTCGATTAATTTACTGAAATCCGCAATTAAATCTGGGTGCATTAGTTTTACACAAAAACATTATTAGATTGTTAAATTAGATAAATATTGATTTGGAACGAACAATAGAATCAACCGAGTGAAAGTTGCAGCATGGCGTTGTCGACTGCCGAATGTGGATGCCTATTGATATAAGTTCAATGTAATGACGTCCCATGTAATCTCCCATGAAATATTAGCATTAATTTTTCGGTACTCAGAATAGTTATTCTTTGGTGCCATTCATTTTAACTTTATGGAACAGAATCTGGGAGTAATTCAAAGACCTTCCAATTTGTTTAAAACTAATTAGAAAAAGAAATGTTGAAATTTAGTTTAACATCGTTTTCGCTCATGATTTCTCCTATTCTCAGCGACTATTGAATTTAATGAAAAGCATTTATTTATCTAAAGATAATACGTGGCAAGAAAGTACATACAATAGTAGATGCACTAATTTAGTGCATGTTTTTCAAAAATCTACAAATAATAATATACGTATAACCTAATAACAATGATCCCAGTTACGATCTAAATTTCCTATCGAGTTTCTTAATAAACAACTATAAGGCTCTAATACATAAACATTTTCCATTGAAAAAATGTTTTTCGGGAGAGAAGTCACCAGTTCAATGGTTTAACAATGATCTACGTAATATGAGAGATAGACTCACAGCCATTAAACAGGTACATTGTACTACAAGGCATCCTAATGATAAAGCAGCTTATATCACTTATAAAAATTTATATAAAAAGGAAATAATCAAAGCCAAAAAAACCGCCTACGACTTATTCATAAAAAACTCTGATAATAAATCCAGGGATAGCTGGAAATTAATACATTTCGAAAGTAATACATGCCGGAAAAGAAATAATAATGATACTAACGTTGGCCCCAATAGCTTTGTTGATTTTTTTTCTACGGTAGCAGATACAATCTTAAATAGTCTACCTGCAACTAACGTAAATGCCTCGAACTTTTTAGAATATGTTCCGACGCCTAATGTTTCTTTTTTTCTTGAACCTGTCACCACTTTAGAGGTTATAGACGCAATACATTATCTGAAAATTTCAAACAGTTTAGATACTTACGATATAAATAGTAAAATTGTTAAAGAAACAATAGATTTTCTAGTTCTCCCTTTAACGCGTATAATAAATAAATGTTTTAGTGAGGGTTGCTTTCCTGATATCTTTAAGGTGACTCGAATTGTGCCCATTTTTAAAAAAGGTGACTCAAATAGTCCGGATAACTACCGTCCGATCTCAATTATCCCTGTGTTTGGCAAGATAATAGAAATTATTTAAAAAAACCGTTTGTCGAAATATTTCGAAAAGTATTTCCTATTGCATGCTTGCCAATATGGTTTTAGGCAAAAATGTTCCACAATAGATGCAATCTGTAAGATTGTGGGTGACATAGTTGGGGGCCTTGAAGAGGGTAAACACACTGCAATTACGCTGTGTGATCTCAGCAAGCTTTCGACTGTGTCTCTCATACTCTCATCATCGAAAAACTTAGTTTTTATGGAGTCAGGGGAATACCGTTGTCTCTGTTAAAGTCGTATCTGGAGAATAGGCAACAATGCGTCTCACATAACAATATGACATCTCATTTTAGATCAGTAAAACATGGAGTGCCTCAGGGATCTGTACTCGGACCTCTATTGTTTATAATTTATGTAAATGATTTATTTTATTACTTATTCCCTAGCAGTATAGTTATGTTTGCTGATGACGCAACTCTTACAGATAGTGCCAAAAATATTAACAGTCTACAAAATATCATTGATGAAACTGAAAGTCGAGCGGAACTCTAGTAAAATGCTAATGCACTCAAACTAAATCGTGACAAAACACAAAGACTAATTTTTTCTACTAGGTATGACGTAATGAAGGAAGATAGTGTCAGTTTACTCGGTATAGTTATCGATGATACTTTAAGTTGGAGCCATCATATACAACAACTTAACAACAAGCTATCAAGCTATTTATTTCTTCTACGAAGATTAAGAACAATTCTACAACTACACACTTTGCTCTCAGTATACTATTCACTAATCCACTCCCACATAAGTTATGGGATAATACTCTGGGGGAACTCAAGCAGCGCTGCAAAAATATTTCGACAACAGAAAGAGTCTATAAGAATCATAGCAAGAGCAGGTTTCAGGGAACACTGTCAACCACTATTTATTAAATATGGTATAATGCCCATTCCTTGCCTATATATTTACTACTCTCTTTTAGAGATTCATAAAAACAAGAATTCGTATGTAACTCCATCTGAGCTACATAACCATAACACAAGGTCGGCCAATCTGTTAAAACCTCCTAAATATCGCTTAACAAAATCAATTAAAAACTCATTAAACTTGAACTTATATAATAAACTACCCGAAAATATAAAACAATACAACTTTCACAAATTTAAAACTGTTATTAGAAACCATATCTTGAAGTTTTGTTTTTATACAACTGAAGATTTTATGACTACCCCCATAACTGTTATATAACATGCTGTGTAACTTACGCAGTACGCCTCTAGGCGGTTTTTATTTATTATGTCTGTTTATTAATTTATTTCACATTGTACGACTCATCTTTATTTATGTGTATATTATTCATAGGTAATAACAATGTAATGACCTGCTACAAATGTATTTGTATATGTAAAGTAGTTAAATAAACGCCTATCTATCTATCTATCTATCTATCTAACAACATAAATAACATACTGCCGACGAAATTTCTTATTGACAATTTTTTTTTCTAAAATAATGAAATGTTAATGAAGATATATTACTTCCACATCCATGTCGAATAATTTCTATCTGTCGGTCTGTCGGTTTGTCTGTCCGTCCGCCTGTCTGTCTGTCTGTCTATCTGTCTGTCTGTAACTTTCTTTGTGAGCACATTTTCTGTGGAACGGTGGAAGATATTGATTTGAAAGGGTATAGACCGATAAGAATGGGCGGTCTGCCTCCGATAGGAACTGCCTATAATATCTATGGTATCGTGTATGTAAGTCAATGGGTAAACAATGTATGTAGGCTCTTCAGTCCAACATTCAGCTGCTGTGGAGATATTTAAAGAATATTGAAAAAATGGGGACTTCTTTCAAAAATTTATTTCTTGAGTGACCACTTTCTAAAAACTACCATAATTAAATCCTAATGCATTCTTATGCCACCAGTAATTTCATTAAAATCGAAAAGGTAGAACACTTTCAAAAAAATATATATAATAACTGTGCTACCCATTTATGAATCATCAAATCTGTACAAACTGTATATAAATTCGTATTCTCTGCCCCAGTTTCTCAATATTTGTCACTATCATCATTTATGACAGCATTGGTATTGTTTGTGTCAAATACGTATTTCAGCCGGTCTAAATATTCTTAAAAGATATCTCGCATGTGACAGGTAATGAAAAGATGATAGCCGCTATATATGAACAGGAGCCGACAGTTCTATTACCATTAGGACAATCACAACAATATCGACAAACACTTTTCTAGTCTGAACCGTGAGGGACATATTCCAAGTAACAGTGGTAGGTTTTACTGTTTATGTGACGAGGTCTCACTTCCATCTTTAGTACATTTGGAATGTCTGTAACATATCTAACTTGAGGATTATTGTCGGCCCCAATTAATTCTCTTAAATATGCTACAGCTTGTGACAATTGATATGAACAGGAAAAAAAAGCATTAAGTTACGTTTACTGAGCTTAGGAACATCCATTACATCTGCAGCCACTAATTGTCTAAATGCCTTCTCCGTCGATTCCAACGTTTTGCAGCAACTTCTTCACTAAGAGTGTTGGACACATCCGTTCTGTTATTTGTTTTGTCAATAATATCGTCACGTGATTCTCCATCCGAATCCAGTCTTTTTCCAAATGTATTCTGCACAGTGTAAAAGTTTATATTTTTGAGCTATTGCTCCATGGACAGCTTCGATAACCCATATTTTGGTAACCTTTCCAGAAGCGTTAGCTTCCTGTGTTGTCAGTTGTGGTCAATTACCTTTGAAGATTATTGGAATAAAGCATCTATTGCTGATATCCTTCAGAGCATCCCTAAAGCCTTGATCAAGAATGAATAAGTTATTTAAGTTGTAATAATTGTTTCAAATCAGCAGATTCGGTCAATAATGCTTTCATTACCGATGTGTTATATTGGGTGGCATAAAAAGGTCCGGCAATGTCCACAATGTAACCATCCGTAGTACATATTATAAATGGTTTACAAAGGAGTTGCTTTTTTTGACCGGAATACGACTTATATTGGTACTCGTTATTACTGCTTTTACCGTGCCAGTTGGTTGTGGCCGGTATTTAACAATTTGGTAGCTATATAACTTGTATGGTTTTTAATTAGATCGTCTCTAGTATTTGCAGTAACTCCAAAATGCTGTGGTAAATTATCTACATCAAAACCCTTTAATATTTGTTGATAAATCTCGGATATGTGTTTCGCTCGGTCTAGACCAAAGATAGATGATATTATTCGATTTCAATTTCCAGTTGATAACTTAAATAAAAATACAACTAAAGCTTGCGCAACACTACGAGAATCTGTATCTCTCATCGACGTTAACATATTTCTCAAATAAATAATAATGTTCTCTCAAGTCAGTCCAGTGAATGTTTTTAGTTTCTCTTCCGGTATGGTGCAGTTGGCTAAACTATTGAAAAGGGAAATATCACAGTAAATCGAAGTAAGGTATAGCAGGGCACTTATTTCGGTAACATTGACACTACAGATGTTTGAATAAATACGGAGATTCGAAAGTTCATCTGCATAGAATTTATTAGCTATCAAATAAGTTTTATAGCAATGTTCCTCCTCAGGTGTAAACATTTTTTTCATTACAAAAGCTTGATGCCTAGCATCATGAGGTATAACATGGATATTTATTTCTGATTGGCATATAATACAATACTTATGTGTAGAGTCGACTCGCTTTATAGGTAAATCAACGTAATTATCGCAATCTATATGAAAGACAATTTTGGAGTTTCGTTTTCTACCTCGTCCTCACTATTCAAGCGTTGTTCTTCTCCTTTTTTTCTATTTCTGCCGGATATGTACTAGAACTGGAACTTCGATATGGTATAAATCTACATTTATTACACAAAATATCGCCTACAGAAATGTATTTCGTTATAACAGCACTATATAAGTTTACCTCAATTTCATCTTTTATGACTTTGTTACGTCGACTTTTAATCAAAGAGAAATTGCAAGATTTGCATTTAGACACTTTTTAATAACTCAGATAACACTCAAGTAATATATTTAAATACGCATTTCGCCAAATTGCGTACATCATATGAGGACGTTAACGTTATACTAACTTAAAAATATATGTTGCTACCCTTCAATCTGATAACTAGTATATCAAATCGTTATGATAATACTTTATAATAATTGCAGTATTTAAAGAAGATATAACAATAATTTCAATATTATGTAGAGTACATTTGAACAAATCAGGAGCTCGTTTTTCAAATCGTGCAAATTGATTTCTTAATTGATTTCGAACGTTCATATGATGTGACTTCGCACGTCCGAATTCGTAATAAATAATAATTATAATAAACATAATTCGTGCGAAAATCGATTCACATCGTTTGAAAATGCAGCCCCTGTGGTTATATACTTGAACTCTTCTGTATAGAAAAAAAATCTGCTTTTATCCTTGTCATTGTTTTATTGCATTTCTATCTCCACAATTATTATATATATACATTTTTTGAAAGTGTTTCACCTTTTCGAATTTCATCAAACTACTAGTGGTACAAGAAGATATTAGGATCTATTTTTAGAAAGTGGTCATTCAATAGAAACCATGTGATACAAGGCTTCGAATACGTTTTCTATTATTATTATTATTATTGGTGTATATAAGAGTTTAACACAACTAAGTAGTTGCATAATATTCTTCACACTGTTAGCATTCAATAATTTTTTTGGTCATCTCTCTAAATTAAGTAGTATATGAGAAATAAGTTTTTGAAAAATTTCCATTTCTTCAATTTTTTTTAAAATAGCTTCGCAGCAGCTGCATGTTGGACTGAAGAACCTATATACGTCGTTTACCCATTGACTTGCCTACACGACATCATAGAAATTATAGGCAGTTCCTATCGGGGGCAAATCGCCCACTCTTATCCTGCTATACCCTTTGGTACACGTATATATTATAATCAGATCTGAAACTAGATTATATTTTCAGCTTACCCCGGTGACGGGTTGGGGGATAAAGAGGGATAAACAAGGGAACATGAGTCATGGAAGCTGGTAAGCTTTCAGAAACTTGGGATTTGGTGTATATATTAGAAGCCAAGGCTTCTAATTTTTTTGAATTATGTTCTGAGATCACCCACCACCACCCGCAATTCATTATTAAAATAGTTAACAAAATAAAATTGAGATACTCATTTGAAATTACGAATGTATTACGACATCTGGAATTAGATTATATTTTGAGAAGATGGTTGTCCTCGCTGCACTATAACCTTCTCTGAGATATTGCAAAACGCTAACGTTGATATATTACTATGGCTATTGCCTAGAAAGTATTAGTTTAAGATGAAATATGTACAGATCTTTTTTTATGAAGAATTTACTTAGCTTTAATTTTATATAGCACAATTTTGAGAATAGGATTGACGCAAACACGGTTATAGCAGAAAATTAGATACTTAATTTTAAGAGTCGTTTACGACCTCGCAGATTATAATGTGTTTTCCAACCCCTAAAGGAAACTGTAAAAAACGAGCCAGATGATGTCGATGATCTAGACTACCTAACGCCTGGACTAATTAGGTTGCCAATGAATTTAGGGATTTTGCATAAATGTAGTTAGTCAATAAGATTTTCACTTCGGAAAAATTCTTGGAAGCGGTAACTTTTGAGAACAGATCCCCGAACATGTTAGAAAGAATATATCAAAAGTTACCAACAGTAGTCCTTGAGCGTTATTTGTTGTTAAACACATTAGTTGCAAAATACCAGTTTTTGTCAAATATTTCTTAACATATTTTTTTCTTAAAAACACTAATTGCACCATTCGAAAGCACGGGAAATTTCACACAAAAAATGTGTATGAAGTTTTTTGTCTGATCAAAAATGTAGGCTCAGGATTTCTTAACGCACGAAAATGGAACGCGACGACACGTAAGTAAGGAGCGCGCTACACTAAATTTGATGTAACTTTTGAACTAATTCATGAAATTGAGCTCAGCAAAGCTTCAAACATAAAAATGAATCTATGTAGGAATAGTACGTATATGAAGTCGGAACGTAAAGAGATTTCCGGTGAAATCAGTAAACGCTCTTCCATTTCTAAAATTTTTAAGATAAAAACCTGAAACTTTCACATATTACTCTTAAAGTATTGTATAAAAAGATCCGATGAGTGAGAAAGATCTAAGAAATGTATTTTTGAAGATGTACACTTCCAGAATTTTGAAAACTTTGAGAAAGTGATAAAATTTGATATGTATAACTAACTTTAACCACCTATTACTTTGCTTTAAATCGCGTTATTAGATTTCTTTAGGTACGATTTTTAAAGTTTGAAATTTGTATTTTAATATGCTTCAAGATCACTTACATTAAAAATTAAATTAAACCTGTTTATTTTAATAAATTTTAAAAAAATGCTGCAAAATTCGACTCGATGTTGATGTTTCTAAATTTTTTATCCTGTTTAAAATATCGAAAACATATTCAAAATATTCACTGGTACACAGGACCGTAATAAAGTCAAATTATAATACCTGATAGCAGAAGGAGATAGAAAGCAAAAGAACACCTGGAAAGAGCAAAGCAAAATTCGCAAAAATATGCGAGGCTAAAACATATTTACAAGATGCTGTTGATATTATTCTAGTACCCAATCAAGAATCTGTTGGTAGGCCCTCAATTCTGGGGTTGTATGCTTATTGGTATTATATGGTGCTCCGACAACAGAAATGTCTTTTAGTGAATATCGTTTCAAATGCCTTATTAAAGGGACAACGAAGCAAAACTAAATGAATTTAGCTACACTACCACCATCAGAAGACGCAGCCAACCTCCACTTTCAGAGTTTATTTTCAAGTGTAGACGTGGCTGTCTAATAATTTTCAAGCAGGAAACTGGGGCTGGGAAGGAGAAGATGCTGGTATGACTCCAATTGCAATAAGTCATGATCCAGCACCAAGTGAGTTGCTACAGATGCAAAACTGGTTGTGGCAATAGGTGTGGTTGCACAAAAGTCGGCTTACGTTGCAGCGTAGCCTGCTCTATTTGCGGCGGCTCTGATTGCACAAACCGTCAAATATTTTTGGAACAAGAGCAGGAACAAAAAGAGCAAATAGAACTTCCATTAACTAAAGAAGTCGATATTTAAAAATGAATTTATATCGTTCAATACAATTTGAATATGTATTGTGTCTAATAAAAATCTTTTATTTTGTGTAAACCATTTTTACTTTCTATAAGTATCGAAATATGTAATTTTTTGAGACATCACCAATACCGTATTGAATACGTTAATCCGACCGCAAATTGTTTAAAATTCATCGAGTTACGTCACTATTAATGAAATTTTTATCGAAAAGTCGGCCATACTGGATCAGCCCTTTTGAATAATCTTTTTTGACATCATAATTTGTTTCAGCGACTTCGAAAATCTCTAATATGTCAATTTGAATTAAATTGCCTTAAAATTGTTCAAATTATAATAATTTTGTTAAAAATAATATTGTTTTCTTTACTTAAATATTTAATAAACAATTTCCTCACAATTATATGTTTATAGCTTTTTCTTAAGGAGGTTGAGGCGTTACAGTCACAACCAGAAGTAAGTTGAATTCTAAATCGGAACTTTTCCATATCAAATTATTACAAACGGTTATAAGTCGATGATACCAATAAATATTGTCATAAAGGCATAAATAAATATTTTTTTACTATTAGTCAATTATTTAAGTAGATTTAATTATTTTACTTAATGAACTAACTTTTGGATGTTTTGTTCAAACTTTTTGCAAAAAAAAAATTATGTAAATATCTGTGTATTTTAAGTTTGTTTCAGTAATTATTTCAAAAAAGATGAGAAACTGTAAAGATTAAAATTAAATCATTAAATAATTGAAAAATCAGTAAAAAATCATTAGCGAAAAGAGAAATATCACAGTTGACAAATGTTTAATAATTTTTTTTATTTATTAAAAGTTTCCTAATTAAATTGAAAATAATATTAATATATGCGTAAAACATCAATGCTTTATATAGTTAGTTTTCGGAACTGCTGACATTATTTGGTTATTTGCTATAAATTAAAATGTACCAATAAATTAATTGAAGGAGCCGTTACTCTGTGGTAGTTAATCATTTTGAATAAATAACTAAATAAAATACAATGCTATGTTTTCTACCACTATGAAAATATATTACCAGAAAATACTACTAATTATTCAAACTTTTACAAAATACTTATCACAGCTAAGTTTAAAACATATATCCTTCTTATAACAATTATAAGAAAGAAAATATGCATATTTTAAATAAAAGTTTGAATAATTACTAGTATTTTCTGGTAATATATTTTCATTTGTTTCTATTGTTATAGAGCTTTTACAGTTCCAGGAAGTTGCATTTGCATATAATTATATTGATAATTATCCCTTTACGGGAAATTTCCTACAATCTAATTTTAATTTTTAATATCCTGTTTTGGTAATCCATTGATAGTTATAACACGAGTATTTGCTTACATATTTCAGTTGATTGTGAACTTTAGAAGAAGCCGCACCGAAGAGACGTAGATGTCGAAACACGTGTCTGTGGATGTTCTAAAGTTTTGCGTTACTGCTATAAGTGCTTTTGTTTTGATTATCTTTGGGTTTCATTGAGCAAGATAATTTAAATTAGAAATAACATTATGATAATAGTTGTACTGTTCATAATGGGCATATTTTCTTTCTTATAATTGTTATAAGAAGGATATATGTTTTAAACTTAGCTGTGATAAGTATTTTGTAAAAGTTTGAATAATTACTAGTATTTTCTGGTAATATATTTTCATTTGTGTCTATTGTTATAGAGCTTTTACAGTTCCAGGAAGTTGCATTTGCATATAATTATATTGATAATTATCCCTTTACGGGAAATTTCCTATAATCTAATTTTAATTTTTAATATCCTGTTTTGGTAATCCATTATAACACGAGTATTTGCTTACATATTTCAGTTGATTGTGAACTTTAGAAGAAGCCGCACCGAAGAGACATAGATGTCGAAACACGTGTCTGCGGATGTTCTAAAGTTTTGCGTTACTGCTATAAGTACTTTTGTTTTGATTATCTTTTGGGTTTCATTGAGCAGGATAATTTAAATTAAAAATAACATTATGATAACAGTTGTACTGTTCATAATGGGCATATTTTCTTTCTTATAATTGTTATAAGAAGGATATATGTTTTAAACTTATCTGTGATAAGTATTTTGTAAAAGTTTGAATAATTACTAGTATTTTCTGGTAATATATTTTCATTTGTTTCTATTAGTTACTTGTGTTAAAATGTACCGTTTGCATGCTGGGTTGACATATTTTCCATAAGACTACGTGTAAAAGATTTTAAAATATTTTAACTTTATGAGTTTCCTAATGACTTTGGATTTTTTACAGAAAATTTTGCCGTATAAAAATCTATTAAAAAAACTTTATTTCAGATTTTTTTCATTATTTTAGTCTAACGCCTCAACCTCCTTAAGCCATGCAAAAGTGATATCAAATATTTTAGGGAAACCGAAGCTCCCGTATTTATTTCGAAATATTGCATATTTTCAGCCTCTATTGACTCTAAGTATGATTGTATAATTTGTTGTCTAATATTTGTGGTCATGTGGTTTGTAAACACGTACGAAAAGCCGACATACATTACTTACTACACTGCTAATAATTTACCTGGACGTTAATGAATAATAAACGATATCGGTACTAGAATGGCACTTTTAATTTTACTAGCTATTATAATTATTACTACATAGGTAATATTAAACGGAAACTATGCAATAACCGGCCCGCGATCATTTAAGAGACGTTTATAGGCCATTATAAGACCAAATAGCAAGCGAACAGTAGTGCATTGTTATTGCTATCTTTGAGTTACGGCGATATTCTAACTACTTAAGCCAACTTGAGATTATTTTATGGTTATGTCCTCCTTGGTTTAAGCCAGACGGCCAGACCAACGGAACCGTTTGCCAACTGATATTATATGCCTTTTGTGTGCCAGTTCAGCTGGTCCGTAAATCTTCGTTATGGGCGCTGATGCCCCAATTTCAATTATTTTTGTGTGGGTTTGCCCTTACTGGACGGGGCGAGGCGTTAGTTTTTAAGTTAACTGAGCATTTTACACTTTTATATAAATGCATTTAATCTAAGTATGTGATCCACGCCATCGACGATTGTACAGTTCTTTAAAGTAGATTTTATGATCATGATCACAATCTCAGCAGGATCAGTGACGCTCGGATTTGAAAACTGATAGAATAGTTGCAATTCTGTTTTTTGAAACGTTACAAGTAAGGAGCGATTTGCACTTGAAGGAACTTACCATAACCGTCAATTTAAAATATTTATTGTAATTTTACTTTAAGAGTGATTTGATAATCATGTATATTAGCTTCCATTGATAACACACGCACACAAAAAAGGTCATGTACAGGGTTATTCAAATGCATTAAATTACAGGAACAAACCGTGTGCGTGCGCGACATTGGCGCTTCAGCACACAGTCGGGCAACTTATCTCGGCTCCTAATTGTCATAGACAAAATCGCTATTTCAACTTTTGTCTCTTTTAGAGTCGGGTACAGCTTAAGCTGACTTGTGTGATGGCCGCTAGAATGTCTGAACTAAGATTTTATTTGATGCATAAGAAATGCCAGTAGTTCTCAAACAGTTCTCTCCTGTAACAGAAATGATGTCGCTAAATAATTATAAAAAAAATATGAAATATGCTGTAATTTTTCATGAATACAGAATGTTATGCTTCATCTTGCGTAACAACCATGACTTTAATGATGCGAAAACCTTAAAGATGCTTTATTTTGCTTTCAGGGCCGCTTCCTGAAATTTTAGAATTGGAAAACTGAAGGTACATATCCACCAATTGAATCTTCTCAAAATCAGTTACTTAGAAGAATTGATATTACTAGTCTCTCCGAAAGGCGTTAGTCATTTGAATTGCGTTTTCTAGATAAATTTATGCATAATAAAATAGATTGCAGTGAAGAATTAGGCCAACTGAACTTTTATGTCCCACGGATTAATTCTTGTCAGTCTCGTAGCTTTTATTTATCCACTCCTAGATCTAACGTATTAAAGATTTCTCCTCTGTATAATATTTGTACCAGTTATGAAACTCATTGCAGTGAATTGGATATATTTGCCTAGCAGCCAGATATTTTATTTACTGACGCACAGTCGAACGGCCTTCATAATTTCTACTTGTACTTCTTATTTAGGTTAGGTTAAGTTAGTTTAGATTTCCATCCTATAAATGGTTTTGTGCTGTTAGATGTATGACTAAATAAGTAAATAAATAAATAAATGAACATAAACGAATCGAAAAATTACATTTATCACCATGTGACGTGCTTTCTTCCAGTTGCCTAGCGCATAGGCAAGTGGAAGCGTCACTTTGGCGCTAAGCTATATTTCGGTTATCTCGAGCGCCACCTTTGCAATTTTTACGTGGGGCAAAGGTCCCACATTAGCCTCCTAAACGCAGCCTGTTGCAGTAGGGCTGGGATAGCTACAGTGGAGACTCGGTATGTCCAGGGGTCCGGACGGCAGATTAGACTTTCACTCACATTCAACAGTAAAAGGCGGATGTCGGTAAATAACAAAGTTTATTAACATACAATGAAATTTTTACAAAACAATAAAAAAAAACGGTTAGGTACCAAAATACGGAGTTTCGCATAAATACAATAACAAAACTTAAGATATGCCATTTTAGTCTAATTTGAATTAGGTAGGGCGCCATTTTGTGACGTACAGGTAACCAGGCGGTGAGAAGCTAGTGAGCTACTAGTTACTCATTAATACGGAAGCAAGCGGTGGTAAGCAAGCAAACGGTGAAGGCGGTAAAGAAAAAAAGTAAAATCGGTATAAAAACAGTAAGCGGAAAAAACTACACAAGTAAGTAATAAAAAAAACGGACAGCGTGCAAATACCAGGCAAAAGCAAGCGGTTATCTACAGCAAGCCTAAATGAACGGTCAGAGTGTAAGTGTGAAGAACTTGGCAAAATGAAATAAAACTGATACCAAACAAATAAAACGGTTTTCGGATTCGGTGCGGTGTGTAACTTAAGTCACACTCGGATCGGAAAATAAAACGGTTATCGGATACGGAGCGGTGTGTAACCTTGGTTACACTCGGTTCGGAAAATAAAACGGTTATCGGATTTGGTATCAGCTTACGGCGGAGATTATTCTGCCTAGACGGACAGACAGCAATAATCAGAACGGTGGTATTTCGGTTCGGTTCGGAAATGTTGAAATTACATCAACACTTGATGCGGTGTTTGCCAAGCGCCTCAAACCCCACAGCTGGGTGCCTTCATTAAATGCATTTCGGTTCGGCCACGTGGTTACTTGTCGGATTTGATGCGGAGAATTTATATGTATCAGAATATAATGTTAGTTAATTTATTGACAGTAGCCTAGATTTTATTCTCAGTTCCCGGACTATAATAAATTTCTATAAATTATTTCAAAGTAAGGAATTTTGTTCCATTTCGTATTAATACGAAATATTGGAAACAAAATGAACGGTAAATTAACACTAACACTACAAAAAATTTCACAAAAATAATTTTTGCAAATACAGATTTTATTTTGCTACGACCTAGCTAAAATAAAATTACGGTAATTAAAACTTCTACCCATTTGGTAGAATCACATATTATTTTATCGCAGTACCATCACAAATGGTCTGGATCAAAATAATATAAACGGTAAACGGTACACATTTTCTCTCGAAATATCATCCATGTTCTTTTTCCCATTTGGAAATTCTTGCGAACATGGCTATTTGGATAAAATCGGAGAAGTTGACATGTCCTAACTCGGACTCTCTTACTATATTGTAATAATTTAATAAATTTATTTAATTTCGGCAAAGTCGGGAAATAATAATTATATTCTGATACATTTAAACGGAATCGATTTCAAATTATTGCTTTAAAACACACATTTCAGTGAATTATTCTTATCGGTGTTAATATAAAAAGATCGACAAGAAACCAGCGGCGGTGATAAAACGGTGTACTTACATGTTGTGAATATACGGAACAGTACCCGACTGGGCTGTTTGACGGATCGGACAGAAGTGATTTCAAAATGTGCTCTCATGAAACTAATTTACGCAGGTGTCTTACCCACGCCCTCCGTGTCAAATCTTGTAATTAATGTTAATATTATGGACGGCCCTCTCACTGCCAGGTTTATCAAATTACCTATTTAAAGTAGAAATCTGTTTCGCGGATTCAGCTAGCTAAATTTGGGAGAAATCTATAATAACAATTTACAATACCTATGATTCGAATGTAAGCGGAGCAAATAACGAAGTATATTATTAATTTAAACTGCATTTTTGGCAACGGAAAATTTACCTCGTTACAACCATAAAGGAGGAACCCTTGTATACTAATAAATGTAGTTTTTCGTTTTTATTGTGTGACGACATGGGTTCCTAGTGACGACAGGGGTCTAAAACTCGAGGAAATCATTTCCTTTCCTATTTTCGATCTGCTGATGCTAAATTAGGCCGAAAGGCTTTTGAGGCCATTTTGCCTTTCATATTCTGCTGCTTTATACGAAAATGTTAGAAAAGTGAACTTTATACAACTTTATTTTGCATCTAATATTTATTCATTTATCTTGAGAACTCATAGTTTCTCTCTTCTTAGTTGTCAGACTTATCACAAGTTGAGTAGGAAAGTGTGTTGGTTTTCTTTTATCGATTGCTTACATTTTCAAGTTCGATATTGTTTCGATGCTTCCTGTATTGTATCACTAGGTATTAAAATGATTTGAGCTTTTGGTTCACCCTTTGTGTTCACAAATTCTCCCTCGCATTTTACAAGGAAGGTTATTTAAAGATGCCCTCTTAAGCACGAACTTGGAGTGTGTCCAGATATAATAATAATTGAAATACGTCAATCTTCCTTAATAGAGGGAAAAGCAGCTACAGCAGCAGGAAAGTTGGGCCTATTGACAGAAGGATCGAAAAATTTATATAGGAGGAAGTGGAGCATTCCTTTTCAAAGTAATTAATTATTTGAATATGCTATTTTCTGTATATCGAAAAAGTATCAATGTGTCATCCGTATTAACCACTCTTTATTTTGTTCATTTCCGAGCATCTCAGTTTGTATCAGAAAATACATACTGGAACAGTTCCTTTGATTCTCGTTTTTAACTTTGCGTAGAACAGCTTTAGGCACTTGGCAAATAAAATTACAAAATTCGTATTTATTTATTTCTAGGTGCGACTATTATACAACAGAGGATATTGTTACGTGTTTCCGCCTCTTAGGAAACACCCTGTACGAATCCGTGGGTTCTAAATAATTTTAACAAAGGGTAAACCACTAATACTTTATTTAATAATTTACTGACTATACAATACTTCTTAATTAACCAAAATAACCTTTCAACTTCGTTTACTTGATATTTAACCTCACTTTTTCACTTTTCAACTTCTTCACTTTTATAAAACTTCCCCGTTTGCGCCGGGAACCTCGCCTTATATACTCCAAAAGTGCTCGGTACTCGGCACCTGGGAATCACTAGACGCATAACAACTTGCTTTCCATCAGGGCTTTCCCATGCTCTCTTTAACTCCCCGCTCATAACCCTAAGTGAGTCCCACTGTGATCACAAAGCCTTCGATCCAACTGCTTTGTCCGAAACATCTCTCCACTCTTGTCGAACTTTTCTTTCCTTTGCTCTCAATATAGCCCCAATTTCTGTATCGTTCATTTGTTTTTGTCTCAGGGCCTCAGTTGTCCAGTCATCTGGAACGTCTATTTTAATAGTGCTGACTATTTCCATTCGCAATTTCTGCAAACCCTTCCAGAAGACGTCTATAATAAGTGCAGAGGCCAGGGAAGCTTCGTACTCCATGAACGTTAGATGGTCTTGACCAATCTCGTACGGCAGAAATTTTGTCGGGGTCCGTTTGTATGCCCTCCGAAGACACTACGTGACCAAGGAATTTGACTTCTTTCTGAAGTAGAAGGTACTTCTTCGGGTTCAATTTCAGGTGTGTGTTCCTGGCCCAAATACTTCTTGAAGATTTTTCAAATGTTCTGTAAAGTCTCGTCCCATAACCAGCACGTCATCTTGGTAAACCAGGCACGTCTTCCAGGTTAGCCCTCGTAGTACGAGTTTCATCAGCCTTTCAAAAGTGGCTGGGGCATTGCAAAGTCTAAAACGTATCACAGTAAATTGGAAAAGACCACTAGCTGCTGAAAATGCTGCATTTTCCTTATCATCAGGATGAAGCACCACTTGCCAATAACCGCTCCTAAGGTTTAACGTGGAAAATCATCATGAGCCTGCCAATGTACTTAACGTGTCATCAATTCGGGGTAATGGGTAACTGTCTTCAATTTATTCAATTTTCTGTAATCGACACAAAATCTTAACGTTCCATCCTTCTTGGCAACCAAGACTACTGGCGATGACCAGGGCTCAATGATTCAATCTTGTTGCATCTTATCTATCATTTCAGAGGCCTCTTCTTGTTTTGCTAACGGAAGTCTTCTAGGTTGTTATCGAATAGCGGGTGAGTCACCAGTATTTATCCTGGACTATGTCAGTTTTTTAAGGGCTATGCTGGACTATGTCAGTTTTTGTAAGGGCCTCTATATTGTCGGCAAACACTGAACTTTCCTTTTCCAGGAACTTGATTGCCTCCCCTCGTTTATCCTTAGATAAATGCTCCATTTGGGAACTCAGCAAGGTCAAGACTTACTGGTCTATATTGGTAGATGAATTTCCCTCTGTTTGTTCCTCACACCTTCCTACCCATGTGACCGGTTCATAGGAGCCAATCGGTTTGCCTTCTATTATTCTCACTCGGAATTTAAATTAACGACTCTAATTGGGATTTTGTCTTTAGTCCGAGTTAAAGTTCTTGCCACAATAATATTGGTTAGGGACTTAATCGACTCATCACCTTCAACCAGGCCAACACGGTAACCTCCAGCATTTCCTTCCAACGCAGCATCGATTATCTGTTCCGTTGTTGGTCTACCGGAATTGTCTGGAGCAACTTCAATGCTTGGCCTCTTAAAGTCAGGACTAATGCCATAGCCTTCTCTTTCTCATTCCAGTTGTTTGTACTCGCTGCTGCCTCAAACTGTCTCTTGTACGTCATCCAGGAACTTTGACCATTTCATTGCTGGCCTGATGATACCACTTGCTGGTTTCCTCTTTCCCTCAACTGTCGTTTAAGCTGGTCTATTTCTCCTTTCACTTCTTCTTCGAAGTTGTTTACTTTTACTTCGACCTCATTTACTTTCGTCTTTACGTTACCCATATCTTCCTTAATCTCATTTTTCGTTTCTCTAACGACTGTAAACAAGGCATTCTGTTGCATCTCTATAGCTTTTCTTAACTCGTCGTTTTCCTTTTGACGACGTTTCTCCTCTTCTTGTTCTTCTTTATCCTGTTGACGATTTTGTTCTCTCCCTTGTCGTTTTCTCTTTTGTTAAAATTCTGCGTCTGACACCAATTGTTACGTGTTTCCACCTCATAAGAAACACCCTGTATGAATCCATGGGTTCTAAATAATTTTAACAAGGTCTAAACCACTAACACTTTGTTTAATAATTTACTGGCTATACAATACTTTTAACCTCACTTTTTCACTTTTCAACTTCTTCACTCTTATAAAACTTCCCCTTTTGCGCCGGGAACCTCGCCTTATGTACTCCAAAATTGCCTTCATAGTTATCTAGAACACAATCGAGAATCTTCTTCCACCGCATTCCAGAAAACTCGATCTCTTTCTAAAAACTTCCAGGAGAGTTACTATTAGTCATGGGCGTATCAGTCTTCAGTTTCAAGGGGGGTGTAATGCATAACAATATAATATCTGAAATGGGGACTGAAAATTCACCCTAGACAACATTATAACATACTTTGGCCCTAGGCTGAACTGTGTGATAGGTAACGAAAAACGTAACAAGTTTACCATCGACACAAGTTAGGAGGCATGTTAGAACACCACTAGCAATTGTAAGTAAATATTAACATATAAGTAGTAGGTAATTAGGCAACAGAAAGATTCATATGTATTTGCTCCTGTATAAGCTATAATTTAGTAAAAGTGTTACTTTCGGTTCGTAATATTAATTGCTGTTTGCAGATTCCTACCGAGCGAGCTGGGCTGCATAGGATGATGCGAGAAAAGAATTATAAGGAGCCAAATCTCAGATTATACGGTGGAACAATAATTTTCTAATAACAAAATATTGCATAAAAGAAAATAAAAAACTAATATTTTGGAAAGGAATGATGAAATATGCATTTATATTATTTCAGGCTTTGCAAAATTTTCAAGTGTAACAGATATTTACGATTTTAGATATATGTTGATCAAATGCAATATATTTCTCGTTTCACTATTTGTGAACACTATTATAACACTATCTTATGAATATACTCTCCGTATGGTTCTTAATCGTTTTCGTGCCGATCGCCCCTACGTACCGGCGAAATAATAGGGCGGAATGAAGAGTAAATGGGGGAATTTTGGATGTGTCAGCGAGTGTCACACATGCCTGATAACATCCAGAATCCACCGCGGGCTCTTCTGTCTGGGTAATCAAGCGTTTTGCTTACTCCGGATAATGAAGAGCGCCAACTTTACAGAAATTAATCACTGTTTTCGAAGCATTTCGTTGATTTAATGGTCCCTTTTATTAACTTTGGATTTAAATGTATCGAATAGTCCATGCTGAAAATTTTAATGTGTTCTAATAGAGTTAGTTTTGTTGAACTATTATAGTTGCTAGTTAGTTATCCTTTAATAAAACTGGATGCACGATATTACCTGTTGCAGGTGTCTCCACAATACATGTAATGTCGTGGACAATAAACAATAGGAAGTTTTTTTTCTAGTGCAAATCTATCTTTATTTGAATATGAAATGAGTAGTCGAAATGTAACGAATATTAAGTATCACTGTTTTATTATTATTTTTATTACCACGTCCACGTAGTGGAGTGGAAGTATACTTAGTAATAGTAATAATAATAATAATAGTAATATAATAGCATACTTAGTAATGTAATGTAGAGTAAAAAAATGCACAAATTTTTTTTTCTTGAAATAGGCTTAGAATGTCATAAAACGAGATTTTAAATTTGAGAGGAAAAAATGTCCGTGTGTTTGTCGTAATTTTTTTTTTCCAATCCTTTTAGAGAAAAAACATCATATCTTATTTTTGCAGCCCTCCTTCGTGCGCCAAATGAAATTTCGTTATAAAAGGACATACAACGAACTTAAGTTGTTAGGTCTCATGTTTTTTTGGTGTTCAATAAGTCAGTTTATCGACGAACCCGGGCTCATTTCCCGAGCTCCTGCAGGGCTTCTTCGTTGCGCCTTTTTGCGTTTCGGTTACTTTGGCCATACGATGAAGTGACTCCTGCAAGAAAGCGCACGGTAGGCACCGGATTTTTTCTTCGACTTTTCCGACGTCCACTGATAGCCTAAGGCTCGTCCCTCGAAAAAGTGACGTAGTATAAAATGGGTATAAAATTAAAAGTAAAAAGGCACGAGTCAGAACTCGTGCATTTACTTCATATTTATGTATTTATTTATGAACTCAAAATATCCCAAATGATATTAAAACAATATAATGCCATATTGTATAGGGAAAAGAAGATTGACAGTGCATGCTATAAAATAACATATAAATTAAACACAAAAGACAGAAAGAAAAATGTTAAAACATATTAAGCTACATTATTACTTAACAGAGATACAATAATTCAAAAATTTTGTAAATTAATAAAAGTGAACTTCAATGTTTGCTGGTAAATTATTGATAGCCAATATGACTTCTGTAACAGGACAATGACTATTATAATTTGAATAAAAACTATCAGCATAGAACAAACCTTGTAACGTGTGGAATGCTCGATAGCATCCTTCGTTACACTGTTAATATTTATTAGAGAAATTATAAGTTATCGGAAATATTACTCCCACAAACCTTAGTACTAATAGAGTGCACTTACTTCTTACACTATGATGAACGTACGTCATCTGTCAGAGTTAACGATCGCGAATACTAGATAGCGCTGCAGGAATGAAATCTGAACTAAATAACGCTGGGTGAAACTCTTTCTCGTTGAACCATTGAACTAATAAGACGTATTTATAATTTCGTTTGACCTGTAAAGGGGACAATAGAATTTGAAAAACCTCGTGATGATCACATGAGGTAAGGCTTTAATTATTATACCGGTAAATACCGTCTAACCTTTGAAATATTGTTTTAGGTTTTTCTTATAATTTTCTCATAAACGATTTTTTTTATAAATTTTTTTGATAAGTATTTTCTTATAAAGAATTACTTCTTAATCAAATTTAGTTACGTCTAATGCTGTTAACGTCGAAGTATTTCCACGCTACATTATTTGCTTTGAGCAAGATTATTTACATTCAAGTTTTAAGACTTACTACGTTTTCTACTAAGCCAGTAATATTCATTTGAAGTCAACCTTTCTATACTACATTTTGAATTGGAATATACGAAAACATTCTGGGCGAAGAGATTTTCTTCATTTTGTCTTGGCGACAAATATACAAACGTTTCTACGATTTTATAACTTCAAATTGGGATTAAGGCAGCCACATGTGAAACCATAATCCACAATCATCTGAGAGTAGGACCGTATCTAGGAATTTCCTGGATCAGGATAACAAAATGAAAGATAAGTACTTTTCATTGTTACCAATAAAAGGGATTATTTTCACATGATCGTTGAGTTATAAGAGTTAAAAGTGTCTAAATTTAAAATATTAGATTCAAGCTAAATCTATTATATTTTTGGTTAGATTACATTTTAAATCCGTTGTTATAATTAAATCCATTGTTGTATATTAATTCGTAGTTGCTTATATCTTGAATTCGTTGTCGCAAATACTTCGCCATAGTATTGTTTCGTAGTTGCTTTTGTCGTGCTTCCTTACGATTAATATCTTATTGTAGTACTATAATGCACGTTTGTTAGTGATATCGTAAGTCGTGGTTCAATTTTTGTTGTAACGAGAGTGTCTAATGTTTATAAATTTTGAGATAAATTTACGAGACTTATCTTTTGTAATATAGTTATTTTGTCTCTCGTAAAAGATCTCAAGTTTATTTAATTTTGATGTAATATATGATTTTATTATTGAGGTAAAAGTTACGAGTAGTAGTTGTAGTATATTTTGGTTCTCGTAAACGCCTCAAGTTTATTTTGCGGTTGAGCATATTTGTAATATAGTGTAACTTGTAATATAGTATTTTATCGTCTTGTAATATATACTTTTGTTTAATAATTGAGACAATTTACGAGTCATCTCTTTTGTAATATATTTAATTTGGCTCTCGTAAAAGTCTCAAGCTTATCTTAAACTTCGGTTATTGTAATATAGTATTTTGTATATATTTCTGGTGATATTTTGCTATACAGTATCGCTGATGCTGTGATAGCTCGTTCACTTTTTGTAATATAATATTCTTGTAATATAGTACTATTGTATATATGTAACTTTTGTCTTTTGTTTATCTATATCTTTAATTTTCTTTGATTACACTAAGTAATCAATGGCGCCCAAGCCTTGAACTCCATGCCCGTTTGCTCTCCGTATCTTTACTGTGCTAGCCAGGTTACACCAGTGACGCTAACCACGTCGCTCGTAGGGTGGCCCACTCTTGAACACTTGGGCAACATTTTAACATCGAGTGAAAACCTTCTTTTCTAATCCACAATCTTTAATTCTCGTATTAAATCTAGGAACTCTAAAATTAAACATTAATTGCAAAATTTCTGAGGAATCTATTTCATTATTGATAATATTAAAACCTAACTTTTGTATCACTTTAAGGCACCTTTCCTTAAAAGATGTAATACCCAACAACTGAAGTCTTTTTTCATATGAATAATTGGTTTAATCAATATGCAACTTAAGTAAAATGAAATTTACCATTTTCTCTTTCACACTTGCGAGTCTGTCAATGTCAGATTGATAGTATGATTCCCAGATAATACAGCAATATGCTAATATTGATCTAACAAGTGAATTAATAGTCCAGTCGATAAAGTAAAATATACACCAGAAACTCGCAAAAATGTTATGTGAGATTTTCCTTCCGTACCTGTTAGTGCGAGGATTAAACATCACAAAATCACAAGAATCAGTTCTGGGGTGCCGCGCAACCCCCCCCCCCCAAAAAAAAACATTGCTTTGGTGAAAAAAGTCTCATTTTAATGATAACTCGTTAACCGTTGAAGATATAAAAGAATTCCTCATCATAAAAAAGAAAGCTTGACTAATTGCCTAAACGTCCTCTTGTAATTTTCTTGTATATGCCATGGTTTTAGAGAAAATTGATATTAAGGAAAATTGCAAAATTTGTATTTTTAATGCGCGCGACTTTTCGTTTATTTGAAATTTTTTGCGCCCGGCCGATAGAAAAAATTGAATTGCTCGAAAACCGAACAAGCTAGGAAGAAAAATCAAAATGGGTTTTAAAGGGAATATAAAATATTCTCTTGTGCTCCCATTTTTGAGGGCTATTAATATTTATTAATGTATAAAAATAACAATATAATACAGTTATCAAAAATTTCAAATAAACGAAAATTCGTGCGCATTAAAAGTACAAATTTGTAATTTTTTTCAATATCAGTTTTTTCGAAAACTACGGCATATGCAAGAAAATTATAAGAGGCCTTCTTTAGGCAATTAGTCAGTCAAGCTTTCTCTTTTATAATGACCATTTTTTTTATGTCTTCAACGGTTAACGAGTTATCAGTAAAATAAGGCCTTTTTCACCGAAGGGGTGTTGCGCGGTACCCCCAGAACTGATTTTTGTCCACTAGCAGCTACTGAAGGAAAATCTCAGATAACATTTATAATTATTGGACTCCAAATATATTTAAAATACAATTATTAGTGAAATTCCTGCATTGCTCTTTAATAAAACCGCACAGATGGCTTGCTCGCTTTAAAACGTTGTCAATAAGCAACCAGCGTCCAAGTTAATGCCCAGATCACAAACAGAATCTACTTTGACAATTTTTTTTTGTATTTAAGAATAATCAAACAAAATATTACTTTTCTTCTTAGAGAATGTTATTATCTTACATTTATTTATATTCGTTTCAAAACAATTTCTTAAATTCCAATCACAGTTGTCAATATCACACTGCAACTTTTCAGCATCACTTATGGTATTAACGACTGCAAACAACTTCAAATCATAGGCGAAAAGTAAAATTTTCACAAAATCAAAATTGTACTGCACGTCCTTAATGAAAAGTGAAAATAAAATCAGAGAAAGATGACCACCTTGTGGAACTTCAGAAGTCATATAGATATTTCTTGATTTATTTTGCCTTATCTTTGCAATATGAATTCTGTCCATTACATATGATTTTATTCACTACAGTGAAGTATCATTAATACCATATAATTAAAGTGATTGAAGAAGAATGTATTGATTCTCGTGTCAATCTTCAAATAAGAATAAGAATAAGAATAATTTATTTTCCAAACAAAATAAAAATTACAAAATATCAATTTCTAAATAAAGAACATAAAATAATATCATCTGCATTATACATATATATCTAAATGGAAAATAAACAAATGAGTCCAATAGGAGGATCGTGACCACTGAAGTCAAGGACTAGTACGTGGCTGCGGTGTAGCTTCAATTTATTTTTAACTTAACTTATTGTAAGGCGGAAAGGCTAAAATGTATATTTGTGAATACAACAATGTAGGGTAACATTTTATATCTATAATTAAAAGATGAGAACTAGAAATAAATTTATAAAAAAATATTTTGAATAAGTAGTTAGATCTAAATCTATTTAAACATACAGGAAAAATTATGCTTTTTAATGTTTCAAAAAGTTTTTGAAACATTAAAAAGCATAATTTTTCCTGTATGTTTAAATTATTGAAGAATGTTTCACAAGGAACCAACCGTAGAATCAACCCAATGTATTAAATCTATTTATATTTAAATGCTAGCAATTTTTTAGATCAATAATATTATGAATAATATGTCTTTCGGCAGTTTTAACCCACCTTTTTGCACGTTTTTTAAATACATTTGGATTCAAAATGTTTCGGATTTCTTGAGGCAACTTTGAATAAATACGTGGTGCGATGAAATAGTATGATCTTTGGCCGATTGTTTTTTCTGATTTACATGTCTGTATTTTCTTATCTTTTTCATGCCTTTTTAATATCAGTATAAACTGCATCAAGTTGGGAGGTATTCTTAAATGCTTCATGCATGAATGATATGTATAGGAAGAGCTTTGTCTGCGAACTGCGACTTCTGTAAAGGTAGTTCTAGGAATAATCTCTGTTAATATCAATTTTTGGACTAAGGTAAGTTCAGCTAAATCGTAACATTATGTCAGAAATTCACCTAAGCTCTTTTGACCATTGCTTAGGGACCACCCTGTAGAATGTATAGTATAAAAATCATATGAAAAGTTCAATAAACCTGCGAGAAGTATACTTCCGTAGTTTTATTTCCACATTCATATAGTGGAGTGGAAGGTATAGTAATCGTAAAGAAGTTTGAAAATTTTTGTTTTATTATTATTGTGTAAATACAGGGTGTTCGGAAGAGGGTGTGCCAAACGGGAGTGGTGGATAGGTGGGGGGAAATTAGTTAGCCCTAATGACCTCTATCCAAAGTATCACCGTTTTTGAGATATTATTATTATTATGTTTTTTTTTTGAAAATTTTCCTCAAATCAGCCTTTTAGCATGTATGACAATTATTTTTACGATTGTAACAGTTCAGAATAATTACTATAATTTTTTGCAATGTATCCGTGTTCTAAAAAAATCATATGGGACGCTGATAATTAAAGAAAAAAATTCTTATGAGCTAACAGAGCCCCAAAATTGGTAGAAAGGATCATAAAGTTCAATTTTCCCTTGCTATCAAGATGTTCAAATGCTTTCAAAAACTCTTCTCCCTTTAATCCCATTTTTAGCCGCATGCCACATACAATAAAAACTTTTTAAGTAACATCTGGATGGGAAATCTGGATGTGGAAGTAGTGATATCCTAGGCAGCGGTTTTTTATTTTGTGTTTGGCCTTTAATATGGCAATATTAAATTCTAGACCGCAGTTATACTGTTATGTCCAGCCTCTTGATGTAATCGAAAACAAGATAAATCTTGAGGATTTATAATAACACTCGTAATTGATTTTGTTAAAACGTGGTACAGTTCCTGTTTGTTCAATGTTATCTAATAGTGTCGTCTGAGAGCAAATTACCCAGGGCTACAGCATTGTTCTAATTATTTCTGAAAATCAAATAAGTGATAAATCTTCCCTTTCATTTAGTCCTTACGGGCCGAAGTAGAAAGGGCGTCGTGAACCTTCAGGCGTCTCGGAGAGAATGCCATAATAGTATTTTACACAACGCTCAAATAATTACAAAGATGAAAGGAAGCGTGTCTTACAGCAAATTGATTTTAAGGTCTAATATATTTTGAAACTGTCTTTAATGTATAAGTTGTGTTGAATAAACGACTAAAACTAATTTAGGACCTGGGAACAAAACAATATATTGACGGCGAACGAAGTGAAGTAGTTTTCTTTGTGTTTAGATTGTTTCAATCGTACTTCATTATTGATACAAGCTTGAAGATTTGTTGGGGAACAGATGAGGCAAGGCGACAACACGACAATAATTTCTTCAAAGCTACGACTCTTAAAGAGTAAATACGTAGCGGGTCGTTTAAAAAACTCACAGTTAATTTTATAACTTATTATATTGTAAAAGAGGATATTTATTTCCAGATACAATAGGAATTAAGCGACATTTAAATTTAACATCCAGTAAATTAGTACAGGAAAAGATTGAAAAAACTACGTAACTCGAAAAAAAAATTGTGCAGACTTTAAACTTTGGTTATAAGTTTAAAATAGACTTAACGAAATAAAAAAGTTTAGGAGTTTTACGTGTCCGTGGGAATACATAGGGGATAAAAAGGTATTTTTAATTAAAGAAATCGATTTCTCTGTATTTTCTCGGGAAGTATGGCATTTACATAAAAATAGTTCAAATAAAAGTTGTTTCTAACCAAATTGTATTTAATTTGGTGTTTGTATATTAATTTTATAACAATAATTAATCAAAATACGGCCATTTTTCGATGGGGGGCGGGGGGTGTCAATAAAAACATCTACTGATAATAACATCAAAGTCAATCAAGCTTGTGATGATGCCGAGAATTGATTGTTGATACTGCGGTTAGCAACTCCAAAGACTTCACAACAACAACAGTTGGACAATATGTTGATCTCTTTGTTCCTCTAATAGCATTAACGGCTGACAATACAGGCGTAATGTTTTAGAAATAAAAAATTAGTAGAATAAAATCAAAACTGTATTACTTCCACATCCACGTAGTGGATTGGAAGTATAGTAATCGCAAAAAAATTTTCAAAAATTTGTATTCGTGAAATAGGTTTAGAATGTCATGAAACGTCGAGATTTTAAATTTGAGCGAAAAAAAATAATTTTTCTGTCTGTCTGTCTGTCGGTCTGTCTGTCTGTCTGTCTGTAACTTTTTTTTTGTCCGCACATTTTCTCCGGAACGGTTTAAGATATTGACTTGAAATTTTGTACACGTATACAACATAACGGATACGGATAACGGATTTGAGGATAACGGATTTGAGGATATCCGGTGAAGGGTTGGGGGTTAAATAGGGGTAAATATGGGAAAATAAGTAAAGCAAGCTTGTAAGAGTACAGAAACTTGAAATTCGGTGTATGTACTAGAAGTTAAGGCCTCAGATTTTTTTATAATATTTTTCAACCCCCCACCACCCCTACCCCATTAATGGGGTTGACTAAATAAAGTTGAGATATTCATTTGAAATTTCATACACGTATGTATTATAGCGACGTCTGGAATTAGATTATATTTTGAGATGATTTCGTTGAAGAGTTGGGGGTTAATTTGGGGTAAATAGGGGAATGTAAGTAAAACAAGTTGGTAAGAGTACAGAAACTTGAAACTTGATGTATGTACTAGAAGCCAAAGCGTCAGATTTTTTTATACTATTTTTCAACCCCCACCACCTCTACTCCAATTTGAAAAGGGTTGATAAAATAAAATTGAGATATTCATTTGAAATTTGATACACGTATGTATTATAACGACATCTGGAACTAGATTATAATTTGAGATGATTCCGTTGAAGGGTTGGGGGTTAAATAAGGGTAAGTAGGGGAAAAAAGGTAAAGCAAGCTGGTAAGACTACAGAAACTTGAAATTCGGTGTAGACTATTTGTAATATTTTTCAATCCCCACCAACCCCTACTGCATTATTAAAAGGGTTAATAAAATAAAATTGAGATATTCATTTGAAATTTGGACACATATGACTTATAACGACATCTGGAACTAGATAATATTTTCAGATGATTCCGTTGAAGGGTTTTGGGTTAAATAGGGGTATATAAGGGAAAATAAGTAAAGCAAGCTGGTAAAAGCACAGAAATTGGGAATTTGGTGTATATACTAGAAGCGAAGGTGTCAGGTTTTTTAATTAGTATTTTCCATCTCCCCACCACCCACTTTCTTATTAAAACAGTTGATAAAATTTAATTTAAATTTTCACTTGAAATTTGGTACATTTATGTATTATAACTATATCTGAAACTAGATTATATTTTGACATGATTGCGTTGAAGGAGTGGGGGTAAGTAGAGGTAAATAGGGAAAAATAAGTAAAGCAAGCTGGTAAGAGTACTGCAACTTGAAATTAGGTGTATGTTCTAGAAGCCAAGGCCTCAGATTTTTTGATAATATATTTCAACCCTTCCACTACCATTACTACATTATTAAAAGGGTTGATAAAATAAAATTGAAATATTCACTTGTAATTTGGTAGACGTATGTATTATAACGACATCTGGAACTAGATTATGTTTTGGGATGATTCCGTAGAAGAGTTGGGGTTAATAGGAGTAACTAGGGGAAAATAAGTAAATCAAGCTGGTAAGAGTACAGAAATTTGGGATTCGGTGTATATACTAGAAACCAAGGCCTCAGATTTCTTTCTAATATTTTTCAAACTCCACCACCTCCCCTTCATTATTAATGGGATTGATAACATCAAATTGATATATTCACTTGAAAGTTAGTACACGTATGTATTGTAGTGACATCCGACTGAGATAACTCCATTGAAGGGGTGGGAGGTGGTAGATTGTGAATAGTGGAAAATAAGCAGGGTAAACTAGAAACTTCATTTTTAACGTATATGGTAGAAACCAACGCCTCAAACTTTTCTATGACATCTGCCCCAAATATTATTAAAATTCTATGACCAATAATTTAAACATACTAGTGCAAATAAAGTCAAGATGTTTCCTTTAAAGTAACTTGGATGAAGAATCTGGATGTGGAAGTAGTGATTCCTTAGGCAGCGATTTTCGTCAAAAGATTTGCATGGACAGTACAATAAAGGAAAAAAAGAAACAATAAAACTGTTCAAGAAAAGGTTTATTTCGAGAGTAAAATGCTATAGCTGCTTTATATAATGAAAATTCTTCTTTAAATGAAGAAAAGAGGCAGGAGAGAATTTTTTGGCGTCTGTATGGGTGTAAAAAAATATAACACTAGACGAATACAGATATCATATGTTTCAACAATTTCGAAGCTCAAACTGCAGCAGTAGATGACGTAATAGTGCCACATGTCAAAATTAATAACTACTTTTCTATGCAAATTTGGCAAAATATATTATTAGCATATTCTCTATAAATAAATACAAAAATGGAAAACCTAAATTAAAGAATTTTCAAATTTAAATCTATAATAAATAAACTAAATTCAATATAATTTATTTTCTAATTTATAAAATAGAAAGTATTAAAGCATTTATAACATATCAAAGGACGTAGAGTATCAGATTACAATTACTAATTAATAACATCAGGTCATTAGTTTCCAATCGCTTTAGGAATGTAGGGAATATGCTGATCAAGCATTTATCAATCATATAAATAGCCCAGAATGAATGGGCAGTGGCAGTCCATTCGGGGCGTCCATTCTGAGAGTTCATCTGGGGACCCACCTCTCCCAGCATGTGCCTTTGGTAAGAAAACATTATTTGCTGTTTATTTTATATTTGCGTATTTCTGACTTTGTTGTTTGACTGCAACCATTTTTATTGTTTAATTAATAAATATTATTTACTGTTTAATTTGTGTTTGATAATTTCCAACTACGAAAACCTCTCGCAGGCCAAGTGGCCCTTATTGTAATAGTCATAGACGAGCGGTCGTGACGATAGCTCCGACATTGAATAGCAACCTTTTTTTTATGTATAATTTCTTTATATATTTTTTTGTATTATTTTTCTATTAATATTCGTATTTCAATAACAAAAATGAATGAAATTATATAATCCTTTGAATCAAATTCAGTATATTTGAATAGTTTAATAGAAATTAATTAAAAATAAATCGAGAAAAGACTGTTCTTATAAAATTTGTCTTAACCCCTCAGTTGAGTAATGAGAGCTTGCTAATAAAGTTTAATAATAAAAGTATTCAGCAAAAATCGTCTGTATATTCCGTGGTTTGGAAATATGTAGTCCACCAAAGTGGAATAATGATATTATTTATTTTATTTTTATTTTTATTTTAATGCCTTATTTATATTAACGTCCTGGCGGAGTTCAGCTATTGCTGCTCTACCACTCAACCAGGACACGCACACATAGACATCAACAGAACAACCATTCCCTGCGATATTGCCATCTACCGCAGCTGAGACTCGAACTCAGGAGAGATAACAGCGACTGGACATGTTGTGCCACCCAACAGCGGTCTAGGTCACTGCTACCGTCTCGGTAGCACATGAAAAAACGCCACTAACATCCATACCCTGGCCAGGATTCGAACCCGGGACTCCGTGGCCGCAAGCCAAACACCTTCAGCATTGCGCCACCGAGCTGGTTTTTTTTTTCTTTTTTTTTTTTAACGTCTTATTTATTTTAACGTCCTGGCGAAGTTTAGCTAAAGCTATTCCACCACTTAACCAGGACGGCGAAATGAGATACGGTCACCCATCCAAGTAACGGACTCTCCCGGCGTAGCTTAACTTCGCCGATCGAGTTCTCGGCACCTAAACTGGCACCGTACCTCGCCTCACTCATTAGTAATGTATGTGCCAAAACATCTAAATTGTGCTATATTATGTAGACATCTAAGAAAATTTGTTAATAAATTCTTTTTAAAATCGTGTTATTACGCTAGAATTCAGTCGATCATGTCATATGGCTTGATTTGTTGAATAGCACAATCTTACACGACTAATTTCACAAAAGAGAGCAATACGGGTTATGTTTGCAATAGGTGCACAAGTATCCTGTAAATGAATTTTTAAAACAGAAAAATTACTAACGTTACCGTATCTGTATATGTATCAGGATTTAATATACACGCATAAAAATATAAACTGTTTTGTAACCCTAGGTCATACTCATGAACATAAAACTAGAAACGTATGTACAAAACCTTACAGATCCCCAACTATAAAACCATAAAAAGTGTCCAAAATAGATTTGTGTTAAAGTGTATTTACCAAATGAATGTAAAACACTGTCAGTAAATAAATTCAAAACGAACATCAGAAAGAAGTTAATTGAAAATATGTTTTATTCTGTTGAAGTTCTTTTAAATACTAACTAGTGTTTGATATATTTTTTTGTTTAGTATTTTAATGCTTTTACTTGTGTGTTTTTATGTACGTGTTGTATCTGCTCATCTTATTGTCAGTGTGTAATGAAATGTAAAGTTTTTTATTCTTAGATTAGGCTGTTATATTATTATATTATTATTATTAATTAAGTTGTTTCTGTTAAATATTGTTAACTTCTTGATAATAGTAATATTTGTAAAAAATGATAATAGATATTTTAACTTTTGGATAAATTATATACTTATACACTTAAAATGATTATTTTTTTCCAAATAAATTTATAGTTTATACAGGCTAATGCAATTCTGAACATTTTCTCTTAATGAAATTTGTTCATTAAATAAATGTATTTTTTACGACGCTATTTTTTTTGCAAAAACATAATCAATTGACTGAGGAAGATGCAATGTAGATTAAGAAAATTCAGATCTTCCCATTCCATCTCTCTGTCTATATGTCTGCTGTCTGTCTATCTGTTACATATCTGTTATATATCTATAACTATTATAATTTTTTAGTCTAAATGAAAAACTGTGTATGATCAATGTATTCTTGGTGTATATTTACACACATACCTGATATACAGACGAAATGATAAAAGAAGTCCCAATGTGGGACCTTGACCAAAACAGCTATATCTAGAAAAAACAAAAAGGCCAGGACTAAAATTATCGCTTATTGATTATCCAGGACTCTAGATATATTATCAGTCACATTTACGAAACCGACGTTGCACTATAATATTTCAGAAACCTGACTGAAATAGAGGAATAATTTTATTTTCCTCGAGATAGTAATTTAGTTGGTGGTGATCAATTTTGTCAAGAATCTTTGGTAAATAGTTTAAATAATTATTGGACACAAGTCAGATATGTCAGAAAGAATTGCCAATGTTTAACGGATTTACTAAAGTCTCTTTCTATTGTTTCGGAAATATCCTCATGCTAGGCAACAGTTCATAATATAAGTTAGAATGTCACCGATGGCTATAGAAAACTGTATTAATATTTATGTTTCTGTTTTCTTCCTTCTTATTGCAGATAATGTAAAATTATACAATTCATTATAATAGTTCCTGTTCTTGTAAGTGTAATGTTTGTTTGATTTTAAATTATTATGTCATCCATATAGCTAGATAATTTTGCTCTCTGGGTAAACACAGTGTTACATTTGAATTTTTTAAATGATTTGAGTTTAGTCAATAAAACGTTAACAATTCAGTTTCGGCATGTTCTCAAACTTAATGAGAGCAAACTCAGTACCAGTTCATCAGCAAATTATTATTACTCTTAGAACATGTTTTTCAATTTCCTGTCAAATTTACTTGATGAATAAATCTCATGGGAACAATTATCGATTTATCGATTCTAAGGCAATTATCTCTTAATTCAACATGATCCTGAAAGCCGGCTAATATTGTGTAAACGTTTGTGTAATATTAGATGTAAGAATATTCGATTATTGCTAAGCAAAAGGATACTTTTAAATAAAATATGTAATATTTTAAATTATTTTAATACATTTTTATAAATTATTTTATTTTAATATATATAATATTTTATTTCAACTTGCTTTCATGGAGTTACAGAACAAATATTAGAATTCAGGGCTTCTACACTAAACATGAATCCCCGCTTGTAAAATTTCACTTTTGAAAGTAATATTAATTAATATGCTATGTATCATCTACCTAATACAGAATTAGGATTTATGTATGAACTGAATTTAGTAAAAACAGGTAAATAATTCTATGTAGGTGATATACTTAGACGGCTATAACTTAGTCTTGGATTGGATTGGAACCTTTAGGGTGCAAGCACTAAAGTTAAATACTTTATTTGACATGAATTTCGTTAACTATGTTGGCATCATCTGGAGAAAATTAAAAATGTTTATAATCACTTCCGCATAAAAATAATAATCAAAGTAGTAACTCTCAAAAAAAAAGAAAACCTATTGTTTGCCCGTTTATTCTTGTTTAAAAGCGAATTATTTATTATTAGTTTACATATAGTAATGAAACATATCCTTTATAGGGTTTTGCAAAGAGCGTAAAAAACTATCTATGAGAATTAAAAGAAAAACGATATGTAAAAATATTAATAAAATCTTTGCATTCTCTCGATAACTTGACTTCTGGTTATACTAGCAAGTTAAAATCCTAAAATAAATTTGTCCAATTTCTTATTTGACATTCCCATTATAACATTAAAAAATTTTTCATTCTAATGGATTACATTTTCATAAAATATGTTTCACTACTACAAGCAAACAAATAATAAATAATTCACTTTTAAACATGCATAGAGTATATAGGCTCCAATACTAGTTAGCTAATAGATAGGTGAGGATCTGTTGTTTTATATCAGTCAATGTCAAATATAAATATTTCATACTTATTCATGGATATTGCCTTGGTTTTGCATGAAACATCATTATGAGTGGCTTTGTGCCTTTCTGATGAGCTCAGAATAAGGGCGAAAAACGTTCCAAAGGCTAAAAGCATTTCCAAGAGACTGAAAGAGAGATTTTATGAAAATGTAATCCATTAGAATGAAAACATTTTTAAGGCAAGACAAGAAATGGGACACATTTATTTCAGGATTTTAACTTGCTAGCATAACCAGAAGTCAGGTTATCGAAAAAATGCAAAGATTTCATTAATATTTTTATATATAATTTTACTTTTGGTTCTCATAGATAGTTTTTTACGCTGTCTGCAAAAACGTTTATTCTTGCACAAACGATAATTCATTTACTGGTAAAATTAAAGTATAGAGTCAGTTACAAGCTTGAAGTGGTTTAGATAAGATAGATAGACTCAGATGTATTAGATGTATCAAGGGTCAATATTAGGACACCAGGCAGCGTAATATAGTAAATGTTGAGAATATTATTTTAAATTTAATGTTTCGATCAAATTTCAAAACTGTTGCAAAAGCCTAGTCCTCTTTATTGAAAATAATTCATCTTTATTTGTCATTAATTATATTGTTAGGAAAGTTTATACCCGGAGCCTCCACCATGCGTCACATAAAACCCCTTTTAGGGCTGCGACGTCCACAGGTATCCCCTATATTACCCGGTTACCCGGGGTTCTATCGGTGATACCCACGGAGCCACTTTAACTCGCTTGGCATACGAGAGGGTTTAAATTAATTATTGAATGAATACTCTATCAAATAAAACATAGTGGTAGAAAACAAGGTACAAGTTTATTAACAAGAATAAATACAAACAAGGAGTACTTACATTTTTACTACCCTTTGGGGGAACCACTACCCAAGGGGAGGAGTTGGGCCCACGCAGGCCCTGTACTTGTCACCAAAACTCAAACCCAACTAATTCTTTTCCTGCACGCCGGTAACGTTATTCATTTTTGATAGATCAGCACGTTTGCCCCAGCGACAATGTAGTGCGGTGAACCTGCTTCCAGTCAACTCAGCTTTTTCGATACAAAGTAAAATGCAATAAAATGCGTTAAACAGATCTAATGCAACAAATGATATCCGTTACTAAAAAAGCACAAACGTCAAATTAGAAGCTGCAGATTGATCAATATTACCTGTTTCTGATTACTGTATCACTGTTTATGAACCGTGCATTACAACTTACGATATACATACAACCTATACCAAATGCTTATATGAGATTTGCTGCGAATATTAGGCATAGAAAATACATTATCCCCTTGTTTAATCAGTATGGATGAAATCAAACGCATGTGTGTATAGATATTCACTGTTTTGTCTTATACATACAATTTTTCACACCGACAACCATAGATCTAAAATTAGTTTTAGGGAAGGCGTCCACAGTCACATCATATGAAATATATACATTATACACATATGCTCTCCCTATTCAACCCAGTATTTGATTCTATGAGTCACTTCCATAATACTCGGTTAATAGTTATAAGAGTAAACCGCATTCCATAGAGATATGTAATTTTGTAATTAATTGTTGTAAAATATAAAACATTGTTAGTAGATAAGCTATAGGCGTTCTAGACCAAAATCTTATCTTATTTCTTATGGAGGTTCATTTTGCATTTCACTTCTTCGCCAACTTCGATTATCTGCAGCTAACTTTTCGAGGCCGACGCGAAGCGTAGCTAACTTCACGACTCTCTCTACTTCCTCACCACATCAACAGGGGCGTCAGAGTGGTGGTAAAATTGAAACTGGTCATGTACGGTTTTCGCTGTACAGATCCTGTTTAGAACCGTACAGACCCCGTTTAGAATCATGCAGACCTGTTTGAAAACCGTACAGACCTGTTTGAGAGCCGTACAGACCCGTTTAAATTTTTCCGCCACTGTAACGCCCTCTGTTGGTCCCCTCTGTTTATGCGGCGATGAGGTAGAGTGAGTCGCTTTCGTGAAGTTAGCTGTAGGAAGACGGATATGGCGAAGAAGTGATCTTGAAATGCAAAATGAACCTCAATAAGAAATAACGTGGGATTTTGGTCTAGAACGCCTATAACTTATCTACTATTGTGTCTTAACAAAACTTATAAAACATTCTAGGTTCGGCTAAAGCAGCCTGTGCTTGAGCACCACATTAAGGAAAGTTATAAGGTTATATATAATAATAATCTTTGTGATTAAATATTACATGTTGAAAATTGAACAAAATATTATTTTAGTATTTGAATATTAATGTCGATAATACAATACAAGTAAAACTAGCACTAGAAGAGATGCTTGAAGAGGTAATAAGTTTTACATGATTATTTTAAAATTGCGTGGAACTTGCAATCCTTCTAGAAGAAAGAAATGTGTACTGTATAATTGTATATATTTACAAGAAACAAAACAACGGCACGAGTTACGCATTTCCATCGGCCTCCAACTCGATTTTATTTTCATATTGATTTTATTTTGGTATCTATATTTATTTAACGTAGTGAGCAAAGCTCATATCAAATTTATGATACATTTTCATTTATGATAAAACATTTCTTGAGTGAAGCCTATTTCCTGATAAAAATATCATTTGTGTAGGCTGATACACCTGAACAATAGAAAGACTTTCAAGTTGTCAACATTATATTCGAAATGTAAGGAAATAGACATATGACTTTCTGTGAAGGTAACATTTTGTAACGTAATAATTTTGTTAACCCGTTTAACATAAGAAAACAAAAATTTTATAGGTTTAACTGCGCGAATTATTATTCTCTATAAATAATGTTAGTTATGAAAATTTATTTGTGTTTTGAACTAACGGCCCTTGAATTTAGAATTCAAATCAAATCTAAACATATTTATATTAAATTATAACAACACATGGTCTTTCTAGAATTCTAGTCGGGAGCCAGTCAGTGGTATAGACTGTCCGTACAATTTTGTTAACATTTCGGATCAGTTAAAATATTCTATAAAATAGTCTCATATTTATCCAGAATATTTCAAATTTTAAACATTTAGGAGTCATCCGGCATCCTTCTTCGTTCTCTACTCAAATTGATCTTTAAGAAGAATAATATTTCAATTTAATTCAACAATTCTGGAGAAGCGCCGCATAGTGGGGCAAAAAGCTACATTTGTGGACAAGTCTGCCAGCTCAAATTTTGACCAAATTTAATACATATTTTGTTAAAATGCTCATGAGGAATGTATAGTAGCTTCAACGCCCGACTGCTACAATTTTGAAATAAATAAAACATAACCTAAAAAATCAAAAATAATGCTAGACAGCAATAAAACGTATTCTTTAGTTATAGGATTTTGCAAACAGCAGAAAAAACTATCTATGAGAACTAAAATGAAAACTATTTGTAAAATTATTGATTTATAATCTTTGCATTCTTTCGATAACCTGAATTCTGGTTACGCTTAAAATCCTAAAATTAATTTGTCTTTCTTATTGGACAATTCTCATCCTAACACTAGTTTCCACACAGTCCCCTACGGCTATGCAGAGTAAACCAGTATCCACATAACCCCCCGCGGCTATGATGATTCAGTTAAAATGAGAGCAAAGGCCTAAAATGAATTTATTTATATACCTCGTCTTTTGTAAAATTTTTCATTCAAATGGATTCCATTTTCATGAAATCTATCATTCTTTTTCTTGGAAATGCTTAGCCTTTGAAACGTTTCTTATTCTGGAGCTCATCAGAAAGGCACAAAGCGATTCACACGATGTTCCATGCAAAAACCAAGATATTTATCAAGTTTTTTCATATTAAAGTTTGACATTGACTGAATGAAAGAACAGATTTTCACCTATGTATTACCTAACAAGTAATGGAGCCTATATGTTCTGTACATGTTTAAAAGTAAATAATTTTTTGTTTTCTTATACTTGTAATGAAACATATTCTTTATAGAATTTTGCAAACAGCAGAAAAAATAAGAATAAGGGCGAAAAACGTTTCAAAGGCTGAGCATTTCCTAGAAAAATAATGATTGATTTCATGAAAATGTAATCCATTTGAATGAAAAAATTTCGAAAAGGCGAGGTATGTAAATAAATTCATTTTAGGCCTTTGTTCTCATATTAATTGCATTTTTATAGCCGTAGGGGGTTATGTGGATACTGGTTTACTCTGCACAGCCGTAGGGGTCTGTGGGGAAACTAGTGTTTGAATGAGAATTGTGCAATAATAACAACAAATTCATTTTAGGATTTTAATTGCTAGTGGAACCAGAATTCAGGTTATCAGAATAATGCAAAGATTGTAAATCAATAATTTTACAAATAGTTTTTATTTTAGTCCTCATAGATATTTTTTTTGCAGTTTGCAAAATCCAATAAAGAATATGTTTCATTACAAGTATAAGCAAACAAAAAATAGTTCACTTTTAAATACCAGACAATTTTTATAAAAAATTGTTATCTAGCTCACATTAATCTATTATCGCAAAATATGTCATGCAAAGGAATCTCAAAGTAGAAAATAGAGAAAAATACTTTTGCGAACACAACACATTCGAATATGTGTAAGACAATAACTTTAAAAATTTTAATAAATCAATTTCGAAATTGGGCCCGTAAAGTACATTCAATGACTTGAAACCCAAAATACTATTTATTTCTCTTTAGGAACTATGAAAAATCATGCGAATTGATGACCTTAGATTTTCTAATAATAAGCAGGTAAATGCACTTCTTTAAGTATAATATAGTAAATTTTGGTGGCTAAAATAAAAATAAAAAGCTACAGCTTCTCTTTGTGTCAAGACGCAAATGGGAATTTATGGAACATGTAGCCACAGCACCACCATTAGCAGCTAGTTATTAAAATAAGGCTCATGAAAATCAGGAGAAATGTCCAGATTTCTCAAAAAATGGGCTGAAACGATGAAAATTCGGAAAAACGTCTAGATTTGTAGAATTCGCTCGTTTAAGCCCATTCAGGAAAATGGTAAAATTACCCAATTTTATCAATTTCCGCACTCCAATGACGGAAATTCTCTCTATTTCTCGGTCTTTTAAGGCCATTTTCTAGAAATTTGGAAATTTTTCCGAATTTTTATCATCCGAGTGGGGAAATTTGCTCTATTTACATGTCCATTATCCCTCCCCCCCTGTTCGATATTCCGCTAAAGTACCCTCCCAATAAACATGTACCATGTTAAAAAATTTTAGTCAGAACCTGCGATAAATTCACAGATTTTGTTTTTAGGTCAGGTTTATTGTCGTGTAACAAAAGTCAAATTAAGGCAGCCAAGTCCGACCCTGTCATATATAGAATTACCATATTTAGTACAATAACGTAAAATACTGGTCATAGAAACGTCTGTTTTAGGTTGCAAACTGATTTATTTTAGAGCCCAGGAAATATGCTTTGTTAACTTTAGCCTTTATTAGGTAGTCGACGTTAGCCACCTAGAAGCAATAAATAACCATCTAAATTATTTTATGTCCAATTCGCTTTTCTCACTTAAAGTTATGGACACTTGTTTAAATACGACCTCACCGGGGGGTCTAGTTAAATTTTCAAGACTACTGCAGTTGAAAGATGATTCCAGAAAACATATGTAATAGACTAAGATAGATAGACCAAATAAGGCAGATTTTTTCCCATATACAAAAGCAAAGTAAGGAACAAAAGGGTTTTTTTTCATCTGCTTGAGTGGTACAAAATGTTAGATAGGCCATATGATAAATACCAGGGTCCGTTGGGTAATTTCAAATAGGGGTACGGTTTAAAGTAGAGAAGATTTTAATTGGTCGAGGGTTTAAAGTTTACTGCCAACTTTTGAAACGTCTTATTTCGATTGAGATAATATCGACACTCTTGGCTTAACGTCTGATCGGTCGTCATCTACCTACAGGGTATAGTTCAGCAAACCTTTTTCAATCTTAAAGTTTAAGTACATTTGTTGACTATTTTGCCGGTTATAATAAGCATAAATTAATGTGTTGTAATTGAACTAAGACTACTCGGTCGCGATTCAGCTAAAGATTTGAACTTACCGCTGACCATTTCATTTCTTGATATAGTGTAATTACTGTTTGCTGATTTATTTAATCGTTAAATGTTTGTGATTGTCATTTTCATTTGTTTTCATTTCCTTCTGTAAATATAGTGGTTTAAGTGTTTTGAGAAATCACGTGTTTTATTTGCTTGTTATATAATTGAGTTCATTCTATATTCAGAAAAGTTGGGTTGTGAAGTAACCTGGTTGAGGGACACCAAAAAGGATATAATCACCTAGAAGGAAAAGGGTAAGAACAGTTTTGATTTCGATGGATATACTATGATATCGACGGAGTCTGCAAAGTAATCGGGACACTCCGTACTCTTTAGAGCTTGGCATATACACCTTTTTTCTCATTAACTATTTGACCTATTATATTAAATTAGGTTTAGAGCCTGTCGTGCAAATTATTCTGCTCGTTTATAGTTCGACTAATTATGTCTTGTTAGGTTTTACGCTTCTCGTGTATACCTTTCTCCTCGTTCATGGTTTGATCCATCAGCTTATATTATATACATTAGAGTTTGTCGTTGATACCTTTCTGCTCGTCCGTAGTTCGATCCATTAAGTTTTCTTAGGTTTAGAGCTGATCGTATATACCATTCTGTATTATGTTAGGTTTAGGGCTTGTGTATACCTTTCTGCTCGTTTATATTTCGATCTATTTTTTAGGTAAGATGTAAGACAAATTTCTATGTATTTGGTTAGGCAAAAGTATTTTTCTTCATTTGCTACCTTGTAATTCCATTATAGAACATTTTATAGGCTCATTTGATATAGATAAAAAATAGTTACAAAAATGTTCTACTATTGGTTTTGATTTTTTAGGTTATGATTTACTGTTTCAAATTTGTAGCAATGTCCATTGAAAATACATTCATCCTAAACATATTAAGAGAAGAAATTTGGTAAAATATAGAGCTGACAGGCGATGTTAGCCAAAAAAATTGATTTATTAATTATTTTTAGGTTATGTACTCGTATGTACTGTTGTTCGCAAAAGTATTTTTCATCATTTACTACCTTGTAATTCTATTATCGAACATTTTTTGCGAAACTAGATTCATTTGATCTAGATACAAAATTTTTATAAAAATTGTCTGGTGTTATTTTTGATTTTTTAGGTTATATTTTATTTATTTCAAAATTGTAGCAGTCGGGCGTTGAAGCTACATTCCTCACGAGCATTTAAAAAAATATGTATATTAAATTTGAGCTGACAGGCGACATTTGTTCACAAATGTAGGGTTCTGCCCCACTGTGCGCCGTAGAAAAATTGGGAGTAGAGAAATAATGTTCGCCCTAAATTTGGTTAAGGAAAAACGAAAATTGGAAAATTGTACCATGGACGACACTGGACTATAAGTTCAATACTGGACTATAATAGCGTTATTGTCTCTTAGCTCACACAGTTCTTTTCGTGCTTTAAAATTTTTAAAAATGTTTCTCATTCAATAATGCTTTAATTTCCTGCGACTTTGAAACGACGTTGCATAAGTAAAAAAGTTTATTCATTCGTGAAAACCGATATCGCGATATTGTGTTACATATCTGGGCTTTCAACTTCAATTCTTTTTAATAGGTACTATAGCATTAAATAACAAAATAACAATAGCTATTGATTGTGCTCGATTATATGACAAGCATTGTTTTAAAAGTATTTTCAGCTTGTACAGAAATCGAATAGATTTATTTTCAAATTTGAACAAAGCGCTGGAATAAAAATATATGCGTTTATAAATATGCATATAGGAACTAACATTATTATTACTATGAATGAAATAATTATTGTTTTTTAAATAGTCATGTGCAGCATCTTATCAGAATTTTTACTTCCCTCGCACACCGAAGGGAAGTATTGAAAAAAATACACCCTCCGAGATTTTTTCGGATTTTGACGTCTCAGATCACGTAGATTTCGAAAATATAGGTTTTTCAATTGCGTCAGTCAGCCTGTCTGTCTGTCTGTCTGTTGGTGCATTAACTAAAAAACTGTTTGACAGAGAGCAATCAAATTTGGTAGGTAGTTGACGCTACTGTCAGCGAAGAAATGGTTAAACTTTGACTGGAAAATATACAGGGTGGACCGTCTTTTAAAGGGAATAAATAATGAGAAAAAAATTCTTTGCTTAAATTTAAAATTTCCACGTTATATGACACGCTAAACTTATTCTAGAAAAAAAAAAATTGAACATTTTTTTCACCAATATTTTTGAAAAAATTTTTACCACTAAAACAGATGACATTTTTTTTTCTTTGTTCAAATTTAAAATTTCCACCTTTCATGGCATTCTAAACATATTTCAAAAAAAAAATTTTTTTCAAATTTTTCTATACCAATATTTTTGAAAATTTTTTTACTACTAAAATAGATGGAAACATTTTTACTTCCCTCGCATACCGAAGGGAAGTATTGTATTCGAGAAAAAATCACCCTCCGAGATTTTTTCGGATTCTGACGTTTCAGAACACGTAGATTCCGAAAATATAGGTTTTTCAATTCCGTCAGTCTGTCTGTCTGTCTGTCTGTCTGTTGGTGCATTAACTAAAAAACTACTTGACGGAGAGCAGTCAAATTTGGTAGGTAGTTAACCCTACTGTCAGCGAAGAACTGGTAGAATTTTCACTGAAAAATATACAGGGTGGACCGTCTAAACGGAATAAATAATGAAAAAAATTTTTTTTTGCTCAAATTTAAAATTTCCACGTTTCATGACGCGCTAAACCTATTTTAGAAAAAAAAAATTTTTGAAAATTTTTTACAATCATTTTAGAAAAAATTTTTACCACTAAAAAAAATTTTTTCTTTGTTCAAATTTAAAATTTCCACGTTTCATGGCATTCTAAACCTATTTAAAAGAAAAAAAAAATTTGAAAATTTTTTACCAACATTTTTGAAAAAATTTTTACCACCAAAATAGATGAATTTTTTTTTTCTCAAAATTTAAAATGTCCACGTTTCATAGCGTTCTAAATCTATTTAAAGAAAAATAAAAAAAATTTTAAAAATTTTTGAAAAAAATTTACCACAAATAGATGGAATTTTTTTTCCGATTTAAAATTTCCACTTTTCCATGGCATTCCAAATTTATTAAAACAAATTTAAAAATGTTTTAGAAAAATAAAAAAAAATGAAAACATGTTTTAGTAATCTATTTATCGCCATTATAGAATAGACGAAATATTTTTTTGCTCAAATTTAAAATTTCCACGTTTCATAACATTCTAAACCTATTTCGGAAAAAAAATTTGCAACATATTTTCACCAATTTGGAAAAAAATTTAACACTAGAATAGACAGAAAACATTTTTGAAAATTTGTTCTATATTTTATTCACCACTATACTTCCACTCCATTACGTGAATGTGGGATTGAAAATGTGAGATATGGCAATAATATTTGGCATATCCTATTATATACTTTTATTGAATAATGGCATCCCAAGAAATAATTGAGTCATGGTGGACATTTATAAAGGTATTTGCGCAAGCCTTCCATATTTGGCACCTGTTATTTAGTATATTGAACTTTTGCTGTTGGATGAACACTCTGTATATTTTTTTGACCAAAAGTTATCAGGTTTTCTTTGTAATAATACCAATAATTATATTCCGATTATTATTCCCAATGTCATTTCGTAATTAATAATTTTTTTGAGTGACTGTCATGCACAAATAACGAGGGAAGTTCTGTGTAAATAACTTTACCGATTTTTTTCTTTGTTCAAATTTAAAATTTCCACATTTCTTAGCGTTCTGAACCTTTTTTTAAAAAACATTTTAGAATTTTGTTTTTACCATTTTTGAAAAAATATTACCCTAAAATAGATGGAAATTTTTTTTCCTTTGTTCATATTTAAAATTTCCACGATTCCATGGCATTCTAAACTCATTCAAACAAATTTGAAAAAAAATTTTTTTTAACTAAAAAATTCTTTTGAAAACATTTTTAATCTATTTATCACTACTACAGAATAGTTGAAAAATTTTTTTTTGCTCAAATTTAAAATTTCCACGTTTCATGACATTTCAAACCTATTTCGGAAAAAAATTGCAACATTTTTTTACCACTTTGGAAAAAATTTTACCGCTAGAATAGATGGAAAAAATTTTATTTGCTCAAATTTAAAATTTTTACGTTTCATGACAATCAAAACCTATTTTAGAAAAAAAAATTTGACAATTTTTTTCACCAACATTTTTGAAAAAAAATTTACCACTAAAATAGATGGAATCTTTTTTCCTTTGCTCAAATTTAAAATTTTCACGTTTCATGGCATTCTAAACCTATTAAAAAACAGTTAAATTTGTAAGTAATCTTTTTTACCACTACTGTAGAATAGAAGGAAACTTTCCTTTTGCTCAAATTTGAAATTTCCACGTTTCATGACATTCTAATCCTATTTCAGAGGAAAAAAAATTGAAACTTTTTTTAAAACGTTTAAAAAAAGAATGAAATTTTTTAACCACCACTATACTTCCACTCTACTACGTGAATGTGGAATTGAAAATGTGACAGATGGCAATAATATTTGGCAAATGCATCTATTACACTTTTATTGAAAAATGTACAGGGTGGAAATAATTCAGTCATGGTGGACATTTGTAAAGGTATTTGCGCAAGCCTTCCATATTTGGCACCTGTCATTTAGTATTGAACTTTTGCTGTTGGATGAGCACTCTCTATATTCTTTTGACCAAAACTTCTCAGGTTTTCTTTGTAATAATAGTGATAACTATATTCCGATTATTATTTTCAACGTCATTTCGTAAATATTAATTGTTTAGAGTGATCGCCATGCACAAATAAAGAGGGAAGTTCTGTGTAAATACCTTTATCGATTTTTTTTAAAACGAATTGTCTTTCGTCGTGAATTTCTATTTTTGTTGTTCAATCTGTTAAATCGTTGCTTTTCATGATTACAATCACAACAAATACATGCATTCTCTTACCTTTAGGCTAACACCAAAACACTTCTCATAATATTTTTTCCCCAAAGTGATTGTCGAGGTACGCCTTGGTAAACATTTTTATTTTTCCATATTTAACAAATCATGAAACCAATCTCTGGGAGCGTTCATAGAAGAGATTTTACAGAAAAATATTGCACACTTATATAATATTAATAATCGATGAGTCACGAGGTACGAGTTTTTCCTGAGAAATTGAGTGTACTTCCTGTCCTCCATTTTGAATTTCCTAAATTGTACCATGGATTCGTGATCAGCGGCCCCAAAAACCTCCGAATACTCATTTTCAGCCCAAAAACGAAAGAAATATGAGTTCTTCCAAATCAGACTTCGGCACAGTGGTCCAAAATCAGAGAAAAGTGGACAAAAATCTGATTATTGTCTAAGTAAGTCAGGAATGAAGTACATATCACGAGTAAAACAGTGAAAAAAATTAAATAAATCTATTCACACGTATTTTTTTATGAAAATTATTCAAAATGTCTCATGAAGTATGAAAAAAATAATAAAACATCAAACTCAGGGGTGGCTTTGTAGGGGTCAGTTTTTTGACAAAGTGAAAATTTATATATTTTTTGCATGCATTTTATTTAAAATGACTCATAAAATACCAGAAAAATAATGAAAAGATATCAAACTCAGGGTGACTTCGTAGGGGTGGTTTTTGGACAAAGTGACGATTTATATGTTTTTAGGCATGCATTATATGAAAATAAAATACGGAAAGAGAGAATAGAGTCCGAGTTAAATAATGAAAAAAAAAATATAAATTTCGGGGGCGTCTTTTAAAGGGGTGATTTTCGGACAAAATTACAATTTGTATGTTTTTATGCGTGTATTCTATTTAAATGACTCACATGATACGAGAAAGATAATGCAAGGAACACTAATAATTAACGGAGGTATATATAACTTTTTAACGCAAAAGATGCGTATACTCTTAAAATAATGCAAAGGAGAGGAACGTAAGTTATTCATCGGTATCAGTCGAGTCTGTGTCACTTTCATGTTCACTTTCTCCGGTTCTTCTTCTTCGTCAACATCAAAATTAGTGTCAAGCCACTTTCCATGGTCCTGACGGAATCTTTCTTGATTGCGATTGCATTTGCCCAGTCTTGAAAAAACTTTGTTGCAAAAGTCAAATGCAGCGATTCTTATGCGAACGATTGCTTGCGTATGCCCTGCCTTTTCATAGTGATTGACTAGATAATCCACTACATGAGCCTTCTGTGCTACACGCATTTCACCAGATTTTTCCGACAAAAGGTCAAAAAGTCCTCTTGTAGGCATTCTAAAATAAAAAATTTAAATTTGGTGGTTTCTTAAACTAGGGTAGTTTAGGGTAGGGGCGATGTAATCGCTTCAATATGTGCCATAGGTGCAAAGCTTTTAGTCTCCATACTATAGCGTTTACCATACTACTAACGGTAACGACACTGTCTTTTGGTTTGAAAATAACTTGAAACGCCCTGTATCGAAATAAAAAAACGCGAATTTTGGAACAACTTCGGATAAAAATATATTTAACCTCGGCATAAAGGGATGCCTGGAGTATATTTTAGAATGAAAATTTCCTTGGCTTTTAGTGGCAAACTCTCTTTAGGTCTGATAGAATTTACAAAATGCAAAATAAGTTACGTTTATAAAAAATAATAAAATCAGGTGCTTCAAACTAAAACTTGTAGAAATATTTACATGTAAATAAAATACTTGCCTTCAAGTTCTTGTTGTAAAAATTACAGACCAAAAGCACAAATAATTGAAGCACAGTCACACGTTGAAATCTGCCAACAAATTTAAGTAAAATCATAGTTTAACAATTATTCATGTCAGGTCATCGCTGATAGATTTCTCGAACAAATGGGTCGATATTCCAGAAAATATTACCTTAGATGTACCCAAATGTACCCCTGGAACGTGGAAGCTGTATAACACACTTATGAAACCGTCAGTCAGTGAGTTAGTCTGTCAGTACGAAAATACACTTTGAATATTTCAACAGAACCATGAGGTTGCAGACTGTAGTTTTTGGTATTAATTTTAACTCGATACCTCTAGCCGTTTCTGAGAAAAGGGGTCTTGATGGACAGACAGACTGACAACAAAGTGATCCTATAAGGGTTTCGTTTTTTCATTTCCAGGTACGTAACCCTAAAAATCAAAGTAATTTTCTTTTCCCATTGCTGTTCTGAAATCATTTTTAATTAGAGTTAAAATATATTTTTCGACAAGTGAATCAGTTAAAGAAATTAATGAAAAATCAAAATTTTTCAAAAATATTTCAATCATAAACTCTACGCCGGTGGTCAATTTAAATGCAAAAAGGGGTCAACCCTGCGAAAGGTGCAGTTCTAATTTTTTAATATCTTGCTTGGACCTATGCCAACAGTAGGAAACCAAGTTTGCAGCCTCGAAAAACTTGTACGCATTGTACAGAAGATGTTTATATATCTCTTTTAATGTAGATTGAATTTGATACAGTTTAAGCCCATACTGGGTTCCGCACATCCAGAACATTCTGAAATACAGCTCTTCAAAAATTGGCAATTGTCTCTAAAAAGTGAAAAAATTTCGCTTTCAATTTTAGGCAGTGAAAGTTACGGAAGAGGACGCTGATAGGGACATCATTGTCACAGCACTATCCGAAAGTCCAATATTTGACTCTGTTATCGTTATTGGAGAAAACGTGGAGCTCCTGGTCCTCCTTATTGATATGGTCTCAAAGGACGTCTACCTTCAGAAAAGTGACGAACGTGAAGCTGGGTGTGCCCATTTCTCACACTTATCTTACACTCACGGAGCCATACAAAACCTTCCACATTGGGGGTGGTAGATCAATGATAGGGGCTTATTCCAGTCACTACCATCATGGATTCCGCTACTCAGAATCTACTGCGCGTGATATCTTGTACATGCATGATATCTTGTACATGCAAAAGGATGTAGTGGGAGATGCAGCTGCCACAATATCGGATAAAAATGCTCAGCAATACGCAAATTTTGCTGTGGCGAATCATGCCAGAACATTCCATCGGTTCAACTTGAAGATTTCGACGACGACTAAGACGACCCTGCCCCTATCTTTGCCGAACGAGTTGAGAAGCTATCTCCACTTGCTTAGAGAGTCACCGAGTATTTCTCAAAGTCAGAGCCGTCGAAACAAATGAAACATTATGTAGCAGATTACCTATTTAACATGTGAATATTAATTACACAGACCTGCAAAAAACACTTTTTTTTGTTTTTTCTTACCGAAGTAGGAGCTTACGAAGATCTTTGACGTGCTGAACACAATGCCATTGGCCGTTTAACGCCATCACGTCACAACTTTGAGAAAACCTAATCTAAAAGTGCTAACCGGCCAACGGTAGTTCAGCGCGCCAGAAATGTTCGGAATCACTTACTTGGGTTAAGAAAAAAAAACCTTGCGGGTCAGCTAAATAAGTGTACTACAAATTTGTTATCCATGACTTTCCTCGTGGGATGGGCACTTTTCCCGATATTTGGCAAGATATATGACCAAACGCTCCCAGGAGCCGACATGCCAGAGAAGAAAGAAGACCAAGACAGAAGAGAGCCAGAAGGAACGACCCAGCTGGCAGGGTCCAACACCCAGGACCAGGGGAGGTTTGCTAACATCGCCTACACCGTCCGCATTTGCAGGGGGGGTAGGCGAAAAAGCAGGTCCACACCTTACGAGGCCGGTCCAGGTCTACAGCGATGATTGGGGCAAAGATCAAATTCGATCCCTAATCATCCGAGACCGTCATATTTAGTCAAGAATATTGACGCGTATATGACCAAAATGACGTTTTTCACTTTTTGGAGACAATTGCCAGTTTTTGAGGACCCGTATCTCGAATAATTCTGGACGTACGGAATTCGGCTTGGGCTTAAACTGTAGTAAAGGGAGCAATAACCTTTTCTGTAGGATGCATATTTTAGAAGATATTGAGCAAGAATCTTAACAAATTCAAAAAATTCAAATTCTTTTGGGCACTGCGCAGCTCGCGCAAGTCTTTTGAAGTTGCACATTTGATGTCTTACTATTGGCATAGGTCCTAACAACATATTAAAAAAATTATAACTACATGACCTTTGACAAAGTCGGATGTATAAATTGACTAGGCTACCAGAAATCTGAAATTATCAGAGAATTCTCGATTTTTATGTACAAGAAAGTCCCCGAAATTTTATTAAAACATGAGAGGGCACTATACCACTATCCCGCTATGTCCTCTTCTATGATTTTTCTTGTTGGTTCTACTGCAAGAAAGCTTTTCTTTCAAGTACAACTAATTTTATTTGATCTAAAATTCGTAGGTTTCCTAAAATCTAGAAGCACAATTAAATCGTTGTGCCAGAAAAATTTGGTTGGTTACTGCACTTTTATAATTCTGAATTACAACACTCCTTACACATGGCATAAGTACATCCCCTTTATTAAGCAAACTTTACGTTAAGAAGAATATACCTTCATTAAAAGATTAAGTGAAATATAACTGAGTTAATTTTTGTCGCCTTCCATACCTTTATTTTCTTTTAAATTGAAATAAATTCGATGGCTCTCAGCGTCTTACGAATAATGAATATTAAGAGCATTCGGGCTCCGAGAACATTTGAGGCCATAATCTTGCAAACATTAACGAAGTGATAAGATCTTGGAGAAATATAACGGCATATATATTATCCAGTTAGTTTAACCATTGCTTTTATTAAACATTTAATATACATTTTGCACAGTCGTCCTGGAATTAAGTAACAATGGAAAAAAGTGTTATTAAAAACACTTTTGGGTCTTTGTATATCTCGGATCACACTGCATTATTTCAACACAAATAGCTTTTGAATATATTATCATATTTGAATAATGTAATTTGGGTATCGGTGATTGAGATTTTTAAGGAACTCTTTCGTTATTTAACATAATTCATTTGTTCAAAATTGTTCATATGAATTTGGTGATAAAACAATTAATTATACAGGGCGTCATGTAAGTAGTGGGCATAGAGCAATAACGTGTAGAACAGGTCAAAATATGGCGTTATAATTTATTTCGAGCTGAAATTTAGGAAGTTTAAAAGTTAAGGTTATTTAGTTAAGCAAAAAGTACGATATAAAAGGTTGAATGGGTGCTTTGAATTGTAATATATAGTGCATAGTTGATTTCCAGATTATTAACGTGTTGTTATTTTTTGATGCATTAACGTAAGTATACATTACCATACCGTGATCCCCCTACCTTGGTCTACGTCTTTATAAAGTCGTCAAATGGACCCCTTGACGTGAAACGAGTGACCCGTGTATAACCCGGTGGTGGATAGATTGGTACGTATTGGTGGATGGATGTGTGCATTTACACGTATGGGTAGTGTGTATGAACATTGTTGTGTAGTTTGGTTTAAGGGTAGTGCATAGGGAAAACATATGATTAAAAATCAGAACACGCTGGATTAGTTCAACGTGCATCGATATATTATAAATCGAGCTACTGACTGATGGTTCATCCAAAGCCAAGGGAAGGAGTAAGAAAAACGTAAGTATATTTTTAGCTTACATCTTTCCAGAACCAGTATGTTTAATTTACTTCTATCTGTAGCTTTATGTCAGCTGTGCCTATAGATATAATAATTAATTCACACGCCTGATAGGTATTTCTATTTAATTTTTGTTGCCGTACTGATAATTATTTTGTAACTATGTTTTTATGTCATTGAATACTGTGGTTAACTCGTCCCTGTATGGGCAATTTCACAACTTTTGCATGTTAGTTTTGCCGGAAAAATGTATGTATTCGAAATATAAAAGAAGAGAAATTGAAATAGTTACTAATAGGTAAGAGCTAGCTGATAAATTATTTTATCAAACACATCCAGAGAATATGCACAGAGAGAAATCGCTTTGGAACATTTTGCACAATGTTGTGGAGCAACGTCTTGTTGCATTTTTTAAACAATTGTAAAATTTTAAGGCACAATGTTATGTAGTTTTATACATTTTAATTGTGCATAATTCTTGTGCGTTTTATTTATCCAATATAAAGATTTAGTTACGATGAATTTATTGGAAACTTCGAACAACAAATTGGCGAAATTTAGAGTTAAATTTATTTATTTTTTCTCAACAAATCACAGCAAATTTAACTTAATTAATTGTTAATAGTATCCTCAAACTATATATTTTGTTGCCATTCTATTTACAATTAGTTTTAAGTAATTGTTTAAAGTATTTGCACAACTTGTGTAACATAATATATTTATTTCCGCTGAACAATAATAGTAATCTATGTCGCCCGCACAAACTGCACAATTTAATGACATACTATTCACAATCAGTTTGGTGATATTGTTTTATAATTTTGTATAATTGTTTCATTTGTTTCACGTAAAGTTTATTGGTTAAAAATTGTACTGACTGCGCCGGCCATGCTACGCATATACCCGCAGGCAATTACACATCAGATCCAGGTGATATTTCGTTAAGTGAAGACGTACACTTCCGAATTATATAAGTAGGTACTTACATTTGTGATGGAATTTGTTGAAAACTTATTAACCGAGTGGGGTTTCCTAGATCTATTTCCAGCATTCACAGAGGTAAGTACTTCACACAGAGTTACAGATTTGCATATATGTTTTCTTAAATTAACTTCGTTAACTTATAAATATAAAAATGGTGTCTTGTTTATATGCGAAGAATGCGTAATACCTATCTTCTAATACTTGATTTCGTTTACAGCTTGAGAGTAATTTCGTTTTCTTATGCGAAGCGACAGAAAGCTGTTCCTAAACTGCTAAAACCAAAAGGCAAACTTGTAAAAGAACTGCTTCAAAACGAAGAAAACACTTCTGATGGTAAGCAATACATTTGATTTTGGTGATGAACTGATAAATGTTATTTTTTTTTTAAAGAATATGACATGACTACGACATAAGCTTTATTACTACAAACTGCGTTAATAGAAGCTAAAAAGAAGAAGCACTGGAAGCCTTCCAAATTAGAATCATTAAATGGATTTATTTTAAGCATAAATGTAAGTCACCTACTGCTTTTCAACTAGAACTTTATATGCATGTAAAATTTATTTGTATTAAAAAAATAGAAATGTTTTCATTTACAATATGATAATATATAAATGCATGCTCTATTATGTATTGTTGTTCTGTTAAAATAAAATATTTATTCTTTAATTTTTTTTATTGAAATCCTTTAGGAATACCTCCAATTTTGGAAATAATATTTCACAATCTGTGTTACAGAATAATACAATTAAAATGAAGTGGATACATATAGTGTGTGAAATGAGTGCACAGTGAACCAAAAAATATATACATAATTTGGAGATTATAGAGTAATAAATTGTGCAAAACTAACCCCAGTTCATACATTACTGAACAGCCTCTTTGAATTAAGTGTATATATTGTGCGAAATTAATTACAAAGTTGACAAAATAAACATACAATTTGTGGATAACTCATTTAGAAAATGTGTAAAACTAAAAACACATTCTCTTAAAAAACTATAAACTTTATGTCACTTAAGGGCACAATTTTTTGTAAATATGTTTTACAAATGAAGAGGTTTAGGTGTGAATGTTTGTTTAGGAAACCTTCAGAATATATTTAAAAATTTCACACAAATTGTAGAAACTAACTTAATCTGTTCAGAGATTTGTTCCACAAGTGGAATAAAATTATGTATTTTTATGCAACCATAATTCAAATTTGTAAAGAATTCAATTTATGTGATTTATAAGTTTGTACAAAAATTTCAAAGAATGTTAATGCATAAACTGTACAAAATCATTGCCCCAAAAATATATTATTTATTTGCACAAATTGTTCCTGTCACCACTATAGAATGTGATGTATTACACACCAGTGAGAGAATATTCAAAAAGTCACTAGTGAGAGAATGTAAACGTAGCCCCTTTTGTTTGTAAATTGTTGACTCACTTTTTAAATAAGCAATCAGTTTTCCATATTTAGAAATATGAATATGTTTATAAACTTTTAAAGCTGCCCTCGGCATTGAATACTTTTCCACATTGAAGAAAGTGCAACATTTTGACAACTAATGATTATTTTGTAATTTTGTTTTTGTATCTTATATTTATATATAAGAACTTACAAAATATTTTCGTTTTTCATTTCTACATCACATCGTTGAAAAATATACAGGGTGTTCCATTTGAAAAAAATGAGAAAACTCAATTTAATTGAAACATAATTTTTGGTCACCCTGTACACTTTTAGGAAATGAAAATGATTCAAGATGTCTCGTAACTGGTATTCACAAAAGTTTTTCTTAAAACCTATAATTGTGACTGTGATGATTTTTTTAATAATAATGAATAGAGCCTAGGAAGAGGCTTGAAAAAATGTACTGATATACATAGCATTCCATTAAAAACAAAGCACTTGGTCCTGTAATTTCGTCTTGGCTCGCCCTGTATGTTCCCATAATTTCCAGTTATAGACTTTTTATCTAGTTTACTTGCAATTTTTAAAGAATTTCTAGCTATCGTAGAACTCGAGGTATGGAGGTCCGACGCACTATTGCCCCACTCTATATAACCAATTTATTGGTTAGTATTTTATTATAAGAATTACTGGCGCCCTAAACCTATGTAATGTATTATTAGTAAGAATGAAATCTAATATTCTCATTTACAACGCTAGACAAACTTTTGAAATCATGTTTACGAGTAACGATTTTAGTGCGTCACATTTTCCAGATCCAAATATTCTCAATTTTTAGAAAAAGTTGACAGGTGAGACATATCCTCACAGTTGGTTAGGTTGCTGATTTTCATTTTACTGTGAATAACTTAATTTCAATGTTATAATGATTCCACTTTTACCTTACCAAAAATTAGGTTTGTTTTGTGTATGGCTAAGTTGACGTGAATGTATTTTGTATATTTACAACATGTATACGCAAAGCTTGCGGTACCATATAAATCAAGGGCAATAGATAAATTCACGACGTAGGTTAGCACATAAACCCTCAGCCATTATACTTTATCGTGCAATATAAGTGTCCGCATTTACTTGAACAATGAAAACGTCTACCTTACATCAGTAATTTAAATGACTGTATTTTACATTGTATGTGGTGAATAATTATTACGCGGTTTCAGGGTTTTACTTCTCTTTTATGGCTTAAATTTTACGCAGCACGGTGACAGTCAGCGGCGTACCTGTCCTCCCATTTAAAACTGCCACAAATTGTGTAATTACCTGGGCCGGATTTTCCACCTACCGATAAATTTACTTAAGTTATAATGGTACTGAACGGTAAATTGTCTTTTTAATGGACCCAGTTAGTGTGACGTATACAGCACCGGAAAGTAGGCAATCAGCAACACATGGAATCATAGCTCAACCTTTGAAAAGTTGGTAAAAATTATACGCATTATACACAAGTTAATAGTAGCCCCATATTTCAATTATATTCGTCATTATCATAACTTTTTAAGTGCTGGAGCAGGGGTATAGTAATGGTAAAAATAAGTTCAATTTTTTATGTTGAAATATATTTAGAATGCTATGAAATGTGGTCATTTATCGACCCGAAATTGTCCATAGGTGGCAGGAAAATTAAAATGAAAGAAATCTGACATTAAAAGCACATGCATGAATACGGAGCGATTTTGAAAATATGTTTGATTTCATTTAAAAGAAATATTTGCAGATAACTTCTAACAAGCCTCTTTTATCACCATGAGCAAATAAATTGAAATAGTATGGTTACGCAGATACTTGCAAAACTAGAGTAACCTTTAACACATTGTATTACTTGTTAACATATTTAAAATTGTAAATCTAAAACCTCTGACACTGGGTGTGCCGTAGCCTACGTAGACAAAATAATAGGTATCATAATACTCAAAACTACCTACACAGGACTTGAACAATCCATTTTTAACCTAAAATTATCGGAAAAGAGTGTGGTATATCGTTGAAATAATATCTACTTCGAAAAGTATAATAATAATGCACGCTGCAGTGGAAAATAAGAAAGTTAAGGTGTCAAAAGGTCATTAAACGTCATCCGATGTGCTCCAGAATGTTTTCAGTTCATGTACGTTACTAATGTTATCCTTGTAACAAATTCCATCAAAATTGGTTCGCTATTTTCAGTGCAATCGTGTCCCCATACATACTGACATTTAAGAAAAATACACTTTCCGTATTCCTGGCACTTCAAAACGTAAAGATCTGGTCTCATCTCAATAATTTTTAACAATTACAGTAACCTGAGGTTAAAATGGAGAAAACTAGAGCGTTAGCAAGTTTGATCTTTGATGTATGGAGCAGCAATGAAGGTAAGTGTTTTATTATCGAAAATAAGATACGAGCATAAATCGCTTCTGATGACATACCAAGTGCCTTGACAAAATGCTAATTTAAGCGATATCGACATCAGTTGCCCACTTGCCAAAATGATAATGTGAAAAATGCGAACTTTTTTTAAACCTTCACTTATGGTGAATGTGACTACCTATTTTATTCTTTTAGATTTAGACGTTTACAAGTAGTGGGATCTTTTTGAACTGTCAACCTGACATTTTTTTGAGTATTTGGTATTTAATTTATTACTCCAAGAAATAGAGAATATTACCTGGAAAAAACAGGAGGATTCAGTTTTATAAGCTTACCTTATGTTTTTTTGGGTTGCTGATTCCGAATTTTTCACTTCCCACCAAAATTTCCTACCGGAAATACCTCAATTTTTTAAAAAATGGCGCCGAAAACGAGTACTCTCACAACTGTTTTATTTTTGTTAATTTAAAAAAAGGACAACTTATGATCACTATAAATTGATTAGAGGAAGCCAGAAAAAGCTAAAAACACTTAACAATTTACAAAAATTTTAAGCTAAATTTTGAAACCGCTTGAAAATCGGGAAGGAAATGATGAGAATATTTCAAATTGGAAGTTGCAAGGTTTATTTCAAGTCTTTCACTTAACCCAATTTTTCACTATTAAGTTAATTCGTCCGTTGTCTTTTTACAGCTGCTGAAGGACCAGACTCATCTAACGCCTCAGTTTCTGAGCTAGAATTATTTTTATCAGCTTCTGAAATACGAGGGAAAACGTCACGATAGTTAATGATAAAATACCCAATCTACCTAATTTCTTTTCTTTTAAAGTGACAATAAAGTCAGCCTTGGACTAGTGACTACGTGTTGCAAACTTATTACTTTCATCACATTTTTACGTCTAAAAGATAGGTAAATGGCCTGAGAGGCATAGTGAGGAAAAGGGAGGAGAATGGAGAAAAAATCAACTTGCCTATCAAATCATCGGTTTTTTCTCTGCCTAATCTTTCTCCTAGGTTATCGTCAGATTGCTCCAGTGAGTCTTCTTCCTGTCCACCTTCTCACCTAACAATTCTAAATTTATTTCATCAGGGTCATCTTGATAATTCTCCATCAGGTCCCCGATGTCTTCGTCTGGAGCGTTTTCACAGGTGTTGTTGTTGCATTGAAGGCACATCACCGAACATCGATCCTGCTTGTCCGGCAGCCGCATGCTGACGTGGCGACTGGAGATAAACCTGCGTGTGTTCTTTTGCAGCTTTTTAACTCGTTCCCCTGACAAAGTTGCACTTGATGGTATGTGTGGTATGAATGCTGCGGCTTCAGTAGGCGGCAAATTTGCGATATTACGTTAGCTGTTGTGCGCCTCTCTAATATAGGTTTTGTGCCTGAACGCATTTAAAGCTAAATTTCCAGCGCTGCAGCCATACAAGCGAAGTAGGAATTGATTGTCCGCATTTACAATGGCTTGCGGATCTGCGTTTGGTTTGAGAAAAAGCTTGAGGATTAGGTCAGTAGGTCAGGATTATTAATCAATGCACTAATAATTTTTATTTACGTTTTACAAACAAAGCAGATACTGTGTCGCATTCGCCGAATGCATGTAAAAATATAATGTTTTCAGCAATTACTTTTTTTTACTTTCGCTCGGCCGAGCTTTAAAAAATTAATATTCGAAGTCTTACATAGATCTATCAAAAGATGAGTGTTTTCTTGCTCTTCTCACTCCTTCCGCGAATTCGGTGCTGAGATTTTCGGCATACTCTGGATAGCCATCAAATAAGATGACGCAGTTTGTTGTGTATTTTGATCGGACGTATTCAATATATGCATCACAAATTGAAGAAAAAGGTACGTTTCGAGGCCAACCAACACGATGAGGAAGGAATCAAAGACAAAACGAGAGAATCTACGGAGTTGCCAATGTTCGCTGCGCGCCTGCCGCGCTGTATCTCAGAGCGCAACTTTGGCGACGCACAAACGCCTTTCCGTTTGATCTGTCGAAAAAGCATTTAGAAACCTTTTTTGTTTATTATTTTGTATACTTCAAGCCATTTTCTTTTAAAAATTAACAAAAATTGAGTTATTTTGAGAAGAAATCGGTTTAGGCACCATTTTTTTAAAATTGAGGTATTTCGGGTGAGATTTTTTGGTGGGAAGTGAAAAATTCAGAATCAGCGATCCAAGAAACATAAAGTTAGCCTGTGAAACTAAATCCTCCTATTTTTTCCAGGTGAGCCGTTTATTTAGTCTCTATTGCCTGGAGTACATGTGAAGTATTTGCTTACTTGTAATTACTACACATAGAAACACGTAGAAACAAGAACTATGTCGTATTTGCTCCGTACTTTCCTAAAATCTTTAATATTTTGGTCGTAGAGAATTTTTTAAAAGATTTTATTAATTTAACTTTACCAGTTTGTTAGTATGTTTATTATGTTTAGGTCAAATCTTGCTATAAAGATTTCGACTAGGTCCAGTTAAGCTAGAGCTCTGAAATTTTGTACACGTGTATAGGTCTGGTGACAATGCAATATTATACTATATCTAATATCTTTCTAAATCCAACATGGCGGACGTCCCATGATGGCGGATCATCTTCTTATTCACAACCTATCTGATATGGGTATCAAATGAAAGGATTTGACGAGTTAAATACGATGAATTATGTGACGTCATTCCAAACCCAATATGGCGGACACCCCAAGATGGCGGATTATCGTTTTCTTAACAACTCCCCTTGATATGTGTATCAAATGAAAGGGTTTCAAAAGTAAAATACTATAAACTATCTAACGTCATTCTAAATCCAATATGATGGACGCCCTAGGACGATGGATTACCTCTTTTTCACAACACCGTTGACATGGGTATCAAATGAAAGCGTTATATAAAACTATTGCAATTACTTTGCCTAATTGACCACCCCCAAAATTTTTGATTTCCAGATATACGAATCAATTTTTTTTCTATTTTGGTACATTTTTGAAATAAAAGTATTTAAAAAATATTTATTCTCCTTTTATAATTTTATTTCACATCGCTGGTCGTTGAATTTTGAACAACCTTAGTAGCACAACATATTAGACCAATATATAATCCATATAGGACCAATATATGAATACTGGTCCTATATATATGGATTGTATATTGGTGCAGTATTGGTGCTACTAGGGAACTTTCACAATGTACGTCTGTCTATCCGTCACGCTTCTTGTAGAAAAGAAAAATTCATTAAAACTTGAACAGAGAGAAAGTGTCCGACAAGTTTTTTAAAAAATCGGTCAGTAAATATGAAAATTATTAAACATGTCTTTAATATAATGTACATGAAAACGATTGCAACCTCATATAATTCTGCATAACGCGTCGCTAATCAAACTGGCATCATCGCGAGGTAGATAAACTTATATGACAATTATATTAAAAATATTAACTTATTTAAAAAGTGTATCCTATATAAGTTTCAACAATTATGTAACAATTTTATAATAAACTTTGATTTGAGAACATAGTACATGAATTTTTAATCAGGATCAGCATTATTTGTATTATTTATGATACATCTAATAGAATGTACTATGTATTAGGTTTTCTGAAACAAGCAGTCAAGTCCAGAGGGAGTTTAATCCCAATAATTTCAGTAAAAGATAAGTCCCTGCTTGGGAAATCTTAATAATTATATTTGGAAATAATCTTACAGGAAAAGGCTCTCTGCTGAATTCCTTATAGGAATGCAATTAATTCCTAAATGTATATATATACGATGATACAGCATTATCGGAAGTTCTTTGTCAGTGGCGTGTACAAAGAGTTTTCTAATTGATTTAGGTTGTTTCAGAGACAATTAAAAAATATATGTATTGTTGCATATATAATGTCTTAAATTTACTTGAATTTCTGTCGCCATATTTTCAAAATAAGCATAAGTTTTTTAAAACATTTTTTTAACGTCGGACTGTTTCCGTGACTAATTCAATTACTGACACCAGAAGACGAGCTACACGCAACACGGAAATGCTGCCTCTTCTCGTAAGAAGAGTAGAGATTTTGTACTTGCCTAACATCAAATAGCTAAAGAACCGACTGTTTACGTCACTTTTGAAGCATGGTACATCTGTTGCGCAATTCGCGCCTACATTTGAATAGCTTCTACGCATACGCTGATGTACAACTCTCTAGAAAGTGAGGCAAGGCTATATTGCAGTCGGCGCAATATGAACATAGTTAAGACGGATGTGTACTCACTTCAAAGTATATATGTGCCTATTAGGAAAGCTCTAAGGAAATCTCATGGCGACTGAGGATTTGCTTGATTTTCTACGCAAACGCTTCCGCGCCATCTGATCCCCTTAGGTGCAAGAGATCTAGATTTTACTGAGTAAAGAAGTCAAGTCTACAAGTCTATAGTAGAATCCGAACCACTACTCGGGGTTATATCCATAAAAACTTATTTATTTATTTATTTAATCATACATCATCCAACAGTACAAATACCATTTATAGGATGGAAATCTAAACTAACTTAACCTAACCTAACCTAACCTAAATAAGAAGTACAAGTAGAAATTATAAAGGTAGTTAGACTGTACGACAGTAACTAAATTACTGGCTGCTAGGCAAATATGTCCAATTGACTGCAATGATTTTCGTAACTAGTGCAAATATTAAGCAGAGGAGAAAACTTTAATACGTTAGATCTAGAAGTGCATAAATAAAAGCTACGAGAATGACGAGAATTAATCCGTGAGACATAAAAGTTCAGTTGGCTTAATGTTTCACTAAAATCTATTTTATTATGCATAATTGTATGTAGAAAACGAAATGCAAAGAACTCACGCCTTTTGGAAAGACTAGTAATAACAAATTATTCAAGAAATTGATTTTGGGAAGCTCAAATTGGTGAATATGTACCTTAAGTTTTCCAATTTAAAAATTTCAGGAAGCGACGTTGAATGTATTCCAATTATGAGTGTTATATCCAGATTGCCAGACAAGTGAAGCATACTCCAGCTTAGATCGAGGGAACGTAAAATAAAGCATCTTTAAGGTTTTCGCACCATTAAAGTCATGGCTGTTACGCAAGATGAAGCCTAACATTCTGTATGCCTGTGAAACAGCATCGATATGGTTTGTGAAGGTTAATTTATTATCAAAGGTTACACCTAAGTCCCTGAATGTAGATAGTCTGTTTAGCATGTCACCATTCACATTATAATGATACATAATTGGGAGCTCCTTGGTTGTATAACTCATAACATTGCATTTGCTAACATTTAGGTGAAGTTCCTTTTCATCGCACCAAGGTGATAAGTTATGTTAGTTTTTTCGCTGAATTATCTTATGCAGTTATGCAGTTTCAATGTATTATTTTGAGTCAAATAATGTATACATGTGTTGCAACAATAATCTACAGGTGGATATATCAGAATCTTTATTAAATTTAATTTTGTGTTAGACTCAAGACAGTACTTAAATTTCTTCAAATTATTTAATTTCATGAATGAGGTGGATACGACTTTGTTAACGAGAGATTCAAATGTCAAAATATTATCTATATATAACCCTAAAACCTTGGCTGTAGCACTCCAACTGATAATTTGATTATTTAATTTTGTGTAGCATTAATATCCTCCACCTTTTATCTCAGCTTTTCGTTCCCTAGCGATTTGCTGGGGTTTATTTTTAATGCATTGTCGGTACACCATTGACTGAAACTACTTAGATCAAAATTTATTTGATTGACACACTCTATAGCTTTTTCTGGTTTAGCAGAAATGTGTAGTTGAACATCATCAACGTATAGATGGGAATGCGAGTTAGTTAGTGGTAGAACGAAGGTAAACATTGTTAAAAGAATAGGCTCAAAATACTACCCTGCGGCACGCCACTCTCTGTTTGTAATAAATCGGATGTATTATCAGCGACTCTTACACATTGTCTTCTGGAGTGCACATACGAATTAAATCATTGAACACATGTGTTACTTAAACCAATAATATGCAGTTTGGCTATCAATAAGTCAAAGTTTACCACATCAAACGCTTTACTTTGACTAAGCAGTATCAAAAATATAATAATTATTCGGTTATCCATTGTCACTGAAATATCGTTCAATACTTTTAAAACAGCAGCATGGGCTTCTCAGAGGCCCGATTGTAGAGAAGGAATTATATTGTAAGTTCCCAGGTATACTTTCAGTTGTTTAGCTGCCAACTTCTCTGCAATTTTGGACACAGCTGGTAAAATATTTAATGGCCTGATATCTGACATATTTACTGGATTCGATGCCATTGGACAACATATAACCAATGCATTCTTCCACTTTTCGGAGAATATTCCTGTTCGAAAATATATATTAATTATGCTGGTTGTAATAACGGCACGACAATTTATAAAATGTTCAGATTTATGCCATCAGTGCCCATAGCATTTGATTTTATCATTACTAATGTATCACAGACGTCTTTATTAATATACCCTCCGCAAATAGAAAACGAAGAATATATTGCATTCGATCGGCACATTTCTAAAACCGGTAATATTGCTCGTAGAGAAAAAACTTTCATATCACTGTGTTGGTGATCGAATTCTGAACAACTTTCAAAATGTTCGTCCGTCTGTCCGTCCGTCACGTTTCTTGTAAGCATGATAACTTAGGAACTAAAAAAGTCCGATTGCATTGAAAGGACAGTAAGTTAGTGTTGGCTAGAGGAAGAACCCTATTGTTTTTGAACAAAATCGATCAATAAATAAAAAAGTTATTAATTTCTTAATTATTTTTTTAAATGTTTTGTAATTAAACTAAAAATGTCTAAAACTAATATTATTTACAAAAAAAACTGCGAAGAGTATCCTACAGAATGTGCAACAATTATATAAAAAGTGCAGTAAACCAGCAAAGAGTATAACGGTTAGCTTTTTTATTTCTGTAAATGTTAAAAAATGTCCATTATTCATTTTATTGTTTTTGTAAAATTCAGTCATGTTCGGATTAACACTATTATTCTGTTTGCTCTAATACTTTAGTTTTTTGGTACAAAAACCCCATGAGTATAAATTATTCCAAGTAGCTCATATAACAGAAATTGACTTTTATTTTGGTTTATTAAATAATTTGTTTATATTTACGTTGTGGTCGTATCATAAACTCTAGTTCTTAAATAGTAGTTAGTGAGTTATTTGTGAAACTCAAAAGGGCATGGTGAATACACCATTGCTCTGAGGAAATGTTAAGCAGTCGATCCATTGTCTATTAAATGGTATAGTATGTGATACCTTGACCAAAATATCCTGTATCTCGACGTGGCTAATTTGATGGAAAAAGGCTATTTTGGATGAACATAAGCAGCTTTGACTTATCCAGTAGGGGTTTGGGGCGTTGCGAGAGGGGTGAAATTGCTTTTCCCGTTGGCAAAAAAAAATGTAATTTAGTTATAGCACTCCGTTGGTTCTTGATAGAATCCTATCAAAAATGTAAGTAAAATCATCAATACATCAAGAGCGGACGCAATACGCATTGCAAAAAACTGATAACAGCCTTAGCAGTTGTAAAAAGACGGCTTAGTCTTAATATAATTTCTTTTAATGAACAAAAGTGAAATATTAACTGAATATTTCATTACTATTCATTACAAATGTATATTAGCTCCTTGACTGTTCGACACATAGAAAATAGTCTTTGTGTTTCTACACCACTGAGTTCCCCACCTTCAAACTTAGTTCGAATACGGTCGTATTTCATTATTTAATTGGGGAAGAGATTCTGACTGAGTGAATTTCATGAAGATTTTCTGTAAGCTCATCTATGCAGTTCACTAATCAAACGTAAACCCACAAGGGGAACAATGTAATGACACTGCATTTTGAAGATAATAGCTGAGAGAAATCAGATACGGTTTACTTTATTTATACGTGTCGATGGAAACAACGCTTGTTGAAAATGCGAACATAAGGTTATATATTTTTTTAATTTAAAATTATGGTGGCAATGTAATAATGATTGTTTCTCTCACACACTGTAGCAACAATTTACATTTTATTGAAATTATAAATATCAACAATTGATAGCATATTTATACTGAATAAACTAAAGTTAGATTTTTCTAACATTTAAGGGCGATTAAACCGAACATTCAAACTACTCTCAATAGCACCAGTACCTAAAGAACACTATGTAGGAACAAGAGGCTCTGTCCGTAATTTATTTGAGAGTTATTTACATAAAAGGAAACGGTGTGTTGACATAGGGGGTGTACGAAGTAGATTTGCATCTGCCAATTATGGCGTACCACAAGGAACTGTCCTTGGGCCAATCTTCTTTCTAATATATCTAAATAATTTATTTTCTTTTCTTGCAGCATATCAAGTAAGATAGCTATCACTTTTAAGTCTCCACAAATCTGCCACCTATACTTGTTATATTCTATAGTTTGTAGCAATACATTCATATCACTGTAATTTTCCTTCATGTGGACAGCATGAGCGATTGGAATTGATGGCCATTTATTTGCATTGTGGAATATCGCTGCCTTTAGACTAAGTTTCGAGGCATCAATAAAATGTCTGCAGTTACTAGGATCATGGGAATGTGTAAAGCACTCATTAAACCATCAACGTCCTTGCAGGCAACCAAGTCATTTTCCATTTTGAAAAAAAGTATAAAATCTTTTTGACGACTTCGATACTTGGAAACATTTTTATGTAGTAATTTCCATTGTTGTAATAGAGATGCTAAAAGCTCCGCTTTCGCTTTGGACAGATTAAGGTCTCTTATAAGAGAACTTAATTCGCGTTGTTTAATTTTGTGTGGTTTATCACCTTACACTTCGGCAGAGAAATCGGGATCTTGTGATGTTGATGGCTGGACTAAGTCGTCATCTACATTATCATCCAATTGTTCATCAGAATCAAGACTGTATTCTTGAGTTGGAATAGGAATATGTAGTTCATCACTATGGGGAACCGGGCGAATGGCAGATGGTAAATTTTGGAGTCTTGTATTACCATCCCTTTTTCTTGTAAATACTCTCTCTAATAGGAGATATCACGCAAAAATAACAATTGGTAACATGATCTTTAGGTTCTCGCCAGATCATGGACACAGCAAAAGCCGTTGAACGTCCTTTTCCACTTAGCCAACTGCAAAGATTGTTCGCACAATTGCTGCAACATATATGTAGTGCTCATTTTTTGTCTTCATCTCCAATTGTGCAACTAAAATTCAACTGGTACGCCTTCTTAATATTGGGAGTAAAATCACGTTTTTGACACGCAAAAGTAACTTCACCACAAATATAACAAAAGTTGTATTTACACAATCTCGTGGCATATTTTCAAAATAGCACTATTTACTTTCGAAAATGAACGCTTCATGCACAAGGTACAAATACGACTACCTCAGAATGAATATTAGTTTTAGTGACAAATAAAGAGGTAGGTAGTTAGCACGGTCAGTATAGTATGTCTATTGTCCGTAGAATTCTAATTCTACCTGTCATTTGTGATAGGACCGCACATAAACTAGGGTTTATATGTGCGTTACATTTTATTATTTGCATTGGGAAAACCAGAGCCAACTTAAACTTTTGTTTTTTATATTGTTATTTAGCATGGCGAAGTTACTAAGAATTTGCAGTTTTTACCCCCGATACATGTGGGCTGTCGGCCAGTGAATAAGAGGGTACAATATTTACCCGCTACCTCACTGCGTTACCATGTTAGTGAAATATTTACGACCACCAGCTGTACAGAAAGTTAAGTACAAATATAAAACCTTATATCGTGTTAAAGTATCTTTATTGTTATATACGAAATTAACACAAAAACGTTAGCGATTTTAAGAAAATGCAACTTTTGTTCAAATATTTCTTACACTATTTACTTCCTATGTTGATGATGATATTAATATCGTTTTTCCTAAATAGATCACCATATTTCTCTCATACTTAAATGAAGTTTATCTAGGAAAATAAATGGGTACGTCTTTATTAAAATAACAACAATATTGCACCTAAACATTTATCCTCCTATTTATCAAATATAATAAGTAGAGCGTATACAAGTTTAATTCTAAGTAAATTGTATATTTAACTATATTAAAGTTTTCTTGCCGTTTGTCTTTTTACAAGTGTAAACAAAACCCCATCATGTCATGAGTATGAAGTTTACCTTATTTTTGAAATGATCGATTAACTTCCTTTGAAGCTGGATTTTGCAAACGGCACAGTACCTCACCATTTTATAATATGTATATTGTTACTAAAATGTGCAAAACAATACTGTTCCGGTACGAATTCATTGTTAAATGCCACAAACACCTGCTAGCGTTAATGGCGGACCAGTTAAATATCGAGTTTACGACACTCGAACCGAACCAGTCCTATCCGAAACATTAAGGTTCTTGTCAAATAAAAATCGTGAATAGATGGACTAGCCAATCAGGAACTTAGGGGATGTTTACAACTGAAGTGCCTTAGACTGTGGTTATCTCAGCAACAAACAAACCAATACACATATGTATCTTTGGATAAGTTCTTTTTTTCGGAGTCTCAAACATATAAATTCACCATATAGAACAAACAATTTTATTTCTCTGCCTATATATGACACAAAACATTCTTAATTAAAAACATTATTCTTTTTATGGACGTGAAGATACATTTATTATATTCCATATACTGAAATGAATCCATCTCTGAAGTGACTACCTAGGATCCGGGGCATGAAACTCTGAAACTCATGCCAACTGCGGGTATACTTAACATTATTATTGGGTAGTACAGAGATGAGAAATTTTAAACAACTGCACCTACGTGCTTCTCGAAAAACTTTACCAATCGAGTACAAAACTTACTTCATGAACTACCAAGAGTTCTCATTTTGCAAACTTTGTAGTTATGCTTGCTGACTTCAGAAACATACTTCGGCAACAGCTCATAAGTTGTCACAAAGCACAACACTCTAGATGCATCTAGAAATTCGGTCCGATGGACCTTTTCAGTCTTCGCCTACTAAGGACAAAATGTATGCAAGTGTCATAAACCTCTTAAGAAACTAATTATTCACGATACACGTTTCTGTTCACGGCAATAAGACGAGTAATTGCAAGCTTACTGTTTATGTTTCATTTAAATATAGTGCTTCACGAGGTTCCCAGACCTCGTGCGCGAACTTGATGTATATTACGTGATCTAAAGGAATGCTATTGAAGACGACAATTAAATCTACTTCATCTGACAAGGCAACAAAAGGTTTAGATGTACATTTTCTCTATTAGTATATGTACAGGTTGACTTATTTTCATGTGAACAAACGATTAATTATCCTTATACCAGGATACATTTTCGAACTTTAACTGTTCAACAAAATGGAAAATGGGTTGAAAATATTCGTAGATGTACTGAAAGTTTATTGGAGCAATTTACATATTGTTATGAAATTCACATACTTTCAAATATGCTTACTGTATGTTCAATAACGTCTTTGAGAAATATCTTGATATTTATAAGGGGGAGTATATATTTCATTTATTCTAGCTCTCTCTTTATAATTATTAGATATACGTTTTATGTTAAGAAATTGACACCTTTCAATTTGGTACATCTAGATTTTATTTAGTATTCATTGGAGGTGTTATGTTTCAAAATTAGTATTTTAAAAGTGACATTTTAGTATTTTATTAGATATTTTCATTTAAAAATGTAATATAATTTTTCGAATACGACATGGTGAAAAAGAAATACTTAATAACCATGCATAGTATAATTTTCGGTTTCTCGTAAATAAAGAAAAGAACGAAGAATTTTAGAAAAACATGTTTTATATAACAAATGCATTTAGTAAAAAGATCTACAAAACCCAACAGAAATTTTGAAATCGTTTAATTTGTTTACCTGAAAAATCAAAAAAACCGTCAAGATGGACTCTTATTTTATTGTTAATAAATAATTTCGAGTTTTTGTACGAAACATATACATTTTATTGAATTTATGTACAGAATGTTTTCAACGTAAAATTTAATTTTAAGTAAAATTTATAACCGAGATTTTTTTCATATCTCGCATCATTCATGAGATATAGCCTGTTAAAGTTGAAAATATCATTTTCTTAAATGAAAAATGAATTTTGTACGAAACAGTTGTTATAATTTGTTTTACCAGCGCATATTACATCTACACCATAATCTTCGCTATTTCTATATATTTTTCGTAATTTTAAAATGTAGACAAGCCATTTATTGAGTTGACAATGCTACAGATCAAATAATTGTTATTTGTGACGTACTTTCCTTCCAGTTGCCTAGCGCTAGCCCGGCTAGCTCAGTCGGTAGAGCATGAGACTCTTAATCTCAGGGTAGTGGGTTCGTGCCCCACGTTGGGCGCCACGTCTACCGTATACAATACTTACTTTATATTTTTTTGAGTTGCTCAAAGCATGTTACATAATAATGGAATATATCGTTGATAAAGAAAAATATTGTTACGATAAATCACCCCCAGCTCAAGTTTCGGTGGATGGGCCGTAGGTATAAAAATATTGTATTGTCATACACACCTTAGTTGTTATTTTTTTAGTGGAGATTAAATTTTCCCAGAGAGTGAGAGAGAAAGAAATAAGCGCCAATCCGTTTAGTAATTATAATTTACATTTTATACAGAAAATTAGTTATCAAGCGGATAAACTAACCAATATTAGAATTTTCAAGATCTTATGCAAAAAATGCAAATTTTATTTAATACGTTGGTGAGTCTTAATCGTACTTTAGCAAATCTAATAGAAATAGAAGTTGTTATTAGCTCACTACAGCTTTAGAATAGTTATTTGTATAACACCGATGAAATAAATAAATCAACTAAATTATAAAACTGATTTTATTAGAAATCAATAAAACTGAGGACTTAAAACTAGGTAAAACTGATATGCTTATGAACCAATCAGGTAGATTCTAAATGAAAATATCGAAATTTTAATATATACCTGAAAAACAATATAGAAAACAAGTACCATCAATAATATCTTAGTAAAAATATATAGTATATTAAACATATACACTGTATAGTATTTTCAAAGATCATATGTATACATAAATATATATTATAGAAAATAAACCCCTACCAAAGAATTTGTGATCACAAAACCCGAACATTTACCTTTATATAATTATGTAGTTAAATTCTCTATAATGCATGACAAATTTAATGAGTAATGTTATTTTAGATTTAAAAGAGTATATACATGAACACACTTCAAATATGAAAATTATTGATAAAATTTAGGTTATTTACCTTTGCACTCTCTGCTCAGATCACTTATTAATAATAAAATGAATAAAGATGCTGTAAATAAATTTAGAATAAGAATATTTTAACAAGTTATGTAGCGACACTTAGCTGGGGGTTTCTTCATAAGAAGAAGGTTTCCTGTCCAACGAAGGGGTATGATTATGAGAAAATCCACTCCTCCACGGTCGTTGAAGTTTTAGAAGTTTTCAGCAGCAAGCCAAGGAGTCCGTTGTACTCTGCTGAACCAATCCAGAATTTTTCCCAAAGTGGCTTTAGAAAATCACGTATACTTCGCCCTATATGTCTCCCAAGAATTTGTTTTTAAAACTATGCAGAGGGCATCCTACTCTACTTTAAATTAAGTATATTCTTAATAAGAAGAACCATTGAAATAAGAAACGAAAATTTCGGAGCCATGAAAACACCCTAAAATGAAATGAAATATGTTTGAATTTCTAATAAGTGACAAGCGCTAAATTTGTTATATTTGTTTTAGTTATTTACTTACGGAATACATTTTCCGGTATTTGATGAGAATATTCTCCCTTCATTATAAAAAAACGCTCCTGGTCAGCAACGGGGTATGAAATTTGCTATAAAAAAGCGGAAGACGCCATTTTAGCAATGGTCTCCATGAAGTAATTAAGTTATTCTTACCCCAGTTTATTCCGAAAACTATTAGCCATCCGTATTTTTACACTATACTGTCCAATAAATTTATTGTTACTAATTGACGTTAGGAAAATATTTAAAACAATACAATAAGATCAAAGATCTTTAATAATTCACAGCAGTACTAGGACACGTCTATCTTCAATGACGGAGTAATTAAAACTGCTCATATCATTTGAAATTCTATTTGCTAAACTTGCTTTAATTTATCAAATTTAGGCAATTTTAAATACATGTATTTGCAAATTTGGTTGTATACAGTTAAGTAGATTGATTTTAAATATCTAAATATTAATAAACCCATAAGGTGGCAATGTAAATGCTACAATAAATAAGTGGAAGTGTCATTTAAGCGCTGAGCTACATTTCGGTTATTTTCGAGCGCCATCTTTAAAATTCTTACGTGGGGTAAAGGTCCCACACTAGCCTCCTAACGCAGTATGGCTGGGACAGCTACAGTGAAGAAACGCGTATGTCCAGGGGCCTGGACGGCTGATTGGATTTTCAATAGCATTCAATAGTACAACGCACATGTCGGTGAATAACAAAGTTTATTAAATGTAATAAAATTTACAATAGCAATAAAAAACTAAAAATATGGAGTTAGTTATAAATAAAATAAAAACTTAAGATATGTCATGTTATTTCAATTACATGCAAAGCTCGAGAACGAGGAACCAGACGGCGAGTAGCTAGTTAACTACTAGTTTTTAATTTTAATTCGGAAGCTAGAAGTGGTAGTAAGCAAACGGTGAGAGCGGAAAAACATAAAATTAGTAAAAAAACAGTTGGAGATAAAAACCGTAAGCGATAAAAACCACAGTAAGTAGTAAAAAAAAAAACAAACGGTGTGCAAATACCAGGCAATAGCAAGCGATTTTATCTACAGCAATAATCATGCATACATGAACGGTCAGAGTGTAGGTGTGAATAACGTGACAAAACTAAATAAAACTGATACCAAATGAATAAAACGGTTTTCGGATTCGGTGAGGTGGGTAACATAAGTTACATTCGGATCGGAAAATGAAACGGTTATCGTATTCGTTGCAGCATGTAACACAGGTTACATTCGGATCGGAAAATACATCAATTATCGGATTCGGTATCAGTTTAAGGTGGAGATTATTCTGCCTAGACGGACAGACAGAAATAATCATAACTGTGGTAATTTGGTTCGGTTCAGAAATGTTAAAATTACATTAACACTTCATGAGGTGTTTGCCAAGTGCCTCAAACCCCATAGCTAAATGCCTTTTTTTTAAATGAAATTTCTGTTCGGTCACGTGGTACCTTGTCAGAGTTAATACGGAAAATTCTTAAGTATCAAAATATGAAGATAGTTCATTTATTAATGGTATGTCTAGATGTTGTACTAAATTCCCGATCTATAACAAGCTTCTAAAAATTATTTTAAAGTGACAGATTCCATTTCAATTCGTAAAAGTTCGAAATAGTTCAAATAAAATAAAGGGAAAACTACACTTTCTACCCACTCGGTAGAACAAAAGATGTTATTTTAACTCATTAAATAGGAGAAAAACGGTCTTAGCTAAAATAATATAAACGGTAAACAGTTTTCCTGGCATCCTCTCTAAATATCTTCTATGTTCTTTTGCCCAAGGTGCGGGCCTATGGCAAATATTTGGAACATTGTTATTTGTATAATATCGTGACAATCTAATAGGCCCCCAATCGAGCACAACTACTTTAATAATAATTTATATTCAATTTGAAATTTATTTGGCTAGTTCGGAAAACGGTAATTATATTCTGATACATTGAATCGGAAATTATTTTAAATTATTGGTTTTATACACGCATTTCAGTGAACTTTGTAACTATAAAAACAGAGACAAGAAACGGTGGCGATTGCAAATCGGTATGTACTTTCTGAACGACGGTTCAGAAAATAATAGTCAACGCGTGGTTAACTATTCGACGGACGGACGGGACAGAATTGATTTCTAATCTATTTCAATGGAAACGATTTGCGCTACAAGCGTTTAGGGAAACCGAAATGCGCAAGCTTTGAGCATGCGCATTATCTTGTAAATGTGTAACTCATTAGAATGATTTTTTTTTTAAAGACAAGGTAGGTAAATAAATTAAATTCAGACCTTTTTTCTCATTTTTAACTGAATTTACATATCGTAGGGGATCATGTAGATACTAGTTTAACCTGCCTAGCCGCAGGGAACTATGTTGGATGCTAGTGTTAGAATGAGAATGGAAAATAAGAATTTTTACTTGTTAGCATAACCAGAAGTCAAGTTATCGAAAGAATGTAAAGGTTTCATTAATATTCTTACATATAGTTTTGCTTTTAGTTCTCATAGATAGTTTTTCTTTCCGCTGTTTGCAAAATCCTATAAAGAATATGTTTCATAACGTGTAATAAATTCGCGCAAGTCGAGAACTTGAAATATTTCCTGTTGTTTTGTCTGCGACGCTAATACTGCCAGCGGCGCTAATAATTATTAACAATTAGATATCAACATAAAAGCCTACTAAACTAACCTAAAGCAATCACACGAAAGAATGAAATTATTATATAAAAAGGAGGAAAACCCAAAGAAATCAGAAAAGAATTTATAAAAAAATGTGTTAATCAGCGGACGTAGGAATTTGAACCCGGGACCCTTTGTACTTCTTCTTCTTCTTAACAAATGCATTCAGTTTTTAAAATATAAGACGTTGCCTCCCCGCATCGAAATCTGGAGCCAACCGCACAACCACATCGCGCAGCGCCGTGGTGTTAGTATGGTTGGACGGATCGTGACCGGTTTGGCTCAATAAAACTTACATTAAAAAGACGAAACTCCTGCCGCCTGTGGCGGCTTAAAATTGTTATTAAGATTGACCAACGATGTTTAAAAACTCAAACTCTAGAACTTACTTTTTTTAAAAAATTGGTATTTTTCACTGATTAATTTTGGTTGCTAAGACGGGGATAAACTCAATAGAAAAAACCCGTTCAAGGTAATTGTGCCACAACAGTCTGCTCACCGTTGGGAAGTTTCGGTTTATGGAAAGGAAATTTGAGTTTTAAGGTAGTTAGAATTTTTATAAGGTTTATCGGTCAAAAGGGAATTTTAATAAGAAAAAATTACAAAAATACAAACAGATTATAAACAAGAAAAAGGAAAGAGATAGTTAAAGAATAAAAATATGGTGGTGAAAGTGTATGATAGATAAAAGTTTTGGCAGAAATGAGTTTGGCTAGAGAGGCTGCCGAAAGATATTATTATTGATTGCTAAAGGGTTATTAAAACATATTCTGTAGATAAATTGCCTTGGCTTGTTTATAACCTTTATAAAATGACAAGCTAATCTTTAACAATTCAAAAGTGGTAGCCTAGTAAAGAACGATACTAGCTGTTCGCAAAAAATTATTCGTTAAAACGAGTTTAAGACGTTTATCTAGCACACACTGCCGGGATTTAAAACTATCCTCCCGACTAACATTGTATTTATCATCGTAAAGGCTGGCACATTGTGTAGCAATAGAGTTACTAGCAGCCTAATACATATTTCAGACATCCCGTACGAATTTAATATTCTGTACGTTAAAGACCTAATTATTGTTTCCATTCTGGCAATCTGGAAATCAGTATAAACCCATCTGTTGATTTACAAGCTTCCACCCACATACCTAGCTATAACCTAAATTGGCAAGAATTTCTGCAGAGGAGCAATAGAACTGCTTAATCACATTATCTTATAGAGTCAAATAATACAATTCAACAGATGTCTGCCATATATTTTGACGGGAACTACTCATTAGGGAAATTTATAGAATTCAATAATGCTTCTACATGCAGTTGGCGTCTTGTCAAATGTTCAAGTTGAGCCAACAATCTCCATTTTATGCTCGCAGTTCTTAGATGCGCCCAATTCTGATGCTCACATAATAAACCTCTTCAGATATCCAATTACTTTAACTTTATTCACAACTGAGCAAATGTTATATTTTATTTGGTGTGGGATTTAAATAGCCTTTTGTGCAAATATACAGCACAGTATGTAAGTAGAATGACTTTGTAATCTGAAAATCGAAATGCAGTTTCTTGAAAATCTCTCGGAAAGATGATTTGGTCTGGATTGGCAGTTTCGAGATTTGCTAGGAAAAACATACAGGGTGTTCCAAATTTAAGCTGTATTACAGTAATGCGCATTGAACTAGAGAGTAAAAGTTATACTGCTTGCCAATTTACTAAACTTTTAATATAATTATTGCATATTTTGTGGGAATCTCTTCGCTGCTTCTGTGTTAATGATGTTGGTTTTAGACATTTTTAATTTTATGATGCCAACTTTGTTTGTGAAACACTCCTCAGTATCAAATTTAAAAAAGTTATATTTAACCTCGATTTAGAACCTGGATCCCTTGACTTCGAATCTAAAAAACCTCTGCCTAATGAATCACTACTTCCACATCCAGATTCCCCATTAGGGTGGCGTGAAGAAATGAAATTAGAACATTCAAATAGCATTAACTCCCAAAACTTGTCTTTCGGGGAGGGGAGCTACAACTTTTTTCAGATTTTTCAAACAACATCTTCTGCCTCCAAGTTGACCTTGATTTATACCTTCTGTTCAAGAAATTTATATTTTAGCATTGGATTCAATTATCGATTTGTTGCGCTATTTAGAGGCTATATGGTGAAACATTAACAATATCTATAAAATAACAATAGACCATCAAATTCTGAGTTCAAGCATGTAGCATACCTTATATGTAAATCTAGCAGTTTCGGAGACATTTGTCATTTTATAAAAAACCTGACGGGTGCAACTGTTTGCAAGTACCCTTACAACTTTCTTGTTGTAGGAGATCCTTATTTGCTCTTTGGGATATAGAAAGAACAAATGGTGAGCTACAATCCGTATTGAAAATAAATTCCTTAATAGTATACCAAGTGTTCAGTTTCTCACGTTACATTCTGTCAAATTCAATCCTCAAAAACTTTTTTATTTCAAATGGAACACCCTGTATTTTTTACATCAAATTATTTAAAATTAAATTACCGTTTTCTAGAATATTCATTGTAGGGGTTACAATTACAACTTTTTGAATACCAGTACGTTTAAATTACACCCAAGAAAACTTTTTAGATTTGTTTATTATTTGTGGAGAATGTGATAAGGTAATATCAAGAACATGTAACGCATTTGCTACTCGATACCCACAAGTACAGAAACCATCACCTTACACTGTAAAATGTATATTGGATCATCTTAGAATATTTGGCTCTGTCAAGGCAGGAAATCTAAGGAGGAAGCCTTAGACATATTAGCTGTAAAAGAAATCTTTTTAACTAGTTTAAATAGTAATTTAAGTTTTCCTCAAAAAATTGTAATGTCACCACTTTATCGTTTTTCATGGTACAGTAAACATTAAGCTGCTAACGTTCTTAAATATTTTACACCTTGAATACATTAGCATTCGAGTTATTTCAGTAATGGGAATTGTGTCGATTATAAAGTTAATTTTTGGTAAATTTAGCATCATCTCTCCATACATTTCTCTTTACTACACAAAATCATTCTGGATTTTCAAAGAGTTACCTCAGTGACTTGAGAAGCGTTTAAGAAAACATGTAAACAAACATTTTCCAAAAAATAATTGTCACCTTCATGTCGTATTAAAATAAATTCACAGAAATCTTCTCTCGTCAGGAAATCTGTTTCTTTTAATTATTGAGCCATTTGGTACGAGAATAGACGTATGTTTTAGCAATACTCTATGATTGAATTCTTGGATAATTCCGATTCCAGACCAGCTTGTCCTAATGACATAATTGAAAATTCCCGAAAATGCCTCAAAATTGCTATTTCTACGTTTTCGTCGGCAACCATAGGCTTCCTCCTTAGAAGTCCTGCCTTGACAGAGAGAAATATTCTAAAATTATCAAATATGCGTTTTGCAGTGTATGGTAATGATTTCTGCTCTTGTGGGCATCCAGTAGCAAATGCGTTACATGTTCTTGATATTGCTTTATCGCATTCTCCATAAATAATAAACAAATCTGAAAAGTTTTCGTGGGTGTAATTTAAATGTAATGGTATTCTTTGACATAAGAGAATGACCGACGTTAATGATTGTTTATTTAATAAAATCGCCAATATCTCAAAAAGTTGTAATTTTAACCCCTACAGTGTATATACTAGAAAAAAGGAAATTTAGTTCTAAATAACGTTGTAAAAAAATACAGGGTGTTCCATTTAAATTAAAAAAGTTATTGACGTTTGATTTTGACAAAATGTGACGTGAAAAATGGAACACTTGGTATACTATTATGGAACTTATTTTCAATGCAGAGTGTAGCTCGTCTTATGTTCTTTCTATATGCCAAAGAGCAAATGAGGATCTCCTACACCAAGAAAGTTATAACGGTTCTTGCAAACCGTTACAACTATCAAACTTTTTATAAAATGTCAAATATCTCCAAAACTGCTGGGTTTGGATATAGCGTATGCTACATGCCTGGACTTAAAATTTGATGGCCGTTCCGAGAAGTCTATAATACATTTAAAATAAGCAAGTTGGTATCGACTTCCGGTATAACCGGAAGTACCACATGCTTGTAATTATTTTGGTTTGATTGGCCACACTGACTTTAGTAACTCTCAAAATTTTAAAAGGATATGTTTACCCGCACTCTATATACTTCTAATACTCCATCCACTATGAATCACCCTGTATATAGGTAGAAAGATCTAATTTAAAATAAGAAAACCACTAATGTCGTCCAAAATCGAAGCTTCTAGCCAATTTGGCGAAAAAATTACCTTCTGTTTTAAATACGGATAGGAGAACGTTTTATAAAATTAGTATGTGTACGTTATGAAATAAGACATATTACCTTTATCACAAAATCTGCGGCACGCCCGGGAAAATGATGTAGAGCGTAAGGACTTCATTAGTCGTTAAAAACAACAACATTCATTATTTTTAAGCCAACTTATGTAAATGTAAATATTATAACGATGGTAACCCTTCGTATCTCCTGCAGGCACTCAGGAGAAACGAAATTTCTGTGACAAAATCTCACTGTTTCCATTACACCCTTTCAACTAAATTACTTTCTAGATGAACTGCTGCATCAACACCTTTGATTATAATGCTCGCGGTCTCGTAATAAGTTTCATCTTGAGTGAGGAGTCGTAGGGGACAACTAGGAATTTGCCCTCGCCATGCGCCAGTGGCGTATACATTTTTTTCATAGTTTAAAAAGGATATGGATTATTTGACTTTGTGTTTTCTATATAAAGCACAAGAATGTGTAAAGATAGATAAACTTACAATATGCTGTTTATTTACTTTTAAAGATCTGATATGGCCCTGATATTATTTTCCTACTAAAACGCGCCAAGACAGTGCGAGAGCGCGCGAGTTGTACAAAAAAGTTAACTATTTTGATTGACAAGACCAGATAGCAAAAATTAAAATTCATTTTAAAGTAGATATTATCGTGTAATTTGTGCATGCATTTGTTTCTCAAAAGCATTATTAACTTATTAACTATTCATAGGTAAACTTACGCGATACGAAAGGTATGGTTTATTTCAATTAAATGCTCTTATTTTACTTTCACATCCACGTAGTGGATTGGAAGTATAGTACCTAATCGTAAAAAAAAAAATCAATTTTTTTTTTCTTGAAATAAGTTTAGAATGTCATGAAACGTCGAGATTTTAAATTTGACTGAAAAAAAATGTTTCTGTCTGTCTGTCGCTCTGTATGTCTGTCTCTCTGTAACTTTTATTTTCCGCACGTTTTCTTCGGAACGGTTGAAGATATTGACTTGAAATTTTGTACACGTATATATTATAACGAGATCTGGAACTAGATTATATTTTGAGATGATTCCGTTGAAGGCTTGGGGTTTAAATAGAGTTAAATAGGGGAAAATAAGTAAAGTAAGCTGGTATGAGAACAGAAACTTGAAATTCGGTGTATGTACTAGAAGTCAAGGCCTCACATTTTTTAATAATATTTTTCAACTCTAAACCACCACCCGCTACTTCTTTATTAAAGGGGTTGATAAAGTCAAATTGAGATATTCACTTGAAATTTGGTACACGTATATATCGTAACGACATCTGGTACTAGACTATATTTTGAGATGATTCCGTTGAAGGGTTGGAGATTAAGCAGGGGTAAATAGGGGAAACTAAGTAAAGCAAGCTGGTAACAGTACAGAAACTTGAAATTCGGTGTTTGTACTAGAAACAAAGGCCTGAGATTCATTTATAATATTTTAATTAATTATTTTTATTAATCAACCCCTACTCCTATACATCTGGAACTAGATTATATTTTGAGAAGATTCCGTTGAAGGGTTGGGGGTTAAATAGAAGTAAATAGGGGAAAATAAGTAAAGCAAACACGTAAGAGTACAGAAATTTGTGATTCGGTGTATATACTAGAAACCAAGGCCTCAGGATTCTTGCTAATATTTTTCAAACCCCACCACCTCCGCTCCATTATTAATGGGATTGATAACGTAAAATTGAGATATTGACTTGAAAGTTAGTACACGTGTATGTATTGTAATGACATCTGATTGAGATGATTCCATTGAAGGGGTGGGAGGTGGTAGTTTGTGAATAGGGGAAACAAGTAGGGTAAACTAGAAACCTCATTTTTAACGTACATGGTAGAATCCAACGCCTCAAACTTTTCTATGACATAAATGTTATTTAAATTCTATGACCAATAATTTCCACATACTAGAGTGCAAATCTTTTCAGACGTTTCCTTTAAAGTGACTTGGATGAAAAATCTGGATGTGTAAGTAGTGATTCCTTAGGCAGCGGTTTTTTAATTGACTTCATATTACAAAATCGTACTTTCTAAATACTAAGTTATAAGATGTATAATTTTTATCTATAAAAGGGATTCTCAAATGAAAACATTTTTTTGATTTCTAAAACTGGTAATATCGCTCGTAGAGAAAAAATTTCATATTACTCTGTTGGTGATCGAATGCTGAATGACTTTCAAAATGTTCGTCCGTCTGTCTGTCCGTCCGCCCGTCCGTCTGTCCGTGTCTGTCCATCCGTCTGCTCGTCCGTCACGTTTCTTGTAAGCAATATAGCTTCAAAATAAAAATCCGATTGTATTGAAATTCAGACAGTACCTAAGTTAGTGTCAGCTAGAGGAAGAACCTTATTGTTTTTGAAGAAAATAGATCAATAAATATAAATGTTATTAATTATTTAAGTTTAGAATAAACATTTTTCATGTTTTGTAATTAAACAAAAAATATCTAAAACTAATATTATTTGCAAACAAACTGAGAAGAGTATTCTACAGAATGTGCAACAATTATAAAAAAGTGCAGTAAATCGGCGAGGTTAGCTTGTTGATATAACATTTGTTGCTTAGCAACCAATGCGAAACGAAATTCTGTACAAAATGTCATTAAATGAATATTTTTCCAGGTTGTCATAGAAAAACGTATTGTTTTCTTAATATTGTTGCTAGAAATGTAAGGTTTTAAAGAACGTAAACATCTCAGGAAACAATTTCTGCCTTTGCAATTAAAATATTTATTAAGTTTCAATTGAAGAATTACCAATTCTACGTGATAGTATTGGTAATTCTTTAAGTAATCGAAATATTTTAATACAAATCTCCAATGATACTTGAATAAGTGAATTTTTATTGTGATGTGACCTATAATACAGCAAAATTATTTTGTTAAATGGCGACAGAACAGTGTTTCCAAAATGATTTTGTTTAAAAAATATCTTCCGGAATCTATTCCAAAATTTGTTGCTTCACTTCATGTAATATTTATAATTAGTTCCAGCAGAGAAATGCTATTCCGGGACAATTCCCTTTACATTTTGGTTTTACCCTACTAATATTACTTATCTCGAATTGTAACATAGTCTTCTATAACCACTAACCACTAGAAATGTTCCATACGTGCGTTGGTATAGGTATTGCTGTGACATTTAAAGAAATCTATAGGCACGCCACTGCAAAAAATTATTTCACTGAATACCCTACCGCCAGAATATTACAAATATTACAACCGTTAGGGAATGTCTACGAACCCAATTATTATTAAATTTTATCTCATATTTGGTCCAACGTAAAAAAAATATTTTTATTACTCGTGATTATATGAACTGTGGCTGTTGAGAGATGAAGGTTTAGAAAAAGTTGGAATTAAAATGAATAAATACCAAAATTGAGATGAAAAAGTCATTATATGAAAAATTTAAAAAAATATGTATATTTAGTTTATGAAATTCAGGAGTTTGCACATAAAAAAGTTGAGAGCACATAAAAAAGTTGAGAGTTCTCAAAAAATATATGAAACGGAAGCCATTTCATATAATATATTACTTCTATTTAAAGTTGTTTTATCAAATACAATGTGTCATCCAGAGTGGCATAGAAAATCACAAATATGTAATTTCATTTATTATTGATGAAGAAATGAAAACCTATTATAAACCAGATTTTCAAAAGTTATGAATTATTTTTTTTATATTCCTCGTGTCTATCCACGTATATACACGAGATACTTTTGGAAAAAACAAAATTTACCACGTGTCATATATATTTAGTTTCATTGTTATTCAACAACATTAATAGCTAGGCAGCTGGTGGCAGACATTTTTATATGATTTTATTGTGTGACTGAAGTTGAACATTGTAAAGACAGTCATTACAGCGTTGCTGATATTTTAATTAACAGTATAATAAACATGCAATAAAAAAAAAGCTTCTATATGATTTCATTGTAGTAGAGACTCAGAATACGAAAAAGTCGTCTAGAGACATGTTCCGTGGAACATTGAAAGGTAAAAATGTACTGAGTACTTTATTATATATTACTTAACATGTATATACACCCCCTAAATTCGTCTGGCGATACCGGTGTCCAAGCACCTCCCAGGAGTGGAAAACAGAAAAAAACGAAAAATTAGGTATTTGTCTCATCTTTCTGCAAAATTTTTTATTTTTGATAAATTATACATTATAACAAAGTTATGGCCATTTATAGGTAAGAGAAATGTATTGTTTAAAGCGTACACTGTCTCCTAAAACCTAGCATAGTTCTCTTATCGCGCAAATATTTATTTTGCTATTTTCGTAAATTCATTCCACTTGTGATTGTAGGCAGATAAACGAAAATTTGAAAAAAATTGATAAGAATAAAAGTTGTAGTCTATACTATCTGGATTAGACCAGTTTTTTCGGTTTTAGTTTTGGATTATAAATAAGCGAGTTACGAAGAAAATAGTTAGTTGTTAAAAATGTAATTCAACCCCCAGGTGCAACTATCTCTACTCTGTCGTTTTCCCTCGCACTTTAACACGTCTTCCCGCTCGTCACCTCGGCCCGCAAAGCTCTTCTATATGCTCACATATGATGAATGCATGCATACTCCTGTGTAGAATATTGATTCATTACATGTTTTTAGTGGCGTTTAATTAGCTATTGTTATATATTTATAACATTATGGTGAAATATGGAGTCTTCATCAAGTAATACCAAAAACGAATTAAATGCGGAATTTAAATTGCCGATTAAAAGTCGAAAATCACTTAATTCAAGAAAATTATTATTTTTTAATCATGAAGAGGCAGATACTAGAATAATGCTGCACATATTATCAGCCAAATCTGAAGGTTTTACAGAATGCATTATAAGCTGTAAGGATACTTGCTTCATTTTATAGAGAGTTTTGACGTAAATGTTTACATGCAGACAGCACAAATGAAAATAATAGATATAAATTCTATCAATCTTGATAACATTTTAAAACAGAATATATTATTATTATTTCACACAATAACTAATGGAATTGGGAAAAAAAGTGTGTGGAAAATCTTTGAAACAAATTTCAGTCTGCTATCGCGTTCATGTGAAAAGTCTGTTTCTTTAGAAGTAACAAAATTTAAGGAGTTGAAAAAGTTTTGCATGTTACTGTACTCTCCCATTAATTGCGATGATATTAATGCTTTGAGGGCGAAGATGGCGTCTCAAATCAGTATAGACAAATTGCCCCCTATAAGTGACGCCTTGAATCAACACTGTTTGAGAGCATTTTACCAATTTATTATATGGAGCAGTGCTTTAAACCCAGTTATTAATATGCCGAATCTTTTGGAGTACGGGTGGAGAATAAATGAAGATTATTCTTATTCGCCTGTATGGACAAATAAATCGCCAATGTCAACTCTGACTGCAGAAATGTCATTTTCTTAATCTAAAACAGGTAAAAGTATCGCGAATCGTTTAAACTACGTTTTTCTAATAAATGTCATTTCAGGATGCGCAACCATGAAGTACCAGTGCAAAAAATATAAATTGTCGTGTTTGGGAAACTGGTGTTGTTCGGCTGGGAACTCTTGCCAAAATGATTACACAGACAAAATTACAGTTGTAGATGAAGAACTGGACGATGAATTATATTAGCAAAATGATAATTTCGGAGATCGTTACTTTTGTATTTTATTATAATGTGCATTTTTCAATTAATATGAAAATGTATTACTTTCATCAATTTTATTTGTTTAGTATTAATCTTAATTGGTTTATAAATAACAATATTTCTTATTATTATTGTGGCATTTCACACTCATATTATTATTAAGACAAGTAAAGGGTGTGTATAAATAATCATTAATTATAAAAGCAGTTTTTCCTCCCAAAATTCATCATTCTATATTTTAAAAACTATGTAACTTAGGTCATTAGTATCTACATTAATGTATTTTTAACTTATTTTTGTTAGACGATACAATTTTTTTTGTTCAAAGTTGGCTTCAGCGCGTCAAGATACTTCAGAAACGTTAGATCAGAACCTTAGAACAAGATCTTTATATTGTCCTTTTTAGGGGACAAAGGGTGGTATTAAGTATAATTTTTTTATCAAAACTTGGCTTTAGCACGTTAAAGTACTTTAGAAAAGTTACATAAAAGCTTTAGGACAAGACCTTTTTCTCCTTTTTGGGGGATGAAATGGATGGTAGACAAAAACTGATGGGGTAGATTTTTTTTTAACATCAGAATCACTTTCAACACGTCAAAAAACAGGATCAGATGGGTTTGATCAAGTTGTTTACAATTATTTTCTTTCTCCTTTGCTTTTATGTATGTACAGGGTGTTTAATAACACCGTGCAAAGAATTTAGCTACCAACGTGTCGAAAGTGAAGGTGGGTTCATCATACAAAATTTTTAAATGCGTATGCAAAGAAACAGTTTTTAGTTTTTATCTGAAAATAACGTAGTCGGAAAAAAATGAAATTTGGCACATCTCGATTACTAATGAAAAGGCATCCAACGAAATTATTTCGTTCACCTAGCGTGTATACTAATTGGTGATATTAACTACCCTTCTCATAATTCAGTAAATATCATTCTGCCTGCTATCTTTTATTTTAATTAAAAAAAAAAACAATCAAACATTATGTTTCATTTAGAAACTTTTTTAGCTCTTGAAAAAATTTCGTAAAATTGACCGTTTTTGAGAAAGAAAAAACAAACTAAACAACATCTGTCTAGGTGATCAAGCTCTAGGGACTAATGTGATTATACAGGGTTGGGCAATAGTCCCGGAACGGCTCGAACGGGACCGAACGGGACCTCGTATCAACTTCGGGTTTTCGACACTGTATTCAGCGAAATTTTTAGAACTTCTTGACATGTATTTCAGGACTGTGACGTCATCACGTTCGGAGGTGTGACATAAGTGTCAATTTTTTTAAATGAAACACCCGATATATTTTTCCACATTTGTATACTTTAAGGAGTCCCAAATTCAACGATGTAACGTTTGTATGGATTCTGTTATGTAATGTGGTCTCAATAAGGGAAAATTAGAAATTATAATCGTAATTAACAGAGAATAGTTTTATTTTATTAAATGTTCAAATTGGAATCCTTCCACTGCCTGACAATGTGCTAGCCTGTCCACAAATTCCCGCTGAACATTTTGGAGGGACTGAGGTGTAATATTATCAGCAACCGCTAGAATTCTTTCTTGAAGCTCTTGTACCGTGGCAGGTCTTGTGCGATACACCGCAGACTTCAAATGATCTCAGAAAAAAAATCAAGAGGGGTTAGGTCAGGTGACCTAGCTGGCCATTCGATATGACCCCTTCTACCTATCCATCTCCGGGAAAATACAGTGTCCAAAAAATCTCTTACAATTCTGGCATAGTGTGGCGGAGCTCCGTCTTGCTGGAAGTACACGTCATTTGCGATCACCTGAGGATTTTCGTGGTTGGCAAATATCTGAATTACAGCGGGTATAACTCTTTCGTGTAATAAAGTTAAATAGGTATCAGCAATTAAATTACCATTTAGAAAAAACGGCCCTATTACATGTGTTCCAATTATACCCGCTCAGACATTTACTTTTTGTGGATGTTGTGTGTACATTTCTTCCATCCAATATGGATTCTCAACAGACCAATAGCGACAATTGTGACGATTGACAAATCCATTTAAACAAAATGTAGCCTCATCGGAAAACAATATGCGACCTACAAACTGTGGTGTCTCGTCTAAGAAATTCATAATTTGTTGGCAAAACTGCATTCGACGATCAGGGTCATCTTCCGCAAGTTCCTGAAGTAAGCTGACTTTGTACGGATGTATTTTATTTCTCCTGAGTATTCTTCGAATGGATCTTTCACTGTTACCAGTTTCTAATGAAAGTTTCGGAATTGACGTTTTAGGCTCCTCCTGAATCGCTAACAGTACATCTAAAGCTCTGTCGTCGTTTATCGCTGTTTTTGGGCGGCCAGTTTTTGGTAAATTCTTGACATTTCCCGTATGTTCAAAATTGTGCAAATTTCGACATGCTGTCGACTTGGAAATCGGGTTTCGCTCAGGAAAGGTATCGTTGAAGAGGTCCCTTGCTTCCTGAAGGGATCGACGCCTCTCTCCGAATCCAATCATCATGAGTAAAGTTATCCGTTCAGTGTCGTTCAGTTAAGCCATTTTAAAGACACGTTTTTAGAATAATAAATTAGTAGTACAAAAGTAATGTCACAGTGACGTTTATACCACGACTTACTTAGATAAACTAGTAAAATAATGAGAACAATTTAACTATGACCTGTATTTTTATTAAACGACTACAAAAAAACTTGTTTACGTGGGCCTTAGTTTTGTAAAAAAAAATGGTAAAAAAAGAGTGTCTTTTTTGGATACAGCTGTTTGAATATCCACTGTTCTCTGTTAATTACGATTGTAATTTCTAATTTTCCCTTATGCGACCACATTACATAACAGAATCCATACAAACGTTACATCGTTGAATTCGGGACTCCTTAAAGTATACAAATATGGAAAAATATACCGGGTGTTTCATTTAAAAAAATTGACACTTTTGTCACACCTCCGAACGTAATGACGTCACGGTCTTGAAATACATGTCAAGAAGTTCTAAAAATTTTGCTGAATACAGTGTCGAAAACCCGAAGTTGATACGAGGTCCCGTTCGGCTGTAATCGAGCCGTTCTGGGACTATTGCCCAACCCTGTACTATTAGCCAAAACACTAAGTAAGCTGGTGTCAAATTATAAAGACAGTATTACGTTGTTTCTCGTAATACTGTCCCTGTGCAGTTAAAATATAGTGATGTAGTAATATCATTAAGTCCAGACAATTTGTAATATACAGAGTGATTTACCGCAATATGCGGAAAATAAAATGGTGCACTAGTTTTCTATGTGGGAAACTCCCTGCAAAATTTTCGAGTGATCCAAAATAATTTAGTACATTTCTTTGCAATGATGCGCTACTGAACCATGGAATTTGGCTACCCTTAATGATTCAATTGTTTACGCGTATTTACGCATGCGCCGCTTCCTGTCTTATTCAAGCGATTGGAAGTTGTTTAGGTATGGTCAGTTTCTTTTTGGCTTCCGTTTGGATTTTTACGTTTTGAAAATTGTATTCGTAGATCGATACCGGCCAATATGCCAGCGTGTACATCGCATGAATACTACGATATGATTTTAACTTATAGTGCAGTGAATGAAAATCTTGCAGCCGTGTACGAGAATAGGACAATGAAAGAACAAGGAAATATCACCCTAGATATCACCCCTATGGATTTCTTTTGCAGGTTTACATGAACAGTTTGGTGTACGCTAAGTCAATAGACTCCCTAGAACAGTTACAAGTCATTGACAATGCCTCGAATCTAATTCGAACATTTTCATCGACTTTTCGTTACTCTCAAATTTTCTGGGGTGCTGTTGTCTAAAAAAATTATTTTAATCCTTGCTATTTCTGTTGTGTGGTTAAACCTAAAAAGTCACTACTAACTCCTCCAGCTTCGCCGTCAGTCCCAAGTCTGATAAATGAGGGGGGGGGAGTGATATGGTTGCACCGCGTTGCGTCAGATTATTTGAAGCAAGGTAATTTTTTTTGTCACATTTTTTTAATTTTTCATTTTTTTAACTCCTTTTTATATGGGGACAACTTGCTTGTAAATTTTCCGCATGTTGTGGTAAATCACCCTGTATAATACTCAAAAATTTGTTTTCTTAAATCCATCTGTCTGACGCTGTATCTCTTTAAACATGAGACTTACAATAAAATTATATATACCAAAAGTGTAGGAAATTTTATACTTTTGAACTTTGTCTCCATCATTTATCTCGTAGTATCGAGCGTTACCAAATTTTTCGAAAAAAACCTTTTCTTGCACCTTTAATTCGAGATGGCGGTTAGCGCCACACCCCATCCCCAAGGTCGAAAACTTGTGTTTTTTATTGTAACGATCACGTTTTGTAAGAACACTCAGTACCGTAAATTAGATAAAGCGCGTGACTATTCTATTTAATATTTGAATTCAAATTATACGCGCTTAAATTTTAGCGACTAGTCATGCTTGCTAGCGAGTAGTTGTAGTACGCAGGCATATTCCTACGCCAGGTCGGGTAAAGAGACGCTGGAAAGATGGCGTAGTGGCTGGTGGCCGTTATGGGCGTAAGAATTAAAAACCGCCTTTTATTGTACATAAATGTATACCGGGTGTTAGAAAAGTATGGGAACGGTGAAGAATCTCGAACAGTTTGCATCAAATCGAAAAATAAAAAAATACGCGTCAAAAAGTTTTCAAAAAACTATCTACTGATACCAAAAATGACCTCCCCACCCACCCCCAGTGTGTGGGGCGAGGGGCAACTTTAAAATTTCAAATGGAAACACCTATTTTTTATTACGGAATCGGATTCTACGGCAAAAAATACGTAAGTTTTATTCAGGACATTTTTTTCGATTCTTGCACGGTGTCACTGTAATCGCAAAAAATGAAAAGAATGCATGGCTGTTTCAAGAGTAGCGTCTTGTGCCCATAAAGAAAGTCCAATTCAAAAACTGAAAAACACGTATTTGTTATTTTTACGAAATCTCTCCAATGACATTGGATTCGACTCTCCCACCCCCAACCCAGGGGGTGGGGCGGGGGACAACTTTGAAATTTGTAATGAAAATCCCAATTTTTTATAGCGGATTCGGATTCTACAGCCAAAAATACGTGAATTTTATATCGGACATTTTTTTCGATTCTTGCAAGGTGTCGCTGCAATCGCAAAAAATTGAAATAAACCTGAAGTCTCCATAAGTTTGTAAATACAGCTACTCGTGTTGACAAAAAAACATTCAGTCCAAAAAACAATATCTGTGATATCTTGATTTTTATGAATGTTTTTTTTAAGTGTTGTTAATAACAGTATTTGTTTTGTGAAATTTCTACGAGTTGTAACATTTTTTGCGATTGCAGCGACACCTTGCGAGAATCGAAAAAAATTCCCGTTATAAAATTCACGTATTTTTGGTCGTAGAATCCGAATCCGCTATAAAAAATAGGGATTTTCATTACAAATTTCAAAGTTGTCCCCCGCCCCACCCACTGGGTTGGGGGTGGGAGAGTCGAATCCAATGTCATTGGATAGATTTCGTAAAAATAACAAATAGGTGTTTTTCAGTTTTTGAATTGGACTTTTTTTATGGGCACAAGACGCTACTCTTGAAACAGTCATGCATTCTTTTCATTTTTTGCGATTACAGCGACACCGTGAAAGAATCGAAAAAAATGTCCTGAATAAAACTTACGTATTTTTTGCCGTAAAATCTGATTCCGCAGTAAAAAATAGGGGTTTCCATTTGAAATTTTAAAGTTGCCCCTCGCCCCACCCCCTGGTTGGTGGGTGGGGAGGTCATTTTTGGTATGAGTAGATAGTTTTTTGAAAACTTTTTGACACGTATTTTTTTATTTTTCGATTTGATGCAAACTGTTCGAGATTTTTCACCGTTCCCATACTTTTCTAACACCCGGTATAGTGATTAATAGCTGCGAATAGAATCAGTAAAGTAGTTATTATAGTTTATAAGTTCTGTGTTACTGTGCTCCATTGCCCATAACTGTGGTAATGCAGTGTTTTCGACGAATGAGCTGTGAGTACAGACTTTTATATTATGTATGTCTCTCGTGATGCTAATTTTACTGTGTGAAGCCGATTGCGAAAATGCAGAATTGTTGACGGCCTTCAACACCTCATGTCACGTTTGGAAAGTAATATTTTTCGTTGTATCCTGTGTTACCGTCTGATAAAGATTTCTCTTACCCCATAAGAAGACAATAATAGTGCGTGAATCATTTCATGTGAACGTTATGTTTGCGTAACTATCTCGTACCGTATTTTGACATCTCCTGTGTGTTTTGGGCATAAAAACATAGTGTTCAATGGTCGAACCAGTTTATGTGTCGAAATATTAATTGTCGGGCCTTTTTTGTAAATAATTTTATGTACAGTCTAAAGTATTTCCTTTTGTGTTTTTTGAGTTTGTTTATGTTAAAGTAAGAATTCTTTGTTTTACCGCTCTGGCCAGATCGTGTTTAGTTTAGTTTAATTATTTGCCGTATACGGATTCTTATTGTGTACAGTTTGCTTTGTATTTTGTATCTTGTCTGCTGAATTTTAATGATTTGTTTATATGATTATTCTGAAGAAAGTTTTTGTACAGTTTACTCACAAACCCTGATGTCAAGTGCTCTGCTTCGTTTGTGCGTTTTTTGTATATCATTAAAGTAAATTAAACTTAATGATTCGTTTTATTTTCCCTAAAGAAAATATTATCGTTTCATTATCCGGACCTCGACTTAAACAATATATATCAAAATAATTACTACTCCACCTTATGAAGGGCAAGAACCCCGACTGATTGGACCATTTACTTACTTTCACATTTTTAAAGTAAATTGTGGATATTTCCCAAAAACCAGCAACGTACACGTCAGCAAATGTTTTTCTCTACTTATGAATATAAAAATTAACATTTTAAAACCAATGCAAAGTACAATGAAATGACTTATAGCGCTCTATTTTTTGCAAGTTAACAAATAGTTTTATAAAAAATTTGGAGGCGATGACTTCAGTCAACCATTTATATTTTTGATAAATGAATTTTATAGCAATAGCTGAAACAATAAAATAACATAGGAGCATTTTTTGTTGCAAATCTGACATTCATTTATTTAAATAATCAGCAGCAACCGAACCCGGTAGCTGCTCTAGTCGGTCAGTTATATCAATACCTTCATTCCATATTATTCTTAACTAAAATGAAATCATGTACTCGTATTGCCACCAGCTCCCTACCTATAAAACCTCTGCTCTGCAATTTAGTCCAGTACTCAATATCTGATGAAACTACAGCGTGACCATATATTTCTTCATAAATAAAGTTATTTGATAAATGCATATGCCTTGGAGTAGACGTGGCCGTTTAATTATCTTGAAAAAAAATGAGTTGTGGCTTTTTCTTTTATAGAACTCTGAATTCAATGGTCAGAAAATATTTATCATTAGTTTCTGGATCGTTTAGCTTAATACGTTTTGTCTTAAAATTCTTGTGTATAATCCAGTGTCATTGTGCTTTAAGCGAGGTAGTTTACTTTAAGAGTAACTTTTATTGTTGAAATGTGAACAATTTTAACAGCTGTACTGCAGAATTACTTTATATAATTTACTTTGTTTCTTATGTAGATAGGAAAAGAGGCAAACAGTGTGTTCCTTTCTGTCCCTCGATTGGGAAGCATTGCAATCGTGAAAAAAAACGTGGAAATTCGAAGAGTCAGTTTTATTCAGATTTTCGCATTTTAGGCAATGTCTGCCCGTCTATTCGTCCGCCCACTCGTCCGTACACCCGTCGCGTTGGACGGTCGGTCGGTCGGTTGGACTTTTCCAAATTTCTTAAAATATTAAGTAGACCTAAATGTATGACTAAATTTCATTTAATTTTTGTTCTATGATTTTACGTAACATGTAACGCAAATAAATCTTATTAATAGTAATAGTCGAGTCGCTGTATCGAAATTTAAAAAAACCCAAAAAATGTTCAATACTTTACAGATTTTTTTGAAACTATGAACTATGAAATATCTTCTTGGGTTCATAAATCGGAAAGTTAAGAGTTTTTTCGGTCGAACCTCCGACATTGTTAAATAAACAAATTAAGTTAACAATTGAATAACTTCCTGAATAATTATTCAAAATTCCTGAATTTTTTAAGGGGGTTTTGGGGGTCGTTGATTACGAATTTGATATTAAAGAGTTCAAATTCAAAATGACGGAATCAAAATGGCGCATAGGTTATTAAATATTTTTAACTAACAATTGAATAACTACCAGAAAAATAATTGAAAATGGCTGAAACTTTTTTGGGGGAGGAGGGGGGGGTTCCAGAGGTCGCCGATTACGAATTTGATATCAAAGAGTCCAAAATAAAAATGGCGGTTGTGACACTAATTGTTTGGAATATTCTCTGTGAATATTCATAATTGTATCGGAAAATTTCCAGAAAAGTTTTTTAGGTAGCAAAATATTAATTGAACATGGAAAATTTAGAATTGAAAATGGAGGATTCAAAATGGCCGAATTATCATCCATTATTTTAAATATTTTTGTAAATCGTCGTAGTTGCAACTGATACTCCATTAAATGAAATTTTGAAATCATTTATTACAAACCTTTTATTAAAAGCCAAAATGTAAAATGGCGGATATTCCAAAATGGCGGATATCAAAAAATTCAAAATGTTGTCCTTGTTTGCATCTCAAGAATAATTTTTTGACGTTCAAATTTATTAAAAATTTTTGATACGGGTTTCGGGAGCTAAATAATTAAATAAACACTCAAATTTTTTGTTACTTATATTGATTTTAACTTTACAGTACCAAGAATTTATGTACAATCTTTGACAGGAAGCATGAACGAATAAAGAACCGCTAATTGTAAAAAATGGATGGAATCCATCTTTTCTCTTCAATGAAGCTTCTTTTAAAGATTTTTTACACTATTCCCCGACGACGGATAGTTCTTCACCAAAATGATCATCAGGATTGGTCTCGGTTAATGTACAGATAATGCACGGGTCGATGTATGATTTATGACAAGAAGCATGAATAAATAAAGGGTTATCGCCTTTGAACATTTAAAAAAAATTATCGTTTCTTGTAATAGAAGCGTCGTACAACGATTTCTTAAGTTCCTGTCAAACTTTAAATAATTCTTCGTTGATGACCTCTTCATCCATTGTCCTAACCTGCGTGCATATAATGCATGATCGGGAGAGAGGGGGTGAATCTGGCACCGAATCTGTCATTCTAAAAAAATGACAACTCTCAGAGAAACCGAGTTTTTTAATATAACAAAGTGTTAAATATGAATATGCTTAACGTACAATTCAAATGTTATTGGTTTGGAGTCCAAATCAGTTATTGTATTCAAAGGCCGTTACTAATAAGCGTCTACTCCGCAAGCGTACGGTCGGAAAATCGCTCCGTTTTTTTTTTAATTTCTGGAAAATGGTTTTGAATTTTTGAATGAAATAAAGTTCAAAGTTAAGCCAATAGACATACCTTTCGACTGTTTTTTGTTTGAAATTGTTATCTATAATGGGCTTGGAAATTTTTTAAAAAGTCTCGTTTTTTTTTTAAACAATCAATACGAATCATTATTATAATTACAGTAGCGTTTAAATCAAGTCAATACGATTATTAATTACAGAGATATAAGCTTTTAAAATCTGCAAATAACGATACGGCTTGCTGCAATGTCCGAAACTCGAGCTGGCCGGCTGTGACGTAATCGGCGCCGATGTCGCACGCCGCTCGCCTTATTTGAATGAATTTATATAAGTGAAACAGTCTTATTTTGAGTTCCTAAGTAGTTGTGACAATAATGGAGCAGGGATTTGTTCGTGGACAGTCGGATAACTTGCCAAAAATTGACTGAAATAAAGAACATTACCTAATATGTTTAATTATTATTCCCATTGGTTACTCAGCTTGATATACAAAATATAATCAATTTTCGCCCTGGGGCTACATAACAGCAAAATATGTTTTCTTAATTCTCACACAGCGAATTCACTTTTTAAACCTATCTGGAAAAAAATATTTACAATATTTAATAAAGCTCGGTAATGCGGCATCAAAAACTTAAAAACTTGGTAAGAAAATTTTAACCTCATTAAAAAAATGTAAAGATATATGCACCGATGTACTAAATCACCCTGTATATTTAAAAATAATTTTTGTGCACTCTTCGACACTACACCAGTTACATACAAAAAAATTTGAATTATTTTAATAAGAGCAATATTATTATTTTTTTTTAATCTTATTTTAATGCCTTATTTTTATTAACGTCCTGGCGGAGTTCAGCTATTGCTGCTCTACCACTCAACCAGGACACGTACACATAGACATCAACACAACAACCATTCCCTGCGATATTGCCATCTATCACAGCTGAGACTCGAACTCAGGAGAGATAACAGCGACTAGACATGTTGTGCCACCCAACAGCGGTCTAAATCACTGCTACCGTCTTGGTAACACATGAAAAAACGCCACCAACATCCATACCCTGGCGAGGATTCGAACCCGGAACTCCGTGGTCGCAAGCCAAACATTTTTTTCCATTTAAATATAATTTTATTAATTAAAATATTGCATTGTATAAAGCTTATTTCTAAAGGTATATATATGAATATCACATATAAAAGTAGGTACGTACAGTACATTATTTGTCACGTCCTAAAACTACACAAAAAGTATAATATAGAACATGACACAGCCGATGGTATGGCTGGAGACTTTAGAAAAACACGGCTCTTTTTATTTTTATGTTTTATCTGGATATTTCTTTATCAATTTATATCAATTATAATCAATGTGTTGCCTTAGCTTTAATCGAGCTTAAAGCTCATTAGTTCGAGAGTTTCTTGGCGGAACGAAAATAGCTCAATTAACAAATGCAGGAAAAATGTAGAATTAAAAACCTGCTTTAGACAATATTGTCAAGATATAAAAATGATGATTATGTGTGAGCATTTACTTATAAAAAAATAAAATTATAAGGTATCGACGGGTAGGGGGCAGGGGTAAGTGGTGGGGTGTGGGATTTGGGGAGGGGGGAGTTTGTTGTTTTGTCGGGTAGTGTGTCTTGTCGGGTTAGCAAGCCAAATACCTTCAGCATTGCTCCACCGAGCTGGCTGGGATATATGACTGATACACTGTTGGGACACCCTGTATGTGAGTGCTGGGTAATGTAAGTATTGCATTATGTAGGTAGAGATAACTATTACAATTTTAAGTTAACTTCGAAATGGTCTTCACAACAAAACCGATTACTTGTACTCGAAAAGGTGATATTATTCTTTTTATCTCTCTTTATTGCATCACACCATTGTTTTCGTGTTTTTTCACCTTTTGGCATACTTATAAATAATTTGTTTGGCGTAGTGATTGTTGTATTGGTACATCGAGGCACAACACAGTATTTGTAACGAATATTTTGTGTAGCCATCTCTATAACATCGCAGCAAAGCATCGGTACTATGATCACTACGGGGTAAATGGGCGTCGATGACATAGTGCACTCAGTCGAGCTGCTACTAGGAAAGATGGGGGCGTGGACTAATTGCTCGAACTTCAACAATTAATTGTAAAGCCATTTTAAGTGCTGGAGAAATAAATTAAATTGCAATGTTTAAGTTACAACGTGCACATTTTTATAAAAATATATAAAAAATATCGTTTTTAAGCCCATTGTTTTCAAATGCGACCCCTCACAAGCACGTATCACACCAGCGTGTTGTCGGAAAATCGCTCCGTTTTTTTCGAATTTTTGGAAGACGGTTCAGAATTTTTTAATGAAATAAAATGCTAGATGAAGCCGTACCTTTCGACTGTTTTTGTTTGAAGCCAATACGTGTAATTGTTTTCAAATGCGACCGCTCACAAGCACCCATCCCACCAACGTACAGCTGGAAAGCCGCTCCGTTTTTTTTAATTTCTGGAAAACGGATTCTATTTTTTGAGTGAAACAAGAAACGAAATGTTTCTAATGGACGCACCTTCGAGTATTCTTAGTTTTTAGCCGATCTTTATCATTTGTTGTTCTTATAGCCCAAAATCACGTTGAGTTCTTTAATTATTTAAGTTCACTTTTCCAACGAAATTATTTTTTAATGTATTTGAATTGTTAAATTTATATATGTAATCAGCGACCCCCAAATTTCCTCTAAAAAAAGTTTGAATTTGAATTTTTAATAATTGTTCAGGAAGTTATTCAATTGTTAACTTAATTTGTTTACTTAACAATGTCGGAGGTTCGACCGACAAAAGAAACTCTTAACTTTTCGATTTATGGACCCAAGAAGATATTTCCAGAGTTTCAAAAAAATCGGCAAAGTATTGAACATTTTTTGGGTTTTTTAAAAATTTCGATATAGCGACTCGACTATAAGCACACATCTTGTGTACAGGGTGATTCATTTTGGCCATATATTAGAAGCATATGGAGAAAGAACAATAATATTGTCGTGAAAATTTGGCTATACTTAGTTCTAGGGGGTAGAATCTATTCTATCTATTAAAAAAAAATTAACAAAAGAGGCAGATAGCAAAAAGAGAATCCGCGATAATATTACTGAATGAGGATAGATGCGTATCGAATTGTTCCGTAGATATCTGTACAACTTGGTTGCCAATGTTAAAAAAAGAGCTTAACATTGTATAAAAACTAAAAAAACTGTTAACTATATCAACAGTTTTATGTAAATAGTAAGTATCTATGAATATTGAATATAACAAACATTCTTAGAGCTGTGTATTTATCATACACAGCAAAAAACGTTTTTCAAAAAAAGCCTTGAAAAAGGAAACAGATTAGATTTCCGGAACGTCGGCGAAATATTTAATTTCAAGTTTTTATACTTATTTGTGTTGTTTGTTTTAAAAAAAGCGACCTCTAATTGATCCTTTGACGTAAAAGTCACAGGCGTAGAGGTTATTTACCAGTAACATACTGGTTAATTGTGATATTTTGTAGATTCACCGAGCACCGCTTTAAAAGAAAACATACATGTGGCAGGAAGTCCCAAAAAATTGAAGACGGAAAAAGAAATAGATTTCATAATTATGGGCTTACTTCTATGCAGGAACTTTATCCTGACGTTCCACAGCGAAGAGTAGAATTCTGCGGAATGATATAAATCCACAAACAAAAAGGCCGCCAATTTTTAGAAAAATTAATTTGGAGTGATGTGGCAAAATATTCAGAAGAAGGTATTAAATTTTCATTTCTGAGGTAACCAAAATCTTTATGTTATACGACCAAGGAATCTTCAGTATAATTTCACTTATATTGTATATGTATTTTATTTGTTAATTGGCAATGAGTTGTATTATCACATTTACGACGAAAATGTAAATGGAGCGCAATTAACTCTTTACGCATTTATCTCTTAATCAATATCTCGTATGATGGTACCAACTCGATGGATCCCAGGTTATTGCACTAGATCAGTTAGTAACGAATTGGATGAAATATGCGAAGACAGGTTTAGGTCATTTGGCCGGCCAGGTCTCTTGACTTAACCTTTATAGATTTTTATTTATGGGGTCGCATGAAGAGTGAGATCTATCGAACCCCGGCAAATAACAGAGAAGAACTTTTCGATAAAGTTAGGAGAACATTTGAAGGTTTGGACCCAAATGAAATTCGGAATTCTACTTCGAATTTAGCAAATAAAAGGATTCTATAATGTTTACGGGTTATTAGACGATACATTGCATAGTTTAACTGATGTTACGTTTTCACTATATTTCATTTCATGGATAAAATGAAAAAAATACAAATATTTAGGGATCCATACATTTTTGAATATATGAACATGATACATGATTAGAGTCACATTTTTTTCCCTATCGATTTATGTGTTTAGTTAGGAAACATGTCATTTAATAAAAATGACTTCTGCTGTTTTTCTGTGGTCGACATAGTTATGTTACCAATTTAGAACAACTCTTTAACAGATATCTTAGTTTTTTTTTACATGATGAATAACTCCAATATTTTGCGTTACATCTATAAAGGAATCAACAAGTTATCAAGTATTATACTTAAGTGAGATATAATATAATATAACAAATTTTGTGCCAACTTTCCGTAAAACCGGAAATGTCACTATTTTAAAAACATTTTTGTTGAATAGATTCTACCCCCTAAGGGCTAAATCCAAATTTTTACGTCAATGTTATTGTTCTTTCTCCATATAATTCTAATAGATGGTTAAAGTATGTCACTGTGGTTATGTTAACCACAGATTTAATAAAATAAAATTGAATATCTTGAATTATCATATATTGCAAATGTATAATACAATAATATAATATTGTTTCAAGTTAAAACAAACAGTAAATTAAATCTTATTAATTTTTTGTCAGAATAATATTCTTGAAGTATTTCTTATTTTCTTTCTTGGTTACCGCTTTTCATTTCTTTTTGGGGAGCTCTATATGAAATGTACATGTAGCTTCTATCTTAAAATGAGTACGCTACATATACCCCTCTGCCAAAAGAAAAATTACCGCAAGCAATCAATAACAAAATGAACACGTTTAGGTAAAGAAGTAAAAGTTTGATCCACCTCATCAGTCAACAAATAAGCGGGTTTAACTCTGTCAAGACTGACAGTGACAGCTTTACCCCGTTTAAGGATAGTCATAATGTTATCAGTTCGAGAAACTACCTCAAAAGGCCCATCAAATAAAGGTGAAAACTTAGATTTCAATCGAGCTTCTCGAAGGAAAACGTATGTACAATTGTTAATATCAGAGCCGATAAAAGATTTTTGACAAAATTGACGTTTTGAGGCAGTAAATTGTAAATTATCAAAATTTTCGCGTAATTTAACAATAAAATTAGAAACTTGTGGGTCAAAATTTGATTTAATGAAATATTCTCCGGGGAGGCGTAACGTTTGACCGTAAACTAGTTCTGCTGATGAGTAACGCAAATCAGTTTTAGGCATAGCTCTCAAACCCAACAAAATGATAAGGAGTTCTTCGTACCAATGTGATGTATTTGCTCTCGCTAATAATGTGGTTTTTAATGTTCGATGGAATCGTTCAACCATACCATTACTCTGAGGGTGGTAACTAGTTGTGCGAATCCGGTGAAAACCTAAAAACTTTGAAAATTCCGAAAATAGAGTTGACTCAAATTGCACTCCTTGGTCTGTTGTTATGTCTAGTGGAACACCGAAACGACATACGTAGTTTTCAAAAAGAGTCCTAGCGACTGTTTCTGCTGTAATGTCTACGAGCGGATATGCTTCTGGCCAGCGGGTGTATCTTTCAACAACTGTCAATATATAAGAATTACCATGCGAAGGAGGTAAAGGTCCTACAATATCGACATGAATGTGTTCAAAACGGCCTTTGGGTATCTCAAAATCACCTATAGGTGTCTTAGTATGACGGTTGACTTTTGAAGTTTGACAGTTGATACAGGTTTTTGTCCATAAATTACAATCAGAATTCATCCTGGGCCAGAAATACTTAGTGGTTATCAATTTTTTAGTAGCTTTAATGCCAGCATGAGTTAAATTATGAAAAATATTGAAAACTACTCGACGTAAACATTTTGGTACGTAAGGACGACATCCATTACGTGAAACATCGCACCAAATTAAAAAATGCGAATCCGAAAAGGTAATTTGTTTTAACAAATAGCTTATTTTACTGTTTTTATTATTCACCTTTTGATTGTTTAATAAAGAAATAAATTGATCATCACCATCTTGGGTAGTTTTTAATATTGCTAAATTAAAACTGGCAAACTTGTCTTGTTATCGATCAAAATATTGTTCTTCAAGTCCACAATTAAACCAAAATGTGCCAAAAAATCTGCACCAATAATCGGGATCTGTATGTCAGCTATATTAAATATGAAAGTAAACACACGACGTAATCCCAAATTAACTTTCAAAAGTTTCTTACCGTAGGTGTAAACAATTCCACCGTTAGCCGTGGTAAGAACTAAATCCTTGTTTACCTTTAAATCTGTAAAAGCATTTCTCGGTATAACCGACAAATCTGCTCCGGTATCAATCAAAAAGCGAAAATTATTTGATACATCAAAAATAAAAAGGCGACGTCTGCTGTCAAGCTCTCTAGTGTCAGCAGACATGACAATAGAACTGTCTAGTTTTTTGAATTATTCGATTTATTTGATTTATTATCAAATAATGGAACGTTATAAAAAGTACACCAAGGACCGCCGCACATATATGCTCGGTCTTTATATACTTGATGATAATAGCAAATTGTGTTGCATGAAGGATCAAAATTATTTCGATTATTAGAAAATCGTGAATGTGAACGACGTCGGTTATGACAATTCGTACAACGTGTCTCATTTAGAGACGTGGAAGGACGAATCGTATCATTCGAAGATTGTAAAGTAGACAATTGTGATTCAAGTGATTGTTGTCTTTGTAAAACTTGATTTAAAGTCAATTGGAAGCTTGTAGAAAAGTTATTAAAAGTAGTTAAAAGGTCTGATAATGTTGTGGGCGGAAACGTGTCAGGGATTGAAACAGGCAAAGCAGAAAAATTAGATTGAACTGGAGTCTGACAAGATTCCCAAACTTTATCAACTATGTCGAGAACTACTTGCAAATCTGACTTTCCCGAAGCAGTCAAGGCAATATAAACTGTTTTCGGTAAACGTCGTTTCCACAAATTCATTAGCAAATCCTGACTCACCATGTGCGAACCGCCAACAACACCTAACATAGAACGATAAAAATCTGAAGGCTTCCTGGTTCCAATTTCTGAACCGGTTAATAAATCTTCAAGCCTTTTCTCTTCACTGGAGGAAAGGCGTGAAATTACAATAGTTTTCAAATTACCATACAAATCTCGTTCTGGAGGATTAATGATAACATCGTAAATATTATTGATTATCTCCAAGGGTAAATGGGCAACAATTAGGTCGTATTTTTTACGATCAGAGGTTATTCTCGAAACATTAAATTGTGCCTCAACTTGCATGAACCATATCAATGGATTTGACATCCAAAAAGGGGGTAATTTGACAGACGTTACACATTGTTGATTAACAGGCAGGGATTCGATTAACTCGACAGTTGTCTGAGGTGGATCAACCATTATTAATATCACAAATTGACAGACGTAGGAAAAAAATAAAAAATATTGATTGCTTAGCAAATCTTTAAGTAATGGTGAGTAATATATGCAACGTACTCACTTGGCCTCGCAAATAACACTTAGCATCAATGCTAATAAAAACAACTCTCAGACTGCCAATTCGGAGGGATCCAAAACCATAAATTCAGCTATAAATTTCAGACGAGACTTCCTCTGCGCCGGGCACCAAAATGCTCCAACTGGTCAATGGTCTAGACGAAACCACGCCAATTGTATCACGTCGGGGTCACCAATTGTGGTTATGTTAACCACAGATTTAATAAAATAAAATTAAATATCTTGAATTATCATATATTGCAAATGTATAATACAATAATATAATATTGTTTCAAGTTAAAACAAACAGTAAATTAAATCTTATTAATTTTTTGTCAGAATAATATTCTTGAAGTATTTCTTATTTTCTTTCTTGGTTACCGCTTTTCATTTCTTTTTGGGGAGCTCTATATGAAATGTACATGTAGCTTCTATCTTAAAATGAGTACGCTACAGTCACCCTGTATATGATGAAATGAATTTGTGTAACGCCTTGTATACAAAAATATCAACACTGGTTCAATATTGTATGAAGATAAGAGTGTTGCCACCAGCTACCCTACTTATTATGCAAAAGCGCATTCGAATAATTGGTAGACAACGGTCGACTGTACGGGGACAGTAATATTCCACCCCTTCTTGATATGTGTAGCAACAAATTACGATTGCTGAACTTTGTCTTCGCAGAAGTTTCATTTATTAATAAACTCAAATTGCAACTCTCTCTCACTTCAAATCGAATCTTCAGTGCCTTTAACATTCAGGAACTCACATCTGCAAACTGGAGAGTCAAGCATTTCTGAGGAAAATGACATTTATTTCCCTATGCCGTTGTTTATTAAGTTCCATTGATTCGATATGGAGAATCAGTTTATTTCATTACATTTTCATTCGCATTTTGCAGCGTATTGAATTTCCTTAGGGAGCCAACATTTGAAACAAGCTTTCTACTTCCCACGTGGTGAGTTACGTAATGTAATGAGATATGGGGTCTGGACGTGGGTCTTGGTATGAGTGGACCCTAGAGTACTTTAGCTCTTACCGCACCCTTACCTGATAATCTAGTTATTCACGGCAAAACACTTAACATTCGATGCTTGTCCCCTTTTTATTAATATTGCAGATAAGGGTCATACTGTTATTAATTGCCGTGGATATGAATCATATATGTGGTCCAAACATTCACTGTTACTTTTACCCATTCGCATTTTATCAATGGCCAGTTTCGTTAATTTTCATAAGAAATAGAAAATCGCTGATAAAAGTAATTTACAACTGGTTAATTTTGGAAGAAATCAATTAGTGCAGTAAAAAAAGCATTTTAATTTGCATAGTCTGGATACATCAAGATTATGATTTTATCCTGTTTCGGGTATCACCGGGAGTATATATCTAAGTTTTGGACTTCGAAAACCTTGTGCTACTTTTTTTTATAAACAATTGAATTTTTTTTACTGCGTTTTTCGAGCTTAAAATGTGAATAACTCCGGTTCTATAAGTCGGATCGGGGCAAACTAAAAACCAGTCTCTTCGTAATAAAACTGCCAATAAATTGTCGTTGGTTTCAATTCTCTAAAATACGTATATAACCTACAAAACTGAAAAAACGGGAAAAAAACAGTGTTTTATTCATTTTAGTGCCCAAGACCGGCAACTAGACCAATTTACATCAAACTTTCAGAAAATATACCCTTTGATGTAATAAAGAGACGCTGAAAAGTTGGTGTCAAAATATTGAACCCATTGGCCAAAATTGCATTTGTTATCTAAAATTTGAAATGCCCGCCATTTTATGCCATTAAGTCCAAAATGAAATTTTTTTATTTCAAAATGTAGATCACGACGTCAGCTTTCGAACGCAATTAAAAATATTTTTTTTAATGTAATTTTGGCTACTCTTTTTACATTTGTTTATAACTCAAATAACAACAATTACATTTTTTCGGCCATTTTGAAAAGCAAATAAAAGTTTTTTATCAGATCTGGTAGAGAATTTTGGGTTCTTTAATTTAAAAAAAAGAAAGTTCATTTTTGTTAACGTGAACTCGAGATATTTAACTTTTTGCATTTTGGCCAATTGTTAATTATCAAATGCATATTATGAGCTAAAATTTGGACTGTATCATTCTGAAACGTATTCATTTCATATGATTAATTCAAAAAAAAATTAAGTTATATAGAAATTTATTTAAAAACATTATAATGTAAGTATTGTTAATTGAGCTAAAAAGTGATTTTTTTGATTTTTTTCATAAAGCTCGATTGCAAAATGCAATAACTTCCTTGTTTCTTAAAATTCGGAGGGCTTTTTTTAAATATGTTATTTTTTCCCTCACAGTGCGATCATCAACTTAGCTTTTTGTTAATAATAATAAATATTTTAAATTTTTAAATTTATATACAACCAACGTTTGCTAATGTACAAACCTATTTTACCTGCGGAGCGAATAGTTGCTTATAAATGAGGAGAAATGTTTACATTTTCTTTCTCTTTCTTATTCCCCACCAGTTCCATTCCTTACAGCATAGATCGGTTGCCGTGTAGTATTGTCTGTTTACATTTTTATATTTGAGAAGCTGTAAATTAATTTAATACATGTGTGATACTAAGGGGGCACGTTTAGGGTTAGTTAGTTATTGCAACTAAGCTTTATGAAAAAATTAAAAAAATCACTTTTTAGTTCAATTAACAATACTTATATTATAATGCTTGGAAATAAGTTTCTATAAAACTTAATTTTTTTTTGAATTTATCGTATGAAATGAATAGGTTTCAAAATGATACAGTCCAAATTTTAGCACAAAATATGCATTTGTTAATTAACAATTGACCAAAATACAAAAAGTTAAATATCTCGAGTTCACGTTAACAAAAATGAACTTTCTTTTTTTTAAATTAAAGGACCCAAAATTTTCTACCAGATCTGATAAAAAACTTTAATTTGTTTTTCAAAATGGCCGAAAAAATGCAATTGCTATTATTTGAGTTATAAACAAATGTAAAAAAAGTAACCAAAATTACATTAAAAAAAAATTCTTTTTAATTGCATTAGAAATCTGGCGTCGAGATAAACATTTTGTAAACAAAATTTTTCATTTTGAACTTAATGGCATAAAATAGCGGGCATTTCAAATTTTAGATAACAAATGCAATTTTAGCCAATGGGTTCAATATTTTGACAACAACTTTTCATTTTTATTACATCAAAAAGTATATTTTCTGAAAGTTTGATGTAAATTGGTCTAGTTGACGGTCTTGGGCACCAAAATGAAAAAAAGACTGTTTTTTTCTCGTTTTTTCAGTTTTGTAGATTATGTACGTATTTCAGAGAATTGAAACCAACGACAATTTATTGGCAATTTTATTACAAAGAGACTGGTTTTTCATTTGCCCCGATCCGACTTATAGAGCCGGAGTTATTCACATTTTAAGCTCGAAAAACGCAGTAAAAAAAATTTAATTGTTTATAAAAAAAGTAGCACAAGGTTTTCGAGGTCCAAAACTTAGTAATATACTCCCAGTGATACCCCAAAGAGGATAAAATCATAATCTTGCTGTATCCAGACTATACCTATCTCCTAATTTTTTTGGCCTTTTTTTACTGCACTAAATGTTAATTATAATATTTTGAAAAGTGACGGTTCTACTCTAAAAAACGGTACCTTTTCTATATCGATTTAAGCTCTCATTTAAGGTCTATAATTGCTATTAAAAACTGAAAAAGGGCTTCAGCGCACTGTGGTCGATTTCACCTATGTAGGAGGAAATTATTATATCAATATAATATAATACACTATACTTTTAACAATTAGTCCATATTTTTGTTTTAAATGTGTTATTATCATTTAGTATTTGGTAATATCTCTTGAAGTTAATGTAACTTGCTAGTGGAGTAAAACTAAGAGTATAATCACCTAATAAGAAACTGTCTTACTATAGCAATTTTATTACTGGAACTTGCTGTAGATATTACAAGATGTTTAGGAAAAAGTTCTGGATTAAATCCGTGTGGTGGAAAGCTTTTGTTTAAACAAATGAATGTTCAAAATCGTGTTCCTTCGCACAAGAGAAACAGATTGTTCACGATGAAATTGCTTCACTGGTACTACCTGTATGTGTTACAACTGACAACTTATAACTGAACTTAATATCCTTTTCAATTAAGCCGCGCATACGGTTCATAAATTAATACATCACATACTAAAAACACATAAATCAAGAAACAATTAAACGAAGCGGTAATTGCGGGAACACAATCCATTTTCAAGCATGCGCCGTCCCTCGTTCTTTAAAATGTCAATTGTCATGCCAAATCAAATCCATAATATAAAGCATATGTAAAGTAATCTGTGCATATAACCTCAAACTAGAATCTAGAGTAATTGTTTGAATATAAAGCAAATTCTTTATTTGTGTCGAAAAAGAGCGTGTACTGTTTTCACTACAATAAGACATTTTCTAACCAAAACAATCTCAATAAAAACCTGTAGAGCATACAATTAATAAGAAACAAAATCATAAAAAAAATTACCTGAAAATAATAAGTAATTAGGGAGAGATTATCAGAAAATTCTTAATACTTGCAAAACCTTACACTTTAGAGGAAGTGAATGAAACAACATTTACTTAAAAATAATATTTTTACTGAGTTAAGCTATTATTATTATTTGAATTCTTGGAAATTTCTGGACATGTAACAAACATAAATTGTAAAATTGTTGTCACCGTTACGCAATCAAATTCTGTTCTATTCTATTATTCATACAAATCCCAGTTACTCCAGGCTGAAAGTTTAAAAACTATGTTAAATAAACAGTTAATTCAATTTAGGTTGGTTTTCTTTGTGTTTTTAAAGAAATAATCGCAAATACTTCCATCGACTGGTGGTTGTAAAGAATAATTCTCTTAAGGTGAATTTATACGAATCCAGAGCTGGGAGGCGATTATAATAGTCACCTTGAAGAAAAAAAAAAACATATTTCCAAAAAAAAATTTAATAAAAACGTTGTTTTTATAGTAATAATAATGAAAATGATGTTTATTCATATAAAAAATTGGTAGATCTTAAGAACACCCACTTTCGGATTTTTTCAAAATTTTTGCAACGATGTGTTGACAAACATTACAGTAATCATTTCCGCTACCTGAAATTTTGTGCTTATGAAAATAATTTTTAGGGCAAGGACAATATACCACTTTGGCAAAATCGGTGACTTCTTGTAATAAAAATAATTGCCAAAATTTGATCTATCGGAAATAATTACTGTAATGTCTGTGAACACATTTATGCAAAATTTATTTATTTTGGATGTGCCTTGATTTCTTGCATTTCTCTTTCGTCTGTTATCGGGTTTAAAGTTTAATTCTCGCTTTTCCTAAAATAATCAGCTAAGTTCACTATTGCAATTATTTTAAACTTTTTTATTATCTCTTATTTGTTTTCTTCTTGTAGATTTCACAATACGTACATCATTATTTTTCTGTTCAACTTTTAGACATCTCAAATTCTATAAAAAAAAATTAACAATAAATTCAGGTATTAATATTGGGTGCATATAGGTACCATTATATGTAGCAAACGTTTTTTCCTCCACGTCCATGTGAAATTCATGTCTCTGCTGTAGATGCTTTGTATTTGAAGGATACATTGCACCCTTCCATGCACTTAAATATGCATAAATCTCCTTTATACTCTATTGCACTCATATTGTTAATTTTATGCACCACACATGTATGTTTATTGAGATTACTTTGGTTTGAAAAAGTGAATACAGTGCCCACTTCTTTTCAATAGTTGTACAAAAATAAAGAATTTATTTTAATTATTATAGCAATAATTATTCCAGTTTGAGGTTATAACGAGCAATGGATTGTGTTCCTGTAATTACCGCCTCGTCAATTGGGAGCCGAGATATGACATTGCAAGAAATGTCATTTATAAACAAATGAAGTGAAATGGTTACTTAAAATTAGCAATAAACATTTCATAATATTTAAAACTATTATTCTAAAATCTAATATTTACTATTTTATTAAAAAATAATGGTCAACTTGCGCGCTGATAGGACAGGGAGCAGTCAGCTCTCAGTTTCGAAGCGGACCTCTCACTTTGGCAGTCGCTATCTCACTTAAAAATTACCGGAACTTATCGTGCCCCACATCATTGAATTGAAATATTTAATTTCCAATCGATCAAGCACAAAGAATGGGAGTCAATTTTGTATAGAAATTGTTAAAGCGGTTTATGACAAGAGATGCCGAAATCGCATAAATTTTTTAAAAATTTTCCAAGAAAATAAAAGTGCCCGCAAGAATCTGAAAATTCAGGAGTTCGTAGGAAGGTGAGAGAAATCGAATGGAGCAAACAGCAGCTCTGCATCTCGTTTCGTTTTCGAGATTGAGCCATCGGAAATAGGTAAGAAGACCGAAAAGCCAACCACTGATGAACTTGCAAATAAACCCTTAAGCAGTGTTCATTTGCTGCTTCCTCGGTGGGAGGGAGGTGCGATAAATTGCAAGAACCGTACATTCCTTTAATACTTAATACAACTTTGTCCCTCAGCGAATAAGCTGCCCCAAATATTATTAACACGTTGACTCCTGCCGTCCAGTTTACTGGCAGTGGCAGTCTTTCCGAGGGAACCGCGTCCAGTTAACTGGACGCTGAATATAATGCAATTAAATAGCTTGAAAATATCATGCGGCTCCTGAGTCTTGCAAGGTTTGAGTGATTTGGTTTGTACTTGGTGTACTGTCATCAAAATTTGCCGTTATTTAGAATATAGGTACATGCAAAACCACCCGATAGATGGGGTTGAGAATTAGCCATGATTCATGTTCGCAAGTTATTTCTTCATCAGTTTTACATATAGTTTAATGAAGGCAGTTGTGTTTTTCTAACGATTGTACTTATTTACGTGAATCACGGCAATTTTGATGGTTAGCGACGGAGAACCTATTGCGGGGTAAGTACAAGAATAATTTTGTGGTTTATTTCTCTGAAATTTATCGTAAAATTCTCTCATACGTTCGTTTGGTAAACTACACTGCACCAACTTTGTAGTGGATACATAAATTACTTATTAGAAGTGCGTGAAAATAGGGATTTTCATATTCATATTAGTTTATTATTTTTTCAGCCCCAGTAAACCCACTACAAGAAAAAGAAATTCCAGATATGGCGATAAAAGGTCACTCACCCAAGCCGAATTAGAGACATTAGCCAATAGTAGTGATAGTGATAATGACGCATTTTCCAGCGATGATAGTTTACAAGACAAAACTTTTTTTCCTAATAGCGATGACGAGGAATCTGACAATGTGAACCAAACTGGCGATTCAGACTGCGAAAGCAATCATGATTCTTTTGAATACATAAGTGATGGCAATCAATCAACTCCACCTACAACTGCTATAACCCAAGATAATGATGATAATTGGATAGATACAGACGAAAGTCCTCCAAGTTTACCTTTCATCGGAATACCAAATATTAACATAACCCTCAACGATACTGCCACGCCCTATGAATATTTTAAAAAGTTTTTACTGATAACATAATCAGCATTGCCGTTCAAGAAACAAACAGAAGGGCTCAAAATACGAAACCATCTAACAGTACGAGAAATAAAAAATCACGAAAGTGGGTTGATATAACAGCGACTGAAATGGAAAAATTTCTTGCGATTTGTATGTTATCTGGTACTATTCATTTTCCAGTTTGTCCAAGCAATGGTCTATAGATTCATTATATTTCCATCCCATATCTCGCAATCGTTTTCAAGAGATTCTGAGAAATTTGATTTTCGTAAATCACGAGACAGTCGATAAGAGTGATCGCTTATTTAAAATCAAACCCGTCATTGATATTATCTTGAGTAATATCAAGGATTTATTCTATCCGGAAAAACAGTTGGCAATTGATGAGTCGATGCTTCAATGGAGAGGCAGGCTGATATTTAGACAGTATCTATTAAAAAAAGGCATAAATACGGTATTAAGTTTTACGTACTAACTACACATGATGGATTTATTCTCAACTTTATCGTTTATACCGGAAAAGGAACTCTAACTGATGATGGTGGGAAAAATCATGCATTTTCTGTCGTGAAACAACTTTTCGCTGATTACTTGGATAAAGGGCATGAGCTTTACGTCGATAACTTCTACACTAGTGTTCCTCTGGCGGAGTATTTGATAAAAGAGCAAACTTATATTACTGGAACACTAAGAGAAAATCGAAAGGGAATCCAAAGCAAATGCTAAAAAAAAGCTCAAGAAAGGATAAGTCGCTTACAAACGCAAAGGTCCTGTATTATTAGTCAACTGGAAGGACAAACGTTGTGTTCGTATGATAAGTACACATCATAAACACAACATGGTTGAAGCCATAAATAAACGAGGGGTTTCGAAAGTCAAGCCTGAATGCATTTTAGACTATAATAGATATGTGATGTTCGATTAAGATTTTCAAGACATGTATCTAATCTATTGCAAAAATCGTCTGGTAAATTAAAAATTCTATCGATTCATAAAGATGTGTTGAGTAATGATATTAAATTAAAATTGTGTGACTCTCTAATTCTTTCATATTTATCGTATTTTGACGTAGTATATTGGCCTGCTTTGTTGCAACAAGATAAAAATAGTCTACAAAAATTTCAAAATACGTGTATAAGATTTTGTTACAATCTTCGCAAATTTGATCATGTTACGGATAAATTCAATGAGTCTAACAGCCGGTTTTACAATCGCAAGTTAACTTTCATGTTAGTTGACTTTTACTTGCAGGTTAACTATAACTTTACCAACACATGCGCTTTTCAATGTAAAGTTAAGTGATGATTTGTAAACGAGAAGTTGTGAATATTTATAATGTTGGTACTGAAAAAATGGGTAATATACATAAAATTTATGAATTTTGGTCCAAAGTCACGTCACCTGCTATCAAATATAAATGTCAGAAGCAATTTATGAGTTAGTGGTCTATTACTAAGTAAGTAGGTAGTATTTAGTCTCGATCTATTTCAAAAATCTCTTCCATCGTATTCTTCGAAAAAGTTAGGTCTATACAGGATTACCTTGGCTACTCATCACTGCTATTTGCATTTACTTCGTACATATTCATTTTTAGGCAAAATATAAAAAAATTATTTTGTGATAGTTATTTTATAGGTTATAAATTGCCAGTAAACTGCCAACTTCTAGTTAACCCACACCTCATCTGCTAGTAAAGTTAACTACTAGATAACTACCACATCGAAAATGACCATATATTGTAAAACCCAATTTCTATAATAACCTGAAAGTTAACTCTGACTGGAAGTTAACTAGCGATTGTAAAATCGGCTGTAAGTGGTTAACACTTAGTGAAAGATTTCAAGTTCATCCAGCATGCCTTATTTTTAAAATTAGTTCTACCCAGATGCCCTCATATCTACAAAATAAGCTTACTAAATGCAGTGATATTCATACTTGTCCTACACGCCATTGTTAGTTGTTTAGTGTACCCAAGCATAATTCTTTCCTATTTCAACGCTCATTTAGCTATAACGTCGCAAACATTTTTAACGATTTGCCTGAAAAACTTAAAGAACTCACTTCTGTGATAAGCTTTAGAAAACAGATCAAAACCTATATACTTAGTAAAAGAAACTATGTTGTTTTATAAATTATGCGCACCGTTTGCTGACTTGTAGAAGCCAACCTGATATTATATTAGTTTATTCGAAGATATGGTTATATGGAAGAGCAACCCAGTTGAATATCGCCATCTCCTTTATTGCTTAACTGTAACATTTTTTAAATGCAAAAATAAAGACATTTTATTATTATTATTATTATTATTATTATTATTATTATTATTACGTATGTCAGGAATCGACAGATCAGATCAAATGATGTCATATTATTCGATACCACGAAAAACCGTTCGCTGGTATAGAAAAATATTTTTACGTTTCGTCGACGTATGTTTATGGAATAGTTTTTATGTCTACAAGAAGAAAACGAATCCGCCAAAAACGAAGTTTTTGAAATTTAGAAAAAATATAAGAGAAATGCTAAAACTGGCAGACCAGAAGAGAACCAGTGAGAAAAAAGAAAATGATAGTAAGTTCCATTAGTTAAAGCCGGTAAAAGTAACTGCCAATGACAAATCGGCAATGAAAAGATGTCGTCAATGCAGCAAAAATAAGGAAAGCCATAAATCTCGTTATTTTTGCCCCGTATGCCCAGAGGAACCAGGCTTATGTGTTTCTCCTTGTTTCAAGACTTGGCATATGGAGCTATTGAAGAACTAAGCATTTTTATGAGTTTCTTACTATGTTAATTTTTTTGTTTTATATTCTTATGTAAGTTGCAAAAATAAAAGTTTAGTTGGTAAAAACAAAGTGATTCTTAGTTATTTTAGTTTTTTGGTCCAAAACAATAACCCGTCCAGTTAACTGGACATTGAGAACCGATGTCCAGTAAACTGGACGTGATTTTTTCAAATTTTTGTTTCCAAAAAATATCCCTTTGGAGTTTATAGACCCTACGGATTACAATAATTTTTCGATGAGACGTTACACTTCAAGCGGTTTCTGGATAAGGTCACCTAATCCAGTTTAGGGAGCCAACGTGTTAAAATTCTATGATCAATAATTTGCACATACTAGAGTGCAAATCTAGTCCAGATGTTTCCTTTAAAGTGACTTGGATGAAAAATCTGGATGTGGAAGTAGTGATTCCTTAGGCAGCGGTTTTTATAGACCGAATAGATTTTGGCCTGTTGACTTACTACAAATATCCTTAGCTGTATATAATGTGGTTAAATAAACATCTATCTATCTGTTACCGTAACTATTTCATCCTTTAATACGTTTTTTAATTACTTCTGCCTTATACGATGAATTTAAAATCACGTATTTCCATTTTCACTACACCTGTTTATACTGATTTTTTTTTAAATATTTATTTATCTATAGTATAAAGCCAGTAATATGTACTTACAAGTAAAATTGTAATTTCGCTTCAAAATCTGACATTTACGAATTAAATATACACGTTCTTATTAAGTTGACTGAGCCAGTTCGGGAAAAGTGTGGAGAGAATTGTTAAAGTTTGTACAGGTGAATTTTAAAGCAATATAAAACTTCAGTGATGGATCGGGGGAGTTTAAATAAAGATGTTTCTGAACGCCGTTTCCGAGTGATATAATTACTCTCCAGATTGTTTGCCGAACTCAGCCATGCAAATAATTCGAGGCGTTGATCAAGTTGAAGAGGTCATTATCACATCTAAATGTTAAATGTAAAAACTTCATTATTACCTTCATTAATTTCTGATATAATTGAATTTTATTGAAAACGTTTTCAGACAGTCGAGATCTGTGATCAGCGAGCTTTTCCTTTTCAAAGTTGCTATAAAAGAGGAATAAGTTCTTAATGGCGCGATTGTTTTTTTAATAAAAATATTTATTCAATTACCAATTTTTTATTTTATCATTGGTTTTAAAATGCCTTCTTCTCACTTAACCTAAGGAACTAAGTGTACCATACTCCGATCAAAGAACAAGTCTAGATACATAGCAGATATCTCTTCAATACATACCTTGTTTGCTCCGGACCTAATCACATTATACAGGGTGTCCCAGATTTAAAAGGACATACTCTAGTAGAAGGTAGAGCACACTCAGCTTAGTTCAAAACACTTACTTACCATTGAATGTGAACCGTTTTTGAGATACGGGGTGTTTTATGGTTTTTGACCAGAATTTCAGTCCGCCCTATTTTTGAAATGACTGCCCATATTTAGATAAAATGTGGTAAACATATTACACTCTTTTTGGTTAATGAATAACTTAAGTGATTTTGGAAATATTCCAGGACCGACCTCCATTTTTTTAATATGGGTCTTAGGGTCGTTAACATCACACTGTATATTATTTTTTAGTAAATGTTAGTAAAGTTTTAAAACGCTTATGGACCAGTTTATAAAATAATGTCATAATATTTGACGGTACGTTAATGGTTATTCTTCAATAAATTTTCAAAAGTATTGAAAAACCAAATGTGACATTCTACAAACAACACAATCCAGTTGCTAAGATCATTATTTTAATAATTTTAGTAAATACCACATAGAAGAGGTTGTTATTTGTTTTTGTTTTGACATTCAGTGTTTCTAAACTTATTTTGGTTTAAATTTCATCCAAAATAATAATTCCATTTCTTTCATGAAAAAAAAAATGTTAGTGAAGAGGCTTGAATTAACAAGCACAATGTAAAAAAATATTAAACACCTTTTGAGAATAACTTGAAAATATTAAAGACAAAAGTTTGCAATTTTATTTTGAAAATATTAATCTATTTAGAACTTTAAATAATTGAAAAAAAATTTAAAAACGATGAAAATAATTAAAACTATAGGTTTTCAAAATGAATGCCCCCAGCGTCAATACATTTTCGAAAACATTTTAATATGTTTTTCACTGACCTATCAATCACTTCCGGGTTATTTCTAATGTTATCACATACAGTAATAATTTTTTCTAGAAGCTTTTCTAGTGTATTGAACTCTTCATTCTACACCTCTGACTTGAGACGAACCCATAAAAAATAATCCAGAGGTGTAAGTTCAGGAGACCTCGGTGGCCAGTTTAACGGACCTTCGCGACCAATTGGTGTAATGCTGGTACAGAGAAATGGGGTCCAGCAATATCGTGCTGAAACCACAAACCCCTAGTATTGATGCCTTCTAATAAATCTGGCAATATATCTCTAAGAAAGTTTAAATAAACTTCACGAGTTAGCCTTTGTTCAAAAATGTGGGGCCCTATTAGATGATTATTGTAAATACAACACCACACATTAATATTAAATCTGCATTGGGAATGTTTCTGAATCGCTACATGTGGATTTTCGGTTGCCCAAACATGATGATTTCTACAGTTGCTAATTCCGTCACGTGTGAATTGGACTTCATCCGTGAATAGAACTCTCAATATTGTTCTTCAGTGGTCCAAAATCCACCTACAAAATGTTAAGCGGGGAACATCGTCGCCGTCTCCTAGACCTTAAACACTTTCAACATGAAATGTACACAAATTTTCCTTCTTTAAAGTTTGTCATACTCTTGTCTTAGGTACTACCAACTCATTACTTATTTTTCTAATACTTATGGATGCATTATTTTCCACAACATGTAATATTTGCTTTTCTGGTGGAAAAGCTCTGGGAACATGTTCATGCTTTGTCATTGACGGAAATTGTCCACGTTCCCTACTAAATTGGTATACCTCTGAAAACGTTTTATAGTCGGTCTGGTGCACGGCGATTTGGAAAATGTCTTTGTACTCTCTTTTCGCAGCTGTCCCATTTAAGTCGCAAAAGCCATACACAAAAATCAGATTAGTATAATCTTCACTACTAAATTGAAACGGCATCTTAAAATTTTTGGTTTTCATAACTGGTTTTTTATCACTTATTCTAATAATTATTACTAAGAGCGAACAGCAATTCTTATTTGTAAAATTACACATTTGACATGTGCCTACTTGTGATTTTTAAGGCAACAATGTCATGTGTTAATCGCATCGTTTTATTACGTATTATTAATGGAATGTGCTTTATTTTGGACGGATAAAACAATGAATGTCAAAACAAAACTAATAAAATAATGATGTTAGCAACTTGTTGGATTGTGTTATTTGTAGAATGTCAAATTTGATCTCTCAATACTTTTGAAAATTTATAACCATAAACGTGCCATCAAATATTATGACATTATTTTATAAACTGGTCCCACAGGTTTTTTAAAAGTTTACTAGCATTTACCAAAAAATAATATACATTGTGATGTTAACGACCCTAAGAGCCATATTAAAAAAATGGAGGTCCTGGAATTTTTCCAAAATCACTTAAGCTATTCATTAACCTAAAAGAGTATAATATGTATACCAAATTTTATCTAAATATGTGCAGTCATTTCAAAAATATGGCGGACTGAAGTTCTGGTCAGAAACCATGAAACACCCCGTATCTCAAAAACGGTTCACATTTAACGGTAAGTATAGGGCTGTTTTGAACTCATCTTAGTGTGCTCTACCTTCCACTAGAGTATGTCTGTTTAATACTGGGACACTCTGTATAGCTATAAAAGAGAATAGATAATCATAACATTTCCTAAGCAACAGTGGCGGGTGTATGTAGAAGAGTAAATATTTTCATCAAAATATATGTTTGTAATTCCTGCACTACCTGCTCTTTATACAATGTGTTTCTTCCAGTTACTTAGCGCATAGACAGGTGGAAGCGTCACTTTAGCACTGAGCTATATTTCGGGCGCCAACTTTACAATTTTTACGTGGGGTAAAGGTCCCCCACTAGCCTCTACGCAGCCTGTTGCAGTAAGACTGGGTTAGCTACAATGAAGAAACGGTTATGTCCAGGAGTCTGGACGGTAGATTAGACTTTTACTCATATTCAACAGTAAAACGCACATGTCGGTAAATAACAAAGTTTATTAAATGCAATAAAATTTACAATAGCAATAAAAAAACGGTCAGGTACCAGAAATATGGCGTTCATTATAAATAAAATAAAAACTAAAGATATGTCATGTAATTTCAATTACATGCAAAGCTACGAGAACCAGAAACCAGGTGGTAAGTAGCTAGTTAACTACTAGTTTATATTATTTGTGCGGAAGATAGCTGTGGTAAGCAAGCAAACGGTGACAGCGGAAGAACATAAAATCGGTAAAAAAACAGTAAGCAGTAAGAACAACAATAAGTAGTAAAAAAAAGTAAGTGGTGTGCAAGTACCAGGCAGTAGCCAGCGATTATCTACAGCAATAATCATGAATACATGAACGGTCAGAGTGTAGGTGTAAAGAATTTGGCAAAACTAAATAAAACTGATACCAAATAAATAAAAAAGTTATCGGATTCGATGCGGTATGTAACATATATTACACTCGGATCGAAAAATGTAACGGTTATCGGATTCGGTATCAGTTTACGGCGGAGATTATTCTGCCCAGACGGACAGACGGAAATAATCATAACGGTGGCATTTCGGTTCGGATCAGAAATGTTAAAATTACATCAACATTTCATGAGGTGTATGCCAAGTGCCTCAACCCCACAGCTAATTGCCTTCTTTTTAATGAATTTCTGTTCGACCACATGGTATCTTGTCAGAGTTAATACGGAAAATTTCTATGTATCAAAATATAAATCGTGTTAATTTATTTATGGTATGCCTAGATGGGGTACTAAGTTCCCGGACTATGGCAAATTCCTAAAAATTGTTTAAAGTGACGAATTAGTTGAAACAAAATAAAACGGAAAACTACAATTTCTATCCACTCGGTAGGACAACAGAATAATATGTAAACAGTTTTCCTGGCATTCTCTCGAAATATCTTCTATGTTCTTTTACTTCCCTCGCATACCGAAGGAAAGTATTGTATTCGAGAAAAAATCACCCTCCGAGATTTTTTCGGATTCTGACGTTTCAGAACACGTAGATTACGAAAATATAGGTTTTTCAATTCCGTCGGTCTGTCTGTCTGTCTGTCTGTTGGTGCATTTACTAAAAAACTACTTGAAGGATAGCAGTCAAATTTGGTAGATAGTTGATGCAACTGTCAGCGAAGACATGGTAGAAATTTCACTGGAAAATATACAGGGTGGACCGTCTAAACGGAATAAATAGTGAAAACAATTTTTTTTCGCTCAAATTTAAAATTTCCACGTTTCATGACGCGCTAAACCTATTTCAGAAAAAAAAAATTTTTGAAAAAATTTCTACCACTAAAATATGAGAATTTTTTTCTTTCTTCAAATTTAAAATTTTCACGTTTTATGGCATTCTAAACGTATTAAAAAAAAAAATTTTTTTAGCAACATTTTTGAAAAATTTTTTACCACCAAAATAGGTGGATTTTTTTTTTGTTCAAATTTAAAATGTCCACGTTTCCATGGCATACGTTAGAGTATTAAAACAAATTTAAAACATTTTCCGAAAAATTTTCTTGAAAAAATGTATGTATTCATCACTAAGTAGGTACTTACTATAGAATAGAAGAAAATATTTTGTTTGCTCAAATTTAAAATTTCCACGCTTCATGACATTCTAAACCTATTTCGGAAGAAAAAATTTTGAAAATTTTTTAACCAAGATTTTGGAAAAATTTCAAAAAAATTATTTTTTTTTCTTTGTTCAAATTTAAAATTTCAACGTTTCCATAGCATTCTAAACCTATTCAAACAAATAAAAAAAATTGATAAAATCTATTTCACTACTTACTATAAAATAGAGAATTTTTTTTACCACTTTGGAAAAAAAATTACCATTAGAATAGACGGAAAAATTTGTTTTTGCTGAAATTTAAAATTTTCACGTTTCATGACATTCTAAACCTATTTCAGAAAAAAAAGAAAATTTTTTTCACACATTTTTGAAAAATTTTTAACCACTAAAACAGATGGATATTTTTTTTCTTTGCTCAAATTTAAAATTTCCATGTTTCATGACATTCTGAACCTATTGCAGAAGAAAAAGGAGTGAACATTTTTAACCAACAGTTTTGAAAAATTTCAAAAAAAAAATTAAATTTTTAACCACCACTATACTTCCACTTCACTGCGTAAATGTGGAACTGTCTAATGGCAATACTATTTGACATATGCTATTATACTTTTATTGGAAAATATACAGGGTGGTCATCCCAAGAAATAATTTATGGGAGACCTGTTATTTAATATTGAACTTTTGCTGTTGGAAGAGCACTATTTTTTTTACCAAAAGTTATCAGGATTTCTTTGTAATAATTACAATAACTATATTTCCATTATTATTCTCAATGTCATTTCGTATTTAATATTTTTTTAGTGATCGCCATGCACAAATAACGAGGGAAGTTCTGTGTAAATACCTTTACCGATTTTTTCCCAAGGTGCGGGCCTATGGAAAATTCCTGCAACATTGTTAGTTGGACAAAATCGTGAGAATCTAACAGGCCCCCAATCAAGCACTGCTACTTTAATAATAATTTACATTTAATTTGAAATTTACTTGGCTAGCGGAAAACGGTAATTATATTCTGATACATTGAATCAGAAATTATTTTAAATTATTGCTTTTATACACGCATTTCAGTGAATTATTCTTATCTTTGTAATTATAAAAACAGTGACAAGAAACGGTGGCGTTTGCCAATCGGTATGTACTTACTGGACGACAGTTCGGAAAATAATAATCAACGCGTGGTAGACTATTCAACGGACGGGACAGAATTCATATCCAAATCTGCCTTAATGGAAAATGAACTGCGCTGGCTTCCTGACCAACGCCCTCAGTGTCAATTTTTGCAACTTCGCTAATATTACAGATAATCTTCTCACATTCTCTATATAAATTGGAAATCTATTTCACGTTTGAAGCTGGCTAAATTAGGAGAAATATGGAGCATTGATTTTAACATATATTCGAACGTAAACGGAGCAAATAACGAAGCACAACATTAATTTAAATTGCATTTTTGGCAACGGAAAAACACTTCGTTACAACAACAATGTGATGCATGCAAAATACAGTAAGATAATGCTTGAAATATTTTAAATTTAATTAGCATAAAATATATTGTCAGGAATTCCCGGAAGTGGCAGCAAAGCCTACCATATGGCGGCTAATGAATCAATCAGTCAATCAATCAATCAAGTGAATAAGGTGCAAAACTTACCTAAGTAAATGGAAAAAAACTTTAAATATTCATAATTGATCAAAGCTTGTTTGTTTCAACCTGTTAAGGGGGTAGGCAAAGATTTAGTAATTTTATTTAAACAATGGTTAATGAAGAAATTGAAAACCTTATGTTTCCAAATATTAATTTTTTTGAAAATTGCGATGCAGATTCTGGAGTGCTATCTTCTCGAGGATGCAACTTGATATAGACGTAAATTAGGTTATTTTACTTAATCTGCAAGCTACTGCTCTATGTTCACTCATTTAGAAAAAAACCCTGTTCGCCTAATTTTATTTGTACACACATTATATATGTATATAAATTTTTACCTAACAAACCGGAATATTTCTAATTATTCAGCAAATATCCTGTGGTCATAAAGTGTATACATATTTTCCTAGTTTAATTGTGTTGGTTCCACCCAAACAATGCAAATACCAACATTTCAATTTCACAACCCCCAAAGAGCCGTTCTGCTTTTGCAGTACACAGTACATTTCACTATAATTGCAAAACAAACAAATAACTTGATTTTGATTGTTTGCTAATTGGCAGTGGTATATTGAGCAAAACTGATGAGTAGGCAGACAAACAGTTGATAAATCTCAAACATTTATCATGGCATGTGCATAAGCTGAATTTATAATGCGGATATCGCAATAGGGCGTGGGGCTATAACAGTGGTTGTAGTTCATTTTCTATTTCAGTACACATTTCTTAATTTTGGTATTGCATCTGAACGAAACGTTAGAGTATAAATTTACATATCATCTAATTACCTAGTAACGATAAAACCGAGAAAAAAGTTGTATCTATATTTAAAATATAATCAGATGATAACTGAAGATCAAATTTTCTATTTATTCTTCTTCTGTTATAGCGTTACAGCCTTAACCACTTCTGCAACTGCAGTTACTTAAAACTACAAATGGCATCTAAGTGGAGGGGATAAAGAAGAAACCAGCAGAAGAGTCGCTTGGGTGATAAGGCGGAATATCTCTATCCAAATAAAAACAAGAAAAGTAAACGAAAACATAACCACGGCAGACTTACAAATTGCTAAGGAAAGCATATGCAACTTAGGAGTACATGTGCCTTCTGACAAACAAGCAGGACGAGCATTCAGACAGATCACCCAAGAGACTAGAAGAAATAGGAACAAAAACATGAACATCACAATACTATGAAACTTCAATGCGCATATAGGAAAAAGCGACCTAGCGCATGAAGATAAGAACGGAAGAAGAAGGAAACCTCAACTCTCAATTACACCATATCCTAGTGGATCAAAAAATAAGGGACATGGTTAAAAACACTAAGGCAAAACAAGCAACAAACGTCAACTCAGGCCACAAAATATTATATGGAACACTAGTAATAAAGAAGTACAGAAAAGATACAATTCAACGACAAACGACACATCTCCCCACTACAGAACAAAGATCTCAAAAAGAAATACGAGGAGGAAATAGAAAAACAATTAACAGGAGAGGAACTAAATCGGTCAGCAATGAATTTGAAAATAAAAATTGCGGCGAAAAAAACGTTGAAAAAGAACAAATCCCCTATGAGCCCAACAAGAGAAGACGCGAGAAAGAAATACGGAAAACTAAAGAAAATAAAGGCGACGGAAAAACAACATATACCAAACATAGACAAAAAGATAAAAGAAGCAGAAAAGAAAAATGAGACGTAGAGAGAAGGCACGAACAGGAAAAATGCAGGAAATTCTTCGAAAACATAGAATCCCTGCCAGTAGGAAGAGATTGAACCAAACTTTCAGACACCTGAAAACATATAGGAGAAACAACAATACGCAGCAAAGAAAATACATACCACTGCAGCATTTGGTCAGGAAACTAAAAGAAAAAGGAAAAGAGAGACGTTAAATAGAACTAGTACAAGAAATAGACCACTGGCCATCGGGCAAACGACCATCAAAGGACGAACAATTAGAAATAATGGCGAAAGCTAAGAGAAACACGGGGCCAGGAATAGACAAAATAAATAACGAACTACTACACTATGGATCGGTCAGCATAAAGCAGATAACCCTATAAATCATCACCAACGTATGTATGGATGGAAACCTCACCTCTGCTTGCGGAGTGGAACACAACCCTACAGATACCGTTCCCCAAAACCAAATCGCCACAGAACGTAGAAGATTACAGAAGAATAACACTCTGCAGTGTAGGGTACAGATACTGCGCACAATTCCTCTTTAAACAAATGGAGAAATACATCGGTGAACTACCAGAGTATCAAAGGGCATCCATCAAGGGCAGATCAACGGACGACCATATGTACACAACCAAACGGATCCTGGAAAGAAGGAACCAAACTACATATAATCTCAATTGACCTCCAAGAGGCATTTGATACAATAAGTCATGAGGCTATAATCAACACTTTACGCAACAAGGGAGTACCGTACACTTAATAAACAGGATAATAAAAGCATGCCCACACGGAAACACCGCAATACAATGGTTTGTACAGACGACGGAATCAAAAATGAAGAACATAGGAGTCAAACAAGGATGTCCGCTATCCTCCCGACTATTCACCACAGTGGATAAAGTGATAGAAAACATAATAAAGGAGAATCAGAATTTCAATGGAAACGATGGAACGATCGTGCTTGCCTACGCCTATGATATACTCATCATCACCCACGAAGAACAAGACATAGTTAAATTTCTAAGAAACATGACACCACATCTGAACTCCTCTGGAATGAAAATAAACTTCAAGAAGAGCCTAATAATGGTGCGAGACGCATTGACTAAAACAAGTCCAGCCAGTGGAGAAGAATACAAAATAGGAGACTACACCCTTAGAACCACGAACAGAATGAAATACCTAAAAACCTAACGAATCAACTGAAAAGGAGGGAAACATTAAGGGAAAGAATCAAAACGGCCTACAGAGTTACAAGTGCTCTTAGTAGAGCACTTGTAACTCTGTAAGCCGTTTTGATTATTTCTCTTAATGTTCCCTCCTTTTCAGTTGATTCGTTAGGTATGTTCCTAGGGTAGTCCCTTCATTGAGGAAAATAGACCACCATGGACCCTAGCCAGAAAGGTATACACGACAACCATAATGCCTACGCCGACATATGGAGTCAAAAACCCAGCAAGAATAAAGGCCAATAGAAGAAGCCTGAGAAGAGCTGAAAGGGACTGCTAGCAAAAATAGGAAAACGGAACACAGAAAACGACAAAAATCGTCAACATTATTAGAGGGAAAAACGATAATTAAGAAAATAGAATCATACGCAATGAAATACTGGGGACACGTCCAAAGACGAGACACTACACACCTACTAAAGAAAGCGCTAAGACCAAACAGCAACAAACAGAAATAGGGAGGCCATGCTACAGATGGATAACAACAATCGGGGGGATTAGGAAAGGATTATACACACTGGGAAAGAACAGCAGCGCAAAAGACGGATACATTAAAGAAATACAGATTCAGAAACAGAAGTAACAGAGAACTCAGAAGAAGAAAAGGTCAGAAGAGGATCACAGACGGAAACTAAAAAGAAGCATCTCACAGACACCTACACTTCCCATTCTATATTTCTACCCCATGCGTCATGCAGTCTCGCTGCTGGCAACAAGCATGTCCAATGTCCAATCCAGTGTACGCAGCCGATCCGGCGATATATAAAACATCCAGAATGGATGCGCGAAATCCGCAACAATGCCCATGCCAATCAATCAATCAATTCATCTTCTGTTCTAGCGCTACAGTCTTAACCACTTCATGCCAGTTGTCCCTGCTCAACGCGCATCTTCTCCGTTCTCCTAATCCCCCATTCTTCAGGTCATCAGTATGTATACTATTGTATACTGTTCATAAACCTTATGGGGGTCTTCCTCTTCTGCGTTGATCTACTGGTTTCAAGAGCATTGGCTTTCTGCCGTTGTCCGCTCTCTCCCTCATGACATGGCCTGGCTTACTCATGTCAGACGATGTTGCTCAGAATAGTTTCGCCCCTCTTAGTGAGGGAGCATGCGTTCGATTCATATGTTAATGCTGGTCCTATATGTGTCTTATATACAAAGTTTAGTTTTTGTGCTTTGTGATAATTTTGTAAGCTAAGCTGTGAAACTAGTTCCAAATAGCATAGGTTTGCCATAAAGAGTCTGCGTATTACTTCTGATGTATCACTTTGGCTATCATTTGATGATTCCAGGTATACAAAATCTCAATTGTTCTTTCCAAACTTCAACTTTTTAATATGTTGAAATTTCAAAGAGAAAGTTGACTTTTCAACTTCATGTATGTTGAAATTTCAAGAGAAAAGTTGGAGTCTCAAGAAAATAATTAGGGATTAAAGTTATAAAAATATCCTATGCGCCCCTTCAGAACTTAATAATAAATGATTGATGTAGGAGTATTCACTTTGATAAACTGATCTAACGAAAACTCTTCAATTTTGGGAAATCCTGTTATATTAAAATAACAAAGTACTAAAGCAATTTTCCTAACAGCTTTGCGCATTATTACTTCCATATCCACGTAGTGGATTGGGAGTATAATGGTAATCAAAATCAAAATTTCAAACAATTGTTATTGTTGAAATAGGTTTAGATTGTCACGAAACACCGAGATTTTAAATTTTAATACTCTATACGGCCAAAAAAGTGTGTTACATATATGTATCACTGGGCTTTATTACTACCTATTCAATAATTAAGTATGAAAACCCACATTACATGTTAAACAAAGTCCAATATTACATTTCTTACACGTCGTTTTTGCACTTGTGGTACAAAGTTCCATAGCGCACCGCCTTCTTTTCTGATCGGGTATATAAACAAGGAGATGGTCAGTTCTGTCAAAGCGAATGTCTTCACTAACTCTATGTCCTTGAGAACTCGCTATTGAAGATTATGGTCTTCCAGGTCCTTTTGCCGCAGTGCCATATTTTGTTAGGTAAGGGTTTACAATTTCTCGCCTAAACTGAAGTAGAGTGACCGTCTTTCCAGACCTCCTGTTTAACAACCAGGCATCTATCAGCCACGAAGATAGAACCCACCTCCATTTTTTGGAGCGAATTGCTATGCCATACCTTCCTATATCAAATCAGGTCCACCCATTGCTGCATTATATTTCCAGATTAGATTTGGTCGTGGAACTGATATGATATTCTTCTCTTTTTGCGAGTATCTTTTTTACTGGAGAAACTGTCGGTCTGTCTGTCTGTCGGTCTGTAACTTTTTTTCTCCGCACGCTTTCTCCGGAACGGTTTGAAATTTTCTTTATATTTTTCAACTTCCCACTAAAAGGGGTTGATGAAATAGACTTGAGATATTCACTTGAAACATGGTCCTCTCTTATATTTTTTGTTGAAGGAGTGGAGGGGGTGTGTATTGGGAAAAATCAGTAGAGCAAGCTAGTAAGAGTCCAGAAACCTTATTTTTGGCATATGAGCTAGAAACCAATGCCTTCATTATTAACATTGAGAATGTTTAACAAATCGAAGATGTAACGGTAATACGGAGGTCCAGTAGCGATTTGTGTAACGCTTGGAAATTCGGCTGCTTTTTTTTTAAACAAAAGCGTTCGGTGCTGTTAGATCGCATACTTTTTGAAAGATCCAAAGATGATTTTGAATTTGATAAATTTTGATACCTAGAATCATATTCTTGCATTTTTACGTCTCGACACAGACCAAAGCCTAGCGACGTTTTGTAAAACTTGTGTATTTGATAAATTTTGATTCCTAGATCATATTCGACACAGACCGACGCCCAGCGTCGATTTTGCAAAACTTGTATATTTGACCAATTTTGATACCTAAAATCATATTCTTGCGTTTTCAAGTCTCGACGTCAACCGACGCCTAGCATCGTTTTGGTGAAACTTGCGTATTTGATCAATTTTGATACTTAGATTCATGTTCTCTATTTTGTGGAATATTAATGTATAGCCTATTACAATTACTCAGTTGTGTAACTTTTTAAATTTTCTCTCTGTAGCTTAATAAAAATTTGAAAATTTCTAAAACTTGTCTTTATTTCTATCTCCTGTACATTTTGCAGATTTTGTAAATATCATGCCGGGCCTGAAAGTTAGCCAAGTTCATTTTCAATGTCTTAACGAAGTTTGCTAAACTGCAACTCCTGTAAATTTATTTATAACATCTGCCCCTAATATTATTAAAATTCCATGACCAATTATGTCCGCATACTAAAGTGTAAATATACTCAAGAAGTTTACCTTTAAAGAGACGTAGGAAAATCTGGATGTGGAGTAGCGATTCCTTAGGCAGCGGTTTTTTTCAGGCATTCCAGTGTTAATTCAACATTATAATTAATGTGAAACTACGATTTGATACAATGTCTCTCTGACAATGAAACACTAATCTAAATGTACACCAAGCAGATCGAATTACAAATAATAGAATTAAGTACACTAATTACTGCAGCTATCACATTAATTAGTAGCTTACAAATCCAGTAAACGACTTTAATTTGTGAGCTAAGCCGAAGTTTCTATGGCGATATATAATTTGGGATTTATGATACTGCTGGAGAAGTACTGAATTTCATTTTGTTTTATAACACCGTTAATATTTTCCAAGGATATCTGTGTACTTATTACTTTTCCTGTATTAGGCGATTTCTGAAATTAATCGTCTAATTTTCTGGTATTTTTTAATTTATTGGTTTAAGATCTAATTACCCAAACACATAAAAAATTCAATCACAGATTACAAGACAATTAATACTGCAGAACGTTATAGAAAAAATAGATAATAAAAACTCTTAAGAGATATCTTTATATACAGGGTATCCCAAAGTATAGGCCAATACTACTAGAGCGTATAGTCTATCATTAATGTTACGTATAATATTATTCCTGGGATGCTCCCTCTCGGAGGTTATGTTTTTAAGAAGATTTTTGCTGATAACACCGCCACACAAAAAAAAGTTGTCTGAAATGTACATGCGATAGATGGTTTCCGAAGTATCTTTTCCCGTTGAACGCAAATCCGATGTCAGAATTGCTCCATCACCCTTCAATTTCAGCAAAATACTGAAAAATCTTCAGAAAAATGAAGACTTTGTGCTTACGAGCCGTGCTTTACGTGTGATACATGGTTTCCGAAGTACTTTTTCCCGCTAAACACGAATCCGGTGTCAAAACTGCTCCATCGTCCTTCAATCTTCGGCACAACTCTGAAGAATCTACAGATATTGAAGTATTTCTGTATTTTTAGGTATTTGCGGTAGCGGCTTCATACGATCCAACTGTTATACGGATTCAACAATCGACGTCGGAGCCCTCTCGTTCTTTATTTGGCTTACAAATCTAGATATTTTCCGTACTTTCACTATAGTTTTGCATTTAGCTGCATTCGAGGCACCTGGTGACGGTAGACAACGGGCCTCACCATTTTACCGGCCAAGTTCCCGGATAGCGGCTTTCGCGCCTTCATGGCAGCAAAAGCAGCTTTACGATGCGGGGATACGCACGAAAAGTGCGATGTCCAGTACCGGTGGCTAGACTGAGTGGGAAAGCGGGCTCGCAGTCTTCGTCATCATGCGACCATAGCGCTGTATCGGTGGGTGACTTGGCCGTTACAGAGTATGAGGTTACAAGAAATATACAATCTTTGCATAACTGCACAAGTATGAGAGATTCTTTTTGTTATATTTGTGCAAAGTTTAAGGTTAAAAAAAACCGTAAGCCAATTACACGAAAGCTGCGGATATATGCTTTAATTGCTTTCGATTAAAAGTAGCTGATGCTGCATCGTTGGAAAGATAAAAAGGAGGAGGTTAAATTAAAGATACTAGCAATGTGGAGTCGACCTAAAGTACCTACAAACAGATTGTTACTTTTGCATGACAAACGTAGTAGGCTTCAATGCACGTAATAAATCGAAAATAACGTATGCAAAAGAGGAGTCTTCATTTTTCGGAAGATTCTTCAGCATTTTGCTGAAGATTGAAGGCTGATGGAGCAATTTTGAGATCGGTTCGTGTTCAGTGAGAAAAAATACTTCGAAAACCATGTATCACACGTAAAGCACGGCTCGTAACCACAGTCTTCATTTTTCTGATGAAAACAAAAACTCGGAGCTAAGTTGGCATCTATTTTATGGGACATAGGCGGCGGCGGTAGAAATATAAAAATGCTTTAAATACTAAATAATTATATTTTAATTGTTAAAGAAAGAGACTTCTATAATACCTTTACTCAATAGAAGTGGTTAATGAAGAAATATGTTTATCGCATTTCATGTCACATAAATGATATATTAAGGCTACGTCTATTGTTCTATCTTCTAGCGGCAAAGTGATGTAATCTTAGGCGGGAGTTGTATAGATGGTATATAATCCTTCCGAAGGGGTGTAAAGCAGTGACTGTCTTGTTTATTAAATGTTAGGCCATGATGCTATGAACTTTGCAGTATCGTGATATTAAGTACGTAGAAAATTTGTACTATTCTATAAAGGAAAGACTCGGCAAAATTTTAAAGTGGGAACTCGTTTCCTGATATCGGTAATTGGTCTCAGTAGCGGAAGTAGGTCGACGTTAAATAAACAATTTTCAAAAAGCTTTGTCTATGAACTTTAAATAAACAATATTTCATTTGTCACTATTCGAGTTTTCAGAATTTAAATCGGTATTTGGGTGATTGTCGCAAAACCCTGTAATTTCGGCCTAAATATTTTTGAAATGTAAAAATGACCAGAAACGTCAAATTCTTATGTGATGTTGTACTTCTTGAAGTAATATGAATCTCAGTATAAGGGATCATTCAGTTTTTTTTGGTTTAGTCAAATTATGGCAAATTTTCAAATAACATCTTCCAGAGGAATGATTTAAAAACAGAGAAATGATCAAAACCTTTATTAATTGGTAAATGTTAAGTTTATTATAAAATAACCAATTGTAAATCAACATGAAACTCTATCCGAACTATAAATTTTGTAAAATACCTAATTTTAATAACTAATTTTGCTCAAAAACATCAATATCTTTAGGAAACTTATAATATATCTTATTCCTATGTTGAATCAGAGATGGGGTAGGCAGAATGAAAATAATTTGTTCAAAACTGATGTAAGACACGTCCTTTTCATCTACTCGGAATATTTGAAGATTATCTTTGAGCTCAAAGGCTCTCAGATACATGACCTTCATCTCACCATCTTCGTCAAGTTCACTTTGGATTACGGCAACATACCTGTAACACGTCTTCTTTGTTTTTAAGGCAACAACCACATATGTTCCAATTGTCAGATTAGCAGGAGTTAAATCGGTCTTGTTTTTTTGAGGGACTCTGCTGGGACCTGCTCCCTCACTGTTATGGTGTGTTTTAATTTTTAGATTATCAGGAGTCAATTCCGTCTTGCTTTCTGGTAAGTTTTTACTAGGGCTTGATTCATTATCACTGTCGGAATAAACATCTGTGTAACCAACGAGTTCTGAATGTTCTCTCTGTAACTTAATCACATTGTATTATAACACACATGCAATTATTTTTTAATATACTTACTTCGCATTCAGATAAAATGCTGTCACTTTCAGACAATGATGCTGCATCCTCTTCTCTATTATAATTTAAGGAGCCAAGATAATACTTTGTAGATGAGCTTAACATGCGAAAATCTAATCTCCCAGTAACAATATTATTTACTACTTGATGCACTTTCATAGTTCCAGGAAACACTTGAAGTTCATCTTTTTCAATAATAAGTGACATGTCTTCAATGTCTTTAGTACTAATAATGAAGTAACGTACTCCTGGAACATTTTCCTTAAGACAGCTCACCAGAGACTCCAAAGATGCTACATCCTTTCCTTTTCCTACAATTCTGTCGGCTGTCCTCTTCGTCACTCCACCGACTCCATCTGGAGCTCCTTTTCCGTGTCCTGCCTCGGAGTAATTCCATGTGAAATTTTGAATTTGTGGATATAGTGTTTTGAGGTTGACACCTAAGAAGTAGAACATACTTTTATTCCGATACTGCGTCGATGGACTGTCACTAAGAAAATGCAATGTGTTTGCATTATAAGATTCTTTGATATAGTTTAATATGGGGCGAAGATGGGCCCAAATGGCCGGAACATCATGTTTCAGTGATTCGGATAATGTACAAAAACATTCTGCTTTCAGTTTGTTGTCAGCTTTTGAATAAAGTACGACAGTGTGAAGTGAGATTTGTTGACGTGAACCACCAAAATGGAACGACTGTATTTGCTCAGAATACTTCAAGCAATAATTCTCACTAAAATCCATATGGATCAGAAGTTCGTTATCATTCAGTTCTGACTTCAATGAATCGATATGTTGCAGTTGATGAAGTTGTCGGCCCCTGTCTGGAAGATATTTCTTAATATTATCTTGAAACTCTTTTATCATTTCAGCTATTGACGTTGAAATCTTATTTTTTATAGTTTTTTTTACAGTTTTTTTTTTGGTCTTGTTGTCAAAGTATGTATCCTTAGTGTTAACCCATTTGAAATAGTAACCTTGCAATGAGGCATCGTAATCACTGTTGTATGGATAATTTTTACCATTGCACAACCTACATTCTCTTAAAAGGCATAATTTGGACTGTTTTTCGCAACAATAGTTCTTTACAATTTCCCTGCAAGTGTTGTCTTTAAAGACGCCATATCTAAATAAGCTATGTGTTACTAATTGCATATTGGTGCATGTAGTACAAGCACATGTATCGCGGGCGGTAACCTTCCTCGATACTATCCAGTAAGTTCTGTTGCGGCACCAAAATTCATAGCTTACTTGTAGATCGGGATGTCTTCTTAAGAATTTTTTATGCAAATTCCTTAGGGTATCGGTAAGATACCGCTTTTGTTTGATAACCTTCTTTTTCATAACGTAGTCTTTCTTGCCAGGACACATTTTGCTGTGAAGGTCTGATTCTAAAAACTTCCAGATTGCGTTGCGCTTTCTAATAGTTGATGTATGATGCTTAGTTTTTCTGATATATTGTAGTAGGTTGTGACTTTCGGTAACAGTAGGGCTTGAAGTTGTAGCATGTTTAAAAATGTTCTTTAATTTATGTTGGACTCGGTACTTCTTTACTATATTCCCTGTCACAACTCGTTTAAATACCTGCTTTTCTTTATCACTTTTTAGGTTCCTATAATTTTCCTTTAATTGATCACATAGTACTTCATTAAACACTAGTCTTTTAACAACGTCTGTGTTTCTCTCATCTCCTTCCAACATAACATTGACTCTTGTATGTGGAGTAGCTGGTGTGTTTGGGGTCGCTTCTCTAATTGGCCGCTCATTTTTCAGACGTTGACATCTTTTTTTATATTTTTCAATTTTTTGTGTTAGCTTTTTAATTATGTCATATTTTTTCTTGATTTCTCTACTTCGAGCTTTCCTATTCCTAGCAGCTCTTCTTTTTCCAGAAAGTGCATTCGCTTCGGCTGTTACATTAATATCGTCATCGTCAGACATCGGAGGTGTATTTTGACTCAAGAGCTCATTTTGTTCTCGTATTAATTTTTTATTTGCTCTGTAATTTTCTGAGTTTATTTTCCATTGTTTTCTTTTTGCGCGCTTCTGTCTATTGCTTAACTCGTTAATTGGTCTGATAATTTGCTTTTCCTTCTTTTTCAAATATTGTTGTATTTCCTTGTTCTTTAGTTTCTCTCTGCCAGCTGCAGTTTCTTTTAATTTATTGTATCTTCTTCTCTCGGCCTCTCTTTTCTTTCTTAACTTTTCCTCTTCGCTTGCAGTTCTCTTTTTATCTTTTCTTGCCATTGTTGTAATAGATAACCAAGGTTAGTAGATACCTGCTTCAATTTGACACAATTAAGATCTTCTAATAAACGTATCACGTTGGAAAAGCTCAAATGACCATTCCTCTGTCCATATCGCCATTCCTCTGGAATTCGAGAACCAGAGGAATGACTTCCAGAGGAATGATGTATTTCAATGAATAAATTATTATATACCACACGTTTGAATTTTATAACCTCAAAATTTTACAGTGATATATTTACCTAATTACATAGCTTTTCCAACCAAAAATAATAATAAGTAGACAATTGTGTGTAATTGGCACTTACCAGAGGGATGATTCTGCCGCATGTGACACGTACTAATCACTAAACAAAAGTATTAATTGTAAGCAAATTATATTTACATGTGATACAATTACATACTGCACCTGTTTCGCTGTGTTTATATTGTGCTCTGCAATATCAAGCATACATTAAACGCCATCTGTTATTTTAAAAACGAAATTTTTAGACTCGTCAGAGGAATGATGGCGCAAACTTAGGGACAACATTATTTTGACTAATAAAACAATAAAATACTTTCATTTTGTGCCAAAACTATATAGCATTGATCCACCATACGTCCCGAATGTATTAAAAATATGGTATAGTCATATTTTTACAATGAAATGTATTCTGACTGTAACTTTAAGTACGTGATTCACCGAAAGGACAGTCCAGAGGAATGACGTTTTAATAGTACAGTTACAAGTAATAAATATTATTCTTAGGATTTTAAAACACGTATCATGTTACATGTACTAAAAGGCACTTTAGCCAGCAAATGCACACTCATGTAAGCTCATTTAACAATTTACCGAATGCAAAATTGGTGAGGACATAATATGTCACAGTTTTGCGACAATCACCCATTTACATTAATAATAATTGGATTGATAGGTAGTAATATAGAATATTAATTTTCCTTTTTTATCACGTGAGATACACACTTCCTCCATATATCGCTTTTGCCTATTTCATCTACTATTATCTTTATATTCTTAAAGACAGACTCACTTCATTGTGGGGATTGATTATATTGACGTAGTCTTGTTTTTACATCAGCCTACACCATTTCAATGGGGTTGAAAATGCAATAATATGGAGGCAGACGTAAAATAGTATGATCGTGTGCTTCAAAAATGTTTTCAACGGCATATTCCTTTTTAAAATTTTGCTTCCAAATCATTTCTAATAAAGTCTTTTTTGTGTTTTTTTTCTGGTCAAGTCTTTACCTTTCACAAATTCAATGATGTCGCCTTTTCTTGTGTTGGTGTTCGGAATTTTGTGTGTTGCCGCGAATGGTACGACGCATTGTCCATAACAATTACAGAATATGGTGGGATATTTGGTAACAGCTGTTCCCTTGCCCACTTCTCAAATAATTCGGCTCTCATATCCTCGTGGTAGTCGACAGAGGATTGCTTGATATTTTTAGCAGACAACAACAGCGCATTTGGAATAAAACCGTTTTTACCTCTAGCATGTAGAATTATAATTCTTTTTCCTCTAGAACATAAGGCACTTAAATTACATTTTTTGGAGTTATCCACCCAACGGTATTGAACTACATCATGGGTGTCAAACCATGTTTCGTCAAGATAAATTATGTCTCTATTTGCATCTCGATATTCTTTTATTTTACGCAGGTACTCGTGTCGATGATCAATGATGTGTGCTGATTTTATAACTACCATTTGTTTGCCCAAATTTTTTTACCTAGAACCACAATCGAGCACAACGTTTCGCAAAGTATCTAATGATTTATATTTATAATCTGGATAGTCGCGTAACTTATCCCTAATCATTTCTAATGTGGCCACCTTCTGTTCATTGTAAAAGTCATACACAAATCGACGAATGACATTATCAAGTTTTTTAAGTTTTTGTCCAACTCTTCTCCGTTTAATAGAATAATCAACTACATCCCCGGCTCTAATAACTCTATAAATTGTAGTACGGCTGAATTTGGTTAATTCACAAATCCTCTTCACAATTTGATTGTATGAAGAATCAATATTTTCGCCTTTTAAGCACGAGTAAATATTCAAAATAACCCTTTGAGTTTGAACGTGTAAGCCCATTTACAAATGTTACTGTGGATAAAACATTATTAATAATTAAAAACAAATTGCAATAAGATGGGAATTTGGCGAATAGAACTAAGTTAAGCATTGAAACTATAATGGAATTACTTACACTTCGCATTAAAACAACATACTTTCAATTAAATAATGACTTCTATCAACAAGATTTTGGGATGGCCATGAATTCTTCATTATCTTCAATATTAAGTAACATTTTCATGAAAAATTTTGAGGGAAGCAATATTAATAATCTAGCTTATAAACCCATTATATGGTGGAGATATGTAGATGACATTTTTGCTATTTGGCCGTATAGTAAAGAATGTTTAAGTAATTTTTTGAATCAGATTAACGAAAAAGTACCTTCAATTAAATTTAAAATAGAAATAGAGGATAATAATGAATTACCTTTCTTAGATATTTTAATTAAAAAATTAGATAACACGTACCAAACCAGTGTGTATAGAAAACAAACACACACAAACAGATATTTAAATTTCAATTCAAATCAACATATTAATGTTAAAGAAGGTGTTGTTAAGTATTTATATGACAGAGCCAAAATTATTTCTTCAAACGATGTAATATTAAGGAACGAAAAGCAATTTATAAAAACTGTCTTATTAAATAATCAATATCCTGAGAGTTTTGTTGCTAGTCAGTTATTGAACATTGGTAGTAGAGAATATATACTATCACAACCTGAGGTATTTAGGTCAATGGCAGTAATTCCATATATACATGATTTATCGGATAAATTACGAAAAATTGGGAATAGGTTTTCCGTACGAACGGTTTTCAAACGGGCTCCACGCTAAGATCGGTTTTATCAAAAACCAAACCTCTAAATATTGTTCAAAATTCAAAAAACTGTATTTATAGTGCTCCGTGTGAGTGCGGAAAACATTACGTAGGTCAATCATCTAGACCTTTCAACGTAAGGCTTGGTGAACATAGAAATTACGCTAGAAGGGGAGAATTTGAAAAATCCAAAATTTGTGAACACGCGTGGGATAATAATCACAGGATTAAATGGGACTGGGCGAAGATTTTGGAAAAAGAGAGCAACGGAACTAAACGAAAACTTGAAGAATCCGCGATTACTTTATTAAACGAGGATAGATGCGTTTCGAATTATTCAATAGATTTTTGTACTAGTTGGTTGCCCATCTTTAGAGACGAAGTAAGTAAAAATAAGATAAATGTGATTTAATGTCTCACGTGACTATGGAAATACATAAACAAAGAACTGTCATGGTTGGCGGCCAAAAAATTTTGAGAACGGAAGCAGATTCTCTTTCGAAACGTTAACTACCTATAGCTTTCATTTTCAGTTTTTAGTTTATTACATTGTTCTAGCTTACATATTTTTAGGTGAGAGACTTTTTGAAACAGTCAAGTATTCAAGAACCAACCTCAGTCTGATCCGTTTGGCGCAGAGGTTTTTTCATTAAAATTTTTAAATACTTTTCAGTGGCAAAATACCCAATAAGAAGTAAGAAAAAGTGTAAGTCTTTATTTTCAAATTTCGCTTGTATAGGCTCTATATCAAAATCGTCTGTTTGGTTGTCACTACTTTCGAAAGGCCTCCGTAATGCCATTTTAAACAATTAAGTGCAAAAAATTACTCAAACGCAGCAATAAAACTAATAATTTGTTCAATTATTCACTAGAATTAAGTAATTTATAACGCTGCCTGGCTGTACTGCACTGCCTCGTATAGATTATACGATACAAATAGTTCATACGTATTTCTTATATATAATGGCATGCAAAAACTTTGAACAAGGTTGATGTTGATAAGTAAAATTCGCTAAGCATCTAATCCCACCTATATTTCTATGTGACAGGCGGATCAAGTCCACGTGGACTGTACACGAGGAGTGGTGCATATTGTCATCGGCGTCGGCCTCGGACAAGTTATGACTTGTCTGGCGCACCGCTACCCAAATATATAACCTCGGTCCAAAATTTTATATATATACTAAAAATTTTGACCAATCAAAAGCTCGGATTTTGGCCCAAACTTCTATAAATAAACACGCCAAAATCCAGCAAATCAGTAGTTCATCAGCCTTCAACGAGTCAGCCAGAAGTCTTGCAGCATCGATCAGTTCAGCACAAGTGTGAACGCCAAAGCTGATGAGGCTGCCCCTTTTGTGTTGTTAAGTGACAAGTGTGTTTTATTACCCTCGCCCGTCCAAGGCGCCTCTCTGGGCTAGCCACCCAGAAGATACAAGTGACAGTGAAGATGCACACACGTAGTGGCAAGGCAGTAGGCACTGGGGTCACGGACGACGCTCCGGCCACGGCCCCCCCTCACTGCACGGTGCCACTGACAGCATCTGGTCACGAAGTGCTCCGCCACCACGACGCCCTGACAGGGGGTACTGGGGTCACGAACGACGTCTCCACGATGGCGTCCCCCCACTGTATGGTGTCCAGCGCAGCAACCCGGCACGGCGAGGTAAGCATAAGCACCGATTTTTCCTTAGGCACTAGTGCTACGAACGACGCCGCCACGACGGCGCCCCCTTACTGTACGGCACCGAGCACAGCACCTAGGCACAGCGAGGCAGGATCCGCTACGAATATGGCACTAGGCACTGGGGCCACGAATGACGTCTCCACGACGGTGCCCCCTTACTGCATGGTACGCAACACAGCAAACTGGCACGAAGACAAGGCAACGGAACTGAGGTTGGACAGCGACGATTCCCAAGCGATGCCCCCTCACTACATGGTACGCAGCACAGCACCCTGGCACAAAGACACGGCAATGGAACGGAGGTTGGATAGCGACGATTCCATGGTGATGCCCCCTCGCTGTATGGTAGACCCAACAGCATTCAGGGTCAGTGACGATTCCCTGTCGCTGGAAGACCGCCGCTTCGCCAGATTCTCTTCCACACATGGGGAAGCTTCCACCTCTGGCTCAGAGCTACCCAGCGGCCAGTATAATATTGCTACCACCCCCGACTGGCCACAACTCTTCAGCGACGCCTCGCTGACGCCTCGCCGCCAGCCGGCCACCCCTCGCTGTATGGTGCCACCAGCAGTAACCTGCCCAAGTCAAAGTCCATCACCGAATGCACAGTGTTTCGTCTCGCCTACCTCGTCGGCCGGTGCCTACCACGTCACCCCACAGTACCAGATGACAACGCCCAGTGCAACGCTCCACAGACAACAAATAGTGCTCCAAGGGCAAACGACCGGGACGATCCCAGTCCCCTCTGTAGCCATGACAGAGAATCTCCAGCCAAGCCTGGGACTACCTACGTACGAGCAGTTGGCACAACTGCTGGCCTTGACCACTTCCAATCTAGCCTCAGTCACCCAGCAGCAACAAAATTGCTGGCCACCCATCACTGCACGGAGCTCCCAACAGCCGTATGACGCAGAAAAGGCTAACTTCCGTGGACAATATAAATCTGTAAAATTCTGTGCCCTCTCATTCAATGTATAACGATATATTGACAATACCCCGTAAGATCCTCTAGTTCCGTGCTGTTCCAATTCGGTTCGTAAATACTATGACTGAAATCCTCCGACGGCCGTCTCAAGGCCGCTGGTATACAAAATAGAAATGAATGGTTTAAAATGGCTCTAATTTGGCATTTGTTATCTTATAAATACATTGATATTATTTCACTTAAATAGCAGCATAAATGTTCTTATTTTATTGCAGTGAGAATAAATATACACTCTTATTGATGTTGCACATTTAACATGGTTCGATAATAGTAATTAATATGTCAACTTTTTAAAAATTAACTGCAATGAGTGTTTATGATAAAAAGTTGACAATATAAAATTTTGTATCGAAATAAAAAATATAACATAAATTATTAATTTAAACAACATGAATTTTAAACAAAATGGATATATTATTAAAACTTATTCCGGGAGAATGTCAAATTCATCTAAATCGTAAAATGCAGAGTCTTTATCAGATGAATCTGTATTACTACAAATTTTAATTCCATCTGTTCCACCATGTTATCTATTGTTCATATCTTCTTCTTCTTTTATGACATGCTCCATGCATTTCGCCCAATTTTTGTATTAAAATTTTGTTTCATTTTATATAATACATACAAGAATATTTATCACTTCTTTATTACTTAAATAATAACATATTTCCCGGACCTGGTAAGAAATCTGTTCTGATTTTCAAATTTTTCCCTGCGTAAACTTGGCTTGCAAATGTACCAATCAGAGACAAAGACACACGTTTCCTATTTTCACAAGCACTGCATTTTAAATTGAGATCAACTATAGTAAATATCTAAAAAACGTAAAGGTCTGTTAAAATTGTTTGAATTTTAGCACGTTATGAAAATTTAGCACATAATTATAATACGCTCCACTAATGCATCATTCTAGTAGTTTCCATTAAATTTAAATTATTCCAGTTTATATTCTAAAGGAATTCCCCGTCTACGTGGCAACCTTTTACCAATCATTTTCTTAATCAAATGCTTTTCGTCAGCAATAATGCGCATAGAAATAATAATTAGAAAAGGAAATGAAAATACTTGAAGTCAGCAAATTGGATGTGCTGACATTCCGCAATCACTTTTATATTTAGCTTGCAGAATTACAGACTTGAATTCGTATAATCAAGATATTTATCGAAATTTGCAATCAGATAAATTAACCGAGTTGAAAGACACTAAATTTTCATTCCTATAAAGATTAAAATGGGAACTTAAAGTCAACAAATTTCAATTTATTTGGCAACAGTGAATAGACTTGAGAGGTTATTAGTGTTCTGGAAATTAATTAGTTTTTGATAGATAAGAGTTTTCTAGTTTAATAAGGAATAGGCATAAGTTCCTCTGAATATGAGTTTGTAGGAATTATAGTACAGACAGAAATATGTACAGTAGAACTGCTAAATGGAATAATAACAAAACTGTTAATATTGTAATCAATATTTGACTATTAGAATCATCATTCTATACTGAAATAACTTACCAAACTTCTACAAAAATTTATTTATGCCTGCAGAAAATCTTCGACATTTTATAGTAAGTAAATTCTCCGAGAAATTCAATAGAACGGAGCGAATAGCAATTATAGAATAAAAAATATCTACCGAAAAAATGGAACACGGAAAAAAAAGTATCCCCGGGCGGAATTCGAATTCGGAAAACCACTTAAAAATAGTTGCCGATTATCATGACCGCAAGTCAATTTTTCAAACCTAAGAACTGAATAAATACGGCAATCGGAGACCCGTTATATGTCTCGATGACGAAGAGATGGTCGGCAATGATCGTACAAGGCGTATCGTCATTTTTTGACAATTCGTAACAATTAGAAAAACGAAATATTCGTCTTGTCTATTTGTCTGTTTAATTTTTTATTCATTTATGCTCCACTAAGAGTTTGGTAGAATTGCACCTTCATTATGGATACTATCTAAACTCTCTTTGGAAGAAATCTAGCTTTATAGATATTAACGCGAAAAATCTGCCGCTGCGCCCCGGGCTATTACATTTAAAGAGGGATTTCTTGCCAAGCTTTTATTATGTACATATTAGAGGATACTTATCAATATCAACGGTGCAGAATCTTCGCCAGAGTTATGTAAATGGTCATATTCTCTACAAACTATGTTTTTTTATAACTTTGGAGCAAAATATTGCCAAAGTTTTCGATCAACCACACAAAAAATACAAAGTGTACAATTTATCGAGACTCCCACATACAGTGTATTCAAACGCAATATACATAGATTTTATTTTAAATCACTGCAAAGGGATTTAAATAAAAAGACACTGGCCATGTATTTAATCACAGTGACACTATGTACTGAATGGTGACGTATTTGCGTATAATGTTGATTAAATATATTATTCTATTCATTTGATAATGTGATCTTCCATCAGTTCATCGATTTTCTGATGTTATCGTAGACCACTAATGCTTGCATCTGGTCTATATACATGGTTTTTACCAAAGCGATATTGTATTATTGTTGCTAATGTAAGTACAGTTAGTGTCAAATCCAGTACGGCAACATTTGTAAAATAAACATTAACGTTTTCATTTGTTCTGTTAATTCCGAAATGGTTGCACCAGCTAAAGCTCGTAATCTCCAAATTAGCAAAACACTAAATTCGCTTTAGTTAAAAAGTTAATGCATAGGTAACTCAATTAACTTGCGGTATTTTACTTCCAGAAAATTGATTAATTCATAAGGTAGGTACATTAAGTATGTAGCTGTGGACATGTTTTAATAACATTACCACAAAGCGTTCAGCCACATCCGTTCATGTTAAAAAACACCGGGTTGTGTCAGAAGACTTTAGTATAGGTAGGGTAAAGTGGAGAACTAAAATTCAATAACGCTGCAAAAAATAATATTTTAATATCTTAGTGGAAATTCACTATATGGTATTTGTCATATTTAACTATTTACCAGTATTGTGATAGGCTCTGTAAGTTGATATTCCTACATAGCAATGCAGACAAGAAAATTGTAGATCTATTATCAGGAAAATGCTAGTTATCATATAAATATCAACCAACATCTCGAATTTAATGTGTAAAATTCACTACATGGAATCTAAATCAATGTCGTGTGTAATGGGCTTAATGTCAAAATATAACTAATATGTCCTCCATATCCTGTAATACTGAATTTATGTCTCGAAAATAATATTTTTTCAGATGCTTAGAAGCAACCTTTATTCTGCCAATTCCAAAAAGTGATAAACCTACCGAATTTATTTTGAAGTTCTATAACAAAATAGGTAACTTACCAACGCTGTCAGAAGTATTAGAAAGAGAAGCAGAAGCTGGTCGTAGAGCATACAGCTTCGTGACACGTGACAAAATTTCCTTTGCTACCTGATGTAGAATTATGGCCATTGCACAGTTGTGAAACGGCCTTGTTGAACGTTACGAATGATATATTCAGTGGGGTAAATAAGGAAAAAGCTACAGTGTGTTATTAACTTTTTAAAAGAATTTTATATGATAAGCCCCTCCCTACTCCCGGCTGTGCTCAAACTTATTGATTTAAGTATTGAAACTGTTCATTTTCTATGTAGCTGTTTGACTAGTAGAACTCAAAAAGTAGAAGTTGATGGTAATATCCCTATTATTCTTGATGTTAGGTGTTCCACAGAGATTAATAGTGGTCCCTTTGTTGTACACCTGTATACATAAAAATTTCAAAAAGTTGTTAAGCATTACCAAATGCATTTGTCTGCCGATAATATTCAACTGTACCTCTCTTCTGATCCAATGCAATCTAGAAATGTGATGAATAAAATTAAATATCATCACCTTATCTTACCAGAGCTTAATATATCTGGACGACCCTTATTCTCCTTGGTTATATCATGAGAATGTTACGAATAAAATTCCTAAATACTTAAAGAAAAAGATCTGCTCTAGAACGGACATACATAATATAAATATTCGTTCTAAAGATGCTCTTATTATCTCTTCACCCTACTGAATTGTTTGAACGCTAGTTCTCTTACTAAATGATCCAAATTTGTAATTGTGTACCGCCTTCTATAAAAAGTAAGCCAAAATCCAGATATACTAATAATTATAAGAAATTTCCCCTAAATGAACAAAACGTAACTTCAGTAACCGAATTAAGTAATTAGTTGTAATTATATTTGATTACCGTTTACATATTACTTAGATAAAATGTATTTAAAATGGTACTGGGGTTTAACAAGATTACACTACTGTTAAATGCCTTTGCTCTAGATGCTTATGAAATTATATATCAGTAGTTTTTAGTGAGCCTATGACTAGTCCCCCACTTTGAATTTCACGCTCCCATGCGCTATCCTCCTCTATCTGCTGATCCTTGTACTTCGAAATATTCACGGCTTCCTTTACCGTGATGTTTCGGTCGTCAGGGATGGCAACATCGATTAGTAAACTGTCCGCCCTGTTGTAAACCACGATCTCAGGTCGTTTGGATCCAACAGTTCTGTCAGACCTGGTGCTATGGTCCCACAGATGGTCTTAATGTTAATCACCGGTTGAGTTTGATGCTCTGGTCACTTATCTGAAATTTCGGCACCAAGTTCTCTTCAGATCAACCAGTGTATTTAACTGGTTACTTTGCTGTTGCAGTGTATTTGGTGTAGAATATTCACATGGTATATAACTGATGATTTATTCCTTAGTACTGCATATTCTACTTACGTGCCCTAATATTTCTCTGGAGGCACTTGTTGTTCAGCACAGTTATATATAGAAAATATAACGAACCAAGATACGAATTTATTCTTCCTCATGATCCCTAAAATTCCAAAGAGATTTAAATGAATTTTGGAGACGTTTGAGAGTCTAATGTATATGATATTTTACGAAGATTGTAAATCATTAGCTATATGCTAGAGAGCATGTCTAGATTAGATTATGTAGGAGAAGCTAGCCGATTGGGCCTTGACCACCGCGACTTCTGTAGATTTATTGTGGTGCTCCCGTTCCTTTGGAGCTCCTTATGTAGCTTTGTCCTACGTACCAGACTTCATAACCTTGATAACGGCCCCTTGGTATTGCTATTAAGCCTTTGGCATTTCCTCTCCAAGTATTGGAATCTCAGTCTAGGCCTTCATAATGTGTTCACAATGTGTGGACTGAAATCGTGTCTAAATCTGATATGAAATTGTAGATAAATGTAGAAAAAATATCCCAGTATTAACCCCTGAGATGCACTTTGGATATCTAAGGAATTTCTCATGAAAATAACTGAGTAACTTTACGAATTATTTGTTAAGTAGAAAAAATGATTGTTGTAGACACAGAAAATGGAAACCATCCAAGCAGGTTAAGGTGAGGTGAAGGAGAACTCAGAATGATGATTGGAGAACTAAGCGAAATAGAAGCATCACGAAATACACAGTGATTATGGTTGCTAAGGTCATAGTTTTCAACATCTTTATCAATGTATCTGACATATGGATAGATAGGGAGGCAGACAGATGGCATATTAATGCCTTCAAGATCGTTTACTACAAATCTCTTGGAGAGGCGATCATTCCAACAGCTTTAGTCTCGTCTCTCACTAGGTCCTGTTAATTTTTGGAAACCAGGCTATTGGCAAAAATATTTGATGAGATTGCACACCTATCAGATAATTAGAATAAGGTGACGCGTTGTTGTAAAATGCGCCATATAACAATATGAAGCCAACCAAAACAAGCTCACGAGTCACAGGCAAAGGCGTTATGATTAAGAAGAAGGTTAAGGATGTCTTCTAGATATTTTAAATTCGATTCACTATGCTTTCATAAGTTGCCTTTGAAGGATAAACAGCGACAAGATTTTGGTGTATGCATATAACAGGTCTCGTACTTGACAATAGCATAAAGTACACACTATTTATTCTTTTGTTTCTTAGATAGTTTTTTAAATATTGAGCCCACCAACAGGCAGACATAATATTGAAATTGATAGCGACAATTCTCGTAATCCATATCAAGTGAGTTGTGCAGATACCGGAGAAATCTCGTAAATGTAATTATACCTTTATTTCTCCTTCGTTTACACCAAGAAACCGATTATTGACCCATAAAAAAATATTTAGATTTTTTTTAAAAAGGTAAAATGTACTGATTTGTTCAGATATAAATCCTTAATTCTATAAATCTTAATTCTTAAGAAAATTTGTAATCTATTTTAAAATTTAACAGTTGCCTACATTTGCGAAAACACAGCATTGGTTTCACTCGCCCCTATTAGCGCTCCGCATATTGTTTTATGACTGGTACACCTTGTCTTTGAAAGTTTAATATTTTAAATGGGTCAGGATTAACCAGAACATGCGCTAGATAAAAAGGCCCTTTAATGTGAATTACTGCTGGATTATTAAAATTTATTATAATAAAGAAAACATATATTTGCGGTTGGAGTGGCTTTAATAAAAACATGCACTCCTTTGAAATACACAATTCTATTATATTATTAGAGGAAATTTAGAGCGTAGTTGGAAGTAGTATTCTCATTAGTATAAACTAGACAATTTAGCAATGTAACGAATAGAAGGCATAGTCGAGTAAATGAAGCCTAAAAAGCATTTTAGTCCTCAGGGACAGGTCCGAATTTGATGATGTTTTTCAAAATGTGTGTTTTTTAATATTATTCAAAATCAGGAACATCCCAAATGGCGCAAATAATTATTTATATTGTTTCAGGGTGGAAATATGTAAATTCAATCCCAATGAACAATTTTGCTTTCTTAAAGTAACTGTTATTTTTATAAGTGGTTTATTAAAGTCGTGAGTTTATAAAAGCGGTTTATAAGATTACTAAAAGATTTAAAACCTTAGGTTTTATAAAATGGCAATGGAAACGTTTCCATCACTGACTTATACAACTTTTAGTAACTGTTACTATAATTTATATAAATAGTTTTTATAGAAGTTGCAGCCACAAATTTATAAAACTAATAGTGTTCAATTCCTATATAGGGGTTGGCTCTGATTAATATAAAACTTCCTTGTTCCATAATAACAAAAATAACTGTTAATCTTAAATTCTACGTTTTTGTAAGTTTACTCTCCTATTAATTCATGTTTTTATTCGCATTTCTAAATTAGAATCAGTGTAACATTAATGAACTCTCTCATACGAGATACACATTTTTTAATATTGTTGATTTTTACAGGTTGGAAATTCAACTTATAATTAGGGGTCAGTTTGAATTTTCATGGTCATTTCAGGGCCGGATTTCGTTCTACTGCTATTTAATTATATTTAAGTTTCTTTTATCCCAAAGTAATGATCGAGATAAGTATAACGATGAAATAATTCACAAAATTTAATAACAAATATCTAGTAAACAGCAATCTAAAAGCTTGCACCTTAAAATTACACCTAATCACCACTGTCTTTACTGCATGTAAATACCTAAAAGTAGGTAAACCTGGACATCAGCCTATAAATGAATACACACTTTAATAGCATTAGAAATTGCAGCATATCTGCCTTTCTGTTTGTGGGTGTCCAGAAAAAGATCGACGATTTTTCTGCCATATTATCGAGAATTACTAATATTTCACTGCGTTGTCATATGATTTGTCAATCCATAGAGTAATATTTGTAGCAGGACCGCTGACGTTAAATATTTTTGTGGAAAAGCTTCAATAAATTAATTGATTTTTGATAAATTTTATTAGATATATTAATAAATTTATTCAAGTCCGCCCCTGAAATGTTCACGGAAAAGTCCAACCTCACATGATTATATAGAGGCACAGAAGTTCTGTAAGAATCTCAGAAGTTTCTTTTCAGATTTATAGTGTCCCTTTGGTATTTTCAATATGGATGCCGTTTTTTATGAAAAATCGAATGTTGTCAGAAATTAAAATAAAATATTTTTAGTTAAAATGTTTAAATATATATAATTTCGGTGGCGCCCTTATTTTTTCGAGGTACAAATAATGTCCATTTTACAGTAAAGATGCATGTGCAAGAAAATTTCAGACACATACTAGCCCCAAAAGCCGAGTATAATATGTTTATAATTGAAGTACATATATTTCATATACAGAGTAGAAGTCTCCATATTGTTAGAAAGGAAAATGTAATCATTTCAGCATCAACAACTAAAGAAAGAGAAAGAGGTTTGTGGTGAAAAAAAGAGCGAGAAGGAGAGCTATTGTATTTAAAGTTTATAAGGAAGTTTATAAGAGTAACGGTTACATTTCTATTACTTCTTACTATAAAACTTGGAAATAGGTAATGGTGACCCTTATAGAGCGCGCCATTTAAGCTCTTTAAGTAGTATAAAGTGGTAATTGAAAAGTTTTCATAGACAATAGATGTTACTAAAAGTTTTTATTATTCGGTGATGGTGATATTCAGACTACCTTTACAAAACAAAAATTGTTCATTGGGAAGATATCGATAGGCGGATGAATTTTAAGCAAAAAATGTTCTATGAAGTTTTTTCGACAAATCAATATTTTTCGAGTTATTCGCGGCTGAAAATTTGATTTTTCATCCAAGAAATACTTGTTTTAGAACGATTTTTTACGAGCAATTCGAGAACCTTACGTTTTACCCAAAAAAACATCAGGAGCAAAAGTGAAACTTATAAAATACCAAAGCGATTGGTTTTTTGTTGTTTCTGTAGATGCTATACGAACCCAATTATAGGTCGTTGAAGGTAACTGCTTGTTTGCCGAAAACTGAATTCGAACCTTTCAAATTTAAATAACGGAATAACGACGACTTTTTGGTTGAAAACTATCGGACCTTTTTTAAAATACTTGAAAAGGTATTTAAAACAGTTTTCGGAGTGATTAGATGTCTTAAGAATTAGGGATGTTACAAAGTGATTTCAGAATATTTTGTGGAGCTGGAGGCTGAGTCATTTTGATCGGCATTAGAATATTTTAATTATATTTTTAATCACATTTTTCATGCGTTACATTATTCCCAGGCCACAACTGAACTTGTAAATAGACCCTCTTCAAATGTTCAGATGCTTAGTATTTTGTGTGAGGCAATGCACTTAGTTGGACCGCCCTCTTGCTCTTTGCAGTAGCTTTGATAAAACATTCGTATTGGTATCTTAACGATAACTTCGTTAATTCTTAAGACATCTAATCGCTTCAAAAATCATCTTGCAGGGAATTTCAAAGGCTATAAGGACCTGTAAAGTTGTACTTCCTTGAACCCTTCGTTTTCGTAATATTATAATTTAAAGGGCTTAAACGCGAACTTAAAACGGTGATACCTCAAGTTTTATCCTAGAGAAATAGAAAAGAACACCAATTTTTTGCAAAATAATCCTACATTTTTCACTTTACATTTTTTACGTATCTTCTTTAGTTTTTGAGTTATTGTGAAAAGAAGAGATTTTTTTTCAAAAATTTAAAAAATCGTTTCAAAATTAAATAAAACTTTTTCCCAAATCTAAACGGTTCAAACTTCTAGAACATATTGTTAGTACCGAAATAAAGTAAATTGTGAATAGATTACGTTTAATTTCAATTCTGGGGGTTAAGCTATTGGTTTCATTGCTGATTTTTTCTCCGAAAAAACAAGACAACCGATTTATTTTCATCATGACTCGTAAGTTTTTATGCTTTTAAAGGTATTTTCAAGTACTTTAAAAAAGATCTAATAAGTCTTCCACCAAAAATTCGTCGTTCTTGCGTTATTTAAAGTTGAAAGGTTCATACTCAGTTTTCGTCAAACAAACGAGCCATGAGTCGGTTCTTATTGCATCTACTGAAATAAGGAAAAACAAATCGATTTGTTATTTTATAAGCATCATTTTTGCTCCTGATGTTTTTTTTTTTTGACAAAACGTAGGTTCTCGAGTTACTCGTGAAGAATCGCTCTAAAACATGCATTTTTTTGATGAGAAATCAACATTTTCAACCGCGAAAAACTCGAAAAATATTGATTTATCGAAAAAACTTCATAGAATATTTTTTGTTTAGCATTCATCCCCCGTAGATTTCTGCGGTTGTTTTGAGTTTACTTATTTCCAACCCCGAGAAGGGGTGACATCCATCCCGAAACAATATAAATAATTATTTGCGCCACCTGGGATATTTTGGATTTTGAATAATATTAGCAAATACACACTTTAAAAAAATCATCAAAATCGGACCTGTTCCTGAGGACCAAGAAGTAAAAACCTTCATTGACTCGTTTAGCAGTTTGGCATGACCGAGTCTAAATGCCTATTTGATTAACGTTTTATGCAATAGTCCTTAACAATATTTTAAAGAGAAATCGATATATATCACTTAATTTACCTAAAGTACGTCCAAATCAACAGATAAATGGTATATTGTAGTTTCGATGTCTTGTACACATTTGCATTTTTGTATGCTTTATCAAAACGTTTAGTATCATTTTGCTATAGAATTGTAACAAAATACTGTTTATAGAAATGATCATTGTTTACATACTGGTGATCACCATATATGAAGGATATAGTAATTTATATTTTACATTTGGGTTCAGTATTTTATGCAACGGATTAATACATTAATGTACCACGTCACATACTTTATAAAAATTATAAAAATTTAAATTTTGTAGAACGCATTGCAATTTAAAAAAATATTTATTAACATCAGAAGCGGAACATCGAAATCAATTGGGTATTGGTTATTTATAAGAACTTCTCATTGTTTAGTATTTCATCATTAGAAGAAATGATTTTGGCCCATCTTCTTCTTCCAATGATGAAATACTAAACAATGAGAAGCGGTTTATAAAAGAAGTTCTTATAAATAACCAATACCCTGAGGATTTTGTCGATAAAACCTTCATGAATATTGAAAATAACAATCAAGTACGACAAAAACCTGAAAAACGTTACACAGCGTTAATTCCTTATGTATGCGGATTATCCGAAAAGTTGCGCCATATCGGTGATAGATTTGATATTAGGACGGTATTTCAAACAAACAACACTTTAAGATCTATTCTGACAAAGACGAAACCGAAAAACCACGAGGAAAATTCAAAAAACTGCATTTATAGTATTCCGTGTGAGTGCAACAAACATTATGTGGGTGAGTCATCCAGACGGTAGAGTGTAAGATTAGGCGAACACCAAAATTACATCAGAATAATGAAATTCAGAGGTCCAAGATCTGCGAACACACTTGGGAGAACGGACATAGAATAAACTTGGACTCGGCAAAAATTTTAACAAAAGAGGCAGATAGCAATAAAAGAAAAATCAGAAAGAATCAGCGATAATATTATTGAATGAGGATAGATGAGTGTCGAATTGTTCCGTAGCTGTCTGTACAACCTCGTTGCCAATGTTAAAAGAAGAACTTCACAAACTTAACATTGTATAAAAATTTAAAAAAAACTGTGAACTATATCAACAGTTCTATGTAAATAGTAAGTATCTATGGATATTAAATATAACAAACATTCTTCGAGCTGTATATTTATAGCAGCATATACACAGCAAAAGGGATTTTTTTTTAAAAAGCCTTGAAAAAGGAAACAGATTAGATTTCCGAAACGTCGGCAAAATAGTCCCAGTGAATTAGGGGGAAAAATAACTAGTGATCTTTTTCTTCCTGTACGAAAGGGAAGTATTGTATTCGTGAAAGCATCACCCTCCGAGATTTCTTCGGAGTTTTGCGTTTCAGATCATGTATATTGTGAAAATGAAGGTTCGCCAGTCAATCTGTATGGCATTCAGTCTGTCTGTCCAGGCCAGGCCTATTGCACTATATTTATAAAACTATTTGACGAAGAACAGTCAAATTTGGTAGGTAGTTGAAGCTACTGCCAGCGAAGAACTGGGTAAACTCTCACTAGAAAACCGCGACTCACTAATTCCACATCCAAATTTTTCATCCAAGTCATTTTAAAGGAAACATCTTGACTATATTTGCACACTGGTATGTGAAAGTTATTGATCATAGAATTTTAATAATATTTGGGGCAGATGTCATAGAAAAATTTCAGGCATTGGTTTCTACCATATACGTTAAAAATGAAGTTTCTAGCGCGCTCTACTTATTTTCCCCTATTCACAACCTACCATCTCCCACCCCTTCAACGGAATCATCTCAATCAAATATCATTACAACACATACGTGTACTTAACTTTCAAGTGAATATCTCAATTATATGTTATTAATCCCTTTAATGGAGTGGTTGTGGGGGATGGGGTGGTTGAAAAATATTAGAAAGAAATCTGACGCTTTGGTTTTTAATATACACACCAAAGCCCAAGTTTCTGTACTCTTACCAGCTTGCTTTATTTATTCTTCCCTATTTACCTCTAGTTATCCCCCACTCCTTTAACGGAATCATGTCAAAATATAATCTAGTTTCAGTTGTCGTTATAATACATACGTGTACCAAATTTCAAGCGAAAATCTCAATTTAATTTTATCAACTCTTTTAATAGGATGGGATGGAAAATTTTATAAAAAAACCTGAGGGCTTCGCTTCTAGTATATACACCAAATCCCAAATGTCTGTACTCTTGCTAGCTTGCTTTACTTATTTTTCCCTATTTACCCCTATTTAACCCCCAACCCTTCAACGGAATCATCTCAAAATATAATCTAGTTCCAGATGTCGTAATAATACATATGTGTACCAAATTTCAAGTGAATATCTCAATTTTATTTTATCCACCCCTTTAATATTAGGGTAGGAGAGGTGGGGAGGGGGGTTGAAAAATATTGTTAAAAAATCTGAGGCATTGGCTTCTAGTACATACACCGAATTTCAAGTTTCTGTACTCTTACCAGCTTGCTTTACTTATTTCTCCCTATCTATCCCTATTTAATCACGGGACCTAAAATATAATCTAGTTCCTGATGGCATTATGATATATACGTATACTAAATTTAATATAATATATACTTGTACAAAATTTCAAGTTCATATCTTACGCTGTTCCGGAGAAAACGTGAGGACAAAAAAGTTACAGGCAGATCGACAGACAGACAAACAGACGCACTGACAGACAGACAGAATTTTTTTCGCTCAAACTTAAAATTTCGACGTTTCATGACATTCTAGACCTATATCAAGAAAAAAAATGGCAAACTTTTTTACGATTACTATTCTTCCAATCCACTACGTGGATGTGGAAGTAAAATATACAGGTGGACCAAAGAGAATAAATGATGAAAGATATGTAACAGATAACAATAACATTTGCCATACTTATAGGTAACACAATTGGCAAGGAAGACACCCATTATACTTTTATTAAAAATGTACAGGGTGGCCATCCTAAGAATTAATTCAACTGTGGTAGAAAGAGCGTTGCCGGATCAGCATGGGTTAGTTGCCCCGGCTTCGATTTAGCTCATATTTGGGAGGTAAGTTCCTAACATTACGAGAATAATTTATCCCAAATGCCAGAATGCTTGATAGAATTTTTTTTACAAAAGTTGTTAAAGAATTTCTAAAAATGAAAAAAAAAGATTTTCTCAAATGTGAACCAGCCTAATTCGGGAGCTAAAATATATTTGGTCCGGGGCATTTTGTCGATTATAAAAAAGTTCATACTCAATAAATTAAATGAGTAGGGGGTACAGAAATATTTTAATTTTGCAAAAAATTTTACTTTATGAACTATTTGATGGAACACCACTATTTTTTTCTGTGATATGCTCATATCCTAAGTAACAACATATATTTTTTGGAATAAGACGTACAATCGTTAAGTTTAAACTTAAAGCAACAATTATGTATAATTGTAAGTTTGAACTGACAGTTATGTATAATTGTCGCTTTAAACTAACAATTATAGAATATTTTACACCATGTCCGTTCTACGCTTTCGTACACTGGCCTTTTTAAAAAAATTGTTAGTCTGTTAAAAATATCCTACTATTAATATGCACAAGTTTTTTCAGTTTATAACAGTTTGTCAACATTTTGTTTTTAACAATATTAACGACATATTTGTGATTCATTCACTGAAACATAATTATATTCTAGACAGTTTTTTCAGCTAGTCAAAGTTAAATATTCCTTTCAACCTAACCTGCAGTCTATTAGCTTTGTCCCAAACCCCAGAAAAACTTTAAATTGCTTTACATTCACATCCACATTTGCATTCGTTAGAAGCTAGCTATCATTAACATTTTCCTGGTTGAATTCGAAGACTACTGTTTAATTCTATTTCGTATTCCACGTGAACTTAACAATTAAAGTATACGACTACTTTCCAATGAACGCGCCAAGTTCTAAAACAAACAGAGGTGTTTTATTTTGGAAAGTAATTACTTAATTTCATTAATCTCCTACTCGAGGAACGTGTCGTTTTCTTGTAGAAGTTTTTGCCCCGCTGCATCACTAGCTGAATTAATTTTCGAATCATTTTTGCATACCATTTCCGTGATATGACTGTATCTACGTGTCTGTCATACAAATCATTGGCTTTCGTGTTAGTATATTCGGAGACTCAAGTAATTCCTGCCATCAATTAAATTGATAATAACTTCGCGACTCGACACGTTTTTAATCGATTTCAATATTTTAGAGCTATGTAATAGTCTATTTTTGACGTGCATTCAAGTATTGTTAATATATTATTATCGCGGACTTATAATGTTCGTAATTTAATTGTAATGCAAAGTAGCAGCAATTGGGCGGTTGAAACAAGAAAAGATGGCATACTAAAGTTTTACTTCATAAAACATGTTTTATTAAAAATTTATGGATTTAGCCGTTACTTTGTGGTAGTCGATCGTAATGATTTATTAAAACACTTATTTTGTTTCTGAATTCATTTACTTGAGTCGCTTTGAAGATGATACGTTGAAGTATCGAAACTATAGTAGCGTTAAGTTACAATAAAATACAGTGGTAGAAACAAAATAAGTGTTTTAATAAATCTTAAAACATATTTTATTCTACAGAAACTTTAAATTCGGTGTATGTACTAGTAGCCAAGACCTCAAACTTTTTTATATTATTTTTCAAACCCCCGCCACCCCTACTCTATTATTAAAGGGGTTAATATAATAAAATTGAGACATTCACTTGAACTTTGGTGCACGTATGTATTATACAGACATCTGGAACTAGATTATATTTTAAGATTCCGTTGAAAGGTTGGGGGTTAAATAGGGATAAATAGGGAAAAATAAGTATAGCAAGCGTACATAAATTTGGGATTTGGTGTATATACTAGCTGCGAGGGCCTCAGGTTTTTTATAATATTTTCTGTCCCCCCCACCAACCCCACTCTCTTGTTAAAAAAGTTGATAAAACTAAATTGAGATTTTCTCTTGAAATTTAGTACACGTATGTATTATAACGATATCTGAAACTAAATTATATTTTGACATGATTCCGTTGAGGGAGTAAGTAGGGGGTAAGTAGAGGAAAATAGGAAAAATAAGTAAAACAAGCTGTAAGAGCACAAAAACTTGGGATTGTACTAGCAACCAAGGCCCCAGATTTCTTTACCAATAATCAGACGAACAGATAAACGGATATAAATGTGGACAGACAGGAGGTGACTAATAATAAAATAATGTAATGACGGAATTTTTTTAAAGTTGTTCAGAAATCGATAACCAACACATTGATAAATGTTTACTTCCCTCTCTTACTGTAGGAAGTATTGCAGGCGTGGAAAAATCACTCATACAGATAGATTTCCTCATATTTTTATATTTCAGATTATGTAGATTGCGGAAATTATGGTCCTTTAATTTCAGCAGTCTGTCTATGCCTGTTGATCTGATATTTGCACTCTAATATGGGGAAATAATTGTATTACAATTTTAATTTAATTTTATCAATCTCTTTAATAATTGAGTGGAGGTGTTGGTGGGTTGAAAAATATAACAAAGAAATCAAAGGCCTTGACTTCTAGTATACACACTAAATCCCACGTTCTTGTGCTCTTACCAGCTTACTTTACTAATTTTCCCCTATTTACCACTACTTACAGCTCACTCCTTCAACGGAATTATCTCAAAATATAATCTAGTTCCAAATGCCGTTATAATACATACGTGTACCAAATTTCAAGTAAATATATCATTTTTATTTTTTTAGCCACTTTAATAATGGAGTGGGGTGGTGGAAGGGTTGAAAACTGTTATAAAAAAGATTGAGGCCTAGGCTTCTAGTATATACACCAAATCCCAAGTTTGTGTACTCTTATCAGCTTGTATTGCTTATTTTCCCATATTTACCTCTATTTAACTCCAACCGTTCAACGGATTCATCTCAAAATATAATTTAATTCTAGACGTCATTATAATACATGTGTGTACCAAATTTCAAGTAAATATCTTAGTTTAATTTTATCAACCTCTTTAATAATGAAAAGCGGGTGGTGGGAGCGGGGGCGACTAATGTAAAAAATCTGAGTCCTTTGCTCACATGATAGTTACAGACAGGCAGACCGGCAGACAGACCGACAGACAGAAGACAGACGGACGGACAGACAGACGGACGGACAGACAGACAATCCGACAGACAGACTGACTGACACACAGAGGGGCCAATGCTATGAAAAGTTGGCAAAAATGCGAAAAGTTCATTATGGTCATAATGGTACAACTGTACCTAAAATTTCTATTAATCTTACCCGGATACCTGGAACCACCCATACCTGATCGATAATAGGCCATGAGCCTAAGTTGCAACAGTCCAAACTTGTCCGTTGTGTAAATTGGTTGTTGTACGGTATTTATTTACGCTCGTGATCGGTTGCATTTGTTTTAGTGTTATTTTATGATAGAGCCATTTACTTACTTTTTATTAACATGGCATCAACAAATACAGGTATGTCAACAAATATTTGCTGAAATAAAAATACTTTTCATACACATAATGTATAAAAAAAATTCACCAATAACCATTATTTGTACATGGCGTGTTTCAATTGAATCGTTAGTTATCCATATAGTCGCGGCACAATCTGTTTGGACCTAGACATTTTAGGTACCGAGCTGAATTTTTCAGAATATGTAGCCTATGATACGTACAATAACATACTGAAAGTCTCGAAGAATCCGAATTGAGCGTTAGCCGCCGTGTTGAAAAAATGGCACGCGCGCGTAGACGGAGAAAACATTTTTTCCTTGCCTTATTTATTATCCATTTTTAATATTCTAAACAGATAATTATAGCCAAAGAATGTGGCTTTTACATATATTTTACACATTTTACTAAACTTTGTCCGTGTAGTAAAAAACTGACTTAAACTGGAAATTAAAATTTTGGCAAATTCTATTTATATGATTAAAAAGAAAATTGTAGGGTTTATGAAAATATGTTTTAAATAAAAGTTGTAGGCCATCGATAAACGAACAGAACGTTTTTTTAATCCCCTTTATAGCTTTAAAAATAACGGAGATAGAACATTTTAATTATTATAAAATTGAAAAGTTAAAATGTGCACTTTTCGTCACGGCACAATTAACCCCGAACAAAAATGATTACTAGGCTCAGTTTTCAGAATTGGATGGTTTATAATAATAATAATGACAGTAAATAATATTAATAATAATAATAATAATGAGTAAAAGGAAAAAATTAATAATTAATTTTCATCTTCAATATCGCTATCGGTTATAATTAGAGTGTTTGAATTAACACAACTTATGCCACGGCAATTACTGCACATGTCAGAACACTTTGTGTAATTGCAAGGACAATTTTTATTGAAGACATTTTTACAGTTGCAATATAGAAGTTTTAATATATTGGGTACAATTGACAAAGATGTTGGTACGGATTTGGTGATATCGTTTTTCAATTCCCAGCCCCAATCAGATGAATTAATTTCCTTATTAAGCCATGTTTGCACCTGAAAGTATACCCTATAAACATGCTGTTCAATAGCTTTGGAAGTAGGTGGTAAAACTGCTAAATCAAAATTTTTATTTAAATTTTATCTACTTATAATTTTTTTAAATAGGAAAAATCTCTCGATATCTGTATCATCTGACTTGCATCCATATATACAAAGGAAAAACTTAATTCCCAATTTAATTAAATCCTGCTTATTTGCGTTTTCGTTATTAAACAAAATTAATTGTTTGTTTAGATCAACATTTTTCCTCAGACAATTAAATATTGTGTTCTTGCCCTTCCTGTAAGGGTACGACGTTGTGTCACAACCACTAAGTGCATGCAGAATTAACAGTCTCTCGAATTGGTCGCAGTTTTTTCTGTATTAAGTTAATATCGAATACTTTGTCCAGTGCTCTGCTGTTCCCAGGTTTCAACATGTACATATTTTTGTGCAGAAATTGTTTACCTACAATTAAAACTAATAAATCGGTGTCGTTGCCAACAACAACAGTGCTGTCTTTATTCTTGGACTGGGAAATTGCGGTATCCACAATTAAAATATCTGCATCATTTCTGGCTTGCAAAGCAACAATTTCTTTTTCCTGTAAATACAGTTTCAATTGATCAATGAACAGTTTTTTATTATTACTATTTGTGAGAAAGTCGGCCTGCTTTGTAGTTACTGGAGTAGAAAATTAAAATTTGATATTTGGAGTGACAGACTTACTTTTTCGTAAATGTTCATGATCTTTTGTGGGTGGAGAATTGTAACCATCAAATACAACTGCATTAAAACCATGTTTTATAACGTATTTAAAGTAAATTTCATATAAATGACCAAACGTACATTCAGTTGGCCAAACCACTTTATGAAGAAGATGATCTCCGTCAATTACAAAAAAAGATTGAGCCGGTACAGTTTCCTTATATTCAGCTTCCGCTTCTATTATTTTTGCCATAGCAGTTTTATTTCCTTTCCTCAACTTCATTGAATCATCAAATAAGGATGGTAGAAAGGGTGCTAGCTCATGTTTAAAATATGACTCGAGATCGTCTTCTGATTTCATAATACACATTATTCTGTTAAAAATTTGATGGGAATTTATAAGAACTATATCGTCACCGAGTTTTATACATTTCAAAGTTAAAGATGCTAAATTAATTACTTTTCTCCACAAATAATACAATTTTTGTTAAAGTCAAATGATTCACTGTGTGTCCTTATCTTTCTTGCTGTGAAATCATTTTTACTAGTAGAGGCGGTTGTTTTGGTTTTATTACGAGTGTAATTGTTTCTACATTTTTTGTGAACTGTTAGTTCTTCAGAAATAATTTTTTTATGAATATCATCATTAAGTTGTATACTTTTTGAAATTATCGTGTCTAATCCTCTTTTCACGACTACCGTTTCTTCCGCGGATAATGGAATTTGACAAAAAATGCAGATACCTTAAATAAAAACGGGTAAAATGTGAAAATAAAATGGCTTGATTAACCTTAAACAATAAACCTAAACCTAAACAATAATAAAAGTAAAACAATCCTTGTACAAAACAAAATACTAATTAAAAAAATCAAACAATTTGTAAAAGAATAAGGAAATCAAAAAGAAAACATAAATTAGATATGAAAATAAAATAAAACAATATCCTGGAAAAAACCTATGAGGCTACTAAATACATTTAAAAATTTTATATATTCTAAACTAGATTTGAGATAATCCAACTTAGCAACTTATTAATATTAATAACAATGCATCGCAAATGTACGTGTAGAGTATTAGAAATATAATATCTAATACATATAAAGAGCGTGTGGTAGTCGATAGGTATATGAACATTTCTGTAAACATATTTACGGCTTTCAGTCTCTTACCGCGTGTCCCTAAATATTACAAATTTCATATTTCAGCTATTTTTTAAGTTAGAGAAAAATTTCAAAAAAAGTATTGTTTGTCTTTTAACGGCCTACAATATTTACTTAAAAAATATTTTTATAGGATGAGCGAGTATTTTTTTAAATGAAAAAATACAAATCCTTAAAAAGTAATTTTTGCTATTATCTAATTGTTACACTACTAATAAACAATTTATTATCGTTTCTTAAATTCGTATCAAACTCACATTCTTTGGCTTTAATTTGTTTTTTAAAATATTAAAATCGATTAATAGATAAGGCAGGAAAAAAATGTTTTCTTCAGCGGCGCGAGCAAGCCATATTTTTAATATGGTGGCTAACGCTCAACTCGGATTCTTCGGGACTTTTAGTATGTTATTATACGTATCAAGAACTACATCTTCTGAAAAATTCAGCTCGGTACCTAAAATGTCTAGGTTAGGCCTATTGTTTACAGATTGTGCCGCGACTAATAAGGTTTTAGTTGATTTCGGTGTACGTCCGAGCACTTTCTCTCCTCATTTATAAGCTAATGTCATGTACTTTTAGTATGTATAAGAATTATTATACCATATTTTGTAAAAAAAATCAAAAAACAAATAGTTCTTATCTGAAATTCATATCGACATCGCGGAACATATACGTTAATAAATAATTTTGATATGAATCTTTTTAACATTCAGGTATGTTTTCCTTAACATTCAAAAAAAAAATCAAATATTTATTGGTCCTTGTTGATCATGTACATGATATAGGACAGGTCATTTAGGCACAATTTTAGATACATAATATAAAAAAAAACTTATACTAATGGAAAATATAGTATTATACACTAAAACACACAATTGTATAAGACAAAACATTAGGGAGAGACGAACAATGTAAAATTCGGAAACAAATTAAAAGTTTAGTAAACGAAGTTTATAAATACATGTTAATTTGTTGATTAGACTTAACGTTATATATAAAAATAAATTTTGATACAGAATAGTCGATTTAAGTTCAGATTCGAGTGTATTTGTTCTTAAAGACAAATATGTGTATAAGAAAAAGCAAAAAAATAATCGGACGTACACTTTAATTCTGATATTTCATTGAAACTTTATCTCCTGCCAGATGTAATTAGAATCTTATCCCTCTAAAATGGTACTTTTCAGGAATCGGTTTATCAGAGTGGCTTAAGATTATTAACGTTCATTATCTAAATATTTCCTAAATTTAAATAATTTTCAGTAGATAAATATTTTTATACAACTAAACTTAATTTCTGACAACTACGCCTGCATTAATCAAATTTATTTTTTAATTTATGATCAAGCTGTACGGACCTATTTCGAGAAGATTCATTTATGATAAAATGAGCGAATTCGGTCTAAACAAGTTAGATGGTCAAGTTTAGTTTTTATAAGAATATTTGCAAGAACGAACGAAATGTCCAAAATCTGGAGTAGCGAATCTCAATAAAAAATTGGTTGCTTTGTCACAGACTTTAAAAATAGGTGGTCGGATGCTCACAGAATAAGAGAAAGATTATTTAGCTAAAAATACAAGTTGGTTAGAAACATCCATAAATTTCACAAATTATGGTGTACCCGATAAAAGTGAAGCTGCAATTGCGAGAGGACTAAGCGACATAGAACCAAAGATTTACGTGCTAAATTTTCTCATGCAAAACTATTAAATGCAACTCAAATGAGTTTGCGAGCTTCAGGTCAAACGGATACCTCAAAATTAATTAAAGAGATTACGACTACATCTCTCAAACGTTCAACCCGGTATACGACAGCCTTTAAGAAATTGGATACAAGTAAAAGTAGCCAGCTTGCACCAGAGGAAGCCTTATCTATGTTTGTAGATGTGAAGCTTACAAGGCATCAATATAACATAATACGTACTAAAGATAAAGCTGGATTTCCCTCATACAAAATTATTATTAAATTTCCACAATTTTTGAGTCACCTTGCTGTTTTTATAAAATATGCATATGCTGTTTTTATAAAATTAGTTATGGAACGTGGGTTTTATTAATTTTCACGAATAAACTTTACGAAACAGAAAAAATTATAATTGTAACATGCATAATGTGTCACCCTGTATATAATAAAATGCACGAAAAGTCGATTAGCTGTTAATTTTTAAAACCCTCTATGCATTATGTACAAAAGCATTGATAGATAATCACTAAAAATAATTTTGTCCAACTTTTCATAGCATTGGCCCCTCTGTGCGACAGACAGACAGAAATCTTTTTGAGCTCAACTTTCAAACCTCGACATTTTAACATTTTAAGCCTATTTTAACAAAAAAAATATATATTTTTTTTACACTCGGTAATATGATCCTAAAGAAAATAATTAATGGAAATATGTGATAGAGGATAATTATATACCTATGTGTACTGTATATACTTAGGTTTTACTAAAATATTTCTCAAGAATTTCTTAAATATCTATACTTATGAAAGATCGAAATAGTCAATAATTCTCACGTTGATATTTAAATAAGAATTGTTAGCATACACAAATTGAATTCTATTACCACCTTATCACAACTCCAGTGAGGAAAGTAGATTGAAGACACAACTTCTGTAACCTGCAACTTCTCCTGAATATCAATAAGAAAATGCCTGGAATTACAATAAAACATGTACTCGGTAGATAGTACAGGATCCCAAACTAGATATAGTCACGTATAGATATATGTTCAGATGAAGGTACATAACTAGGTCGTTTGAACAGTCTTTTATTTTTCTTTTGGATAAAACGGCCTCGTTAAGGCATATTGAAAGTTGAGAAATTCCTCAGAAAGTTGTTTGCGTCCTTGCATATAACAGGAGAAAAGTGTGGTCATAAGAGTGAAGGGGTCCCACGGGCTCCATGCCCCCCTTCTAAGAGCCTTCCAACGCCTTTTCGCCTACCCGTCTTAACATATTGACGGCGGGTTAACGTCGAGGACCTACTTCGACCATAGGCGCACGTACATTTTTTATACACTTTATTCAGAGGAACTGCATGATTATGCATATTTATTTCTGGTACAAACGGTTTTATTTTCTTGACGGTTAATATCAAATTAATTTGATGTGTATCCTGGGACCTTTTATTTAGGTCAGTTAAATGACAATTATTTTATTTTCCTACACTAGCATCCAGCAGGTAGGTAAATAAATTAATTTCAGGCCCTTTTTCTCATTTTTAACTGAACTTACATACCGTAAGGGGTCGTGTAGATACTAGTTTAATCTGCTTAGCAGTAGGGGACTATGTTGGATGCTAGTGTTATAATGAGAATGTTAAATAAGAAATTGGACTTTATTTCATAATTTTAACTTGCTAGCATAACAAAAAGTCAGGTTATCGAAAGAATGCAAAGATTTCATTAATATTTTTACATACAGTTTTTATTTTTGTTCTCATAGATAGTTTTTCTTTCCGCTGTTTTCAAAATCCTATAAAGAATATGTTTCATTACTATAAGCAAACAAATAATAAATAATTCACTTTTAAACATTTATTAACCATAGTCAAAAATATAATATTTTACCGAAATTGTAATATTTCATAGCACTATTCATTAACAAGAACCTCAAATCTATTACACTTATAGAAACAAATGAATAAATATATTACCAGAAAATACTAACAATTTTTCAAACTTTTACAAAATACTTATCACAGATAAGTTTAAATCATATCTCCTTCTTATACAATTATAAGAAGGAACATATGCCCATTATGTACAGTAAAACTGTTATCATAACGTTATTTTTAATTTAAATTATCCTGCTTCCTTATAGTTCTATAAGAAGGAGATATGTTTTAAACTTATCTGTGATAAGTACTTATTTTGTAAAAGTTTGAATAATTACTAGCGTTTTCTGGTAATATATTTATTCATTTGTTTCTAGTTTTTTGCAGTTCCAAAAAGTTTCATTTGCACCTAATTACATTGACACTTATGTATACTATATTTGAAGTTATTTAAAATGGTTGTAAAATCACAGAATACACAAGTTAAGGTGATATTAAGTAAAACCTAAAAATAAAATTATAAAAATGGTACAAAATGAGATTGATGATTGATGAGATTAAATTATAATTAGCTCTGTATTGATACTTTACCAAAATCCTCATTTTATTATCCTCTTCAGATGAACCATGAATAATTATTGCAGAGGTGCTTGCCTGACATTTTATTCATTTCATTTTATTCTAAGTTTTGAAAGTAATCACATTGACGAGATGTAGGCGTCAAAACACGTGGCTGAATGTTTTAAAGTTTGACATAATTGTTATTTTTGATAAATGCTTTTGTTTTAAATATTTTTGGTTTCATTAAACAGGATAATCTAAACTTAAATACATTATTGACGTAGTCATGCTGTACGTAATGTGGATATATGGTCTTTGTTGTAATTCAATATTGATCATGCCATGTAGCCGATGAAATAATTCTTGAGAAATATGATTGTCTCTTATTCTAATATGTGATAATTTTTTTTTGTGAGACTTAAAACAATTAGTAATATTTTTTGATAATATGCTTATTTCCTTTACTTCTATCTGCAGCATGTCCTACAAGGTCTTTAGCAAAAGAAATATGTATTTTTTACGTAGTATTTTGTTAAACTTACTATAAAATACTATTATGAGTTATAAAACATATTGTATAGAATAAATTTGCATTTATTTGATCTTAGTTGGTCTATTTTACTGTTACTGGAATTAATAAGTGTGAACATCTCAGATTTGAAAGAAAGGTTAATGCTATTTTTTTTAAGGTTGGAGAAGACATCACGTAATTTAACAACAACTGAATCCGCGATTATTTTATTAAACGAGGATAGATGCGTTTCTAATTATTCAATAGATTTTTGTACTAGTTGGTTGCCCATCCTTAGAGACGAAGTAAGTAAAAATAAGATAAATATAATTTAATGTCTCACGTGACTATGGAAATACATAAACAAAGAACTGTCATGGTTGACGGCCAAAAAAGTTTTGAGAACGGAAGTAGATTCTCTTCCGAAACGTTAACTTCCTATAGCTTTGATTTTGAGTTTTTAGTTTATAACATTGTTCTAGTTTATATATTTTTAGGTGTGAGACTTTTTGAAACAATCAAGTATCAAGAACCAACCTCTGTCTGATCCGTTTGGCGCAGAGGTTTTTTCATAAAATTTTTTTAATATTTTTCAGTGGCAAAATACCCAATAAAAAGTAAGAAAAACAACTGTGTATTATATATAAAAAATAGTCACTCCATCTACACCAATATTCTGTAACCAACTTTATTTATTATGGTTTTTGCAACTGACTACTAGATATTTATTACAAGGATAAACTGCAATTATTATTGCAATGTTGAATAATTTTAAAAACAAAAAACAGAAAAACATTCTTCCTACATACCAATGTAACAAAATTTGTCAAAATATACAAAATAGTTAAAAGAAAATCACGTGAAGCAGTAAATAATGTGAAATGAATATAAATCGCATGGACACTGTTGAAGCATTTTTACAACTAAAAAAAAATGTTATGTTTATTAATAAATTTTACCTCAAAAATCTTATAAATACGTATACCCCATTAGACCTAGACATTAGGTGTACCACAAGGTTCTATCATGGGACCATTACTTTTTACCCTATACACCAGTCAGTATATTTCATATTTAAAACATTTCCAAATTAATTTATACGCTGAAGATACTAAGAATAATAATAATAACAACGACTTTATTTTCCACATAAAAGAATAAATTCAATTACAAAACTATTTAATGAGTAAGTGGAATAATAGGCGCAGTTTAGCAATACTTTGACAAATATTAAAAGCAGTAATAAACATATAAAAACTTATAAAATTAAGCTGCTCTTCCATTTAACCTAATTCGAGCATTGTATTCAATGAAAATAAATTAAAAAATTATATTATGGCCAAGACAAAGAAAAGAAAACATTAAACTTTAACTGAGCTAATGACATTAAATATGTTAACTATAAATTAATATTTTTAATTCTTTCCTGAAACAGTTTACATTCATTCCTTTCGAGTTTTCGGGTAGAGAGTTATAGATTTTGCACACCTGATATCTCCCTTTGAACATTAATTAAGGTATGGTACATGGGTTTGGGAAATTTTGTTTTATTATATAAGTATTCAGAAGATTTCTATATTAATATTTTATGATATAAACATACTGAATGAAGTAATCTACGATTCTCCATGTTCAGCCAAAACGTGTCTTTCAACTTGTGCGATATTCTCTCACACCTGCGTATACCAAAAATTAACCTGAGGCAAGAATTATGAATTTTTTGTGTTTTATTTTTCTATAGATATAACTAAATTATGGTGCCTATTCCCGTAAATTATTGGATAGAATTGTATACTTTTGTGTAAGTTTATTTACATGTTTTTCAAATCGGAGTTCACTGTCAATACTAACACCTAAGTTCTTAGCATAGTCATCTATTTCAAGGTTTCCTTGATCTGTATTTATTTGAATCTGATTTTTAATAAGTTGTCGAGATTTTTTCGGACCAAGAATTAAAGCCTTGAATTGTCTGCTATTAACAATAAGACAGTGGTCTTTAATACATTTAAAAAATATTGTAAGTCTTCGTTTATACTTTGACAAGCACTATCTACGTCAGAAGTGTTAAGTGAATAATAAGGCTGTAAATGAATTTTGCAATGTTTTAAACATAAAATGAACTAACTGGTGTATGTGGTAAGAAGTAATGGTCCGAGGATAGAACCTTGTGTTACACATATCAGCGTTGATGTTGCAATTGTATTGAAATTCAACTTCTTATAGCAATAGTTATCTTTAATAATGAATTTTACTTCAAAACCTTACAGATACGTACACCTCATTCTAAATTCTTAGGGATCAGTAAATGTACATATAGACTAGAGTATAATTCTAAATATCTTCCCCATTGCAGAACATGAAACCTGTATTGTAAATAAAACTCGCAGTATAATTCCTTATGAAAGCAACTCGAACGTCCATGTAAAAAATCTGCTATAAAAACTCAGATATAATAATATGCCCTGTGTGGTTTCTTCTACTATCTGCGTCGTTTGACCCTAATGTCGTAAACTGCAAGAAAATTTGAAAATGTAACATGGTTATCATATTCTTTGATATAAATTTCACTTTGAATTACTCCTAAATTTTTCAATATGTATATAAAAGCAATTTTTATATTGAATAATTTATGTTGGCATATTGGCTACTTGTGAGAAACATGAAAGCTTTCAGGAGAATAACCCTAAGTAAAAAATATTACTACACGTTATAGACGTTGAAATGCGATTTGAAAATATAATCATGTGTTTTTAAATTTAAAAACTTATTTCGGTTAAAACAATTGGATATAATTTTTTAAGACCGATATGAGAAGATATGAACTTAAGGGGATTGGATATAAAAAGGAAGCGAGTATATTTTAATTCCTACCATGCAGCCTGAAATAGCTAATGTAAATAGCTATACCACGACAAATTTATTTTATTTCTGAAGTATACTTAGGATTTATAATACAAAATGATCTGTGGTTCTGTCTCTTAGTAAAAAATATCCTAGACTTTCTTGGTACACAAATTTCAAATTTTATAATTCTATACCGATTTTGACGTTTGATATGTATGCATAATAAAATATAAACAATAATAACAGAATAGGATGTATGTCTGTGCTGAAGAATTAAGGAATATTAAATTAGCAATTCATTTGTTACATTTACAGATTACAGATTACAGATTACAGTTGGGTTGTTCAGGCGTTTGACCTCTCCTCACCTCGACCTATAAAGATCTTTTGTGATTACCCCATATCTATATGTTCCCATCCAATCCTAGGCTTCTAAGGAATCCTAGAATTTTCCTGGGGGCTAACTTTTACACTTCTGCAGGTGTTAAAATCACCTGTTCCAAGTGTTGTATCCTTTGCCGGACTAATACTTCGCATGTGCAAAGTATGTGTTCCGACGTTTCGGTTGTCTTAGTACATAATCAACAACTTTCATCCTCAGCCTTGCCCATTTTTTTAAGATGGTATTTTAATGGGCAGTGACCCTTGAAAAGACCTGTTAGTAGTCTTAATTCCGTTTTGCTGAGTTCAAGTACCTCTTTAGCTCTCTTTTGCGAATAAGTAATGAACTTTTTCGTTTGTTTTTGTCCTGCAGTTGGGTTCCAGTAGTAGGATTTTTGTTCATCCTCCCATGTTCTTACCTCCTCCGTCGTGTTGCTTCTTGCTATCCCACAAAACGGTTCTGGTCCGATGAATGACGAATTGGCACCCTGTCTTGCAAGGTCGTCCGCAATCTCATTCCCTTCTATTCCTTCATGCCCTGGCATCCACATCAAGTTGACCTTGTTGTATCTTGCCAGTTGCTTTATTGTTTGTAGACATTCCCAGGCAATTTGTGATTCAAAGGTGAATGAAATCAGAGCTTTGAGTGCTGCCTGGCTGTCTGAAACTATATAGATTCTTGATCCCCGTGTGCTTTTATTTATGCACTGTCGAGCACAAAGATCTATGGCATATATTTCTGCCTGAAAGATGGTGGGAGTGTGACCCAAGGCTATTGTCAGCCTGCAGTTTGGGCCGTATACACCGGCGCCTACTCCCTCATCCGTTTTGGATCCATCCGTGTACCAGATGAGTGATCCTTTTTCCCATTGTGGACCTCCAGACCTCCATACCTGGCGGCTAGGAATTACCACTTCAAAGGTTCTCTCAAAGTCGAACCTTTTTGGTGTGGAGTCTGTGGGCTTGGTCATTGAGTCTAACTGGACTTCGTTTAGGACAGTCAGATGACCAACCAGATCCCCTGGTTTGAATTTATTACTAGAATGTATCCTGTAGGCGCCAAGAGCTGCCTCCCTTTTAACATTGATATGCAAGGGTTGTTGTTGAATTTACATGCGATATATCATTTTTGGCTAATTTGGGAATATGCAGTCCCATGAATATATTATTTTTAGAATGCTATGTTATAATTACAACAATAGTAATATTTATTGAAAATATAGCATGACCTAAATCAATAAAACGCAATAAAACAATTTATAACGATATTCTTAAATATAAAAGCACTAATAAAATATAAAAAGTAATAAAAAGTATGAAAGAGAAAAAGGGTAACAAAATAAAAATAATAATGTGCATGAGTGCCATGTTATCAACTTTTAATATGTTCCAATAACTTTTCTATAAATGCAATCAAGTAGGTATTTTCTTTTACTTTTTTGGAATATATTGTATTTCCAACAAATATCAGAAAACAATGTGTGCATATGCTTCCTACACTTTTTCCATCCAATGTGTAGATAACTACTCAATCTAGTTGAGTGAATGTACTTGATCATTAAAAATTATATATTTGTTGAAATAAGAAGAGCGTAAACCATTCAGAATCTTTTATATAAAAATTAAGATAAAATATTTTAATCATTGTTTCACACTTAACCAGTCTAATATATTTAACATTGTTCCAATAGGTGTAAGTCTGATGCATTTAATATAATTCAACGTTCCTCTGTTCTGTAGTGTCTGTAATACAGCAATGCTGTTGTTATCAAGAAAATTTAGGATACTCATACAATAATCGAAGTGAGGTTGTATTATTGTCTAAGAAACTGTTGCTATTATTAAATAATTGGAAATTTTGGATGAGCAAAACAGTTTTTTCAAAATTCTCTTTTGCATATATACAAAATGTTTTTTTAAACTTAAATCATTACTAATCATAAGGCCTAAATATTTCATTTCTTTTACCCATTCTAATATATTATTAATAAAGACTATATTAACATTTTTAATAGTTAATTTACAGTGATTACATTTTTTAGTACAAATCATTGATTTGATTTTATTTATATTTAATTTTAATTTATTACAGACCAGTCATTTTAGGTGAACAAAAGGTTAAACGTCACACTAATTGCAAAAGAAATAAACTAAGCTTTTTTTTAGACTTGGAATAATATTCCTAACAACACTACAAAAGTCTAGAAAAATCTATGTATGGAAAATCCGCCATATTGACATGTCTTGGATTTACTCTCGAAATCTATAAAATGCATATATTGCTCCAATTAACTTCAAATATGTACAACATAGATAGTTTTTTGAACCAGGAATCATATAAAGACTTTATCTAATTTTGCTTCTATAATGTTCCATTTATTACAAAATGTTAATAATAAAGGAAGGTAATTTATTGACATTATAATGAATCGGTATAAGTTTTTAAATAAACTTTATTAAACTTGTACAAAATCGTTTAAATTACTGTACACACTTTGAAAAAACTACTAACACAATTAAAACATTACCTTCATTTCCAACATGTATCACTCTCCATCAGAAATACCATCTGCATATACATCTTCTATATTTGAGTTACTGCAGAGTATACCTTGACATTCACTGCAAACTGATGAACATTCCAAACTATGTTTTCTGCATAAACACCTTGAAATACTACAATCCGTCTTGCATTTACATCTTATGATATCGAGTAAAACTGGTGGTGCTGGTTGAAGGTCAGTAAGTACTGGTAGAAGTTGATCACCCTGCAATTACCAACTACAATCCTCAGGTAGAAGAGATGTATTTCCTTTCCAATCCTGAACTTGGTAGTAGACCCGCAAATTATGGAATTTAGCAGCAGCTGAAGTCAGTGGCTTGAACAGCTTGAACCATATTTTTGTTAGTCATCTCTGTACTGAAACATCTGTATCGTAGTTCATATAAAGTATTAGATATCTTTTCTCCATACATGGTAACAATAGCATTTTCCCCGGCAGTAATTATGTCTTTTTCCAGACTGCTTGCATTGTTGAATACTTCAGCATACCCCATAAATGATGTATTTTACATGTTTTTCGTTAGACCTTCGTTAGACCTCTGCCAATCCCAAACAACTGTGACGTAGTGTCACACCCCAAAATGGCGTGAATATAGCAAGCTGTTGCAGACATTTAATCCCAATGACGATTTTGTAGTTTGAATGTTCCATTGTCGGATGTCGATTGCACCACTCAATTGCTTCTGGTTTGGATATTACTTTCTTATTCTCCAGTTTAACATAGAAACACGCAAGTATCAGGACATCAGTGTCGTCTGCAATGACAACAAGATCTGTTTGTTCAGACGCACCAACTGCTGTCTGGGTGATCAGAAGGTCTGCATCTCCACGGGACTATATTGTCTGACATCCAACAGTTTGAAGGCTTTCAGTAAGCAGCATCAAAAAACGCTACTTATTCGTTTTCATTCACAGGAAAAAAAATATCCTTCTTCATTGTCAGTTTTATGCCCATAGAAAACAAAATGTTAAGGGAGCTTTTACCTTCAGTTCTTCTAATGGAAGGACCATCCAAATATCCATCAAACATAATCACAACCTATTTACTATACCTTGTAAGAACTTAGTTTGTATAACTAGCACAGATGTCTGAGAACAGCATACCAACCGACCATAATAATCGATGCAGTAAAGCACCTCCATCGAGTACATAGAGTCAATCAGAAAGTGGTGTTTCTGTTGCAGCTATCTGATATTTCTCCAGCTTGGTCCACATGGTATTGGCCAGAGCCGATTTATTTGCTTTTCTTGGGAGGACTGAACAAACAAAGATGCTGGATAGCTACAAAGTTCATACTTGAATATGTCCGTATTATCTAACAAAAGTAAGCCTTTGGAGTAGCAATGTTGGGTCAATATTAACGACCTACTTTAATACTGTTCGATCCCATTGTAACATCCTGTAAATTTCGTTTGAATGAGTAGTTACAAATGTTCTGACCATGAAAGGACTGGAGAATTAGACCGCCAGTATCTGTTATATTATGTCACTTGGAATATGATGCGCGCAACTGTTTCTCCCCTTTATACACGCCAATTGTCATGTTATTTAGTGTGCACGAAGGCCAAAAATGAAGAGTCACGGCGAGCCCCGAAAGAGACCGAGCGCCCACCAGGGAGATGACACGGACTACGCGCAATGAGAATCACTTGTGAGGTCCTCAAAATTCATATCAAATGCTTCTCTCAAGCTTATTACTGGTAAAAATATATTTAAATTGCTTTAAGTAACGTTCCTTGTTCATGACACTTTCTAGTTGATGTATATATTTGAAGTTAATCGGAACAATATATGCATTTTATAGATGTCGAAAGTAAGTCTAAGAGGCGGCCCATACTTAGATTTTTCTAGACTTTGGATATTTTGTTGGGGATATTATTCTAAGTCTAAAAAACGTTAGTTTATTTCTTTTACAATTAGTTTGATGTTTTCAACCAAAATGACTGGACTATTAGTGTTCAGATGTCCTGATAGTTTATTTAATTCAATATTCATTTTTTCAATGGCACTGTTAACATCTCTATGTGTAATGGTAGTCACGGTGTCATCAGCAAACAAGTTAATGAAGTTACAATTAATAGCGTAATTTAAATCATTAAGATATATAATAAATAGAAGTGATCCAAATACACTGCCTTGGGGTACATCAACATTAATTGGTATTGTACTTGATATCTCATTGTTGACTTTCGCACAGTGTAACCTATTAGACAAGTAACTTTTACACCATTCCAATACAGTTCCTCTTATGCTGTAGTATTTAACTTTATTGATCAAAATATTGTTGTCAATAGTTTTGAATGCTCTTTTAATCCAAGAATACTGCCACCACATATTTATCCTCATTCATTTCATCTTTCCAGTGTGCAATCGTCAATTGAAGTGCAGTTTCGCATGGATGTTTGGCTCTAAAACCAGATTAATTACTTATAAACAAATTATTATTATTAAAATATACTGATAATTGATAATAAACGGCTAATTCCAAGATTATTTCTCTCTCTAATTTGACTTAAAAGGATGCTCCGTTCTAATCACTAAGTTTGAAAATTTGTTAATTAATTTCTAGTGCGGGTTTTAATGCTTTGAGAAAAGTTGACTATTACTTAGAATGAAATGTTTTATTATAAAATTTCTAAAGAAGAAACTTGGCTTTGTCGTGTTTAACCTAACTTTACAACTTTAGTAAATGAAAATATCCAGACGCAAATTGGGCAAACTAAAGCTAATACGTAAGCAGAAATGAGCAAGAAAGTTGCTATAGCCGCACTTCCTCTCCCTTTTCATGAGAATTCCTCATCTGTCTCTACAGTTTGACATACAATGAATTTGGTAATTTTTCTTACCAGTCACCAGTCTTATGTGATTAGAAGTATTTTAACATAGTCAATTATTAGTTTTAAATATTATGAAGTGTTTACTGTTAATTTCAAGTCACTATTTCACTTAATTTGTTTATAGATTACTAAAATGCAACAAATGTCATATCTCGGCTTCCTGTTGGCGTAGATAAAACTTTTTTTAACTGTTTATTGTCTTACATATTCTTAATGTATGCTAATAATTTTTAAATTTGGGTAAAATATTGCATGCATTTTACTGCATTTGTTAAAAAAAATGAAATGCATTTTAAGAAAATAGTTTTTGAAAACACCAGCAGATTCTGTTTCCGCTGAAAAGTACATAAAACAAGTTACTATTTGGAAAAAAAGTTTGCTGTACGACTTGATGTCCAAAAACGGACAATTGTTCAATTTTCGATGTTGTTATTGTTTTTGAGCCGTTGATATATACATTTCTACTTGAAATTTGGCACCATAATTTACCTCCATTAGTGGCATATTCTTCTAAAGTTTGGTTAAATTTAATGCATTATTGTTTAAGTTATTACCAATTGTTTTAAAATGGCCATCCACAGTTGTTTCTATGTTTTGCAATTTAACCAATTGACCTAGAGAGTTCGGATATATCTAGTTTTCTATGCAATTTCATCGTGAATAATTTGGTTCTATTTCCTTATTACGACAAGGGTCATAGAAACAGAGTTACTGATTTTGAACATTCTTTTGTTTACACAAAAGCTTTCCACCACACGGATTTGTTCCAAATTTTTTTTCTAAACTTCTTTACAACAAGTTCCAGCAATAAAATTGCTATAGTAGGGCAGTTCCTTATTAGGTGATTTATACTCTTAGTTTTATTCAACTATTTCAGCATATATCAGTTATTTACCAGATACAATATTTCAGTCTTTGGAGAGGTTTACATCGAGGCCTTACTATTTCAAAGGCGTGTATCGAGATTCCAATCAGTTACGAAAGAATCTTCTTTGCAGTGACAACAAGCCGATTCATTTAATTCCACCTACTTCAGCCTTATTTCAGCATTTTTTCGGTAGTGCTACAGTCGCTAAATTATCTCCTCTCTTCATCAAGCCTTTAGAAATGTATGCAACAAGACAGTATTTAACAACCAGTGTGGTCTAAATTACTTAAAATTTGGAATGCATGTCAAGTCAGCAAATATATTCTAAAAAATGACTGCCAAATCTCAAGCTTCTTTTACAAAATGCAGATTGATCTTCTGTAACCGTTAGAATTAATAGGAGTTTAAATAGAAAATGGGTCGCAGTTTAAGCATTCGAAGTAATATATGGTTTTTATTAGTTCAAATATTCCGAGACTACATGGAAAATTGTACACAAGAAACTAATACCTACTATTTTAGACAATGTTGTTTAAAGTTTTAGGATTTATTTTTGAGTCTAAAATACTCCAAACATATAGTATCTGGAACGAAACAACACGATTCTCGGATGTGGCACCTACATCCAGAAATCTTGCGGTTTTAAAAGCAACAGTTATTTATTTCAGCCTATCTTTGTACGTCCTAAGAAATAAGTTTTACAAATTGAAAAAAAATGCCTTTGAAAAGTCACCTCATTGGCCTTACCCATGAAGTTTATGAGATCCAGATTTGTAAGAGTAACGGAGACAAGTTCCTACGGTTTATAGTGAAATGCCAACCCTTATTTATTTTTATATATTTACTCATTTAAAACTAATTTAACAAATTTTGGCGATGGGTCACCCATTATACTGAGAACCACAACTTAAGAAAACGTTACGATTCGTAATGCTTAAAACTGAAATATCAGTATTTATTTACCGTTGTTTCTTCATCTAACACTAATGCTTACTTACTATGAGGTTCAGTACAGATTTTTAAAATAGAGTTTCGTACTAGAATTCGCCTAATTAACAATTTTAATTACCGACACTTTGACGTTTCGTGAGATGCCGCATCAAATTAAGTTGTCGACCCAGCATTTCCATATATTTCTTTAATATTTATGCAAATAACTCTAACATAAGCCATCCCTTTATTTTACGTTAGAAGGAAAGAAAAATAAAAAACCATTTCCAACAGGCGCCTTATTTAAATTCTTACTGTACGAGGGCACGATTCATATTGTTTTAAAATAAGAAACTGTGTCCCTTAAAACGTAAGGTTATTCTACTCAGGAATTTTACATTTTAATTAAAAACTTAGGTGATGCTTTAATAAAAACTGTACAATCTTGGCGAAACAGAACAAAGAATTTTTTATCTGCTTTTCTAAGAGATCGTGGAGTCCTATTATTAAATTGAGACTGGTATTTAAAAAAGTGTCAGGTCTGGCTTTGAAACAGCTCTCAAAGGGTTGTAATTAACGTTTTTGAAAGAATAAACCGTATAATAAACTATAAGAGGAATAAATTTCATTTTAATATCTAATATATTATGTCACTTTATTTCATCCCTGAACCAAAAACAAATTATTTGTTATAGTGCTCGTATAATTATAAAATGTGACTTAAAATGAAAACATATAAAGGAAATGAACTATAACACATATAATGTGGCAATGTAAGGCAAAATATCAATATCAATATCATAGGCAATATCAATATCAGATCCTTAACATCAAATTTAGTTGATTTCAAAGATCACTTAAACAATTCTGATTATGATGTAATTTGCCCATCAGAAACCTGGTTTAATGACTATTACAAATGAATCTATAGCTATTGATAACTATACTATGTTTAGAAGAGATCGCAATAACAGGAGAGGTGGTGGACTGGCTATATACATAGAAAAAATATTTTGTACATCTCTTATCTTAGATCTTCCACTGGAAAATGCCGAACAGCTTTGTACCAACATTACATAACATAACGTATGTCATGCCATTGGGGTGGTCTATAGGCCACCCAGACAAAGTATTATAGAGTTTACGAATGAATTTGATTCTTGTATAAGTCAAATAGTATGTATGTTTGATAACATATTATGTTGCGGAGACTTTAATGTGGACGCCCTCGAAATTAATACTCCAGCTTATAATCAGTTTGAGAACATTCTAAACTCTTATGGATTAACACAGTGTGTCAATGAACCAACAAGAGTAACTCAGAGCTCGGGTAAATTGTTCGACTGGTTTCTATGCTCAGATACCATAAATGTGCGACGTAGTTGAGAATTCAAATATTGCATCAGATCATTATCTTACTGTATTTTCGTTTAGTAACAGGGTATCTGAAAATGTCAGTCAACCTGAAATGGTAAGAAGCCTTAAAAAGATAAACATAGCTGACTTTGAACACGACCTAAACAACACTCCATTTTGGAGTATTTTTTACATAGACAATATAGACAACAAATTGGAATATTTTAATAAGTTATTAACGAATATATTTAATACACATGCGCCGTTAAATGCACTCAAATTAAAAAAAGAAAAATAGCCCATGGATAACATAAAACTATTAATAAAATTAAGGGTCAGGGCTCTGCAGCGTTTTAAAAGAACTAAAAACACTTGTCACTTAGACTATTACAAACAACTACGCAATTTCACAAAAATATCCATAAAGCGCGAAAAAAAGCTTACCTGATTTATAATTATAACGAAAGCAAATCAACTAAAACTCTTTATACACAATTAAAAAAACTCAATGTCTATTCAAAAAGTAAAATTACAAACATACGTGATGAATTATCTAATGCAAATACAATTAATGACTTTTTCATTAACTCCTCCCAAAAGAACAGTGGAGTTCAGTTCGGTCGTCGATGAAGGCAGACGCGTTTTTAAGTGGATCCCATGAAATCCCGAAAAACTAGAGTAAATACGGTGTGAAACGCGCAAAAATGTGTTGAATTAAAGAGTGGAAAATCCTACATTAGTTGATAAATATTAACATAAATTTGGCTAATTCATATAGCTGATATTTGATATTTAACTATGACATCACTAAAGGCGTATATGGGCAGCTCGACAAAGGGTACAGACATCTGGCAACATAACTCGGATAAAAAGAAAATAAACACGTTGAATGGGACCAGGTCATAAACTCGTAAATTATCCACAAGTGCATGCACCTAAGACGACCGACCACCCTCCCAAAGTGGCTAGTACGAAGGATGAAAGATAAGTGTTATTTCTATTTATTTCTAAGATAAGATATATTTATTAAACCTTCACAGATGGGAAGAATGTTGTGATTCGGAAATCCATTGTTTCACATATACGCGAATGAATGAATTCTTCATGTGGAACGGGTACTTTTGTATAAGAAATAATTTATTTACTATAAACTTTTTGTTTCTCGCTGCAGAGTTATTAGTTTTATATGGGGAATTTGAATTAGGCACTATGTTTCGTCCTTTTGTAAATATGTAAATATTTGTTCTTTGTTTAACTGGCATTAGTAATATTAATTTAATTTTGTCTTCCGACATGGTAAATACTAGTGAGATTGGTATACCTGCCAAACAGTCGAATCATAGATTGACAGTAATCGCGGCACGTTGCCTATAAATATAATAACTTTAACTTCGAGTATTTTACCATTAAATAATTGCTACTAATTATTACAATTAACAGTGTGGTGTACATAAATCTTCGGCTACTCAAGCAATTGGTTGGAAAGTGAAGAAGGAGCTGTCTTCCTGCCCCAGCGAGCCATTCCTCCGAGGATTACGGTAAGGCACCTTTCTCACTACAGTCGCTTGTATATTTCAAAACTAAGTTGAAATCATACATTTTATGGTCCTTCATAAAATGTATGATTTCAACTTAGTTTTGAAATATACAAGCGACTGTAGTGAGAAAGGTGCCTTACCGTAATCCTCGGAGGAATGGCTCGCTGGGGCAGGAAGACAGCTCCTTCTGCACTCTCCAACCAATTGTTTGAATAGCCGAAGATTTATGTACACTACACTGATAGTTGTAATAATTAGTAGCAATTATTTAATGGTAAAATACTCGAAGTTAAAGTTATTATATTTCTAGGCAACGTGCAGCGATTACTGTCAATCTATGATTGATTCGGTTTTGTTCACTATCCAATAAGGAGTATAAAAGAAAAGATTACAGCTCCCTTCCCTGTCACTTTTCACGTTGATAGCCAGATTCTTAGTATCCTCCTTGCTCTCAGAACCCAACACCATAATTTTTTCGTCCAAGTGTTTCGTTAAATTTAAATTGCCAGACCAATTTACCGAATTGTGTTTCACTCTTATTAGAAGCTTTTGATCCTTGGAAGAATCTAGGGAATATACGCTGTTCTGTTCTCCAGGTTCCACCTTGATGACTTGTTTCAAACTAACGTTCAATACTTCCAAGGTGTACGGCAAGAAGTTGTGTATGATCAATGGAGGGAGTAAATGTATCACGTAGTTTGGTATTGAATGGACCTGGGAATTTTTTATGTCCAAGTTCTTTTTCAACATTACTCTCAAGGAGAATATTTCCACGTTAGAATCGGATTTTGGTTTACAGTGCAAGTCATAAGCAGTATCTAACTCAGTGGCCAGATCTTTCCACCATATTGCCGAGTCAGATGCGTAGTGACCTTCCGCGTATGCCGGTTGAATAAATAATTTGCAGTGATACGCAATATAGAGAGGAACGTTGTACTCCTCATGTGCTTCCAGGACAGCAATCCTCATAGTGGTTTCAAATGGGTTTGTGATGTCTCCTACAGGCTCTAGATTTAGTTGTTGTAATATGGAGGGTTGGTACAAAACACTTAGAGCAAAACATGTTTCATTCTTTATCTTTAATGGCGAACTAATCACAACATTTCTTCCCAATTTCCCGATATTGTGCTTAGCAGCCAAGTAGTACGTTTGTGTTGGATTGACAGAGTGCAGTCTTATAAGTTTTTCCCAATTTCTTTTAGAACAGTTGCTTTGTATTGGAAGGAAATTAGGGACAAATATCTTCATAAAGTGTTTGTTTATTTTGTCATAAAGCTGTGATGTTGTTTCGGCTGGAAATTGTAAGCTAGACATCGTTTCGAAGTCGTACGTTATCTCGAAGTCTTCTTTTCCGTCGTCTGTACAACGTAATCCTCGTCATAGATTGACAGTAATCGCGGCACGTTGCCTATAAATATAATAACTTTAACTTCGAGTATTTTACCATTAAATAATTGCTACTAATTATTACAATTAACAGTGTGGTGTACATAAATCTTCGGCTACTCAAGCAATTGGTTGGAAAGTGAAGAAGGAGCTGTCTTCCTGCCCCAGCGAGCCATTCCTCCGAGGATTACGGTAAGGCACCTTTCTCACTACAGTCGCTTGTATATTTCAAAACTAAGTTGAAATCATACATTTTATTATAAAACCCACCCACAGAGATTATCAAAGAATCTTGTGGAGATTTACACCTCAGGAACCTGTGCAAGAATTTCGATTAAAGACAGTTACTTATGGCATAAAATCTGCCCCATTTTTGGCTATCAGAACTTTATTACAATTAGCTCAAGATGAGTGTTCTGAATTTCCCAGAGCCTCACAAGTTTTGTCCTCTGATATTTATGTTGATGATCTGGTTACTGGTGATAATTCATTGGACGAATTAATAACCTTACAAGAGAATTTAATAAAGCTACTCGCTAGAGGAGGTTTCGAACTTCGTAAGTGGACAAGCAATCACCCTTCTCTACTAGCATCAATTCCAAAAGAATATCATTACCAAAAGTCCCTGTCTTTTGACAATAAAGAAAATTGTAGTGTAAAATTCCTTGGTATGAAATGGTTGTTCTCTAGTGATTCATTTTCTTATAATGTGGATACCTCTGAAAGACCTTGCACAAAGAGAACAGTTCTTTCCGACATCGCTCGAATTTATGATCCCTTGGGTTTTCTATGTCCTGTGACATTTCTTGCAAAATATTTTATGCATCAATTGTGGACACATGGTTTGAATTGGGATGATGAACTCCCTTCACATCTATCAGCTCACTGGATTAATTTCAAGGCCGAATTACCTAAGTTGTCGCTTATCAGCATACCTCGTTATTTTGACACTGATCAAATTTCGTCTTCCCAGCTTCACGGCTTTAGTGATAGTTCGGAGAAAGGCTATTCTGCAGTTGTATATATTCGTCTTGTTAAGCTTGATGGCAGCATTAAGACAGTACTCGTATGTGCAAAATCTAAAGTTGCCCCATTGAAAAAACTTTCGCTGCCCAGATTAGAACTGTGTGCGGCAGTTCTTCTTTCTGATTTAATCCACTTCATACTGAATAGTTTTGTCAACAAACTTAATTTCAATGAAATACACGCATGGTCTGACTCCACCGTCGTCCTGGCGTGGATAAAATCACCCCCATATCGTTGGAAAACTTTCGTCAGCAATCGGGTTAGCCACATACAGGACTTAGTGTCTCCTGCTTGTTGGCACCACATTAGTACAAAGGAAAATCCTGCAGATTGTGCTTCTCGTGGTATTTTTCCCTCTGACTTGCTGTCACATTCCTTATGGTGGGCGGGGCCATCTTGGTTACAAGATTCAAAGGAATCTTGGTCCATTTCTGACATTGAAAACGACGATACTTCATCATTGGTCACACTGGAAGAAAAGAAGGTTGTTCTTTCTACTTCAGTTACGTTAAATACGCTGGATAATCTTTTAGACAGATTTTCTTCTCTATCGAAAATCCAGCGTATAATTTCATATTGTCTTCGTTTTTGCCATAATATTTCATCTCCCGAGAAGAAACGTGGTACTTTTACTTCTTATGATCTTCAACGAGCCTTATTGGTTTTGGTTAAACATGTACAACAACTGTCTTTTTCTGAAGAACTTAAAAATTTACGAAATGGAAAGGCTCTGCCTAAGTCGTTTCGAAAACTATCTCCATTTTTAGATTCCAATGGTTTTCTTAGAGTGGGAGGTAGATTGACTAATTCCTATTTATCATTTGAACAAAAGCATCCCATTTTACTACCTCGAAAACATCGTTTGACTGAGCTTATTATTCAAGACACTCATTTACAAAATCTGCATCCTGGGTTACAAACTCTTCGTTTTTTAATATCGCAAAATTACTGGATTTTAAACGCCAAGCAAGCAATTCGCTCTGTCTTGGCAAAATGTATAAAATGTTTTCGGGTTCGACCTACTGCGTTGACACCGTATATGGGCAATTTACCTAAACTTCGTGTAAGTCAACTTAAACCCTTTAGCTGTGTTGGATGCGATTTTTGTGGTCCTTATCATGTTACCCTCGGTAAGACACGTGGTTGCAAATCTCAAAAGGCCTATATTTGCTTATTCGTGTGCTTTACCACAAAGGCTGTTCATTTAGAGCTAGTGTCGAATTTGTCATCTGAAGCATTTCTTGCAGCTTTACGCAGATTTATCGCTCGAAGAGGACGCTGTTCTCTTATCCACAGTGACTGTGGCACAAATTTTGTTGGAGCTAACAAGTACCTCACTGAAATTATGCAAAATGCTGCTGAAACAGAGAAAATTAAGTGGCAATTTAACCCCCCTTCTGCACCTCATTTTGGTGGCTTGTGGGAGGCGGGCGTTAAATCAGTTAAAACTCATCTTTCCAGAGTGATTGGGGAGCAAATTCTGACATTCGAGGAACTATATACAATGTTAGTCCAAATTGAGGCATTATTAAATTCGCGTCCACTTTCGGAGCTTAGCACCGATCCCAACGATCTGAATGCTTTAACTCCGGGACATTTTCTAACATTAGAACCTTTAACTGTTCTGCCTGATCCTGACTTAACTGATCTCACTATCAATCGTTTAACACGTTGGCAATTATTGCAAAGATTACATCAAGATTTTTGGAAAAGATGGCATGTCGAATATTTACACACTTTAATGCAGCGTCAAAAATGGTTAAGGGGTAATTTAGAACATTTATCAATTGGAAAATTAGTTTTGATTAAGGACGATTTATCGCCACCTCTCCGCTGGCGTTTGGGTCGCCTTATTGAAACTCATTGTGGCTCTGTTGGAGTATGCCGTGTCGCTACCGTTAAGACGGCCGATGGAACTTACCAGAGGCCCGTCGTCAAGCTTTGCCCCCTGCCATCTCAGTAAAATACAACATGGTTGTATTTGGTGGGCGGAATGTTTCGTCCTTTTGTAAATATGTAAATATTTGTTCTTTGTTTAACTGGCATTAGTAATATTAATTTAATTTTGTCTTCCGACATGGTAAATACTAGTGAGATTGGTATACCTGCCAAACAGGGCCGACAGCACCCGGAGTTAAAACCGAATCAATCATAGATTGACAGTAATCGCGGCACGTTGCCTATAAATATAATAACTTTAACTTCGAGTATTTTACCATTAAATAATTGCTACTAATTATTACAATTAACAGTGTGGTGTACATAAATCTTCGGCTACTCAAGCAATTGGTTGGAAAGTGAAGAAGGAGCTGTCTTCCTGCCCCAGCGAGCCATTCCTCCGAGGATTACGGTAAGGCACCTTTCTCACTACAGTCGCTTGTATATTTCAAAACTAAGTTGAAATCATACACACTACAAAAATCAAAACAATATACAGGGTGTGCGGAGGTTTCTCTCGGGCCGCTTTCTCATTTGCAACTCGCTGTAAAAAGTTATTTTACCGCGATACAGATAACATAATAAAAAGACTCTCTTACAGCAAGCTAATATTGGTTTTGAAAAACAAGGCAAATAAAATGGACACACTAATACAGGACGTTGAAACGAGAACACGTCAATTACTGGTACAAAAAAAAAATCGACGGCGACGGAAACTGTCTATATGGAGCATTAAACCACCAACTGGAGGGAGAAAATATAACATCACAGGCACATACCAATGCGACGAAAACCCTACGAAAACAAGTAGCTGACTATATCGAAAATCACTTAGACCATTTCATGCCATTCATGCAGGCATCCATCCATGAACTAGCACCCCGTTACAATAGATACAACTCTAATACGGGAAAAATAAATGCATTCATTCGAGATCTGAGAAGAGAAGGTTTTTGGGGGCGGGGGGGTAGGAAACAATTGCAGTAACAACAAATATGAAAAACAGGACAATAATAGTACATCAAGAAGAAGGAGAGCATATAATCTTCCATCCTACTAACCAACAGGGAAGAGAGAACACACCACTAGAGATAGTATATAGGAAGCACTGAAACGAAAGAAATCACTACGATAGCGCGATTATTGCACAAGAAAAACATGAAGCAGACCAACCAGAAGAAACATACGCTCGAACTGGGGCTATAACACCCCGCCCAGAATTAGAGGAAGCAACGCACATAAACATGTACCAAATATCACAAAGAACAGAGGAAGCCAACAGTCAAGAATTACAACACGATGACATCATTCTGGCGACATGGAATGTCAGAGGATGCATAACGAGAGAGAAAAGAGAAAAAATCGATGAGGTTCTTATGATGGAACACATACACGTTGCATGCATACAAGAGACACACACGATAGACGGAACTGCAGTTACTCAAAACTACAAATGGCATCTAAGTGGAGGGGACAAAGAAAAAACCAGCAGAGGAGTCGCATGGGCAATAAGACGGAACACCCCCATCCAGATAAAGACAAGAAAAGTAAACGAAAACATAACCATGGCAGACTTACAAATTGGAAAGGAAAACATATGCATACTAGGAGTACATGTGCCCACCGACAAACGGGCAGGACGAGTATTCAGGCAGATTACCCAAGAGACTAGAAGAAATAGGAATAGAAAAATGAACACAATAATACTAGGAGACTTCAACGCGCATATAGCAAAGGACGACCAAACACATGAAGACAAGAATATCATAGGAAAAACCTTACTTCACACATGGACAAACGATAATGGAAGCTTGCCAAAAAACTTGACACATCTGTTAGATCTAACAGTTAGAAACACATGGAGCAAGAACCTAACCTGCCTTAATACCTGGAATAAAGGAAACATCAACCCTCAAATAGACCATATCCTAGTGGATAGAAAAATAAGGGACAGGGTCAAAAATATGAAGGCAAAACAAGCAACAAACGTCAAAACAGATCACAAAATATTATATGGAACACTAGTAATAAAGAAACAAGAAGAAAAAAAGAAAAAAAAGATACAACAAAACAGCAAATGACACATGGAACATCTCACTGCTACAAAACAAAGGAATAAAAAAGAAATACCAGGAGGAGATAGAAAAACAGTTAACAGGAAAGGAACTAAATTGGTCAACAATGGGTTTAAAAATCAAAATAGCGGCGAGGAAAACATTGAAAAGGAACAAATCCCCTATGAGCCCAAAAAGAAAAGACACGAAAAGAAATTACGAAAAACTAAAGAAAATAAAGGCAACAGGAAAACAATATACACCAAACATAGACAAAAAGATAATAGAAGCGAGGAAAGAAAGAAGAGACACAGAGAGGAGGCACGAACAGAAAAAACAAAATGCAGGGAATTCTTCGAAAACATAGAATCCACTCCAGTAGGACAGAGATTAAACCAAACCTTTAGACACCCCAAAACATACAGGAAAAACAACAATACGCAGTCAAGAAAATACATACCACTGCAGCATTGGGTCAGGAAACTAGAAGAAGGAAACGCAGAGAGAAGTCAAATAGAACCAATACAAGAAATGGACCACTGGCCTCTGGGAAAGCCACCGTCAAAAGACGAACTACTAGAAATAATGGCCAGAGCTAAAAGAAACACGGCCCCGGGAATAGATAAAATAAATAACGAACTAGTATACTATGGACCGGACAACATAAAACAGCTAATCCTAGAAATCATCACCAACGCATGGACGGAAACCACACCCCTGCCTGAGGAATGGAATACAACCATACAGATACCGCTCCCTAAAATCAAATCACCACAAAACGTGGACGATTACAGAAGAATAACACTCAGCAGTGTAGGGTATAAATACTACGCACAATTCCTCCTCAGAGAAATGGAAAAATACATCGGCGAACTACCAGATTATCAAACGGCATTTATCAAGGGTAGATCGACAGACGACCACATGTACACCACCAGACGGATCCTGGAAGAAAAGTAGAAAGAAGGAACAAAACTATATATAGTCTCAATTGACCTCCAAAAGGCATTTGATACTATAAGACATGAGGCTATAGTCAACACTTTGCTCAACAGGGGAGTACCGCAATACTTAATAAACAGAATAATAAAAGCATGCCTACACGAAAACACTGCAATACAATGGTTTGGACAGACGACGGAATCAAAAATGAAGAATATAGGAGTCAAACAAGGATGTCCCCTATCCCCCCGACTATTCACCACAGTCCTGGACCAAGTCAAAACAGCCTACAGAGTCACAAGAGCTCTACTACCCTTCATTGAGGACAACAAACCACCATGGTGCCTAACCAAAAAGGTATACACGACCATCATAATGCCTACTACGATGATATATGGAGTCAAAAACGCAGCAACGATAAAGGCCAACCGAAGAAGCCTGAGAAGAGCTGAAAGGGACATTATCCAACTGCTAGCAAAAACAGGAAAACCACAAAAACGACAGAAAACGTCAACATTACTAGAGGAAAGAACAATAATCAAAAGAATAGAATCATACGCAATGAAATACTGGAGACATGTCCAAAGACGGGACACGACACACCTACTGAAGAAAGCGCTGCGAATGAACAGCAACAAACTGAAAATAGGGAGGCCATGCTACACATGGATTACAACAATCGAGAGAATTATGAATAAGCTAGGAAAGGATTATACACACTGGGAAAAGTTGGCACAACAAAAAATGGAATACAATAAAGAAATATCAAGGATATACACACTGCCAGACTCAGAAACAGAAAACTCAGAAGTAGAGTAGGAGAGAAGATGATCACAGACAGAAACTAAGAAGAAGCATAACACAAAAACCTGAAAGTAAAAAGAAGCACGAAAAGCACGAAAACCTAAAAGAAGCATCTCACAAGCGCACTTTCCATCCGATGAAGACAGAAGGAAAACAAGAAGAAACATCTCACAAACACCTACACGCTCCATCCTATACTCCTACCCCATGCGTCATGCGGCTCTCGCTGCTGACAACAAGCATGTCCAATGTCCAATCCAGCGTATGCAGCTGGTCCGGCGGTATATAAAAGCACTGGGGGTTTGTTCTGGCACACGGTGAGATGATCGGTGGGCGATCGGGCTGCGTGGTGGAACAAATCTCCCTGCACCGGAATTGGCAGCAATGCCCACCTTACGCTGGCAAATCAATCAATCAATCAATCAATCAACTCCTCCCAAAAGAGCAGTAACCCGGATGAAGAAGTTTTGTATTTTTGGTCAACCAATGTAATACAGAGGTGCATAGAACTCAATTTTAACTTGATTGATGAAAATACTGTGTACCCAAAAGTTATTATTTATTAAATCAAATGTTGTAGGGTCAGACGAGATAAGTTTGAAAATATTGTTGCTCTGTTGTCCCCTTATTCTCAAATATATCTCTCATATAATAAACTATTCCATTGAACACAATATTTATCCCAATAACTGGAAGTTAGCATTTGTACTGCCACTGTTTTAGTAACAATGCAGTGAAATTAATGAAAAGTTTTATTACGGATAGGCGCCAGATAGCGAAATATAAAGATGCATCATCTGCATCTTTATATGCAGTAAGTGGAGTACCCCAGCGATCAATACTGGGACCCCTACTGTTCTCTGTGTATACGTCATCATTTAAAAACTGTCTAACTGCATGTAAATCATACTTTTATGTTGACGACACCCAAATCTATTTGTCATATGACGAGTCTGAAATTGAAAATTCTAACAGATTAATAAACAATGACCTACAATCCCTGTTTGATATTTCGGAAAAATATTGCTTATCGATAAACCCCACTAAATGGCAAGTCATAGTTTTCAGGCCTAAATCTACTCGGGACAGGTCACTTCAACACATTGAAATCAAAATCGATATGAAGTAATTAATAAGTCGGACGTCTGCAAAATTCTTAGATTATACGTGGACTATAAACTACGCTTTGACTCTCACATTAATCATATTATTAAAAGAGCATTTTTTTAATCTAAGACTAATTTATATTAATCGTGAGATCCTCAATACAAAAATCAAAACAATATTATGTGAGGGATTAGTTCTCTCTCACTTGAGAAACTGTGAGGTCGTGTACTGGCCATGCCTAACTAAACTTAACTATCAGCGATTACAGAAGGTCCAAAACTATGTGTCAGACTTATTTGTAATTTACGGAGAAGACACCCGCTGTCACAATAACTAATAGAATTGAATTGGCTGTCGAGGAAAAAAATGCGGTTCTTCACTGTGGCACACCCTTCCATAAACTAATAATACTCAAGAAACCCACTTATTTACATCGAAAACTAAAACTTAGATCGGACGTATATAATATAAATGTTCGTCGTAAGGACTTATTAACCATACCATGTCATCGCACCACAGGATTCAAAAAATCTTTTTCATACATAATTTGCAAAGTCCACAATATTATACCCTTGGATTTTATAAATAAAAAATAATAATGTTTTCAAGCGTGTGCTAAAAAGAATGCTACTTGAAAATAATCTTGCAATAGACTTCAATATTTAAGCCTATTCTCGCGAATTTAACTGTGCAATGTGCAAATTAAATATATTAGTCGAGTCACTGTGCTTACTAGAGTTGACGTTCATGTTTTTTTTAATATAATATTTTGTTTACAAGCGTTTCAAGTGTCCATTCACTCTCTTAGTATGCTGACTAAAACGTCTTAATTTTGTTATAACTGCTGTTGTCATTTGCATTGTAACCATGTATCGGGTATGTTTCCTTTTTTTTGTTTTTCCCGCGTAGTGTAAACCCATAGAATAAATATATGAAAGATGGGGCCTCCCTGTATACCCATACAGAGAGATCTCAATATATCCTATTTTAATAGGCATTATTATTAAGTGTATAGTTGTGTTTGTTGTGATTGTAATTTAATGCGTATTAAATAAAGATTATTATTATTATTATTATTATTATTAAATATTATAATCTTCGATCCAACTTTATCTGTCTCTGTAAATACCTCCTGAATAGTGTCCATGTAAAAAATGGATAACTATTTTTCTGTGCAAATTTGGCAAAATACCTTATTAGCATATTCCCTAATAGATAAATACACAAATAGAAAACCAAAATTATAGAATTTCCAAATTTAAATCTGTGATAAATAAACTAAATTCAGTCATTTATTTTCCAATCTATATAGTGCAGTCATTGATGCATTTTACCTCGATTTTCATGAAACAAACGGTATTCGATTCATAATTGATAGTATTGCAAAGTCTACATGATCCGAAGTGGTGCCTTTACCCTGGGGGTGGCTGCCACCCTTTCTCGGGGGTGGAAATTATTAAACTGAAAATAACCATTGAAATCGATAGAGGGATAATAAGGGGGAATTATAAGCAAACGATGTTCTATGAAGTTTTTTTGATAAATCAATATTTTTCGAGTTGTTCGCGATTGAAAATATTGATTTTTCATTTAAAATGTGCACGTTTTACAGTGATTTTTCACGAATAACTGGAAAACGTAACGTTTCAAAAAAATAATCAGAAGCTTATAAAACAACAAATCGATTGCTTTTTTTTGTAGATGCAATACGAACCGAGTTATGGCTAGTTGAAGGTGAGTGTTTGTCGTCGAATACTGAATTTGAACCTTGCAACTTTAAATAACGATTAAGCAACGAATTTTTGGAGGAAGATGTCTCACATATTTTTTAAAGTACTTGAAAAGGCCTTTAAAATGACTTTAGTAAAAGTCGGTAGCGTAACAACTTACAGAGTTATGATGAAAATAAGATGGTTGTCTCGGTTTTTCGGAGGAAAAGTCAGCAATAACTTCCTTAATTTTTAAGATATCTAATCGTTCCTAAAACCATTTTATAGTGGATTTTAAGGGCCACAAGGCCTGTAAAGTTGAACTTTCTTGAACCATTCGTTTTTGAGATTCTTGAGTTTAAATGGCTCGGTGAAGGTGGTCCTCGTATTCAAATGCGATATTAAAACGGTGATGACTCAATTAATTTTCATCCTAGTGAAATATATAAAAAAACCCAATGTTTTGCAAAAAATAACCTAAATTGTTGTACTATTGCAATTACGTGTCTTCTTTAGTTTTTGAGTTATTGTGAAAAAAAGATTTTTTTAAAATTTCAAAATACATTTCAAAATTGAATCAAATATTTTTTTCAAATTCTGGCGTCTAAACTGTTCAAACTAGAACATATTGTTAGTACCTAAATAAAGTAAATTGTAAATGGATTGCGTATAATATGAATTGTTGCGGTGAAGCCATTATTAGTTTCATTGTTGATTCTTCCTCCGAAAAAAACGAGACAACCATTTTATTTTGTCATAACTCCGTAAGTTTTTATGCTAATGACTTTTACAAGTTCTTTTCAAATACTTTAAAAAAGATCTGACAAGTTCTCCTACAAAAATTCGTCGTATTTCCGTTATTTAAAGTTAAAAGGTTCGAATTCAGTTTTCGGCGAACAGTCACAGTCTGTTATCAGTAAACAGGTCTGCCAACTGTCATTATCCTGAATCAGTCATCGGATTCAGATTCAGCAGGTCAGTAAACCCCTAGGTATGGTATTCTTAAATACATGCATCTTAGTAAATGGAACATAGTTCAATTTTATCTTAACCTAAAGAAACGCACAAAATTCATATCTTTGGTATGTGTCATTTTTCAAAAAAATCCTCGAACATGTTGATATTAGTTTTGTAAATGCTACATTTTGTCACTATACCAAAATTTTTGACGTCATTGGTTTTTGAATTATGACGCCATCATAATTTTTTTTAATACATTTTAGTTTACTGTTTTTGGTGGTGTACTCCTTTAGCTTTCTGGTGATATAGAAAAAATGATATTACCAGAGCCAATGTTCCACTTTCTTATGGACTGATAAATCCTGTTACTTACAATTTTGTTTTAACTAGCATGAAAACATTGACATAAAAATAAAACAAAGAAAATAAGAAAAAAACAATCACCTTAACAACAGAGAGATACAGGCTTTTTTGTGTAAAGTATCGATAACTTTTTTATTCCTGGCACGGGTGGAACCTCAGTTTTGTGACACTTCTGAGACAGTGTAAAACTAGTGAATGCACGTTTAAGTGAAAGAGAACGCGTAGAACCTTTGATGATGGTTGGATATGGTGATAGGCTGAGAACTCATCAGGAAGCATGTGATGTTTTCAATGCCAAGTATCCCGAAAAGCAAATTTCTAGATCCGCTATAAGTAGATTGGTGGCTAGATATGATGAATCTGGCAGTGTAGCTCACCTCCCTCGATCTGGTCGCCCTAGCACAAGCAACGAATTAAATATTCTTCTAGAAAGTGAGGAACACCACCAACTTTCGACAAGGCAGCTGGCTTTAAATCATAACGTGAGGAATCAAATTTCTGTTGTACGTCTATTTAAAAAAGAAAAATATCATTCATACAAAGTGCAATTAATCCACGAATTGAATAAGGACGATCCAGATCGACGCTTACAGTTTTGCGAACAGTTGATGACCTTGTGCGATGAAAACCCAAATTTTTTAAAGAACATTGTTTTTTCTAATGAAGCTACATTTTCTTTCAAGACTTTTTGTTTCCGTGACATTTTGTCATTGTGAGCGGTGTCACTTGATGGCACCATATCTATTCTCATGGCGTCAAATTGTCATTATAAGCGCTAGTATAAGTGATGAATTTCGAAGATATCCCAATAATCTGCGCTCTTGAAATACGTTGGAAAAAATGAAACATAAAAAACGACACTGTGTCACGTCACCCTCTTGTCACCGACATCCGAAACTTTTTGTCCCGTGATGTCTCGTTACCGCAGTGCGGGCGTTACCATGGAAGTGCGCTCACTAGGCAACTTTCTGTCACGTACTACATGTGAATGTTTTTTGTATTGAAAATAACTAGGTTAATTTTGTGAATGATGGCTTTAACAATACAGCAAGAAGACATAGATAATGAAATACTGATTGAAAGTCCTTATAGACATTCGAAAATAATTTAAAAAATTTATATTATGTTGACGCCGCATCACGATGACAAAATGTCACGGAGACAAAAGTCTCTAGTCAGCGCCTAGCCTAACTGTAGGTATTGGTCACGCGAAAATCCTCATTGGACTCAAGAAGCCCATTCACAGCGACGAGTCAAAGTAAACGTGTGGGCAGGTATGATTGGTGATCGTTTATTGGGACCTTTTTTTTGCTGAAAATCTTACGGCCGCAAGATATTTACAGTTTTTGCGAGTTGAGTTAGAGCCAGCCTTAGCTGAGGGAGATAAGCCAAGGACAGTAAGATTTTGTAGATGGTTATTAAATAAGAAAAGGAATGACGCGCTGATATGTAGCAAAATTCTTTGGTCGGACGAATCAAATTTTTCTAATAATGGATTTTTCAATAGAAATATGCATTATAAGTGGACACGAGAAAATACACATTGGTGCAGAGAGACTGCTTTCCAAGAAAGATTTTCTACGAATGTTTGGTTGGGTCTTTTAGGGACTAAAGTAATTGGACCTTATTTTTACGATGGCAAATTAACCGCTCGTAGATACCTTAATTTCCTGCAAAACGAATTTCAAGATTTTCTTTATGAATTAACAGTGGCAGAAAGATTAAATTATTCATATTTTCAACAAGATGGGGCTCCAACTCACACTGCTGTAATATGTACAAATTTAAATCAAGTTATGCCAGATAGCTGGATAGGCACCTATGGACCCATTCTATGGCCAGCTCGATCACCAGATATTACTCCCTTGGATTTTTTCGTCTGGGGTTACATTAAAGACAAGGTATTTCAAACTGCCCCTGAAAATATTGAGGACATCAAAACCAGAATTCGAAACTCATGTGAGGCAATTACTCCTGAAATGCTCCAAAATGTAATGCGCGACGTGTCTCGTAGAGCACGTTTATGTGTCAGAATGCATGGTGCACAATTTGAGCATTTGTAGTTAGAAAAATAAATACACACAATTTCTTTTCAATATAGTAGTAGGTAGTACTGTTATACATAGTTTTTCGTTTTTTTCTTTGGATGTTCGTTTCGTACTTGTATTTTTATTTATGAGATATTTATTGGTTTGTATTAAATTGTAATAAATAATTACGGAATTATAATTATTATAAAGTGAATTTTTACTATTATGGCACAGCTGATTGTTACGATTCAATTATATGAATTGTGGTATTCGTAAAATATTAAATATTGACACTATCGGTTAAAATTTCTGTGACATGTTTTATATCGTTGGAATGAGAAAAAAATAACGGAATTAATGGCGTTATGGCCTACTTTGAGATATGTATTTTTCATTTTTGCACAATAGCGTATGTCAAAGCCAACTGCATTTTTCGATTTTTTTGTTACACGTTATTATTCTTATTGTCTTTGCCGTCAACTTTCATTCCTTTAACTTTTTTCGTATTTCCTCAAATAAGGAAGCTATAACCGTTTGTGGTTTTCCTATTTTTCAGGTTTTTGTAATATATCTCATAAAGTAGGCTATGGATTTCAAATTTCTTTTTACTGAAATATAGCTCACAAAAAATGGGATAACTGTTTCTAAAACTTTATTCTTCTACCATAGATATTAAGCGAGATATTTGGTGTGGCCCTCGTAAAATAGACAGTCTGTATAATATTAATCAAGTCCTGATCATGCTAACATAGTTGGCGAAATGCTCGTCGAGTATAATATTTGACTGTTCTGTTCAATTGTTTTGTTGTTTATGGAAACGACTTCATCGTCAGTGTCACATCAAAATTTCCAACCCCCTCCACTATAGAAAGTAACTTCAGAATGGAAATTAATTCATGAGGCTGCTAATTAGTTTCAGTACTCACTAATGTATTAAGATCAAACACGCAAACTGAAGCTTGTAAGTAATAATACAGCCGTCTCGTATTAAACGACTATATTATTGCATATATATGAAACCCCTGTGTAATACATCAAGTTATTTCTTTAAATGGCAACAATTAATTAAACTTCTTGAGAGAAACTGTATGTGGTTAATTAAGTAGCGCTTGTTCACGATGTAGATATAATTTTCTTCCATAATGGTTGAATTACGTTGTTCCAGGTTAATAGGTTTAGAATTCGCTGCTAGCTTGGGGGGAAAATGGCTAATTTGCCATTAATATTAAACGAGAACAAGGAGGCCGTATGACAGGTGTGGAGATTTTCTTTATTCTATTTTCTTGGTTGGGTGCGCTTTAGATCAAGCCTTAGGATGTTTTTTTATCAAGAAAATTTATAGCACCTGCGAGAAGTTGATTTTAAAACGGCTTTAGAAATAATGTTTTTTGTAAATATGTTATCGTGCATTTAAAATAAAGAAATAGTTTATACGTTTACAAAATTTATTCAATATATTTGAGGTAAAAACAAATGTTCTCTTAATTGATAGCTTTTAAGTCTTCCTTTTTATAACTAATTATGAAGTTAATGTCACTATTAAAAAAAAGGTATAAATCGGCTAGTAGGTATGTGTGTCTTTTTTGTTCAATCATCTCTTTGAAATGATTTTAGTTTTCTTGCAAGCGGTACTCCCAACAAGTTTTTTATCTCTGAAGCGATTTTAATTTGGAAAGTCTTATAATGTTGGGATTTTAATTGCGCACATGTACAAGTCACCCATTTTTCACTTTCCTCTACGACCGATAGTTTTTCGAGTATTTTAAGAAATCTGATATTGCCCTTCAATTATTGGTAAAAAACGATGATGCAAATGAAATTCTTTGACTAACGAGATGAGAGGCCTCCCCGATCACTTCTCCTAGTCATTCTGCAAAAATGCGGCTACTAATTTATCGAAAAATTCAGTCTGTTTTCTCTTTATGCCTGGCCTATAATGAGATTGATTCAATTAAACGAGATTTTAAATTTGAGCGAAAAAATTTATTTTTTTTTGTCCGCACGTTTTCTCCGAACGGTTTGAGATATTGACTTGAAATTTTGTACTGTCGTGAACAACAAAAAAATGGACAAGTCTTATAACGCATTTTTTCTAAAATCTGGTTGTGTACATCTAACTTCAATTTTTGTGACATTGTCAGTTAGTTGTCAAAATTCATTGCAAGTATGCTAAAACTAATATGCCCCATATAAGCGATTTAGTTAAAGCTGGAGTTATTGCTAAAGCAGAAGATGGATGGTCAATGAGACAAATTGCACTACGTTATAACATTAACAAAAATTCTGTATTTAGCATTTTAAAAAAGTGGGGAATAAACGGTACGATTGGTGGAAATCCTGGATCAGGGCGACGAAGGATATCAACTCAGCAGTAAGATTTGCAATTGGTAAATAAATTAGTAGAAAATCTATTTCACTCAGTAATTCAGGCTGCCGAAGACACGAATTATCCTGGATCGAGTAGTACTGGTCGCCGGCGAATCGGAGTTACGCTGTCATCCAGCAGCGCAGAAATACCCACTTAAAGCTGAACATAAAGAAGCTCGACTAGGATTTGCGCTTGAATTTTAGTGAATGATGTAAATTTCTGGAACAATGTAATCTTTACAGATGAAAAAACTTTCCAGTCGACACACAGAGGTCGTATTCGTATTTATCCACCTCCGAATACTCGATTCGATGAGAAGTATATATCTAACAATGACAAAAGTGGTAGATTTTCGTTAACATGTGGGCTTGGATATCGGCACGTAGTCCTGGTGTTTTGTGGCACGTTGAAGAACGATTCGATAGTGAAACGTATATTAGGATTTTAGAGAATATTATGCTCTCTTCTTGAAAAATATAAAGAAATCTGACGGCTTGGCGTTTAGTATACGCACCAAACATCAAGTTTTTGTACTCTGAATAGCTTGCTTTACTCATTTTACTTTTTTTACCTATTAATTACATCCCCACCCGTTCAACTGAATCATCTCAAAATATAATCTACTTCGAAAATATTATAAAAAAATCTGCAGCCTTGGCTTCTAGTACATACACCGAATTTCAAGTTTCTGTACTCTTACCAGCTTGCTTTACTTTTCTCTATTTACCCCTATTTACCCCCCCAACCCTTCACCGGATATGTTCAAAAAACAATCCAGTTCTAGATCTTGGTACAATATATACGTGTATAAAATTTTAAGTCAATATCTTAAACCGTTCGGGGGAAAATGTGCGGAAAAAGAAAAGTTACAGATCGACAGGCAGACAGAATTTTTTTTTCGCTCAAATTTAAAATCTCGACGTTTCATAACATTCTAAACTATTTCAGGAAAAAAAAAGTGATTTTTTTTTTTTACAATTACTATACTTCCAATCCACTATGAGACTATTAAATAGTTGCTTTAATATCGTTCTGTTCTAAATTCGGTTAGTTTCGTATTCCTTAATTGTATTTCCCATTGTGATATATACCATCTTTCCATGGTCTACCTGTGTAATGTTATCTCAAGAACTATCCTGACAGACCCATAAACGAGAGAGAGCGTCCTTGTGAACTATGTATACTATACGGCTGGGATGTTGTGTTAGGTTAGTTATGAACGAATTACTTAGGCAATAAATACATAATATGCAACTATGCAACTGTAAAATGGAGATTAATCCAATCGCAGTTTCATACATTTTTATTGTTATTGTACTGGTGCATCAGAAGTTAATAGTATATTACGTAACGAGAGTTGTAAGAAGCATATTACGCACGAATGGAAAATTGTGTAATTGACTTACAAGTCGAATTATGTTCTATACTTTACCTACGATTACTTACAGTTAATAAAAATAAAATGCAACGTGACAAATTACTTGACATTCTTTTTAACCTCCAGTACATAAACTCCTGATGCTCAATTTCATATCTTTCTCGAGATTCTGTTGGCAATAAGCTTCTACAATTTGCATCATATTCGGAGGTGTTAGGGTTTCACTGTTCTTACTATAGCTTGACATTTTTATTTACAAATATTTCGTAAAACTAAGCTTGCGTTTATACACAACAATATTATTCAACGAATAATAACATCATTTGACAGTTAAATAGGCGCATTTTTCTTTTTTGCCAACTTGTCAGCGGTCACAGCAGTCTATATAATATATATCACTGTATATTCCCCGGGCTCTGTGCGTTTTGTTTACTGTGCGTAATATTCAATTTACATAGATGGTTGGTAGTGTGTTTTTGACTATTTACAGTAGTAATCGTAGGAAATAATTACGTATTATACTGCGGAGACCGAGGAAAAAAACCAATATCTTATACTACATCCAAATGGGAAAGTAAAGTTCTTATCTTATCTCATCTTAAGAGGTAGAAAAAGTCATTAAATGTTTAAAGGACCACAAAGCACCCGGACAGGATGGAATCACGACCGAACTGATAAAACAGGGGAGTGCCGTACTATGGAATAGAATATACATAATGATTTTGCAGACATAGAGAGAAGAACACATTCCAAATGAGTGGAAAGTTGGGATAATACAACCCATACATAAAAAGGGTGATAAAACAGTATGTAACAATTACAGAGGTATAACTCTTCTAAATGTCACCTATAAGATACTCTCTGGTGTGCTACATAATAGGCTCATCACATACTCGGAAGAAATTATCGGTGAATACCAATGCGGTTTCAGAACTGCCCGATCTACCACTGACCATGTCTTTACTATAAGGCAAAAATGTTACGAGTATGATATACAGTTATATAAACTGTATCTAGACAGGAGTATAATGTTAAGAGATCTAACTTCATTAGGTATCCCGGCAAAAGTAGGTGAGGATGGTTAAATCCACTCTAGCTGTCTCTAGAGCAACTGTCAGGGTATAAGGGAAGTTGACAGAAGGGTTTCATATAAGTAGCGGTGCCAGACAGGGAGATGCGATCTCTACTGTCTTATTTAATTTAGTACTGGAAGCGGCTATCACAAATGTGGACCCAGGGGGCTTAATTGCCTCAAAAAGTGTCCAAATTTGCGCCTATGCTGATGATGTCGCAATCCAAGGCGGTTAACCCAAAGTCTAATAGCACTGAGTAATGAGACACAAAAAAGGCCTTCGAATAAATCAGGCTGACGAAATATATGCATTGCAGCAGAGACATCAACAACAAGGATAACCTTAAAATCGAAGGATATCAGTTTGAGCAATTTGGAATTTTAGATACCTTGGCTCAACAATTAATGAAAATAATAATAGTACCTACGATATCAAAGTCATGAGTGGCAATATAGGTGCTATCACGCGTACGTGGAGCTCAAGACAAGTACAACTCTGAAGAAAGGGTCTAAGCTAAAAATTTACAACACAATAATAAGACCTGTTGTTACATATGGATGTGAATCTTGGGCATTGACAAACAACGATTAAATACGCCTCAGAATATTTGAGAGGAAAGTATTAAGGAAAATATTTGGCCCTGTACGGGAAGAAGACGGATGGAGAATCAGGATGAACCATGAACTTGATAAGCTGATAGACGGGGCAGATATAGTACGGTTTGTTAAAGCACAGCGAATACGATTGTTAGAATATGTGGAGAGAATGAGAGTGGAAAGGTAGGCAAGAAAAGTGATGGAGTGGAAACCCCCAGGAAGGAGAGCAAGAGGAAGACCTACGAAAAGGTGGTTAGATCATGTTAGAGCGGATTTGGAAGTTATGAGAGTAAGGAATTGGAGGAGAAAGGCATATGATAGGGACGAATGGCGACAACTGGTGAAGTAGGCTAAAACCCACCAAGGGTTGTAATGCCAAAGAAGAAGAAGATCGTAGGTAAAACTGTTTATACGAATAGGGGAAGAACGATACCAACGAACTGTCATCTATTACGTGTATGAATTTCTTCCTGTGGTATACATATTTTTATAACTGTAATCAAGAGACACGGTAGTGTCTCGCGCCAAGCTTACTCTAACAACCTCCACGGTCACAAAAATAATAATCTAGCACCCCTGTATTTTTGCATGAATAATATCTACCCCCACCGGCGCCTAACTTTTTAATTGAAATTTCTTAATAGATATATGGATTTAACTAAGAATTGGCTTAATTATATTACATACATTAAGTACATATTAACCAATATACGTTCATAGCAATGCGTAGCCACGCCACTTGGGCTATAAAGCATAGGATTTTATTACTTAATTTAAAAAATATGTATGCGATTTGTCGGCTTTTGTCGGTAATGGTCAGATTCAATAGATGCACAGTAGGTATTGAGGTACTTTGGACAGGCCTCCACCCCAGAAGGGGTCCCGCAGGGCTCCACCTTTGAACTTTTACGTTGAGGGGTTGGGGTATGAGCAGGGGAAAGTAAATAAAGCAAGATAGTAAAAATTCAGAAACTTAGGATTTGGTGTATATAACCAATGTCTAAACATTTTCTATCGTATATAAAAAAAGAGAATTTGCATCTTATATGAAAAAAAATTACAAAATTTCATGAAAAACACACAGAGGCAGCTAATCTGTGTTTATATATTTTCTTTCATATGTAGTACATAATTTTATAATAAGAATTATCCGAACCATCACATGCCATTAATCTTAAAGTTTATACCATAAGAGAACGTTGGCAAACATGCATGTGCAGCATTTCGAATCATTATTTATAATATATTGTATAAATTTGCATGCCGCAGGCCACGAATATATTTAGTGCTTTCTATGGCATGGAAAAACTGGAATGTTCATATCCAATAAAGATCAAGTACGTGTTCCTTCCATCCTGAGGCGAACCATACATTGACTTTTAAAGGAGACATATTTTGTTTAGGATTTATTTGGCGTATAAAATGAGGACGAGGAAGAGTATAAACAGGAGTTGTTTATTCATATACATATTCGTTATAAGAAATGAACTGTGTGTGCACAGTATAATACGAATTGTTTTGCTGTTTGCTTACTTCATTGAACAAATTATAATCATCCATATAATTATTCAAATATTGTTAGTGTTAGTGGAAAATATACCCAATATCATTTTCTTTGTTTTATGTCTATTAAGGTAGATCGAGGAAAGTCTGAATTTCATTAGTATGAATAACACTTGCCGAAGGTATGTTAAAAAGGAAAAATTAAGCTGCATTAATAATGTTAAAATGTAACTACAGAATAGCTTTATATTACCGCCAGTGTGAAAACCTAAAGAAAGTCTATTTGATTGATTGATTTACGCTCGAATCTAGGATGTTTTTATATACCGTCGGACCAACTGTATACACTGGATTGGACACGGGACATGCTTGTTGCCAGCAGCGAGAGCCACATGACGCATGGGGTAGGAATATAGGATGGGAAGTGTAGGTGTTTGTGACATGCTTGTTTTAAGTTTTCATCTGTCATCATCTCTTTATTTATTCTTCTTCTAAGTTTTCTGTTTTTTCAGTTTCTGAATTTAGCAGTGTGTACCTCTTTCTGCCCTCTTAATAATAATAATAGTAATAATAAATAATAATAATGTTTATTGGTAAAAAAGGTTTACAAAATTTAAATATGTATTACATATAATGGAATAAACATAGAGAAGTCCACTGAGAGAAATCTGTGCGTGGACTAAAATATGTAATAAAACCAATTAAATAAGTACTGATTATGGCGAAATATGCTAATTAAAGATGAAGGTAAGTAAAATCATTAGATACATTGTATTTTTATTTATATAATTTTTTTTAATTTTTTTTTTTAAGGAATATCTAATTCAACTTAGTTGGTGAATTACAGTTCGAGGAGTTGCAATGATCCATTCTATCAATGTTTTCTTAAACAGTTTTATAGAATTTAGAATTTTTAGCTCATTGGGTATGGCATTGTAAACTTTAGGACTCAGATATGCAAAGCTTCTTTGACCAATTATTTTTCCCATTTTTGGAATTACTAGAGAATTTAATTTATATCTGGTATGGTAAGAGTGGTCAACTACTTGATTTCTAGACAGATGTTTTTTTTGGTATAATATTAGAGTTTGGCAATGTAACTGCCTAATATCTAATATTTTTGATACCTTATATAAATCATTGCTGGGAAAAAGGTAAGGTTTGTTAAATATGATTTTTAATATCCACTTTTGGATTACTTCTAATTGTTTTAGGTGGCAGTTCATTACACCACCCCAGGCGATGAGACCATACACTAAATGTGTCTGGACCAAGGCATAATACATAGTTTTAAGATGATTAATATCGAATATTTTTTTAAAGTATTTAAATTTTGGAATGAGGCCACGTTTTGTACTATATTGTTTACATGCGCATCCCATTTCAGGTGGTTATCGATAATAATTCCCAAGTACTTTATCGTTTTGGAGGACTCTAACTCGATGCTGTTTTCATTATATTTGAATGGGATGTTATTATAATTGGGCAGGTTATTAGCATAACTAGTAAAAGGTAAGTATTTCGTTTTTTTAAAATTTATAGTAAGTAACTTAGTTGCAAAAAAATCTAATAATACAGGAAACTCCTGCTGAATGGTTTTTTTTAATATAGCCAATTTATGCCTTTATAAAACAATACCGTGTCATCGGCGAAGCTTAATATTTGACCAGTAATAGGGATGTTAAATATGTCATTTACGTATATATTAAATAATAATGGTCCTAGAACGGTGCCTTGAGGAACTCCAAAAAGAACATTTTTTGAAGTGCTAATTATATTATCAATTTTGACACATTGTCATCTGTTTTGCAGGTAACATTTTAATAGGTCATGTGCTTTTGCGTCCATATATGGTTTCACGTTTCCCAGAAATCTGTGTTTTCGTTTCAACGTCCTGCATCGGTGCGTCGTATGTCGGCTAGGACATACACACATTGGCTCGCCGTAAGGAACTTTTATTTATTAACCGTTCCACAGGTAAATATTCATTTACCGTGGAAGTGCAGAGGAGGGCCTATCTCACGGTAAAAATAAAGAGCTCTATTTTAGCGAATTTTGAGAAAAAGGTCCGAGAAAATATTTTATACACCCTATATATTGGTTTCTTTTTGAAGCAATCAGTTTTAATTTCCCTTTTTCAATTCCAACTGATTTTTCTATTACCAATGTTTAATACATTTTCAATTTTAATTTTAATTTGTTATAAATTTGTTATAAATTTTAATAAAGAAATAAACTAATACCCTAAAAGACTAATGCTATAGGCTACAAATTAAACAAAACTTATCTCTTTCCATTCACAGCTGGCTGTCTATTATATTGCCTTTTAAACTTAAACGTAAACATATGTTGCTCTCCTCCACTTGAAAAGTGACCCAAGGTCCAGATATAAATTTTACGACGTCCCTCAGCTAAGCACTGCACTTTAAACACTTGTTTATTTTATTTTTGGTATTATTAACGTACATTTTACCGCAATTGTTTAATTATTAGTTCGGTGTGTGCTTTGTTCTTCTTCTATTGCACTTCACCTTACGCAGAACTTTTTAATCTATGGGTGACTTTAATTTTATAATGGAGTTTTTACCGGTTCCTTTTGCGTTTCTTCGGGAGCGCCACAGTTCACATCTAACCTCGCCCAACATCAAGTTAGCTCTACAAAACCCAAAGAAAATCTATTTGTGAAAAAAACGAAAAGGTGAAAATAATGTTTGGCATTTACTGTTTCCAATTTTATAAACATTTGTACAGCTCAAATCGCGAATGATAAAGATCATTTTTTAATTTTGGAATCAAATCAACTCAAGAATGGCATGCATAGGCGTACTATTTGAAAGGACTTTTCTGTAAAATAACAATTATTACTTCATACAATTTTAATATTATAATATAATATTCTCTCCTAGCGACTACACTACTTCAGAGGTCGGATTGACTAACTGCAAAAACTACAAAATCAACTACGCCACTGACTTACTTTCAGAGTACATATTATAACTTGGATCCTTCACATCCATCTTCCTTGCCTCCACCAAGTCCTTAGTTTTATTCTTTTTCCTGGTGTAACAGTTTAAAAGCAATATCGTTAAGCGGTTGATTTTTAAATCTAATCGCGGGGAAATATTCTACTTCGCGGGCTAGTTAAATTACTAGAGGACGATATCAGCAACGTGAATTTACCCTAATTGTATTCTGGTTGCGGATTGTGCCGAAGTCGAGCAGTCTCAGTTGCCGAGGAACTTGTTTTTTTTTCTCTAGGACTGATAACGTTTTTGGTTGAGAAAAAAGGTATGGTGACAAGTGTTGGGTTCGTATTGAATTTGTTTAAATTTATAAACATCCGTGAGGGGATTTATAATACGTACCTAAAAGTTAATAATTTTCAATTGGTGTGTGTAAGTTTCTGGATTGGAGAAGATATTTATTTGCTGGAAGATTGAAAATTTCCGCTTTCGGGATTTATTGTCACCATCGCTCCGTGATAAGTTATTTAGCAATTTATATTTGGAAATTAAACCCTCTTGGCTAAGAGGGTTTTCGTTACCAGTTATAGTTTAAATTAGTTCATGGTTTAAATTTTACTATAAGCAGAAAATACGTCTTCTTGGTGCACTGTGATTGTATCCTGTTGGGTGTATATAGGAGTCAGTAGCTGGAAATTCAGTAGCAGAAAATATATTTTCCAAGGGGATTCAGGCCTCAAGTAGGAGATTGTAATTCGGCGATTCAAGGAGCCTCACCAAACAGATAAGCCTTACAAGTTACTCTGATTTTACGTAAAATTGCTTTTATATTTGTTATCCTAAATATTTAAGAAAATCGAGGTAAATTTCATTTAATGTCACCTGAAATGTAATGTGCTGAGTTCTAGAATTTGCGTATATTAGGTATCATATGGTATTTATTTGTATAGATGTGCTGCTTTGAAAATGTGCAGTTTGCAGTTGCCTTATTTTAGTAGCACATGTTAATTAAATTTACTTATTGCTAGAGCTCGCTAAATTGTGTTTGATGCGCTGCGAAATCATATGTACATACCTTATTATAACACCGATATTATTAACATTATATTTGTTGATTAACCTGTTAACCGTACGTGATCACGTTTGGATATAATCCATATGTTTTATATATAACTTTTGCTATTTTAATTATTGTGCATTTTGATATTAGTTTTCATATACACTGCTGGCACAAATTAATGGTACATTTTCTCGATTTATCTTGTAAGTTAACTTTTCTATTAAATTAAGTATTAGACTTTACTTGCGGCTATTATTTAGTGTGGCGTGAGTGCTTCCTGACCTTTTTTCTAGGGTTATTCCTACAATAATTGAACATTCTGGTATTATTTATTTGTATTTTCGTAGTTTTGTAATTTCAGGGGAATACTTTCTAGAGAGCAGTATATTATATAGTCAGGTTAAATTACGCGGCGCCTACATTTTTTTTTATTATTTAACCGTTTACCTAAGTATAGCTGAGGCACTGTCGTGCGTATATACTTGCTAGTCAGCCGGTTATTGTAGGAAGAGATTCCTTTTGTTAGTCTGGGCATATATATGGCGATTTACAAAACGAACCTGGTATAAAAGTGAGTTACCAAACGACCCTGAGATCATAAGTTCAAGAAATCGTCACACTGGGTTGATGTTTTGCCACAGTAGTATTTGGGGCGTCTTGCTCCTCACGGGTATCCCTACGAATCGGTTGCACCGTCTGCATAGAAATACCCAATGCATTAGAAGTACGTTAAAAGAAAATTTACTGTATACTATCTCCCACATTTAATTATGGACTAACTGCCAAGGTAAAAGGAGATCTCCATTGGACTTTTCCTGATTGAACTACTCAACTAACTTCACCACCACATCTCTAGCTACTGCATTAAGTGTTTTGCCGGGCATTTAAAAAAAATGGTGTAGGACGACCGAAACGAATTACTCCAGATCGAAAACTAGAAATTCTAGTTCGGATGGATAAAGATCTTCAAGTCAGTTCAAGTCATTTATCAGCGGCAGCAGGGACGAGTAAACAATCTGTTCTAAGAGTCTTACGCAATGAACGCTTCTACCCATATCACTTCACTCCTGTACAAAACTTACTTCTAATGGATCTTCCACAGAGGCTACAATTTTGTTAATTTGTTCTAAATAAACACGACAGGGATCTAAATTTTGTTAAGAACATTTTATTTACCGACGAAGCAACTTTTACTCGTCGAGGTGTTTTTAACTGGAGAAATACCCATTACTGGGAAGTAAAAAATCCTCATGCCGTTCATCATCATCAGTAGCCATATAGTCCTGTAGTGGGTCCTCAGCTTTCTCTAACTTGTTTCGCCATTCGTTCCTATTTCTGGCTAGGGCCATCCAGTTAGCTGCTCCTATTTTTCTGGTATCCTCATTTATTCCGTCTCTCCATCTGAGTTTGGGCCTTCCTCTATTTCGTGTTCCTACCGGGTCTGTCATAAGTATATTTTTAGCAGGGTTGCTCTCTTCATACCTTGCGACATGTCCTGCCCATCTCAGTCTGCCTAGTTTTATTGTCGTGACAATGTCCTTTCCTCCTGTTCGCTTATATAGGTCGCATAGTTCAAAGTTGTACCTGCGCCTCCAGGTGCCATTTTCGCAGACCGCTCCATATATCTTTCTTAGAACCTTCCTCTCGAAGATTGCCAGCGACTCTTCATCGTTTTTTGTTAGGGTCCAGGTTTCGGAGCCATACATTAGCACTGGAGTTATGAGTGTTCGATACATCCTAATTTTTGTATTTCTTGAGAGGTTACGGTTGCGAAAATGCTTAGCAAGGCCGTAGTAACATCTATTGGCTATCATTATTCTGCGTTTTATTTCCATGCTTATGTTGTTTTCTGTGTTTACGGAGGCACCTAGGTAGACAAATTCAGGGACAGATTCAAAGTTGTGGTCGTTCATGGTGACATTCTGTCCCAGGTACTCCATTCTTCTGTTTGTTTTAGTTTCGTTGATTCTCAGGCCTACCTTTTTGGCTGCTTCTTCTAACGCTGTGAGGGTCTCCTTGGATTTTCTCGTAGATCTGGTGACAATGTCTAAGTCGTCCGCATAGGCTAGGACTTGTACTGACTTGGTGAATATTGTCCCTCTGGTCTCAAGATCAGCGTCCCGGACTACTTTTTCTAGTGCTATATTAAATAGCAGGCACGCTAGTGTGTCACCTTGCTTCACCCCAATCTTTGTTTCGAAGGGTCGTGATAAGTCATTTTGGATTCTCACGTAGCATTGTACCTTAGTCATTGTCATTTGTGCTAGATGTATTAGTTTTTCAGGGATTTCTAGTTCATTCATTGCTTCTTACAGTTTTGGTCGCAGGATGCTATCGTAAGCAGTTTGGAAGTCGATGAAGAGGTGGAAGGTGTCGATATTGTATTCTTTCGTTTTCTCAAGGATCTGTCGTAGTATGAATATTTGGTCAGTGGTCGACTTACCCGGTCTGAAGCCGCATTGGTACGGTCCGAGTTTATGGTCTGCATATGTTCTGATTCTTGACGTTAGTATGTGGGAGAGTATCTTGTATGCGCTACATAGGAGGGTTATTCCTCTGTAGTTTTCGCAGTTTAGTTGGTCTCCTTTTTTGTGGATCGGGCATATCAAACCCTTACCCCAATCCTCCTCATGCCGTTAAAGAAAGACATTTTTAGCACTTGAGATATCACTGTTTCAAGTTGGCATTTAAGTGCGAGGTCCACCTTCACCGAGCCCTTTAAATAAAAAAAAAAATCAAAAACGAAGGGTTCAAAGAAGTTGAACTTTACAGACCCTTGTAGCCGTTGAAATTTAGATGTCTTAAGAATTAAGGAAGTTATCGTTAAAAAATCAATACGAATATCTTGTCAAAGCAAGAGAACGGTCCAACTAAGTGCATTGCCTCTCACAAAAAATTAAGCAGCTGAACATTTGAAGTGGGTCTATTTACAAGTTCAGTTGTGGCCTGGGAATAATGTAACGCATGAAAAATTTAGTTGAAAATATATTCAAAATATTCTAATGCCGATCAAAATAACTCAGCCTCCAGCTCCACAAAATATTTTGAAATCACTTTTTAACTTCCTCAATTCTTAAGACATCTAATCGCTCCAAAAACTATTTTAAAGATCTTTTCAAGTATTTTAAAAGAGGTCTAATAAGTTTTCATCCTCAGAGGTAAGAAAAAAACCATTCGATTTGGTATTTTATAAGCTTCATTTTTGCTCCTTATGTTTTTTTGGTAAAACGTAAAGTTCTCGTGTTACTAGTGAAAAATCGCTCTAAAACATTCATTCTTTGGATGAAAACTCATACTCAATCACGAATAACTCGAGAAATATTGATTTCTTCAGCAAAAATGTTTCAACATTTTTTCTTAAGGTACAACCACATGTGGTCTTTACAAAATGATAGATTAGGTCCCTGGCCATCTGAAATCGGCAATTACAACATTTTTTAATAGGGACAACATTTTTTATTGAGAAATTTGTCAAAAATTTGTCAAAACTATGTTTTATTACTTTTCACACATACCTCGCGATATCTCCGGAACCAATTTAGATATTATTTTTTTTTTTTCGTAATCGATAAAGGAAGTGTGGGCGAAGATAACTGCGGTATTGTCGTTAGTATGAAAAATTTAGTTTCTTGTGAAACTAGGAGAAACTTTGATATTTACTTTTTTGCAGCACTATTTTCAGTATGCGAGAATCTTTTTTGTTTTAAGAAATGTTGCTATACTATCTGAGTACGAAACAAGGCCAAAGCTTCAAAAAAGTTTTTAAAAAAAGAATCACTACTCTAAGCCTTATAGTTTTCGAGTTATAGTTAGTTAAAGTTGAAAGTTCCCGCGCCTCCGTTTAAGCATGTAGTACTAACTGCAGGCCGGTGTGGTTTAGCCGGCCGGGCCGTGCGGCTAGGTGTAAATACTGTTGGTACAGCGATATTGTGGGAGCGTCAAATTGATTATACCTGTAAATAAAACTCCCTAAACATTTTGAAAATATATTATTATAGCTATTACTTCAGTTTAGATTAACAATCTTCGCCATCTGATGAAGTTTCGTTGATTAAGCTGTTACTGCAGTTTACATATTTGCAGTCACTGAAGCATTTTAACCCTTGTAAAACACAGGTACACCTATTATTGTTACAAGTCTTGTCGGAACATCGTATCGACAAAATTTTTCTTATATCATCGGGTACTGGTTCTTGAGAAGAAAAATTGGCCTGCCAAGTATTTTCTTCTAATGTCCATCCGTATAGAGTCGGATCTTCTACTGGCATCTCTTGAATGTGGCTACTGTACCAATTTTTTAATTGATACAGACAGCTAAAACAATAATAGATGTATGTAGATATTTTCTATTAAGCATGAACGACTTAGAAAAATAATTACTACCTTTTTATCTGAGAGAAAACAGGCCATTCGAAATTACACACATAACCCCACGGAGGAGAACTATATTTATTGTAAAAAAATAAGCGCTAACACTAAGAGAACTCTAAAAAACATAGCTAAACAGAGTTGGATAAATTGGTGCTCCAATCTAAACAAAAATACCCCATCCTCTGAGCTGTGGAAACAAGCTAAGAAAATGCAACGAATTCCTTCCTCTCAAAAAAGTTCTGATGATTTCGACTTTGATAGAGTAGCTCCACCATCTGTTAATAATTGTTCGGTTACTCAAAGTACATCTTCAACCAATAGCCACTTTCTATGTCTCCCGTTCCAATACCACGAACTAGAAACCGCTCTAAAAAAAGTAAGAAACTCTTCAGCAGGTTATGATGACATAAAATATCCTATGCTAGTGCACTTGCCTAGCAATTCGAAAAAATTATTATTGGACATTTTTAATGACATTTATCTTTCGGGCTGTAACATTGCTGAACTCAAAAATGTCATCATCATACCCATACTTAAGCCGGGGAAGGACCCGAACTGTCCTGAATCATACCGTCCGATTTCCCTTATGTCATGTATTCTTAAAACACTTGAACGTATGATCAAATTTAGATTAGAATGGTGGCTAATTAACCAAAACCTACTTCCTTTAAATCAATTCGGCTACAAAAAAGGTGTTGGTACCCTTGACACAGTTTTATCTTTAACTACTGATATACAAATAAATTTGTCCCGTAATAATTATTTGAGTTCCCTCTTTATTGATTTGAAAGGTGCCTATGAGTCGGTAAACTTGGAAATTTTAGAAGAAAAACTGTGCAAGTTTTATTTTGTGCCTGACATTATTGCCAGAAATATTATAAATCTTTACTCAAATATGGTAATATACATTAGAAATAATAGGAATGAAAAAATAGGACCTAGACTAAACAATTCTGGAATTCCACAGGGTTTCGCTCTGGGACCTCTTCTCTTCAACCTATACACAGGTGATATCCATAACATAAATATCCCAAACTTAAACATTGTACAATATGCTGATGATCTTTGTATTTACACCGAAAATGGAACATGGAATAGGTCCCTAGAAATCCTTGAAAGTGGGATTTTGTGTTTGAGGCAATGGATTTTTGAAAATGGCTTTGAAATCTCCACAGAAAAATCAATATTTTCCGTCTTCACAAGACATAATACACATAACCTATTACAAACTAGGAATATCCAACTCGCTGGTTTCAATTTCCCCATACGCTCAGAGATCACATATCTAGGCGTCATACTTGACAGAAAACTCACCTGGAAACCTTTCATAGAGTCTATTAAAAACAAGTGCATTAAGGGTATTAACTTTTTAAAATTTGTCAGCAAAACCTGGTGGGGATCTGACGTTAAAACCGCATTATATTTTTATAAATCCTATATTAGATCAATAATAGACTACGGCTGCATATTATACGGTTCTGCTACTAAAAGCCTATTAAGTCATCTAGATGTCATACAACGTAAAGCTCTAAGAATATGTCTGGGTGCTATGAAATCCACACCAAATGAAGCCCTTCATGTGGAGGCTCTTGAACCCCCACTTTTAATTAGAAGAAATTTCTTGAGTAACAAGTTCATTCTCAAGCTTAATCTTTGTAACACACCTCTACTGCAAAAAATTTCTTCCCTCAATACTTTCGACTTGACCAACAGTTATTGGACTAAGAAGCCTTCCCCCCCTATTTGTATTTCATTTCGTGATACCTATGAACAGTTAGACAATATTGAAAAGAATTCATTAAGCGATTACGATTACTGGGCTTTGTGTACCAAACCTCGCGTTCTCACCCCTGACTATAATGATAATCCAAATTTTTGTGAAAAAATTATACTAAATATTCTTGACCAGTTTAATGACTCAACAATTATTTACACTGATGCCTCTAAAACCAAAGAAAGTAACGGCTGTGCATTCTACATTCCACTGAAACACGAGGAAGTCAAATTCAAACTTGACACAAACTGTTCGATTTTTACTTCTGAAGCAATTGCCATTTATAATGCCTTAAGTCATGGCAAAAAAATGATCTCAAAGGATATAATAATTTTGTCAGATTCACTTTCAGTCCTTTCAGCTGTTAAAAATACTTACTCCTTCTCTTACAAAATAAACCCATATATATATAAAATAAAAGAATCTGTTTATAATATCACACAATCTGGGAAATCCGTTACTTTTGTCTGGGTCAAAGCTCATATAGGCTTGACTCATAATGAACATGTCGACATTTTGGCTAAGGACGCCGCCGCTAACGGGGCTATACTAGATCATAAGCTATGCCTGACTGACTGCTATAACTTATATAAAACACGAGCAAAGAACACATGGATAGATTCCTGGGAACAACATGTTTTGAATAAAACTACTAAATATTGCACAATACAACCAACTATTCCTCGTTCTTTTTGGCATGACAACCTCAACGTACCACGAAAATATATAACAACTATTATCAGGCTAAGATTTGGACGCGCGAGCTTTTCCTCTCACCTACATAAAATTGGCGTTCTCCCATCAGATCTGTGCGATCTGTGTGATGTTATTAGTGATCTTGACCATGTTTTCTTTTCATGTTTCAAAAATAAAAACGCTACAGATATATTTATCAAAAATAATGTCTCATGTTGCAACACTATGGCTCCATTTAACTTAGTTAATCTCCTTTCTATTGGCACTAAGCAAATTTATGAATTTATTATCGGTTTTTTGGTAGAAAGTAAAATAAAATTATAGGTTAGCTTTGTATTCCTCTCGTCTTTCCTCTTGTTTAAACCCCCCTTCCCGTGGTCCTTCTTGTGATGTATATTATAATTTAATGCCCTGACAGACCCCAGGGCGAGAAGCGTGTGTCCCTGTAATTCCTCATTTTGTTCATTTCTTTCTACTCATTTTGTGTTAGGTTTTATTTTAGTATTCTATATTATAAAGTGCTCTTCTGTGACTGGCTGTATGGTCTATGATCCAAAGCCATAAAAAAACAAAAAACTACCTTTTTACATGTTGTCTAAAAGCATGATCAGTAGGAGGCAACTCAGAAGCTGGGCGATTTGATTCCGTTGTTAGGTACCATCGTAATTGATCCAAGGAAACAATATTTTTGTTTTTGTTTCTATACAAGTATATATTTAGTACTAACTTCCAATGCTTTATCTTCTGATAAAAAGGGAAGATTTTCTAAATCTTTTAAATAATCAATATTTTTCATCTATTAACCATGATACAAATTTTAGCAAGTCATTAGGAACTTGCTTTTCAAACTCCGCCTGATTCATATCATCCGGAATTGGAAAATTGCTTTGTGGGGTCTTAAATTTTCTAATTTTTTTCTTTAAAATACCCGCCGCTTTGTGTAAAATAAGGATTTCGTTCTCTTTAATAGCCTGGAAATCTTCATTTGGGTTTATTTTAGAAGAGACATTTGAGTCTGATCTAGTTTACCCTGATTCTGATAAAATACTTTGATTTCTCAATGGTTGGAAAGTTGTGGTTGCATCAAAATTATTTTGACAAGCTTTGATGTTTCGCTTACCAATGTACTGACAATAACAGCTCTTGTGATATTTAGCATCATAGGCAAAGAGGTCCTCATAACCAGCTAATTTAGAAACCATGTCAATATCTTGTCGATTTTAGGCAGCTTTGATTATCTTAGAGTACGTATTTTTTCCGGTCCCTAAATAGAAAAAAAAACAACAGATAACAGCATTTTACTTGACAGCTAACGGATTGTGAGAAAAAAAATCTAATACTTACGAGGAAAAAAGTTTTTTGCCTAAATATGATCAAGTATTTTTGAGTTTAGTAAATAAATACCCCTTAAAACTTTATAAAAATTCATATTGTGAAGCAAGATTTTTTAAAGCAGACGTAATTTGGCTTTTATATTTCTAAGAATTATACTTTCACAAAATTTGTCAAAAAAAATTATTAACCTACCTGTCTGCACAGATGTTAAGCGCTCTTGAACTTTCTTTCCAGATCTGTTACATATTAGACACATTTTCCGAATATTAAATGCATCTTTATGGTATCTTGCCCGAGACGATGACGCATTTTCGTTTTCACTGCTTTGAGAAACATTTCCAATATTTTGCGAACTAATAAATGTTTGTCTGCAAGTTAAATGAAATCTTACTTTAACCTTTCCTCCTAGAATGTCTTCCTTTTGTTGTAAAATCTTTTGAGCAGAAATGTCTTTCCTTTTTTCTGCATAATTGTTTTTAATCCTTGCAATCTCGGATTTTGTGTCACATGTTTGTCATTTTCTTGTAGAGCCTGCTCACAAAATAAACATTCCATTGTTAACAAAAAAAAAATATGGGTAGACACACACCTCCAAATATACACAATAATATATAATCACAGTAATATTAACACGCAAAGACAGTTTGTAACTTGTTAGCAAAGTGAATCAAGACTATAAGTAGCATGCGGATGCGGATATGTCTGCTCGCCGGCCGGCGCGGTGCGTTCTTTAGAAGGCGATGCACAATAATTAAAGGCGGCTGCGGAAACTTTCAACTTTAACTGACTATAACTCGAAAACTATAAAACATAGAATAGTGATTCTTTTTTCAAAAACTTTTTTAAAGCTTTCGCCTTGTTTGGTACACAGATAGTATAGCAAAATTTCTTAAAACAAAAAAGTTTCTCGCTTACTGAAAACAGTGCTGCAAAAAAGTGATTATCAAAGTTTTTCCTAGTTTCATAAAAAAACTAAATTTTTCATACTAACGACAATACCGCAGTTATCTTCGCCCACACTTCCTTTATCGATTACAAAAAAAAAAAAAAAATAATATCTAAATTGGTTCCGGAGATATCGCGAGGTATGTGTGAAAAGTAATAAAACATAGTTTTGACAAATTTTTGACAAATTTCGCAATAAAAAATGTTGTCCCTACTAAAAAATGTTGTAATTGCCGATTTCAGATGGCCAGGGACCCAATCTATCATTTTGTAAAGATCCCATGTGGTTGTACCCTAAAAAAAAAAGTCGAGAAGGAAGCGACTTTTTCCCCGTTTTTCAGTCCACTAATTATGAATAATATTAAAAAACACACATTTAAAAAAAGATCAAAATCGGACCTGTCCCTGAGACTAAGCAGTTTTGGTTATTTTTAGGCTTCATTGACTTGACTATGTTGTTAGATATGCGTTAATTTAACGCAGCTAGCTATGAAAATGTGACGCTCATACAGTTGAACCTGACGTCGGCGAGAGACGACGCAGGGAAAGCATCTGTCTGACTTGGTCATAAATACAAGAAAAGTAACGCAGCGAATATTGAATCTAACATCAGGTGTGGGGTACGCGTGTAGTTTCGTTGTGTTTCAGCCTGAATGCATGTCATTTGGTTAGTTTTGGAATTACAATGGAGGAACTAAGCAAGTTTTTGACAGCTATGGTATTTGTGTTGGAGAAATGTCAGACTTGCAAGATAAGTAATCAGTTTTCGAAGCTTTATCCCATCCTGTCCTTATCTCTGTTGCTATCTGTGCCTTCTGAGTTAAAACTTGGAAGGACAAAAACAAAAAAAAAAGGGGGTTTGGTAGTTATTGGCGAATTGAGGTTATTCAATAGCAAAACCGTAAGTAGAGTCAATCTATTTTTGTTAAAATTTGTTTGAAGGTGTTTTACTGCATAGCAGTTCACTGAAGAAACATGAGAAAACTAACCAAATTTCTATCCATTTCGTTACCCAAACGGACAGATTAAGAAAACTTTTGGTAGATGCACCGAGTAACCAGAGTGCCTACTTACGCATGCCGTTATATAAATATGTGTGGTATGCAACTGTGAAATTAGAATTTTTTTTTTAAGTATACAAGCTAGATACTGATTCCGTTAAAATTGTTGCACATTCTATCGACGATGTTGCCGTGCGAACATTGGTGTATGAGCTCTGGTGTCTCATCAGTTATTGATTTGGTTGCATTCTTGGCAAACGGTGTGAGGACCCCAATTGTTGTTTGGTTTAATAAATGGGCATTGGTATCCCTATAGATTGTGTTAAAACTCTTTATTGTTTTTGACATAAGTGTTACAAAAAAGCTTGATAGCCGAATTAATAGCGACCAGGACATGGTTGATCACTAAGTTATTTTGATACAATACAAGAGGTATAACATCAAATTGAATTAATGAGACGCCAGTGGATTACTTCTTTTAGCGTAAATTAACTATTGCCCGTATGAAATAATCAACTTATGATAAAGGATTATTATCTTTGTATGCGACAATGAAACATTTCTTTTTGTCTGCTTGGAGCCCGTGAGTTTGTTTTACTGGTCACAAACCTTTAGTTAGAGCTTTATTTCTGGGACTGATGGATCTTCACGTTAAATCCGACAATTGGAGTGCATTGCTCAGTTTTTATGTGAATTTCGACATATTGAAGGGGAGGACAATGTCATGGCAGACACTTTGTCGCATGTATGTGATTCATCTTCCCTAGAGCAAGATATTTGCCCAATTCACGACAGAAATTCTGATTTAACTAATATTGATTTTGATTTAGATTTGTTGTGTAAAGCTCGAATGAGGGACTCTGACCTTAAATTTTTATTAACTAATCATTCATCAAGTTCTGAAAGTAGTTTTAAATTAGAGAAGATTAAAGTTCTTGAACATAACGGTTTTGTCTAGTGTGACAGACATTTCTCGCCCAAGACTTCGTCCGTATGTTGCAATTAATTACAGACGTGCCATTTTTTATATATTTCACATGGGGTATGTCACCCTGACATCAAAGCACAAAGCAATTAGAACATTAGTTTCTAATAATTATTTCTGGCCTAAAATGAGTTCAGATTGTAATTTATGGACTAAGTCATCGTTAACTCTCAAGCTACTAAAGTTTATTTTGCGAATTTAAATTTCGCTTCTCCTGTCTCACACGTTAAATAGGTACAAATCATTTGTCAGGTCTGACATTTTAACGTGCGATTTTGTTTTTGTTCGCAATGAAGGTGTTAAAGCTACTTTTGATTTTTCTTACGCGGGCCCGTTTAGGGTGTGTGTTGTCTCGTAAGATGAATCAATTACTACGTGTAATATACGTGTAACCAAATTTAAAAAAAAAGTTGCAACATAAAGGTTTAACTTTAGAACAACAAGAAATTGTACAATGGGTGAGATATACATAGGTAAAATGTTTGATAAAAACTCAGTTGGTTTCCCATCCTGGTCAATAGGATTTTTATTTTAGCATCATGCAGATTTAATAGTGGTTACGTCAGATAACAATAAGGTAATTACCAGGATGTCATGAAAATGGGCCATTATCATATTTATTAGCTTATCATGAAGGTGTCAATTTATAAATATTAGTTGGTCCCCATTGCAGCTCTGTCACATATAATAGTAGTAGTAGTAAAGCAAGTGCATAACTAATTTTTAGTTTTTTGAATTTTTTTTAAATAAAATTAATTAGCATGATGTGTGTATAATTCAAGTTCCCTTGTGCTAGCATAACATTGGCCGCACTTATCACAGTGAGCGATCAGGTAGCGCTGACTAGTCATTTTACATTAATGGCATTTGCCCGACTGATCACAGGTGATCGCTAAGTTATCGGCAGCCATTTTATTTAGCAAGATAATTGTATGATACTTGATTAGTGATAACTGATCAATTTGAATGTAAATGAATAAAAACATAACCACAACTTTTGTTTTGTCAATCAACCTAAAAAATAATTCTGTTTGTGTTGTGCTGGGCGAAACGAGATGACAAAAATGGGCCACGAATTTAGGGCATTCAAAATTGACAAGTGAGAGTGATTATCAATAGTTAGCAAGTCTTCGAATATTTTACTGAGTGTTTTGCAATCAAACTACACGTGACAACCCAGGTAAACTTCGCTCTAATTGATAAGCGAAAAGATATAAGCATATCATTATGAATCAATGAGAATCAATTCTGATAAATTAACAGATTGGCCGAACAGATTGTGAAAAATTTAATTAATTATTAACATCCTCACGCCAAATACTACTGATATTGTCCTTACAAGCCTGGGACAAAGGGAAAAACCCTTCTCGAATTCGTAAAATTTTGGCTGGTCTACCTACTTCTGAATTAAATAAGTTTCTGGTCAATTACATTAAAGTTCTGAATAATTGAAAGGACAATGCTGAAAAACTGATAGCTACTTTAAAGAATAAGATATCCAGACATACAAAAAAGGTACTATTGAATAGGAACCTGATTTTTTTTTGCGAATTCGTTGGGCCATACGTTAGCAAAGAATTGCCGGTAATGACTATTACATATTCATTTTGTTAAATTGGTGCTGAGCTAAACATTCAGAGAAACAGTTGCATCTTTGGCCTATGGATTTGTTCACTAATGTTCAGAAAAAAGTGTTATCATTCAATAATTGTGAGTATCTGTTCTTTTGATTAGTATGCGTTGCCGTGTTAGATGTGTACTTGGAGAGATCCATTGCAAATATGTGCATTGTGCCGTATTTACATCGTGTCTTTCAGTATTACAGTTTATGAGTATAAAAAGACCCATCGCAAATACGTGCATTGTGCAGTATTTACATCGTGTCTTTCAGTATTGAAGTTTATGAGTATAAAAAGACCCATCTCAAATACGTGCATTGTGCAGTATTTACATCGTGTCTTTCAGTATTGAAGTTTATGAGTATAAAAAGGCCCATCGCAAATACGTGCGTTTTGCAGTATTTCCATCGTGTCTTTCAATAAATTGGATTTTGTTATGCCGTCCCTGAACTTTTTGAGTTATACGGATTTTGCAAATGAGATTGTTAGTTAATTGAAAAAAAAATGTTAATTAATATTTACTAAGTCGTTGTAGCAATCGCTGACGATTCAGAGACAGATGGAGTGAAAATTTACATAAAACTGCTAACATGAGTTGTCATCATGGAGCAATTTATTTCTTTATATTTTTTAAATGCCTTGTTTTTTAGATGTTCTGAAAAATATTTAAAAATTACCTCGTATCTAAATTGCATTCATTAATACACTTATATTAAAATTATTAGGCATTCCGAGAGCGGAATGATGTCAGTTTGGCCGTGTTAGATATGCGTTAATTTAACGCAGCTAGCTATGAAAATGTGACGCTCATACAGTTGAACCTGACGTCGGCGAGAGACGACGCAGGGAAAGCATCTGTCTGACTTGGTCATAAATACAAGAAAAGTAACGCAGCGAATATTGAATCTAACAATGTGTAATTAATGTGTTTTCAGTGAATCAAATCATAGTAGTTATGACTTTGACGTATGTTCTGTTTTAAATAAGCTGACAGATGTTGCACTAAGATTTGTTGAATCATTAAATGTAATTAACAGACATACAATTCACTGTATTTATCATCTAATAAACAAATATCCGCCTGGTTGGAAATGTTTAGATACGGAGAAGTTGCGAGGTCAATAATACAACTATATATTGACGAGCAACGATAGAGGTGAGTAACTTATGTATTGCCCTCCTGTAACGATCTGGGTTTTACTCCAAGGAGTCAATGCAGAAGCAATATCTGAGGCTGTGCGTTGCACGAAAAACCAGTAGGAATGAAAAGGAAGATACGAATGTGCACACAATTACATTTTGTCGAAATTATAGTATTTCTTCTTTTTCACTTTTGGTGGTTATTAATGACTTCCCACTGCAAACAGAAACGACGTAATCATTACAAACGGATAGCATACACCAAGACAGCTTCTTAATGACGACTATCTTCGATCAAAATAATTTTTGATATCATGCAGGCTTATCAGAAAAGGCATTTAAATAGAAATGGAACACATAATTCCAAATTTTCGCAAGTTAGCCTACAGAAAAACCAACATTATGCTACTATTTCCTTGAGGGAACGGAGTGGCTCTTAGAACACAAAAGTTGCAGCAGCCAACATGAGAAAGATGATGCTCAGACCTGTGATCCTCTGGGCTGGGTTGTATTTGTCTGCTTTACATATATCATAATAAGGGAGATTGTATGTATCGAATTCATCAATCTTCGGACTCGATTCATTCACAAATTTATATTGTGATATCTGTAAAACCGACAACTCAGAGGATCAGAGGACTGACCTTTATCCTTCTCATTTTGGCTGCAGCAATTTTCGTGTTCTCATAGCCAATCCGTTCCCTTCATGAAAATAGTTATATAAGTTAGTTTTTTCCAGACTTACTTATGAAGATTTGGAGTTATGAATTCTCTTTTTATTTGACTGCTTGCTCCGAAAGCCCTATACGGTAATCAAAAATTATCTTGATCAAAGATAGTCATAGAACTAAGAACTGCTTATTATATCATGCTTTTGTAATGATTATGTCGTTTTCATTTACATTGTCAAGGCATTAATAACTACTAAGAACGAAAAGCAAGAAATCCTACATCTTTGACGTAAGGTATAATCGTGGGCACATTCACGTAATGGCTTGTTACCTCGCCTTCTGCTTTTCGTTTTGCTAGTTATTAATGTAGCGTACAGACTTAGATGTTACTTCTGCAATAATTTTCAAGGATGGCATGAACATCAACTCCTCAATTAGAAGAATTCTTGATCTTTGGATCAACTGATTACAATTTCCAGTGCTCAAGAATCAATATGAAGAACAATAATGGCAATAAGCACATACGTCAAGGAATGCATTCACTCAATTCATTGTTGCTCTACATATTGATTTTTGAGCAATGAAAATTATAATTAGGAGACCTAAACATCAAACATTCTTCTGACTGATTAAGGAAGATATCGTTAAAGAATCAATAGAAATTTGAAGAGGGTCTATTTACAAGTTCAGTTGTGGCCTGGCAATAATGTAACACATGAAAAATATGGTTGAAAATATACTCAAAATATTTTAACGCTGTGGGCCGATCAAGATGACTCAGCCTACAGCTCCACAAAATATTTTGAAATTACTTTTTAATTTCCTCAATTCTTAAGACATCTAATCGCTCTAAAACTATTTTGAACATATTTTCAAGTATTTCCCTTCAAAAAGTGGTCGTTATTCAGTTATTTAAAGTTGGACAACTGCAACTCACGGGATTATAAGACATGCATTTTCAATAGCAATTTTCGTATTCTCATTGCCACTCAATTTTTCTCAAGAAAATAGTTACCCGAAGCCGATTCTCTCCAGACTTACTTGTGAAATTGGAGTAACGGGTTCTCTTTTTATTTGACTGCTTTCTTCGAAAGCTTTACACTGTGATATGTAAAATTGCCAAAGATGGTAGGATAGGAAATAAAAACTGCCGTCTTGGCTTATGTCATGCTTTTGTAATGATTATGTTGTTTCCATTTGCATTATTAAGGCATTGATAACCACCGAAAGCGAAAAACATCATCTTTCACGTAAGGTGCAATTGTGTACACATTGACGTAAGTAATATCTTCTTACGTCGCCTTCTGCTTTTCATTTTGCTAGTTATTAATGTAGTGCACAGCCTTAGATGTTTACCCAATAGAGTCCCACAAGCAAACCACTTTTTTTGCACAGGCATACAAAAGAAAGTGGTCTATTTTTTTTATTTCTTGAACTTTTAACTTTTTCGAGATGAATCCGGTGTCCCTCCAGCTCTATCACTCACCAATTTTTAATAAATCACGATAATAACATAAAAGACATATTTTTAGGTTAATATAGACTGTACGCTGCATTAAAATCCAGCAAATATGAAAAGCAGATGGCGAGGTAAGAATAAATTACCTGAATATGCCACAATTACACTACACGACAAATGCGGCATTTCTTGTTTTTTGCTTCTTGTGGTTATTAATGCCCTGACAATGCAAATGGAAAAGGCATAGTCATTACAAAAGCGTGATATAAGCCAAAACAGCAGTTTTTAATTCCATGACTATCTTTGGCCAAGATAATTTCTGATACCACAGAGAAGACATAACTTCAAATTTTCACAAGCAAGCCTGGAGAAACTAATTTTAGGTAATTGTTTCCTTGGGAGGAACGAAGTGGCTATGAGAACACGAAAATTGCTGCAACCAAAATGAGACAGATCAATGTCGGTCCTGTGATCTTAAGAGTTGTTGGTTTTCAGAGATCACAACAAGGATTTGCGTGCGCATCGAGTTCGTACTTTAGTGAACTCGCTACATGCAAGAAACCTTGTTATGATATACGTAAAGTCCATAACTGCAACCCAGCCAAGAGGATCACAGGACAGATTCATCTGTGTGATTTTGGCTGCAACGATACTCCTGCATTCCGTTTCTCTCTAGGAAATATTTACATGAAGTTATTTTCATTCCAGGTTTACTTCTGAACATTTGGGGTTGTGTTCTCTTTCTATTTGACTGCTTCCTCAGTAAAGTACTATACCATATCTAAAATTATCTTGGTCGCAGATAGTTATGGCATTAAAAAGCTGTTTTGGCGTATGCTATCTGTTTGTAATAATTATGTCATTTATATTTGCAGTACTATGGCATTAATAACCACCAAAGGCGAAAAATAAGTAGTAGCTTCTTACTTCGTCTTCTGTTTCTCGTTCTTGCTGGTTATTAATGCAGCGTACAGCCTCCAATTTTGCAATTATCTTTCAAGCTTGTCCTATACAATAACTGCTAAATTAGAAGAGGATCTGATGTTTGGTTCCCTTGATTACAATTTACAGCACTCAGATATCACTATAAGCGACCGGTAATATCAATAAATAAGTAGTTAAAGAATGTATGCTATTAAAACACGCCTGCTATAAACTTACAGAAATGTATAAATTAAGGTACGGACTGAAGGATGATATAATAACCCTTATTGGGATATATCCAAAGCCGAAAATTGCAATTCAGCTCAGAGGATCACATGAGTTACATTCATAAGTTGCTCGTTATTGCCAATAGATAGTTATATTCTGGATATTAATGACTCCTCCACTTCTCCTTACCTAATAAATTCCAATCAGGCGGAGATATATGTCAAACTCATCACTATCATCACCGAAAAAATGAAGTATAGTTATAGTATAGTTCCTTTCTTATGTGCTACTGTGATTAGAGATTTACTGAAAATATGTCAATTATAAATGAAAATTGCAGCGTAGTAGGAGTGTGCCGCTTCCCTTTATTTTTTTGATGGCGAAACTAAGAGCAGATTGTGTCGATTCAGCTTAAACCAAATTCAGCTGTATCATCGCAGTTACGATTGTAGTGACAATCGTATCTATATATTTTGATTTTGGATTATACCTAGTCAGCACAGCCCTCCCTATGATTTTATTTGTAATCAATTATTGTTGGATATAAATCATAATTGAGTAATCGCCACCTTAGTCTCAAGTTATAATCAGCAAGTAAAAATTTGTAATAATAGAAATAATTTAGATATAATTTTGTTATTTTTGCCTGTGGTCCCTTTAGGTTTTTAATATGTCTTCTACTGACATCTGGAAATGTTCAATATTTCAGTATTAATTTGAGTTAGGAATAATGGAACTTTTACTAACTATAGTGGAATTTATTTATATGTTCATGTATATTCTAAAACAAGTCATGGAGCCCATATTCTACACAAGCGAAAAGTTAGGGCGAGGTCTACGGTTGGCGTGTGGAATATGTCATTCCAAACGTGTTGTAGACAAAATTTTAACAACATTTTAAAAGTTATACAGAAAACTTCAAAACTCTTCAAAATTTTAAATCCGAAGCTAGAAATAAATACCTTTTGTTCGACGTAACCGTAGCAACTGTATTTCGCCAAGGAATGCGTTCTGTCAAAATATACCTGCGATGCACTTACAAGGAATGTACAAATTAAAGTACAGACTGGATACATACAATTAAGTTCAGAGAATCACACCATAAGTTGCCAATCCCCATCAATATAATAATATAGTTGTATTCTAAGTATCATTGACCTCACAACTTTTCCATATCTAAAGATTTGCAACTAGGCCGAGATACGTTTGCAAGACAATAAATGCAGTAGATTGTAATCTATTAATTACGTTTTACGATTTAATAAGTTTTAATACAATATCTGTCAATTTATTCATAACAGAACATGAACAAGTTTGATCCCTCCGCAAAGGGTAGCTTTCACTTCTGTATGTATAGATTCAGTTTGCTCGAAGCTAAACAAACAATAGTATGCGCTCTTGAATCTGAAGACTACTCTAAATGAGGAAGGTCATTAGAGGTAAACATTTAAGGAGAAAAAGATCCTCACCTTAACAGGCATTTATTTGTTTAAACTGTTAAATTATATCTAATTGAATAAAAACACATTTACAAAAATTCAGATGTACACAATTATAACACCAGGAATAATAATGATATCAGATTACACACTTTTACGCGTATAAGTTATAGAAAATCTCCAAAATATGCTGGCTGTTACTTATTCAATATGTTACCACCTCATAAAAAATGCAGCAAACCTGATTAGATTCAAATTATTATTAAAGCAATATCTACATGAAAATACTTTCTACTAACTAGCAGAATTTATTGAGTTTGCACAAAGAGCCTAGTTTTACATTTTTATTTTGTCATTTTAAATATATCTGTGTATTATTTTATTCCTAATCAAAATTTTAATATGTAGCATTTGAGTAATTGATCAATTGATTGATTAATTAGTTTAGTAATTGAATAGTTTGTAGTATGTAATCTTCATGTTTGTGATATACCTTTCAATGTATTTTACTTATATGTTTATGTATGCTTATGATGATTTACTATTGACTTATCTATCCAATTTAAATTGGTTAAAAATCAATAAAGTGTATCTATCTATTTATCTGTCTATCTATCTATCTATCTATCTATCTATCTATCTATAGTTACTATCTTCTGTGTTTCTACTACTACTATGATTACACTGACAGAAAATACATTTATTATAATTAAAAATCGTAACTATGCAGTAACATGCCGCCGATTTTGTTTTTTAACCTCCTAATAATCCAAGCTCGCATAACACAAATTTGTGCCTCATAAAACACTAAAATTAAATACATGAGAATGACGGAAAACCTGTTAATTTTTTTTAAGCCCAGCAAACTACGTTTCATTTGTTATTGTCCATTTTTTATGATTTTTTTAAACACCAAATTGAGATTTATGTGATTTATGGAAAAGAATATACAGTTTTTGAAAATACGTGTCTGCTTGATTAATTCTGTTAATTAACAGACATATTTATCTTTATGCATTAATTTTACTACGAAAGATACATGTCAACACCTTTTATTTGTTAAGGAAAGTAAAGCTTAAGACATCCTCTATCTAGTAAGATTGGTCTGCCAGATAATATTCGTTAATTAACACCTGTTAATCTTCCGTTTAATTATTAACATTTACAATGAAAATACACTTCATAACGCGCTTTTCTGTCTTTTTAATTAAGTTTATGATTTCTTCTATCCATTAAAATTGGTATATCTAATAATTTTTTGTTAAATAACACCGTATTTTAGATTTAAAGAACAGCATAAAAAAATATGATCTATATAAGTGTTTTTGCTCAGAAAAATATAAGGAATTAGTGTGATTTTTTTGAGATTTTTAAATTTCATAGTTTACGAAAATTTCCATTTCCCAAAGGTCTTTTTTCGTGTTTTTCCAGAAGAACTTGAACAACGTGCGCTTTAGGAAAAAGTCATAAAGGAAAAAAAGTCTCGTATTTAAATAATACATTCACCACAATTACTTCCACATCCACGCAGTGGATCTTAAAAAAAATTCACTTTTTTTTTCTTGTATACGTATATATTATAATGAGATCTGGAACTGGATTGTATTTGAAGATATGCGGTGAAGGGTTGGGGGGTAAATACGGGGAACTATGTAAAGCAAGCTGGTAAGAGTACAGAAATTTGAAATTTGATGTATGCACTACAAGCCAAGGTCTCAGATTTATTTATATTTTTTTCAACCTCCCACCACCCCTAGTCCATTATTAAAGGGGTTAATAAAATAAAATTGAGATACTCGTTTGAAATTTGGTACACGTATGTATTATAACGGCATCTGGAACTGGATTATATTTTGATATGATTGTGTTGAAGGGTTGGGGGTTAAATAGGGGTAAATAGGGAAAAATAAGTAAAGCAAGTTGGTAAGAGCATAGAAACTTGAAATTCGGTGTATATACTAGAAGCTAAAGACTCAATCTTTTTTATAATATTCTTCACCCCCACTTCATTATTAAAGGGGTTGATAAAATAAAATTGAGATATTCATTTGAAATTTGGTACAGGTATGTATTATAACGAAATCTGGAACTAGATTATATTTTGAGATGATTCCGTTGAAGGGTTGGGGGTTAAATGGGGCTAAATAGGGTGAAATAAGTAAAGCAAGCTAGTAAGAGTACAGAAACTGGAAAGTCGGTGTATGTACTAGAAGCTAAATACTCAATTTTTTTTATAATATTTTTCGACCGCCCGCCACCCCTACTCCATTATTAAAGGGGTCGATAAAATAAAATTGAAATATTAACTTGAAATTTGATACACGTATGTAATATCAAGACATCTGGAACTAGAATATATTTTGAGATGATTCCGTTGAATTGTTGAGGGTTAAATAGGAGTAAATAGGGGAAAATAAGTATATCAAGCCGGTAAGAGTACAGAAATGTGGGATTTGGTGTATATACTAGAAACCAAGGCCTCAGATTTCTTTCTAATATTTTTCAAACACCACCATCTTCGCTCCATTATTAACGGGTTTGATAACATAAAATTGGGATATTTACTTGAAAGTTAGTACACGTGTGTATTGTAAATGACATCTGATTGAGATGATTCCATTGAAAGGATAGAACGTGGTAGGTTGTGAATAGGGGAAATAAGTAGGGTAAACTAAAAACTTTATTTTTAACGTAACGCCTCAAACTTTTCTATGACATCTACTCCAAATATTATTAAACTTCTATGACCAACAATTTCCACATACTAGAGTGTACATCTACTCAAGATATTTCCTTTAAATTGACTTGGATGAAAAATCTGGATGTGGAAGTAGTGATTCCTTGGACAGCGGTTTTTTTCTGGATTTTCTCTCGTCACTTCCTATTACCATTCCTCCTCTTTGGATAAAATCGAACTGCTTTATCTAAGAAAACACACATTTTTTCGAAAATTTTACAAGAGTAAAAGATTGTTATTTTTCGCCAATTTATCTAAAAATACATTTTGTTGTCCAAATTTACCTCAATTTTGCTAGTTAACAAATCAGCAATAAAATCATTCCTTATAACAATTACGGATCAATAACAGCAATTTATTTTTTTCGGAGTTTCATCTAGACAGCAAAGCGAACCAAGTCCATAAAGTTTCGTAAAAATCCATTCATTAGGTAAACTTCTTAGTCAGAAATGTTAATTTTCCTACACTATATGGGAAGTCGGTAAATGTTTAAATATTTAAATGTTTTCTTAGCCGCTTCTCAAGTAACCGAGGTAACTCCTTGAAAATCCAGAATAGTTTTGTATTAGGTAAAGAGAAGCGAGGCCCTACAGTTTATAGTGGAGTCCGAACCACATCTTGGGGATAATTTCGTAATTAAAATTATTTTGCGGTGAGCACTGATTCAGGTATACCAGTATGCAAGCTAGACCCGCTAAATCACTGAGCTGCCATCTCCCTGATGAAATGCGATATGAAATAAATCTAGAGATTGAAGCGACATATTATTGTTCTTTTCTATATCGCTACATGCTATTAATTAAACATTGCATTTAATTATTGCATGGATTTTGTCGAAATAATTATATTTCAAATGTTTGCATTGAAATATCAATATCCAGCAAGCAAACATGTTGAAAATTAATAGATATAGATAAACATATTATACTGCAGTAACTATGGATTTAATAATACACCATGTAAATATCAATTTATATATGAGTTGAGTAGCTGCTAGAACATTTACATCCACTAATCGAAAATGAACAATGGTTTGCAGTAATGTATATTTCATTTACTATATAAGCGTAAAAATAACTGTTAAATTATTTTTGTTCATTTTGAATTGCTGGCCATAACCGATATGGCTCAGAATAAGTAGTTAAATAAACAGTAGTGCTAGAAATATTTAAAATTTAACATGATTTCAAATTGCTTTCTAGAGTTTCTGAACCGATCTTTCAAATTTTCATCGCTGCAGAAATGATCAAACTTTAAGAAGGATGATGTATGTTAAATTACAGTTTATCCAGTTTAAATTCATTGTTCAACTCGACCCATTCTCCTTTCTCCATACAGATGGAATATGATGGAAAAGTAAATGTGTAATGTGTTTCGAAGATGAAGTTTGTTGATCCACTAGTAAAAATGGTTAAGAGATGTTAATCCTGACATGAAAACATCGGCAATTTTTCGATATAAACAGATAACTTGACAGAAGACAGAAAAATGTATGGGCTTTCGGACAAAATTTCACATTGTATCTAATATGTATTACGGTGTTAGATCTATCGAATGTTTAGCTACGTCAGAAGTGTCCAATCTCCAAACTTAAGTCTATGTTTTCAAAATTAGTCTGTCAATGACTTGTGGTCAACCGTACCGTTAACTGATTATCATATTATTTTGATACGTATGAAAACAAGTGCTTTGAATAGTAAAACCATAATTAATATTTTAAAAGAAAATTACGTTTATCCACGACCACTACATTAGGAAGGTATAATACGTGTATTTTCCGTGGATTAAAGGCACTTTAATACACTAGTGGATTAAAATTCATAATACCACGCTTCGATTTTATAGAATATTATTTAGAATTATTATTAACATTAACATTTATATCAAGAACTATCTTGTCATTTTGACCGGGATTAATTAAATTCAACCTTCTATTTAGTGCATTGAAATGTTGCACTGACCTTGCATTTTGGGTAGGACAAGATTTTTTTATTGACATTTGGGGGGAGGGGGTGATTGTGAGTATAACACTCGGATTTCGGGGTTGAAAGCCCCCCCCCCCCATTTGACCGTCATCTTGAAAAAGGGGGTGTAAACTTTTTCCGCGATATCTTGAGATCCGTAAGTCCCACAAAAAAATTTCTACGGCTTTTTTTGTAGGCAATTGAATTCTCCACAATCTTGCCTTAGATACTTCTTACTGTGAAATTGAAGATGAAAAAGTTATAATTAAAAATAGACTAGAATGTTCAAGAAAAATGTGATTTAAGGGCTATAACTTTTTATATTGATTTTATTGAAAATATACATCAGATGTTTCTTGAACATCATTTTATTGTGAACAATTTTCTCTACTCATTTTTTTAATTTCTCTGTTGGTGAAGCATTTATTAGGACGCTGCAAACGGATCAAGTGCATCAAAAATGGCGTTGGACATTTCTAAAAAAAATTGAGAACATTGCTGGGATGATCCCAAACTGTTTCTTCCTCCTGCAATTTTTGCATAAACCTCTTCTTTTTCGAGTAGAAAAATCGCAAAGTTCTTAAATTTTGATTTTTCCTAGCCAGATAACTAACAAAAAATTACAATTTCAGAAATTATGTTTCGAACAAAAGTAGTCTATTCTTAGTCAGACAATCCGAATTTGTAATAAAATATAGGGCTTCCCATTAAAAATAACGAATTTGACCTTGAATCGTGGATAAAACATTGAATTACATTCGGGGATTAACAGTCTTCTAATCCATTCGAAAAATGTGACTCTCGGCTGCGCCTCGAGTGCACATTCTTTCTCATAGATCAAAGGCTTGTTAAGCCCCTTATATAATTAATAACTATTAAATGAAACATAATATAATAATATAGGAGCCAGCACGCAATTATCTGACACATTTGTATCAGCTCCAAATATGATACATTTCTTGCTTAAGAGTACGGTAGACATCAAAAAGTGGTGGAAACTTAGTTTATAAATGAAATAAATTACCAATTTATAAAAAAACAACTTGCATGTTCAATATATGTACCTCTGGACGTCCACTAACCACTACTCCCTATTATCATTATGGGTTTACCGCACTCCTCTTTTTCGGGGAATTTTCACCGATCCTTTGTATTACACTATGGAATTCACCTATGTTGCAACCTCTTCCAAGTCTTTGAGACTTTTGGAGGCATCAGGGACATTCTCTCTAACAGCTCAAAATCCAGATCCCAATAATTAAGGGGTCACAGAGACTCCTACTTTAGGATTTTCTAAGAACATGCGCCATTCCCAATGGTGCGATTGTTTGCATTTATGGCACGCTCAGTTGACGACAACTACCTGGTTCTCGTAGATTCCGGCCATGTCCTTTTACAGAACTTCCGAGAGTTCCTACAATTACTAGCACGTATAAGTATTGTATTTCACAATCTGCTCTATATATTTGGAATTTTCGTAGTAGCTCAATTTATCATTTTCCTTGAGTACCACGTTGGCAGCATTCAGGGTAGACACATCGATCAGCAAAAAGGTTTTCTGCTTTTTATTAAGTATGACGATGTCTGATCGATTCGCATGAATTTCCTTGTTAGATATCATAGGCGTGTCCCACATAAGTATGACATCATTAGTGCTGATAACTCTTTCGGGGATATATTCATAATGTCTTGTGACACAAGTGCTTTCACATGACCCTGTGGTGATAACTGGCCACTCTGTTCTGTCGGCGAGTATACTTCGATGATGTCAAAGTAGTACATTACTCCACGACGTGTCTGGTATTTAGTACTTGGTTCTGCATCATTGGTGCTGACAAAGTTTTTCTGGGATATATTCGTAATGTCTTGGTGATACTATATATCATAGTGCTTTCACATGACCCTGTAGTGATAACTGGCCACTCTGTTCCGTCGGCGAGTGTACTTCGATGATGCTAAATTAGTACATTACTTCAAGACGTGTCTAGTATTTAGTGCTTGATTCTGCGCTACGATTATTACAAACTTCCCGTTTCTCGCTTTAGGCCAGAGCCGCTCAACCACGTTGCAAATGCTTCTTTGTCTATTGCTGTGCATTCGAGGTTGAGTAGCAATTGTCCATGCGCCGGCTTTGAGTAAAGTACTTTTATTTCCTCTTTTCGTTGCTGATTGCAATTTTCTTCTCGATAATGATTTCAGTTACCACATACTTTTCCTAGATTTTACGCGTTTCCTTCTGGATGAAGTACAAGTTCTTGTCTTTTTCGTGTTCTTTAATTAGACGTGTGAATTTGTCCTTCCCTTTCTCCTCCCAGACATTTCCTAGACCCGTGTAATAGAACGTTTTCTTTGTACAGCATTAGATTCGGCCACGCTCTCTCTTCTTGAGGATTCTGTTACTCAAATAATGATTGGAATCAGACATGCCAAAAGTGTTACTTTGACATTTTGCAGGATCCAACCTCAACCCCATATTTTATGTCTTGCTATATATTACACACCGTTCTCTATCATACTAAAAGGATGCTCCTGCGCACATCAGCAAAGATTTTTTGTTCCATACCTCAGTATTTTCAATGACTGGAGTTGCCTTAACAATAAATGGAAAAAAGAAGAACTAAAATATAAAAAATTAGCGTTTTCGTACTTCCTAATATACAAGAGACAAAAAAAAATATTTTGATTTAATTCTGTTCATAGGTAGCTGGCAACTTGTATTACAGGGGAGTAAAACTAAGGGTATAAATCACCTAATAAGGAACTGCCTTAATATAGCAATTTTATTGCTGGAACTTGTAGACATTACAAGAAATTTAGGAAACACTTTTGGATTAAATTCGTGTGGTGAATAGCTTTTGTTTAAACAAAAGAATTGAATTTTAGTAACATGGGATTATAGAATAGATTAGAAAGAACAATGTAAAGTGTAACTTCAATAAACTAAAATAAAAGCACAATAAAAACAGGCACATATAGAAGACGTTCTTGAGTAAGTACCTTTCTTATTTTATATTTGAATAGGACCAAATGAAGGAAACTCATTTTGAGAGACAATTTAAAAATATTGTATTAAAAAATATCTTGTGCCTTTCATAGTTTTGGTTAGCCATATGAAGTAATTGCTAATAAAGCCTTTTTTACTTCTCCTGTTGGAGATATGGACTTGACTTCTATACAATTTTAAAACAATTTTATTTTCTTACTTAAAATAATTTCAGAATCATCTGTCTCATCTCATGTATCGCTGATATCGTCGGTATTACATAACAACTCATCTTCACTTTCAGAAATGATCTGAACTACTCAGCGCGTATAAGAGCCATTCAATTTGATAATTTTCCAACAAAACATATGGTAAAAAAATTGTAATAAATTTAGTGAAGAATTTGAGATATTATGCAAAAAAGATTTTTTTTTAACTACTTATGTAGAGGTGTTTTAAAACCTCATGAGCCGTGACCCTCATATGCGCAGAGACATAACCGTCCTGTTGACTCAGTTACACTTCTTAAAAATATTATATTTATTGTTTACAATTTATCCCGAGCTCTTGTTTATGTATACAGCAAGGCGGCCTCCAGTGTCTTCAAAAACATACTTATAACACAGATTAAACTTTGCCTTTTGCGCATTTCGCGGCTCATGAGATTCTGAAACACCTCTATCATTTTGTTGCCTTTAGATGCATACTAATAATTCTTATTTTAATTGAAAATAGATACTGATGGAAAAATTTAAACAAATGCAAAAATATCTTATTTTTTTGTAATACTACGAAAGGGAAAATAAAAAAGACAGCTTGTAGATAATTTAATTCTCTACAACTTTCATATTGACCTCATGGGAATCCTAGGACGCGAGATATTTGCAAAAAAGTTTGACCTTCAACATCTTGGGTAGCCATATTGGATTTTTTGTAGATTTGGATTTGGGACATCTCAAAGAACGTCTGTGAAAAAATTTTTACTGATTTTGTCCAGGTTTCCTCCTATTCTTTTGCTAATTTCCGCGGACTATTAGGTGATTTTTTAGTCCTTAAGTTTTACTACACTATAGAAATGTAACAAACATAATAAAACTAAGTAAAAAATATGTAAACAGCACATTTATTTCAGTTACTAAATGAACGATTGAAGAAAATAGAAAGTAATATTTTACCAATATAAGAAAGGAGACTACTTTGTTTCCTATCACTGGATTTATGTGTATGTCACAAATTCATTAATAGGAAACAAAGTAGTCTCCTTTCTTATATCGTCGTGATTAACTATTAAAAAGTAACGACTTCCACAATCGATTAGTTTATCTCAAAATTGTATAGCAAAACTGAAATTTACAAAAAAAAAGAAAACAGTTATTAAGACAAAAAAAAAATATCGTGATAGGATGAAATTGAAGTTCGATGTAGCAGGACTCAATACTCCGCGAAAACGCTGAAATGAACGCTAGAACATTCTAGACTGCGGGAGTGGGCCGTGCGTGCTGTTAGGCAAATTAAATTCGACAATACTGTAACAACTTAAGTGATCAATTTTTTTTTAACATAGTCAATTAATAGTTTTAAATATTACGAAATGTTTAGTGTTAATTTCATGTCACTATTTCACTTCAATCTTATATAAATGACAAAAATGAAAGAAATGTCATATCTCGGCTTCCAATTGGCATAGACAAAACTTTTTAAAAATTGTTTCTTGTCTTATGTATTTAAACAAATTTAAAAAAAATAAACAAATAAAAAAAAATGGTTTTCAAAAGCACCAAAAATGTTTCTTTTAACGCCGCTAGAAAGTACATAAGATAAGCTACAATTTCGAAAATAGTGTATTGTGTATCTAGTAGTAAAAGCAATACGTTCCCGAACGACGATGTAAAGTCCTGGAATATGCTTTTACTGCGAGGTATACATACTATTTTTTCTGATATTTCCATGAGGAAGATTTCAACATTACTTATTGGCATATTCTCTGTAGGTAGGCTTAATTGATTTCCAAATCTAGTAAAATAATTTTCATATCTTCATATAGTATGTATTTAATTTAACTTATAGCATATTACAATATAATATAAAGGAAGCTCAGTGTCATATTTCAAACACAATAATTAATAAAGTTCACTTAACTATAAATTATATTCTACCTATACGGAAAATGCCGATTAAGCATGTAGAATTTATATAAATACGCTAATCAATTATTGATAGTCAGTCCATTGGCGTCCAGGCACAACTCCTCTACTATGATGGTTAGGTAAGAACACTTTTATTATATGCATTTTTTTTTAACAATTTTGTTATGTCTTATTTTCAATGATTTTATTTGCCATGTTCTATTTTTATTTCTCTTTGATTTTTACTATGTTCTAGTGGATTGAATAAATACATGTAAAAGTTATAATAATTTATTTATTAAAAAGTGCAAACTCTTTTCCCCAGACTCCCCCATGTTGTAACAATATCGCAATCAATGTTATTATAAATTAAGAAATTTTTATAAATGCATAGCATTTTTTCATTACCATCTAATTGCCTATGAAATCGTTTCTTGACAACCTCTGTTTGTTTATTGTTGTGATAGAAGTCAGAGACTTAGTACTAGCTTTAATAGCTCCTAACTTGTCGCTAAAAAAATATTAATAACCAGTACGGGAAAGTTACCTACTTTCCCGGCTTAGGATGGAAAATACTTTTCCGGACTGTTTTTTTTATGATTGCTTAGCAACGGACCAAAATACTGGAATAGCGTATTTTGGAATCTGAAATTGCGCCGAGAAAGTTGGCATTCCTGACCGATTTCAGAAAAGAAAGTTTGTTGTACAACTTAATGTCCAAAAACGGACACCTGTTCAATTTTCAATTATGTTATTGTTTTTGAACTATTGTTATAAACATTTCGACTTATGGCACCATATCTCCATTAGTGGCATATTCTTCTAAAGTTTGGTTAAATTTACTGCATTATTGTTTAAGTTTTTACCAATTGTTAAAAAATAGCCACCCACAATTACTTCTATGTTTTGCAATTTAACCGATTGACCTAGAGAGTTCGAATTCAACTAGCATTCTTCGCAATTTTATCGAGAATCATTTGTTTCTCTCTCCTTATTACGATAAGAATCATAGAACCAGAGTTATTGAACACAAACTGCTAAAAAATGGGATTTTGAACATTCTTTTGTTTAAACAAAAGCTGTTCACCACACGGATTTAATCCAAAACTTAGTTGTAAACTTCTTGTAATGTCTAAGTTCAAGCAATAAAATTGCTAAAGTAAGGCAATTCCCTACAAATATTAGTTTTACTCCACCATTACAACAGTTTGAGAATTTGATATATAAAGGATGCAGATAGTACATTCAGCTGTTATTTAGGATCCCTCTCTATTAAATTGTATAGCTGTATACTGAACGAAATTATCTCTTTTCATGATTCCTGAAATTCGAATATATTGATACATTCTAAATAGCGAACGTTCTGCAACCACGTAGGCGTACCAAGTTTAATATAAAAGCGGACTAATTAACCTTATATTATAATTTGTATGAAATCGCCCATAATTTAGCAAGCATACTAATTACACACTAATGGGTCTTTTCATATGTTAATCTAATAAAGTGCTCTAATATCAACTCTATTAGCAACACGTTAATGGACGCTACTTAACCTGCACTTTGTATGGGAAAAATTGTTACATCTCTTAATGACATAAATAACGATTAAAAAGAGCTTTAGTATTTGAATAGCGCTTTTATTATTCAAGCTGATTTTTCTAATCAGTTGTGTCAATTTTTCAGTAAATATGTAAAGTAACGATTATAGCCATATGAGACTCTATAATTAAAGTAAATGCAGATTTGAAAATATTATAAAAAACCATCTGTAGGGGTAGTTATAAAATACTCCTTAGATTAAATATACAAAATATTGTTGTATGTATATACAGAGTGTAATTAGTTTCATGTCATTAAAAAATCTGGTGGTAGGAAACGACAAGACAAACAAAAAAACCTGAGATATAACATGGGGTCTAAAGCTCATAATTTTGGAGAAAAAAAATAAACAAACATTTCCAAAATAATTAATAACACAGTTTGAGAACTGCTGGCATATTGGGGTAGGCTTTATTGCCTCGCGTCTTCTCGCACATGATACTCTGACATTCGTGCAAAGAAATATGGAGCGCCTAAGAGATAATTAGGCCGCGATGGAGGTCATCGAAAAGCATGCCGACAAAGCAGTTAAAAGCGACCGACAGAGGACACCGCCACGTCTTTGCTTCTTCGAGCCCAAATTATCTTATTGCGCATGCTATACTCTCCCTTGTAATATTCTTAGGTAATAATTTCAGTTTGTGTCCTTACTTGGTAAACAACAGGTCATCTCGATGGACATGGAGGAGAACGAGGTCCATAATGGGAAGAAAGCTTAATTGACGTAAAGGTTCAAATTTTGGAACTTGTAGAAGAAGATCCAACTTTAAGTACTCGCGATATCGCGAACCGTGTGGGGGTATCCCATTTTGTGGTATGGAGGACATTGAGCACTAGAACCTCAAGATTTTGCAAAGCGAATGCAATTTTGTAGGTGGATTTTAAGAAAACACGCAGCAAATAAGGATTTTATAAAGGTTCTGTGTTTCTCCGATGAGTCGCGTTTTTACCAGAAATGGAGTGTTTAATTTTAAAAATACGCACTATTGGGCAGACGAAAAGCCACATGTAATAAGAAGGGCGCATTTTCAACGACGGTTCAGCGTTAATTTGTGCTCAGGAATTTGGGGTAATGAAATAATTGGAGCTATACAATTACCAGCTAGATTAAATGGTGATGTATAATTAATTTTTTTGCAACAGACATTGCCAAATTTGTTGGAAGATGTACCCTCGGCTACGTGCAGAAGAATGTGGTATTTGCACGATAGCGCACCGGTCCATTTTAGTCTGGCTGTTCCAAATTTTTTGAACAGAAAGTTTCCTCGACAATGGATTGGACGTGGCGGACCAGTACCATGGCCTGTTAGATCGCCCGACTTAAATCAGACGGAATTTTATTTTTGGGGACATTTTAAATCTTTGGTTTACCGTGAACCAATTGACACTTTAGAGTAAGAATGTTCCTAGTTTACCAAATATGTTGAACGGATTACGTATGTCCTTAGTTCGACGTGCCGAAATGTGTATACGTGGAGATGGGAATCATTTCGAACACTTTTTGTGCAAAATTCAAAAGAATTGTTCAGCTATTGGGTGTTACATATTGGGCATTAAACGTATGATTATTATTATTATTATTATTATTAGTATTCGCTGTCTTGTTTTGATCTGTTTATTATTGTTTACATTGATTTTCATAGAGACTAAAGACTCAATTTTTAGTTTTCGATACCTGATTGGGAAAAATTATGCGCTCAATTCGTTAAAAAAAAAGATTTTTTCGTAACTTAAAATACACAACTATTTTCTGTTATCGTATCTCGAACGTCTAATTCTTCGTTTTCCAATTTCATAAAATAATTACTAATTTTTTAAGCTTTCAACACAATGTTACAAATGTTAATAAACCGCTTTTAAATTTTTTAAATTCTTATAAACGTCAATAAAAGCTACAATAACTTTGTTCCAAATTAAAAAACACATGTAAACAAATCCTATTTAAACCCCTGCGGCCATGCTATGTTTGCGTTGTGCTGAAAGAGAAGGAATTATTTACATTTTCATAATTAGTGGTATAAAAAGTTCGGTACAAGTAATTCCATCAAAGTGTCACACTTCTTGCGGCGGCAACACAAGTCGGGTATTATAGTTTTTATTATTTTTAATATTCGGAACTATAACATCCACTGACCCTGAAAAACAGTGGCTCTCAAATGTTTCCTACCTTAACATTAAAATTGTAAACCTAGCTCAGTTTTTTCAAAGTTATTAACCAATTATTAACAAAAAAACCCGTTTCAGGAAATTCAGCAATAGGTCAATTGTTAAAAAGTTGCAAAATAAGATTACCTCTTGTGTGTTATTTGTTTTCGTCCTCAAAAGTTCAAAACGATGGAAAAAATTAGTATTAGAAGTTATTTAAATTATTAAGGAATTCATTTAATAACACCTCCAGCTACTTCCAGTGCAATTTTTTTAGGAATCGAAAAAGTCTCGATGCACTATTTGATTCGTTGCACTATTACTATGCTTGTAACACCATGTTTGAAACTGTTTCCTAATTATGTGAATTTTTTGTTATGATTATATTACAACATAGGACATAACCAACAAATTCGACATTTAGTTCGGTACGCCGCGCGCCGGTGTTTTCTACTCGATTTTAAAACTGGTGCCATTCCCCTCTGTGCACGTAGTCTTTGCGCACTCGGTTTGGTCTAGAGCATAAAAAACGAAACCAAGTCAAAGATTAGAGAACTAACAAGACAGGACAGTCAGACGGAGAAGGCTAAATAAAACGAAGACAGTTGTGAACTCCAATTTAAAGGGACACGACATCCAGCGGAAACGGATTCGGAATTTGTCGAGTACGCATTAAATGAATTTGACCAAGCTTACTAAAATATAGGTTGGCTCATTAGAATCGACAAGTGCTACGTCACAAATAGATCTCGATGGCAGCTGTGTATGGCTGTTTTTTCCTCATTTTATAGAAAAAAGTTTCGAAATTTTTCTTTCAATGTACAATTCTATCCTAACCAAATAGATACCTAACATATACACATAGAAGTACTTCATGTGACATATATTATAAAGCAACCTGTTTTTTTAGTAACCTTGGGTATTTACAGTCGGTTGAGTTCGGTCGTTCTATCAGGACAGTGTTGCCCAATTTTCACTATTGGCCTCTCTTTCTAATATTACCTTCTCCGTCTGATTGTTACATTGTGGCAACCGTACGAGAACTCCAATTTAAATGTCGAGGTCAATGGCTCCGTTGCTAAAAGATAAAAAAAATTCCGCGTCTGCCCCATCTTGTTAATTCTCTAATCTTTGACCAAGTCCCATTTTTCTACATAGAGTAGATAGGGATTGAGTCTACTGTATATTTCTTTACTATGATCGAGCTAGAAGTGTCTACGAATACTCCTTCGCCAGATACCGTTACCGGCAGAGTACCCAGACTCACTCCTGGTATCCGTATTGCACTGCCTATACTATCGCCCGATTTTTTTACCGCTTTTCACTGTAGCTTAGCATTAAGTTTTAAGCTCTCAGGTAATAGAAAGTGGCTCAATTCCGTCTCAAATCAATCAATCAATCGAAGGAATTTGATTTTCGGTAATCATTAGTATTACACTTATTTTATTACTTTGGAAAACATGTACAGTTTGTGTTTTAGGCAACAATATTGTTTAATCGCTGATATATCTGATAAATGTATATTTATGTGTTTTAAATACTGGCACCTGAGTTAGACAGAGGCTAAAAATTCCGCGAGAACGTTGACTAAACTCTTCATAAAACAGAATCACTTCTAATTGAATTTCGCTAATGCGCTTAAAAGCACTCTTCCATAATTTAGCATACAAACTTCATCCCACCCCTTTTAAAGAATAATGCAATTTTAGGAATTCACAATTTAGAAGACTACTACTATGAAGGTCTATAAGGGGCTATATCACTACTTAAAAATATGCGCTTGGGAAGTACTTTTAGAAAGCTCGCCCCCCGCTATGATACATCTGTGGGAAAGTGCAGTAGCGCCGAGTAATTCATTGGCAAGAACATAATGTAATAAAACTTGTTACGATCTAAACTTATGCTAAAGAGGTTTGAAGGTCTTATGAATCCTTTTAGTGAAAGACACAAAAGATAATAAAATTTCATAAAAATAGCGTATTATACAGTCTGGCTCACATATGAAGACACCCTCAAGTTTAAAAATGGTGCTCGAACGTTTATCAGTCGAGATATAATGTTTAAATCTCAAATATGTCAGAAACATTAAGTATAATGTTAAAATTACATATAATTGAAATTAAGGGGCTTGAAGTACTCTTTTATAGGATTTTTTGCTATCCGTATAGCTTGAAAGATAACAGTGTTATGTGTAAAACAATGAGTGCATTATAATTCTTTTTGATAAATAATTTAGGATTTTCTGCCATTAGCCATATAGTTAAAATTCAACAAATCTGTACCAGTTTTTATTAATATATAGTACAACTAACATGCTCTAATTTTTTGGCATTTTCAAAGCAGTCATTTTTAAGCATATGCCTATTTCAAATTAAGAAAAATTTTACGATTTGGCTGAAAGAATTCCCTTTTTTGTAAATAATTTCAAAACAACTGCAATAAAGAAAAATATGACAATATACAAAAATAAAGTCTAAGAAGCCATATATTAATTTGTTTTTTAAAATATTTGTAGAATTAACAGTTTCGGAAATATGATAGTATAAATGTGGGGCTTGAACTTTTAGTGGCAAAGAAATACAGACTGTCTATTTTACGAGGGCCACACCAAATATCTCGCTTAATATCTATTGTAGAAGAATTAAGTTTTAGAAACAGTTATCCCATTTTTTGTGAGCTATATTTCAGTAAAAAGAAATTTGAAATCCATAGCCTACTTTATGAGATATATTACAAAAACCTGAAAAATAGGAAAACCCCAAACGGTTATAGCTTCCTTATTTGAGGAGATACGAAAAAAGTTAAAGGAATGAAAGTTGACGGCAAAGACAATAAGAATAATAACGTGTAACAAAAAAATCGAAAAATGCAGTTGGCTTTGACATACGCTATTGTGCAAAAATGAAAAATACATATCTCAAAGTAGGCCATGACGCCATTAATTCCGTTATTTTTTTCTCATTCCAACGATATAAAACATGTCACAGAAATTTTAACCGATAGTGTCAATATTTAATATTTTACGAATACCACAATTCATATAATTGAATCGTAACAATCAGCTGTGCTATAATAGTAAAAATTCACTTTATAATAATTATAATTCCGTAATTATTTATTACAATTTAATACAAACCAATAAATATCTCATAAATAAAAATACAAGTACAAAACGAACATCCAAAGAAAAAAACGAAAAACTATGTATAACAGTACTACCTACTACTAAATTGAAAAGAAATTGTGTGTATTTATTTTTCTAACTACAAATGCTCAAATTGTACACCATGCATTCTGACACATAAACGTGCTCTACGAGACACGTCACGCATTACATTTTGGAGCATTTCAGGAGTAATTGCCTCACATGCGTTTCGAATTCTGGTTTTGATGTCCTCAATATTTTCAGGATCAGTTTGAAATACCTTGTCTTTAATGTAACCCCAGACGAAAAAATCCAAGGGAGTAATATCTGGTGATCGAGCTGGCCATAGAATGGGTCCATAGGTGCCTATCCAGCTATCTGGCATAACTTGATTTAAATAATTTGTACATATTACAGCAGTGTGAGGTGGAGCCCCATCTTGTTGAAAATATGAATAATTTAATCTTTCTGCCACTGTTAATTCGTAAAGAAAATCTTGAAATCCGTTTTGCAGGTAATTAAGGTATCTACGAGCGGTTAATTTGCCATCATAAAAATAAGGTCCAATTACTTTAGTCCCTAAAAGACCCAACCAAACATTCGTAGAAAATCTTTCTTGGAAAGCAGTCTCTCTGCACCAATGTGTATTTTCTCGTGTCCACTTATAATGCATATTTCTATTGAAAAATCCATTATTAGAAAAATTTGATTCGTCCGACCAAAGAATTTTGCTACATAGCGCGTCATTCCTTTTCTTATTTAATAACCATCTACAAAATCTTACTCCCCTTGGCTTATCTCCCTCATTTAAATGTTGAACTTTCCTCATTTTGTAGCATTGAAATCCGTTTTTTTGTCAATATTTTTCTTGCACTGTCTTTTTTTATGCGACTGTTTCTCTGAATTTGTCTCAAAGAGGTTTCCTCATTTTGGTTAACATAATTCATGACTCTATTCACTTTTCTTACATTATCCGCAACATGCGCTCGCCTTACTACTTTTTTTGAAAATGAACCGTGCGTTTTTAGATTTTGAACTAACTTCCTAAACATAGTTCGATTTGGCTGCGGAGCATCTGGAAATCTATCTCCGTAAACCGTGACTGCCATATCAGCGTCAAAATTGCACTGACAATAAATGCTAATCATATCGAATTTGTTATTATTGGTGTACACCATAATTACTGATATAAAATTTGTCTTAGAACTCGACAACGCAACATATAACATACAACAGTGACAATCTGTCAAATTTATTAATAACTGTAATTGTTTTTCACTAATTATGGCACAGCTGATTGTTACGATTCAATTATATGAATTGTGGTATTCGTAAAATATTAAATATTGACACTATCGGTTAAAATTTTTGTGACATGTTTTATATCGTTGGAATGAGAAAATAATAACGGAATTAATGGCGTCATGGCCTACTTTGAGATATGTATTTTTCATTTTTGCACAATAGCGTATGTCAAAGCCAACTGCATTTTTCGATTTTTTTGTTACACGTTATTATTTTTATTGTCTTTGCCGTCAACTTTCATTCCTTTAACTTTTTTCGTATCTCCTCAAATAAGGAAGCTATAACCGATTGTGGTTTTCCTATTTTTCAGGTTTTTGTAATATATCTCATAAAGTAGACTATGGATTTCAAATTTCTTTTTACTGAAATATAGCTCACCAAAAATGGGATAACTGTTTCTAAAACTTTATTCTTCTACAATAGATATTAAGCGAGATATTTGGTGTGGCCCTCGTAAAATAGACAGTCTGTATATTTAAATCTCGTATTTCTTCAAACCATCTGATAAAAGAAAGCTCTCAAATTAGGGCAAGTTGGTAATACTACATATTAACAAAAACTGGTAAAGATTTTTTGAATTTCTATTCAATGGCCAATATCAGCAGGAAAATCCGAAATTCTCTATTTAAAAAAATTACAAAGCACTCGTTGGTTTCCATATAACATCGTTATTTTTCAAGCTGTACAAATAAAAAAAATAGTATAAAAGGGTATCACAAGCCCTTTAATTTCTATTGTATGTATTTTTAACATCATATTCTCTAGTTTTGTCCCATTTTAATCATTGCGATGTGGTTTATGGCCCCTGTATTGACAGCATCGAGACCCGGCGCATGCAAAAAGTACAAAATGCTTGTCTTCGCTTAATTTTTGGAATTCAACGCCGTCAAAGAATATCTCGTAAATTGAAAACTGCAGGATGGCTGAATATGTACAATCGCCGCAAACTTCACATGGCTTGTTTTTTTCATAAAATTTTAAAGTTTAGATCGCCACCTTATCTCCTCAACAAGCTCTCTTTTAGAAATGATATTCATAACATTAATATTAGACGAAGAAATATTCTCATCATACCACAACACCGTAAGGAAATATTCAAAAGGTCCATTCTCTTATAACATTGCTACTTCTATAAATACGCTACCCTTTAATGGACTCACCCTTTCGTGTGTAAGTTTTAAAAAAACATTTAAAAAAAACCGCTGCCTAAGGAATCACTACTTCCACATCCAGATTCTTCATCCAAGTCTCCTTAAAGGAAACATTTTGACTATATTTGCACTCTAGTATGTGGAAATTATTGGTCGTATAATTACTTCCACATCCACGTAGTGGATTGGAAGTATAGTAATCGCAAAAAAATTTTCAAAAATTTTTATTCGTGAAATAGGTTTAGAATGTTATGAAACATCGAGATTTTAAATTTGAGCGGAAAAAAAATTTCTGTCTGTCTGTCGGTCTGTCTGTCGGTCTGTCTGTCGGTCTGTCTGTCGGTCTGTCTGTCTGTCTGTCTGTAACTTTTTTTGTCCGCACGTTTTCTCCGGAACGGTTTGAGATATTGACTTGAAATTTTGTACACGTATATATTATGACGAGATCTGGAACTGGATTGTTTTTTGAGGAAATTCGGTGAAGGGTTGGGGGTTAAATAGGGGAAAATAGGAAAAAATAAGTAAAGCAAGCTTGTAAGAGAACAGACACTTGAAATTTGGTGTATGTACTAGAAGTTAAGGCCTAAGATTTATTTATAACATCTTTCAACCCCCCACCACCCCTACCCCATTAATGGGGTTGATAAAATAAAGTTGAGATTTTCATTTGAAATTTGGTACACGTATGTATTATAACGACGTCTGAAATTAGATTATATTTTGAGATGATTCCGTTGAAGGGTTGGGGGTTAATTTGGGGTAAATAGGGGAATATAAGTAAAACAAGTTGGTAAGAGTACAGAAACTTGAAATTCGGTATACGTACTAGAAGCCAAGGAGTCAGATTTTTTTATAATATTTTTCAACCCCCACCACCCCTACTCCAATATGAAAAGGGTTGATTAAATAAAATTGAGATATTCATTTGAAGTTTGGTACACGTATGTATTATGACGACATCTGGAACTAGATTATAATTTGAGATGATTCCGTTGAAGAGTTGGGGGTTAAATAGGGGTAAATAGGGGAAAATAAGTAAAGCAAGCTGGTAAGACCACAGAAACTTGAAATTCGGTGTATGTACTAGAAGCCAAAGCGTCAGATTTTTTTATAATATTTTTCAACCCCCACCACCCCTACTCCAATATGAAAAGGGTTGATTAAATAAAATTGAGATATTCATTTGAAATTTGGTACACGTATGTATTATAACGACATCTGGAACTAGATTATAATTTAAGATGATTCCGTTGAAGGGTTGGGGGTTAAATAGGGGTAAATAGGGGAAAATAAGTAAAGCAAGCTGGTAAGACTACAGAAACTTTAAATTCGGTGTATATACTAGAAGCCAAGGTCTCAGATTATTTATAATATTTTCCAACCCCCACCACCCCTACTTCATTATTACAAGGGTTGATAAAATAAAATTGAGATATTCATTTGAAATTTGATACACGTATGAATTATAACGACATCTGGAACTAGATTATTCTTTGAGATGATTCCTTTGAAGGGTTCGGGGTTATTTAGGGGTAAATAGGGGGAAATAAGTAAAGCAAGCAGGTATGACTACAGAAACTTGAAATTCAGTGTATGTACAAGAGGCAAAGGCCCCAGATTTTTTGATAATTTATTTCAGCCCCCACACCCCTACTCCATTATTCAAGGGGTTGATAAAATAAAATTGAGATATTCACATGAAATTTAGTACGCATATGTATCATAACGACATCTGGAACTAGATTACATTTTGAGATGATTCCGTTGAAGGGTTGGAGGTTAAATAGGGGTAAATAGGGGAAAATAAGTAAAGCAAGCTGGTAAGACTACAGAAACTTGAAATTCGGTGTATGTACTAGAAGCGAAGGTCTCAGGTTTTTTTTATTAGTATTTTCTATTTCTCCCCACTACCCCCACTCCCTTATTAAGAGTTGATAAAATTAAATTTAAATTTTCACTTGAAATTTGGTACATTTATATATTATAATTATATCTGAAAGTAGATTATATTTTGACATGATTGCGCTGAAGGAGTGGGGGTAAGTAGAGGTAAATAAGGAAAAATAAGTAAAGCAAGCTGGTAAGAGTATTGCAACTTGAAATTCGGTGTATGTCCTAGAAGCCAAGACCTCAAATTAACAATATGTTTCAACCCTTCCACTACCCTTACTACATTATTAAAGGGGTTGATAAAATAAAATTGAGATATTCACTTGTAATTTGGTAGACGTATGTATTATAACGACATCTGGAACTAGATTATATTTTGGGATGATTCCGTAGAAGGGTTAGGGTTAATAGGAGTGACTAGGGGAAAATAAGTAAATCAAGGTGATAAGAGTACAGAAATTTGGGATTCGGTGTATATACTAGAAACCAAGGCCTCAGATTTCTTTCTAATATTTTTCAAACTCCACCACCTCCGCTTCATTATTAATGGGATTGATAACATCAAATTGAGATATTCACTTGAGATTAGTACACGTATGTATTGTAGTGACATCTGATTGAGATGCCTCCATTGAAGGGGTGGGAGGTGAATAGTAGAAAATAAGTAGGGTGAACTAAAAACTTCATTTTTAACGTATATGGTAGAAACCAACTCCTCAAACTTTTCTATGACATCTGCCCCAAATATTATTAAAATTCTATGACCAATAATTTCCACATACTAGAGTGCAAATATAGTCAAGATGTTTCCTTTAAAACGACTTGGACGAAGAATCTGGATGTGGAAGTAGTGATTCCTTAGGCAGCGGTTTTTTAATAATATTTGGGGCAGATGTCATAGAAAAGTTTGAGGAGTTGGTTTCTATCATATACGTTAAAAATGAAGTTTCTAGTTCACCCTACTTATTTTCTACTATTCTCAACTTACCACCTTCCACCCCTTCAATGGAGTCAACTCAATCAGATGTCACTACAATACATACGTGTACTAATTTTCAAGTGAATATCTCAATTTGATGTTATCAATCCCATTAATAATGAAGCGGAGGTGGTGGAGTTTGAAAAATATTAGAAAGAAATCTAAGGCCTTGGTTTCTAGTATATACACCGAATCCCAAATTTCTGTACTCTTATCAGCTTGATTTACTTATTTTCCCCTAGTCCTCCTGTTAACCCCAACCCTTCTACGGAATCATCCCAAAATATAATCTAGTTCCAGATGTCGTTATGATACATACGTCTACCAAATTACAAGTGAATATCTCAATTTTATTTTATCAACCCCTTTAATAATGTAGTGAGGGTAGTGGAAGGGTCGAAAAATATTATTAAAAAATTTAAGACCTTGGCTTCTAGGACATAAACCGAATTTCAAATTGCAATACTCTTACTAGCTTGCTTTACTTATTTTTCCCTATTTACCTCTACTTACCCCCACTCCTTCAACGAAATCATGTCAAAATATAATCTAGTTTCAGATATAGTTATAATACATAAATGTACCAAATTTCAAGTGAAATTTAAATTTAATTTTATCATCTCTTTTAATAAGGGAGTGGTGAGGGGGGAGGTGGGGGGTTTGGAAAATACTAATAAAAAAACTGAGACCTTCGCTTCTAGTATATACACCAAATCTCAATTCAAATTTCATGTGAATATCTCAATTTTATTTTATCAACCCCTTGAATAATGGAGTAGGGGTGGTGGGGGGCTGAAATATATTATTAAAAAATCTGAGGCCTTGGCTTCTAGTACATATACCTACCGAATTTCAAGTTTCTGTACTCATACCAGCTTGATTTACTTATTTCCCCCTATTTACCCCTAAATAACCCCCAACCCTTCAACGAAATCATCTCAAAGTATAATCAGACATACCGACAGACAGACAGACAGACAGACAGACAGAAAATTTTTTTTCGCTCAAATTTAAAATCTCGACGTTTCATGACATTCTAAACCTATTTCACGAATAAAAATTTTTGAAAATTTTTTTGCGATTACTATACTTCCAATCCACTACGTGGATGTGGAAGTAATATTTAATGCGAAATCAGTAATAATAAAATCTTACCTTTTCCCGTAATTTCTCTGTTTTTAAACTTTGTTCCTTCTTTAATTTTCCTTGTTTCATTTTTTTTTTCTAATTTCTTTTCTTTCTTTTCCTCTCATTTCCTACTCTCCTCCCTCCTTCAGCTCTAGTTTGCCTCTTTTTCATTCTACTTTGATGTATTTCTTTTTTTTTTTTTATGATTGTTTCGATATGAGTACCTATATTTATTTAATTTATCTACCTCTGATATTATTTATAGGCAATAGTGGAAGAACAGTTTACTGGCTTGTCAGTAAACTGAACTACTCGCCTTTTATTTACCTGTTGTGTAAACATGTATAATTTACTATTGTTAAATTTGTCCAATTGGGTAAATAATAAATGCTTTATTATTATTATTATTATTATTATTATTATTATTATTATACTGGTTGTTTCTGACATGTTTGAGATGTGTGACCGCCATTTTTTAACATATTTTTAAATTGTGGATCGTAAAGAAATAAACAAAAAACAAAATACTCGTAATTTCATAATCTAATTTTTTGTACCATACCACTTTTTCTATACATGTAAGACTTTGAGTTATTTACGAAGTCTCAAGGTACCAATTTTTTAAAGTTAAAATCGTAATCTTCAAATCGTTATAACTTGGAGAATATAAATTTTCATGAAGAATTGTAAACCACCTATTTATCTTACAATATGATTCTATATCAGATTAGATGGTTGCTATTTCAGTTTTTGTCCACCGCTATAGAGGGGGTGGGAACCACCTCCAAGTAAAAAGCGGCAATTTTTAAAGGGTAGACTTTTTTGTACTCAGTATTAAAAACTCAATGCAAAAAAAATCCATCCATTATAAATGGGTTCCAAGACAAAACTTAATTGCACTCGACTATATAATTTGAGATTATTTCGTTGGAGAGTTCTGGGGTAAATTAGTAAAGCATGTGTCACCACCCTACTCCATTATTAATGGAGTTAACAGAATGTGATTTAGTGCGTGTATGAGAACGATAATTAAAAAAAATGTTCTGAAATCCGCCACCCTCAATACTACCTTGGGGTAAACGATTTTTATTATAGTAGTAATTCCTTAGGCAGCGGTTATAGAATAAGAAATATATGATATGGGCTTTCAATTGATATGTTATCATAAGGCAATACGATGGAGATTATAGGGAAAACGTTCATGATTTGTTTCAGTCTAATTATATTGTGTAATATTTAAGTACTGTTTTCAATAGAAGTAGGAAGTTATTTAGAAGAAAATTATTCGAATCGTAAGTAACACCCAATACAGATTAAGAGCTCGCTTCCAAACTATCGTAAGTTACTTAAGGTCAGGATCGAAATGTCAAAAAATGTATATGTGGTTGCCTAATAATCATTAAAATTGCGTCAAATCGACACTTGGTATTTCATAAATAACTTTTTTATAAGTAATTCAAACGAAGTTTTAAAGTGGGCAGTATTATAACAGAAGTCGGCCAAAGACAACTGACCTGTTTGTTTCTTTTTTAAGTGCACGATAAATTCGGAATACATTTTTAAAATTGCCTAATTATCAGACGCTACATTTGTAGCTATATTAGATAATCAGAGTTATTTAAGTACATTTAATTAGGTCGTTTTGATGCGTATTACAGTCATGATCTCTTATCTGTGTAAAAAATTGCATAAAATTGCTTTTGTACATTTTAATGTATGAAACTGATTTTTAACACAAATCGATGAGTCATCAGAATAATTGTAAAGAATATTTAGAATAAGTTCATGATGTAACTAGAAGATGGCGCCAATAGCCTTATGAATGAAAAGGGGTAATGATTTTGATTTATGAATGAAATGAAAAGTGACAAATTTAAATTTGTTAAATAAATTAAACAATGAAAGTATTATTAAATGGTCAACAGTTTGCAACTGCATTCAAGCACTAAAATGGCACTATATTCCAAGTATACAATATATACAATAAATTCTGTTCATTTTTGTCAAAAATTAGGAGAATTTTCAATGAATGTAAATATATAAATTAGGTTCGAACCCTGAATATGGTTCATGGCATTGGTGTTTTAATTAACTGTCCATAACTTTATCTCGTTTATGCTTCCACAGAAAAGAGTATCTTATATTTCATTGTGTGACTGCTTCACCGAGAGGAAACAACGTGTAACATAAACCCTAAAGATACGGGTTCAATCAGCCAGTTTTGGCAAATTTTTATTGTGTAAGAATGATTAACCCAATATACTTACTCGGATATTGGTTATGTTATTTTCTTAGATATGTGCAAAAGTATGTTAATTTTTTTGGAAAATAGGATAATGATACACTATATCTAGAGGTCAGGCAAAGATTAGAGACCTAACAAGATAGGACAGTCAGACGGAGAAGACGAAATAGACGAAGACAGTTGTGCACTCCAATTTAAAGGGACACGACATCCAGCGGAAGCGGTTTCGGGATTTGTCGGTTATGCATTAAACGAATTTGACCAAGCTTAGTAAAAGATAGGTTGGCTCATCAAAATCGACAAGTGCTACGTCACGTATAGACCTCGATGACAGCTGCGTGTGGCTGTTTTTTCCTCATTTTATAGAAAAAAGTTTCAAAATTATTCTTTCAATGTACAATTCTATCCTAACCAAATAGATACCTTACATATAAACATAGAAATACTTCGTGTGACATATGGACAGCATTACACTGAAAGGAATAACCAGCACTCTCAGCTAAAATCAAGAAATAAGCCTGCAAAGAATGGTTTTGCATCTTAATTACAATACTGAAACTACACCATTAAATTTTTATAAGGAAGATGAGTTGGATTTTTTCAGCTGAACACACATTACGATATTCTACATTTAAATAAATTAACAAACAATTTTTTGATTTTGTGGATGGGCTCCTTTCTGTTTAATGCCGTCCATATAATACTAAGCAACCTGTTTTTAGTGACCTTGGCTACTGACAGTCAGCTGAGTTCGGTCGTTCTATCAGGAGACAGTGTTGTCCAATTTTCATTATTGGCGCGAAAACTCCGCTGGCTGTCCTACCTTGTTAATTCCGTAATCTTTGCCGAAAGTCCGGAGCTTCGAGCATGCGCATTACCTTGTAAATGTGTAATAAATTCTACAAGTCGAGAAATTGTTGAAATTGAAGTATTTCGTGTTATTTTGTGAAAAAAAGGCGGGGGGACACCCCCGCACCCCCCGTTTCTTTATCAGCGACGATTATACTGCCTACGGCGCTAATAATTATTATTATAACAATTGGATATCAGAATAAAAACCTACTAATCTAACCTAAAGAAATCACACGAAATAATGAAATTATTTTAAGCAGAATAAAAACCTTTAACCTAACGTAAAAAAATCATAGAAAAGAATTAGTGAAAAAATATATTAATCATTACAAAATTAAAGAAAAAAAAAACAGCGGACGTAGGAGTTTGAACTCGAGACCTTCCATGGTTTTATCTACGCGCTAGCCACTCGGCTGACGGTGAACGCTAGAACAAGGAATAAATATTAAATAGTCAGATAAATGATATCACGTTTTGCGCGAAGTCGAAGCTTCGTACTTTTGGTGTACCTAGACGCTTCTCTCAAATACTACGTTCAAGGGCATATTTACAACTGTTAGGTAAAATAAAAATTAGATGATGCACAGTTGCCAAATTTAAATACATATTGTCTTTGCCATTTTCAACAATTAAAACTTTGATATGTTCCCATAATTTGGATAAAAGTTTCTTGCTGTTTAATTCGAAATTAATAATGTGGTTAACCATTTCATTGTAAAATTTAAACAATATCCCTATATGATATTATAGTTGTACATGGCATAAATTATGCACACCTACATTTTAGAATTTACCTAACCAGATAGTACCTATTTTACGACTATTTATGTAATTGGGTATTATTTATAATTATAATTTGTAACATTTATTATATTATATACTAAAGAAATTTTTGTACATGTGGCAATGCGGACAACATTCCGACAAATATTAAAACTTGCCAATAAAATAAGATAAGATACACACTGTGCCATCTAGGATTAACATAAGTACTTGCTTACGAGTTTTTGACATTTCGATCCTGTTCTTAAGTATAATCTAACAGAACGTTCTCACATCTCAGATCTTCACACATTAACTAGAAGTTCTTCCATATAAAACAGTATTTGTTACGGTAGCTTTTTCAGCATACTTACTACCAATTGCTAAAATTAAAACCAAACTCTATATATCCAAAAAGTCATCCCAAAACTTTAATAAAAATTAAAAGAAAATAATTAAATTAAAGAAAGAATTAAAAGAAGGCACTCCACCACGTCTTGCTGTTTTAGGTCCCTACTAGAAGACAACCAAATGTGTCCTCACAAGATTTTCGTATCAAATTTGATGCACTATAAAAAGTTTCAGTGATGTTTCGTTGTCCCTATTCTCTTTCTCGCTACATAAGCGGTGAAAGGTAAAAAAATACCTTCCTTAAAGCTTTGACAATATCTTTCTAATTGTTTAAACAAAGTGGAAGGCCTTAAAAGTAGTCACAAAAACTGCCATCAAGCTCAACTGAACAACAGCAAAAAATGTTGTTTTTTTTTAATATGAGCAAATTAATGCGTGGTAAGTGAGAATTAGAAATTACAATTACAGTGAGAAATAGAAATTACAAGTGGGGGAGTCATCTTAGACAAAAAAGGCATATACCTCGAAATAATTCCTCGATCCATATTTTTTTATGAAACCTTTTGCATTTACTTCTAAATAGTATCAATGAAAAATGTCTCCTCTTAAAAATGGGTGCTAATTGTTCATTTGTTTAATAACAACAAATAAGTGCAAAATTAGTTGTAAAAAACCGCTGCCTAAGGAATCACTACTTTCACATCCAGATTCTTCTTCCAAGTCACTTTAAAGGAAACATCTTGACTATATTTGCACTCTAGTATGTGGAAATTATTGGTCATAGAATTTTAATAATATTCAGGGCAGATGAAATAGAAAAGTTTGAGGAATTGGTTTCTACCATGTACGCTAAAATTGAAGTTTCTAGTTGACCCTATTTATTTTCCACTATTCACAACCTACCACCTCCGACTCCTTCAATGGAGTCATCTCAATCAGATGTCACTACAATACATACGTGTACTAACTTTCAAGTGAATATCTCAATTTGATGTTATCAATCCCATTAATAATGAAGCGGAGGTGGTGGAGTTTGAAAAATATTAGAAAGAAATCTGAGGCCTTAGTTTCTAGTATATACACCGAATCCCAAATTTCTGTACTCTTACCAGCTTGATTTACTTATTCCCTTCTACGGAATCATCCCAAAATATAATCTAGTTCCAGATGTCGTTATAATACATACGTCTACCAAATTACAAGTGAATATCTCAATATTCAATCAACCCCTTTAATAATGTCAAAATATAATCTAGTTTCAGATATAGTTTTAATACATAAATGTACCAAATTTCAAGTGAAAATTTTAATTTAATTTTATCAACTCTTTTAATAAGGGAGTGGGGGTGGTGGAGGGGATGGAAAATAGTAATAAAAAAACCTGAGACCTTCGCTTCTAGTATATGCACCAAATCACAAATTTCTGTACTTTTACCAGCTTGCTTTACTTATTTTCCCTTATATACCTCTATTTAACCCCCAACCCTTCAACGGAATCATCTCAAAATATAATCTAGTTCCAGATATCGTTATAATACAAATGCGTATTAAATTTTATGTGAATATCTCAATTTTATTTTATCAACCCCTTGAATAATGGAGTAGGGGTGGTGGGGGGCTGAAATATATTATTAAAAAATCTGAGGCCTTGGCTTCTAGTACATACACCGAATTTCAAGTTTCTGTACTGATACCAACTTGCTTTACTTATTTCCCCCTATTTACCCCTAAATAACCCCAATCCTTCAACGGAATCATCTCAAAGTATAATCTAGTTCCAGATGTTATGATTCATACGTGTACCAAATTTCAAATGAATATCTCGATTTTATTTTATCAACCCTTTTAATAATGAAGTAGGGGTGGTGGGGATTGAAAAATATTATAAATAATCTGAGACCTTGGCTTCTAGTACATACACCGAATTTCAAGTTTCTGTAGTCCTTCAACGCAATCATGTCAAAATATAATCTAGTTCCAGATGTCGTTATAATACATACTTGTACCAAATTTCAAATTAATATCTCAATTTTATTTTATCAACCCTTTTCATATTGGAGTAGGGGTGGTGGGGGTTAATTATAATACATACGTGTACGAAATTTCAAATGAATATCTCAACTTAATTTTATCAACCCCATTAATGGGGTAGGGGTGGTGGGGGGGGTTGAAAAATATTATAAAAAATCTGAGGCCTTGACTTCTAGTACATACACCGAATTTCAAGTTTCTGTACTTTTACAAGCTTGCTTTACTTATTTTCCCCTATTTACCCCTATTTAACCCCCAAGCCTTCACCGGATATCCTCAAAAAACAATTCAGTTCCAGATCTCGTTATAATATATACGTGTACAAAATTTCAAGTCAATATCTTAAACCGTTCCGGAGAAAACGTGCGGACAAAAAAAAAGTTACAGACAGACAGACAGACTTTTTCGCTCAAATTTAAAATCTCGACGTTTCATGACATTTTAAACCTATTTCACGAATAAAAATTTTTAAAATTTTTTTTACGATTACTATACTTCCAATCCACTACGTGGATGTGGAAGTAATTGAGTATCTCAAACATAAATCGATGAAAAACTTCGAAAATAGGTCCCCAGGGGATTTTTGGTATGCTGATTAAGAATCTGATATTATTTTTTTGAAATTCAATATGGCGGAATCAAAATGGCGGATAAAAATGTTAAATATTGCAAAATTAACCGAAAAAAAAGATTTTTTGGGATATCTTTCTTAAAAGGTTGATGGGTCACGAGACGAATACCGTTTTTTCGTTGTGTGATTGATTAATACTGATCACGTGGTTTTTTAGAGCGGGTTAATTCAAATATGAAATTTCAAAAAATGAAAAAAAATAGAAATTTTAATTTGTAGGTTTAACAATATTTGTTTTTATAAAGCCATTAATTTAATTTTTTTATATATTATGAAGCCCCCTAGTATATACAGAGTGGCCTATTGAAAAGCGGGACACATTTATAACTTTTTTCTTTTTTGTCCGACTTGAACCAAATTTTACCAACAGATAGAACAAATTAGGATCTACTTATGACCAAAAAAACATTTGCGTCTTACAAATGCAAAGAAGCCACCTGCGGTACCAAAATAAATGGAAAAAATAAAGAAATCATATTAGGTATTTTTTTATTGAAAAACTTTTTTAAAAGAAAATATTAAAAAATATTGAATTTTGTTTTTGCAGTCCAAAATTTCGACAAAAATTTAAAAAAAAATACAAATCATTTTACAACTAGGTACCTGGCAACTTACGTTTAATTTCAAACAAAATTGTTAAAGCACAATTTTCTAAAAAAAAAGAAACAATTAAAATGGTATTTTCGGACTCGGACATTGTTTTAAACACAATTTCAATTGGACTCTAGGTTTTTGGACAATTCTGAACAACTTTCATTAATAAAGTTTTTCGATAAAAAAATGCCTAATATGATTTCCTTATTTTTTTAAATTTATTTTGGTATCGCAGGTGGCTTTGCATTTGTAAGACGCGAATGTTTTTTTGGTCATAAGTTGATCCTAATTTGTTCTATCTTTTGGTAAAATTTGGTTCAAGTCGGGCAAAAAGAAAAAAGTTATAAAGGTGCCCGGCTTTTAAACGGGTTACTTTGTATATATAAAATTGATTTAAAAATTCCAAATACCTGCTTTTTCACAGTTTCCAAGCAAGTTACAAATTTAACGTTAGATAACAGAAATTTGCGATGGCTTGTCTAACAAAAAATATCATATATTACTATTGTTTTATAATTATATTTCTAGTATTTTTAGGGACAAAAATTTACCTTGTAATATCATTGATGTATCTTTTTAAGAAGTATAAAATTATTGGGTAAACATTGATTTTAATAAATTTACAATGTATTTTTATGAAATAAAAATGAAAAAATTAATTCATGAATAAAACTGTACACACATTCAAGAAATTGCGCCACTCGCCTAACGGCTCGTGGGCTCAAACATCATCTTCGTGCATAATGGTTATCATAATCGCTCATATAATGATATACTAAATTGACTATTGTTAAAAAAAAACTAGATATGTTCAGCGCAACGTGTTATTACGCAGCTACTTGCCGAAAGAAAATGTACTGTTTTGAGCTGAATTATAAGGCTTGCCCACTCTAGATACAAGAGCACAGGTGGCTTTCTCCATTCCCAGAATATACATCAAAAGTATTCATCCTACATACACGGGTCAGGACAACTTCCATTGAATTGCCCTGTGCTAGTTGTAGCCGTACTGAAAACATGTATATTTTAACTATTTACCGCTCATTTTGTTTCCCAATTATTTTTACATAAAAAAAAATTATAAAGCTTATCCTTCAAGGTTTATATGTCAACTACCAGCTTCATGTGGTTAGAGTGTTAATTTCTTTTAATTTTTTTTGTAACAGCAATATTTATAATGCAATTTTCAGACTTTTACAGTATATTTTTTTTTCTTTTTCGTTAAAAAAACTTACCAAAAATTATAATTATTATCATAAAACAAATTTTTGTATCTTAAAGTACACATCATTAACTTTTATTCAACCCCCTATAGAGTGCCGATATCTTTTTCAATACTTTATTATTTACAACCAAAGTTAGAAAGTCAAAGTGGAAAAATGCATTTTTCGTAAATCGGCCAACTTTGAGGGTCCGATTTTCGTAAAATAAATTTTTCTCATTTTTTTGACGAAAGGCGTATTTTGGGTAATCCCTTTAATTGCAAAATCCGGCTGTTTGTTTTTTTTTGCCTATTTTATTCGAGTAACGTTAAATATTATGAAATAATCGAAAATCCGTGCAATACTTGAATTTCAAACTAATGTAAGAAATGTTTGAGATACGAAAAAAAATATTTAAATACATGTAATACTTCAAAAAATGGATCCTTTTCAATACACATTTGGTTTTATGTCGTTTTCTTTAGTCAATTGAAAGTTACAACTACTTTAGAGCCGCGCGCGCCCTCGCGCCGAACAGTGGAAAAAAATTACTTTTTTTGGACAAAAATGTGCCTACAAGTTCAATCTTAATCAATTTTGATCTACCTTGGCTTAAAATGTAGGTTATTGGCTACACTTTCAGAGCATACTGCCTAAATTGCAAACCCCGATTTTCTAACCTCAAAAAATTGATCGAATTTGAGAGTAATCACATTTTTCTATTTCTATAAGTCAAATCTTAATCAATTTTGATCTACCTTGGCTTAAAATGTAGGTCATTGGCTACACTGTCAGAGCATACTGCCTAAATTGCAAACCAGAATTTCCTAACAAAATTCAACAAAACATAATTATCCTACTCAAAATTTTATTAACGCGTTTTATATATTACTTTCAGCTATTACCATAATTTGTTATAACATTTTTTTTTCGAGCCAATGAATTAAAATTTTACCTACAAATACAAGAGGTTTGCAAATTATTAAAATAAAAAAATGTATACTATAAATAACAAAACTCGAATCTTGTATTGACATATCGAATATTTTATTGTTATTAATTATCTTGAAGGTGTATTGGAGAAGTTAACTAGATATTGATAATACCACAGTCTACCAAATGTATTTTTAGGTATAGAAAAAATGCAAGCTTTATCACATTAAGCAGGGATCTGAATAATTGTATTTTATAAGTGAATATATTCTAATTTTGTGCAAATATCAAAAATTATGGGTGCGATATTATTCTTGATTTTTCACTAAATGTAATTATTAACTATATCCATAAAACTGTTAATATTGACATTGTATTGATTTATTATAGAAACAGATTTGAAGAAAAGAATCTTTAAATTTCAATTTTAAATGGGCTTGTTCCATGATATTCTTTTTATATGGTTTTTATATTTTTTTCATATAGTACTCGATATTCTCATTATACACTTAAAATTTAGTATTATTAACTTTCTCCGTTCTCGAGATATAAGGAGTTGAAATTGGTAATAGTTGCAAAAACCGAGCGCTTATATGTGACGTCACTATACGTAAGTGACGTAAGAAAAATGGCTTTCTGGGACCTTTCAAATTTAACCTGTAAAGTCGAAAAACATGGAATTTTTAAACGCTGGTAACTAAATAAATACGTCGAGTGAAAGTTCGTTCTATGTCTCTAAGGAAAGGAGAAGGTCGGCCATCAATTCTAATCGTAAATTGCATGGTCAAAATCGAAAATTCGTCCCGGCAGTAGCGATAGAAAATTGTAATTATTTGACATTTCACCAAATTGTACTCCCCTACTGTCAAGTAGCAAACAAAACAAACAGTACTTTGAAAACACTTATAATTACAACAAATAAGGAGCATCAAGTCTATTGAGATCTGCGAGTCTATGCGCATAATGACGTAGCGCCTGGCCACGCCCCATTTTCGCGAGATGGAGATTTGTAATAGTTTTTAAGATACTAAACGTGCGAATAAGATTCTAATTTTTTGCAGATCCATTGATTTATACTTGCACTTTCGATTTATGGAATAAAAAAAATGCTGAACAAGCCCATTGTTTTATATGAATTAAACATTATTACAATACAAAATCAAGAAAAAAAAGTTGTGTGAAATTATTTGGAATGGAGATAAACAAAAATATACAAAAAAAGATTTAATATTAAATAACATTAGGGATACATCTAAATTTGATGAAAATCAATTAAAGATGATGCAGAAAAAATTGATCAATTCATTTATTCCTGACTATGACCGAAAATGGAATAATATAAAAAGAACAAAATCAGCTTTTCTTACAAAATACCAACAATTTTTAAAAACTGATTTTATTGTTGATTTCGATATTAAACATAGAGAGACATTTGAGACTTAATCTTGCTCTACTCCATCTCCACCTAAACTAACTAGATCGACCACGCTTAACATACGAAGAAGGGGCTCCAAGAACTAAGAAGAGACGAATCAAAGATCTTTCTTTATCGGGGTTCACATTTTAGGCAGTATACGCTAAAAGGGTAGCTAATAACCTGCATTTTAAGCTAAGGTAGATTAAAATTGATTGAGATTTGACTTGTAGAAAATGAAAAAAGGGATTGCTCTCATATTCGATACATTTTTTGAGGTTGAAAAATCGGGGTTTGCAATTTAGACAGTATAGTCTGAAAGTGTAGATAATAACCTACATTTTACGCCAAGGTAGATCAAAATCGATTAAGAACTGACTTGTAGGCAGATTTTTGTCCAAAAATAGTCTTTTTTTCCACTGTGGCCGGCCCACTTCCAGCGTAGCAGGTGGCTGACGCAGCTCGAATCGGAACGTTACTTAATAAATTACTGGTCGCTTAATTTATATTGAAAAAACAAGTATTGCATATGCCTCTTTTGTAAAATTTTCCATTCTTTTGAATGGCGCTATTCATTCTTTGATAAAAATAAAATTTTAAAAGTTATTAGCGAAAAACTGCATTTTTGCATACAAATTGTTAAATAAAAAATTTAGCACCCACTTTCTCGCGGAGACATTTTGATATGATATTCTACACACTTTCACGAACGCGTTCCAAAAGGAATCATCGTTCGAGGAATTTTTCCGAAGTAAAAATCTAACATGACTCCTCTATAGACTCTTATTATAACTTTATTAAAACCTTTCCATTTCCTAATAAATATGGACAAGTTTAACGCAGTACTGAGAACATATCTCTTAAATTACGGTAGCACTTATATGATTTTTTGAAAGTAATATTTGCTTTTAGAAAAAATAAAGTGAAGTTCCCACACTGGCCTTTCGAGAGTAAACCTACATCTAATGTATCCCTGTTTTCTTTTATAATACTATTATAACGAGAGAGAAAAGCTGGTAATACCTTAAGAGGTAAAGCGGGTATACAGTAGACAAGTGGATGATATGCAGGAGAACTACTCAAGAAACACTTAAGATCCTTTCCACAAAGGAAATGATAATATAGGATTATTTTACAGCAAGCGTTGTAGTTGGCAGTTATTGATGGGGAGGAAAATATACAACGAATATATTCTATGTACTTACCCGTTACTCGTTAGAAAAATACTCTTATTCATGTTAATTTTAATATCTAAACAAGCTAACCGTTATACTCTTCGCCGATTTACTGTACTTTTTATATAATTGTTGCACATTCTATAGGATACCCTTCGCAGTTTTCTTGCAAATAGTATTAGTTTTAGACATTTTTAGTTTAATTCCAAAACATAAAAAATATGTAATATTTTTATTTAAAAAAAATTAGGATTAGGATTATTCCTCTAACTAACACTAACTAACTTCCTGTCCAAATTTCAATACAAGCGGATTTTTCGTTCTTAAGTTATCGTACTTACAAGAAATAATAATAATAATACATTTATTTTACTCAGAGTAAAAAAGGTACAAATTGAAGTGCAGAGCTCTTCTTCCATTTGCCATACAAAAGAAATCTAATTCTAAGATTTAGATAAGAAAATATAAATCTAATACTACAATAAAAATAAAAAATTATGTATATGAATTTGCTTTTTTATGAATGTTATACTAGTAATTGACACATTTTATAATAATAACAGCAATAGCACCACACAGCAACACGAACAGACACGGGGAACAGGCTGACCTCACGAAATAAAAACAGAAATGCCAAAGATGAGTACGATTTATAGCTATGAAATATATACACCCACACACAACATCAAATTGCCAACCTCTGGCCGGTTAGGATGTAGTTTTTGACTACTTTGATGTATTTTTTTTAAGTTTATAATGTTTAAGTTCATTTGGAAGTTCATTCCAAAGATGAGACGCAAAATAGGTAAATGATCTTTGAAAAATCATAGTTCTATACTGAGGTACCAAGAAATTTTGTATGTGCCTTGTATTATGCACGTGATCTCGAGAAGTTAATTTATATATGGTGATATATGTTGTCTATACGGAATGCAGTAAATATAACGCATACATGAATTTTGAAGTTTTTGAATTTTCTTTTTTGCTGCCGCTGACAATAACTGCCCATAAACAACATCACCACAGTCAATTGTAGATAATATGAGAGAATCACAAAATTTTGACTTACACTCGCTGGATATATCTTTCGCAAAACTGTATAATTTTTTCAATCGACTATATGCTACTTTCAGTTTGGATAAAATATGTTTTTCAAAATTTAATGTTGAGTCTAGCCAAAGCCCTAAATTCTTTGCCACATTCACAATGGGGAGGACGTTATTATTTATAGTGACATCAAAAGAAACTTCCGATAACTTTTTCAATGTGACGGACGTACCAATCAGCATTACTTGCGACTTTTCAGGATTTAATTTTAAATTATGGTTAGATGAATACTCAAAAATTTTATATAAGTCCTGGTTTATTAAAGTTAAAGCATCCTGCCGCTCTTGCAAATGATTTGTATATCTGCGAGTCATCTGCATATTGATGTAGTTGGCAACTAGTGACTACATCTGAAATATCTGAAACGTACAAAGTAAACAACAGTGGCCCTAAGATGGAACCTTGGGGCACGCCTGTATTTAAATTACTTAAGTGCGATGTAATTCTAGTGCCATCATCATCTATGACCACGCAAGCTTGCTTTCTTCCACATAAATAATTACCCATAAGATCAGTCGCAAGTTTCGAAAAACCAAGATATTGGAATTTTGCTAGTAGCATAGAATGGTCTAAGGTATCAAAAGCTTTTGAAAAATCTAATAGTACCAAACAGGTACATTTTCCACCATCAATGTTTCTTAGAAAATCATCTACTAAATGTGTCAATGCCGTGGATGTGGAATGATTTTTCCTAGATCCCGATTGTATATTTGACATTAATTTATTTTTGTTTAAGAACTCAGTAATTTGATAATGAATGTGCCTCTCTAATATTTTGGATAAAACAGATAGCAAGCTAATTGGTCTAAAATCAGAAAAATCAGTGGGATTATTGTTTTTGGCAACAGGTTTAACTAATGCATGTTTCCATAAAGCAGGAACTTTATTTTGAATTATTGCTTGATTTATTATATGCAATATATGTGGTATACAGTAAGGCATGCACAGTTTTATATCAACTATTGACAGACCATCCACCCCACTGGCATTAGTTTTGATGGAATTTATTATTCTCAATAATGATACTTCATCTATTAAATTAAATGTTAGTTCACTTTCAATATTAGGATGGATATTATTTTTATAATAATTTAACGTATTGTCGCTTAACGTCGAAGGTAAGTTTGCTGAAGAAATAAAATGGTCATTAAATAAATTAGGGTTTCTTAAATTAGCGGGCAACTTAAGATTTGGTGATTGGGTTATATTAAGTTTTTTGGCTGCAGCCCAAAATTTTTTTGAATCCCTTTTTAAGCAATTAAAATACGCACATTTTTCTCTTCGTATTTCACATTTAGTGTAATTTCGTAATTGCTTATAATAATTTAAATTTGCTTCAGATTTGTTCTTTTCATATTTTAAGTGAGCTTTATTTCTAAGCTTAATAAGTGTTTTTATTGGTGTCAAGGAGTGCGTTGGCTCACTCGGCCCCTTAATTGGGTTTACCGGGGTGGGTTGACGCACACCAGGGACGGTTGACGCGAATATAGCATTCTTGCCCTAGCCTATCACCGTCCAAGACCGTCCGCCAGCTTCACCAATGCCCCTTCGGAGGTGCTGGTAAGCATGTGGTGAAGAACCACACCCTGCACGAGGTGACACTGCTTAAACAAAAGGCGGCGGATCTAGACCGGGAGGTTCGAAAAACATCCCCCAAGTCAAGGTGTAAGCCATCGTGCCGAGGACTGAATGGTACCAGGGTTAGGGTACCTCTAACGATGCCTATGGGAATTTGGGCGACATCCCATAGTAACCAGCCCCCACGTGTTTGTGCCGTGCGTGGCGACCCGTGTCGTCGGATGAAGGAATCCTGGTGGTTGAGTGGGCCGTGCCTGCAACACGCCACTTTGGTCCGGAGTTCGGCTAGACGGGCGGTCGGGAGCTAACCCACTCCTGATCAACCGGCTGCGTCGTCCCGTCAGAGGGCCGGCAGGGTGAGTCTCTGGCGGCAGGGGGCGCGTAGGGGGCCGTGGATCTGGCTGTCGATCGCCTCGGCAGTCAGGTTTGCGCCACCCTCTCAAAGCGTTGCCTGTCTCTGGGGGCTATATCCATCTGGTATCCTTGGTGATCGCACGGGCTTGCCGTGCGACATCCCCAAAGAGGGCTCCGTGGCGGGTGGGGAACCAGATGGACGAAATCAACAAATAACCCATATGGATAATAAAACCTTAGCCAATCAAGCGGCAGAGCGGCCACGCTCGCCGCACCAACCAGTGGATGAGCGCCAGCGCCCACCACAACATGTACAGTCTGCGGCAGAGCGACAACGTTCGCCACAGAACGAGCTAAACAAGGTAAGAGTAGTCCAGTGTAACCTGCAACACAGTAGAGCGGCAACGGCAACATTGTGCCGACGACTCGATGTGGAGCAGGATACACTGGCTCTAATCCAAGAACCCTGGATAGTTAAATCTAAAATATCTGGTTTAACAAAACTAAGCGGAGTAATTTTCAGCTCACCAACAATGACGCCGAGGACAGCGATTTATGCCCCCCGGCACATCAAAATCCAGCCATTACAACACCTTTCAACCTCTGATCTCACGGCCGTGAGGGTGGAATGTGCAATATCAGGCAAACCAACAACAGTCGTAATAGCATCAGTGTATCTCCCCCAGGACCAGGCAACACCACCGCCGACAAGGGAAATGGAGAACCTGGTAACTCATTGCCTCACCCAGAAATGGGAACTAATCATGGGATGTGACGCCAATGCTCACCATGTAACCTGGGGCATCAAAGACAACAATGTTAGAGGTAAGTCACTTTACGACTATATAATCGGTAATAACCTTAATATAATTAACCAAGGCTGTACACCGACATTTATTAACTCCAGAAGTCAAACCATAGTAGATATCACCTTAGCTACAAACCGTATATCCAACTCGATCCAAGACTGGCATGTGTCTGACGCTGCTTCAATGTCAGACCACCGCTGGATTGAATTCGGCATTAAATTAATCAAAGCACCAAGAAAACTCCTCAGGAACCCCCGAGACACTGACAGAGATGAATATCGACGTCAACTCAGGGAGAACCTGAGGGATGTACACAACGGGGTGCCACAAAACAACGGAGAGATTGAGCAGTATGTTAAAACTGTTCAAACCGCTATGAAAAAAGCTTACGAAGCATCGTGTCCCTTGAAGGCCGTACACCAGCAGCCTGGGGAAGCCACTAAATGGTGGTGCCAGACGCTGACCGACCTCAAGAATCAAGCTAGGACATCGTTCAACAAGGCGAAAATGACAAAACTTGAATCAGATTGGGAGCTATACAGAACCAATCAAAGAGAGTTCAAAAAACTAGTCAGGCAGAGACAACGAGAGGCATGGAGAGCCTACTGTGAGGAGATCGAGGATTACTCGCAGGCTGCTAGGCTACATAAAATACTTGCCAAAAACAAAGACAATCACCTAGGTCTACTGAAAAAGGATGATGGTACCAGTACCAACGACCTACATGAAAGCCTAGAGTTGCTTATGGAAACTCACTTCCCAGAATCTGTAGTGACAGATCGGAAGGAATGGCCAAATGAAACCGACACTCAACCCACCGAACTGGACTGGCAAACTGCCAAACAAATTGTGAGTGAAGACAGAATTAAATGGGCAATACTGGGCTTCTCCCCCTTCAAATCGCCAGGTACTGACGGCATTCATCCAGCCCTTTTACAATGGGGCCTGGATGAAATAGTGCCGCACCTGGCAGCAATATTCAGGACGTGCCTAGCACACCTTTATATTCCGAAGGTGTGGAGAGAAGTCAAAGTAGTGTTCATACCAAAGGCGGGAAGAATAGACTATACTACCCCCAAAGCATACCGACCCATTAGCTTGACCTCGTTCCTTCTCAAGGCGATGGAAAAGCTATGTGAGCGATACTTGAGGGATGTTGCGATTACTGCTAATCCCACACATCCCAATCAGCATGCATACACCCCAGGCAGATCCACCGACACCGCCCTTCATGCGGTTAGTGGTCGGATTGAAAAGTCTTTGGACAATAAAGAGTCCACCCTGGGTGTCTTCATAGACATAGAAGGCGCTTTTGATAAAACCACCTTTCCAAAAATTACAGCAGCCCTCACGAGCAGGAACGTTTCTCCGATTGTAAGTGGCTGGATATCCAACATGCTCTCAAAAAGAGCGGTACAGATTAACATGGGAGACATCGCTGTTAGAGGAATGGTTGCAAGAGGCTGTCCTCAGGGGGGTGTCTTATCACCTCTTCTATGGAACTTAGTTCTTGACAGCCTCTTACGCCGCCTCAACTCCGAGGGATTCCACACAATTGCATATGCAGATGATCTAACGATACTGCTTAGTGGTAAATTCGAGGGAGTCCTCTGTGATCGAATGCAGATGGCCCTGAGAATAATCGAAAGATGGTGCAGAGAACACTCTCTGTCGGTCAACCCCAGGAAGACAGAGCTGGTCCTCTTCACAAGGAAAAGGAAATTGGGGCCAATGACGGCCCCCGTTCTCCTAAATACCACACTAAATTTCGCATCAGAAGTAAAATACCTTGGAGTAACTTTTGATGCCAAACTAACATGGAATCTTCATTTAGACAGAAGACTAAAGAAGGCTTACATCTCTTTTGAGCAGTGCCGCAGAACCATAGGGAAAACCTGGGGAATGAAACCCAAAGTGGCCATGTGGATTTACACTGCTATAATAAGACCAATGATAGCCTATGGAGCCATCGTCTGGTGGCCTAAGAGTCAGCAGACTGTAGCGAAACGTAAGCTCAGCCAGGTACAACGAGTAGCCTGTTTAAACACAATTGGAGCTATGAGAACAACACCAACAAGAGCAATGGAAGTGATGCTGTGCCTGCCACTACTAGACATATATCTAGAAGAGGTGGCCCTAACTACTATGGCACGTCTCAAATCCGTTGGCATACAGCCAAACATAGGATGTGGAGTGACCAGATGCCGGCTGTGGAATGAGGCAATTAAACAAATGCCACTTCTGCAGGTACGTGCAGATGGTATTTCTCCACAGTTCATCTTTGATAGACCCTATGAAATACACACCAACAGTAGCAATGAGGCCGTCAGTGAAGGAACAGTTAACATCTTCACAGACGGATCGAAAAAGAAAGAAGGAACAGGTTGTGGGGTATACTCCAGGAACCTGCAAATTCAAATTAAATGGGCTATGGACAGACAAGCCAGTATAATACAAACAGAACTGGCGGGAATAACCATAGCCGCAAAAGAAATTTCCCGTAGACAAATAACGGGAAAAACAATAAGAATCTACACCGATAGTAGACAATCACTACTGGCCCTACAGAGACACAAAATAACAACAGGGTCAGTATGGGAATGCCATCAGGCACTCGTGGGCGCCTCCAGCATGAACAGTGTCATTCTATGCTGGGTCAAAGGGCATGCACAGTGCAGAGGCAACAGGGAAGCTGACAGTCTTGCTAAGAAGGCAGCCAGTCTAAGTATACTTGGACCTGGCCCTTCCAACATACTGCCGACCTCAGCAATAATGCTAATGATTAAAGAAGACACCCACAGAAAATTTAAAAAACTGTGGGATGAAACTCATAGTTGTCAGTTGGCCAGGGATCTGCTTAGATACCCTGACAAGGATATAACGATGATCTACCTGGGAATGTCCAGGAAGAACCTGCGCTTCGCGACAGGAATTCTTACTGGTCATTGCCAGCTGAGGAAGCACCTTTATAATATGAAGTTAAATGACACACCCCTATGCAGAGGTTGTGAACAAGAAGACGAGACTGTCCAACACGTACTCTGTGAGTGCCCGGCAGTCTCCTCTAGCAGAGAATCCATTTTGGGAGAACGTTGGCCTACACTGGCCGACTTGAGGGATATTCCCCTAGGCAGCATCACCACCTTCTTCACAAGATTATGATGGTTGGAGGCCTAGGTGGAATCCTGTATCCCTCGGGAGGACGTACAAGGGGCCCAATGGGGCCTAGGTGCTGCGGTCACCTAAATGTGACTGCCCTCCCACAAACTCCAAACTCCAAGTGTTTTTATTGTGTCTGTAATCCAGGGGGTGTATGGTCTTTCAGTGATAGATTTGGTAACGATAGGCGCATGTGTATCTAATAAACTTAATATCAGTTGGTTAAAGTTATACATTTTTTCGTCGATGTCGTTTGATTCATATATAATATTCCAATTAATAGTCCTGCAATCTAACTCGAAATGTTCTAAGTTAATATTTTTATAATCTCTGTAAGTAACAGTTTTTTCAAAATACCTAGACTTAGGCATATCTAATGTTGCAAAAATTAGTTTATGGTCTGTGATATTTGTTGGAAGACTAATGACATCATTATTAATTACTTTGATTGATTTTTTTACAGATATTATATCTATTAAGCTAGAACTATTTTTATAGTTATCCTCTCTAGTAGCAGACTGAATTCACTGTTTCATATCGTACACATCTAAAATATTTGTAAATTCTATTTTTTGTTCAGAATTTTCCAACAGATTTAAATTTATGTCGCCTAACAATATAACATTTGTATAAATGGGACATATCATAGAAAAGAAATCATCTAAAATATTCATAAAGACGATGTTATCGATACTAGGTGGACAATAAGCAACACAGACTGCAGTTTTTTGTTTATTTATTAAAGTTTCAATACACATTGCCTCAATATTGTTAAAATTTCCCATAGTAATCTGACTATATTTAATAGACTTTTTTAAATGAATTGCCAGACCTCCGCCTCTTGTCTCCCTGTCCTTTCCTACAAGATTATAACTCATTATGGCATATAAAGAACTATCCATATCGGAATTTAACCAGGTCTCTGTTACAGCCATAATATCGAAATCATAGTTATAAATAAACTCCGAAAATTCATCAAAACCAGTATTTAGCGATCTTATATTTATATGAGCTACTTTAAAATTGTCTTTACCGATAGAAGCCGGCGACAGTGATGCCACGTTCAGGTGTACATTAGCACTACCCACTTCACCCATTTCAGCCTACCCCGCGAGGCAACTGCTCCCCATTGTGTCCGCCCGTGTCTAAGCATACTGCCACTACGTGTCATTATTATCAATTCAATGTGACGGACGGACAGGCAGACGGAGAGATAGACGGACAGACAGACAGACAGACGGGCAGACAGACGGACAAACAGACGGACGGACGGACGGACATTTTGAAAGTTGTTCAGAATTCGATCATCAACACAGTGATATGAAATTTTTTTCTCTACGAGCAATATTACTGGTTTTAGAAATGTACTGATCGAATGCAATGTACTCTTCGTTTTGTATTTGCGAAGAGTACAATAATAGTCATTTGGGAAAGGTAGTCTGAAATATTACAATTCTACAAATAATTGGAATGTTCAAAACGCTGTCAAACTTTTCAGTTGCAGAAAATGGAGTTTTGTCTGGTATTTGATCGTATGTAAGTTTATCCAGTAAATTGTTACTAATAGAATTTTAGTTAAAGATTTACGGAAGTTGCAATTTAGCAAGCTTCGTTAGGGCATTGAAAATGAGCTAACTTTTAAGTCTGACATGAAATAAATAAATAAATATGTTCTTTATTGGAAAGATCCAAAGGGCTATCGACCGAAGTCCTTCTGCCCGTAAAGTAATACAATATTAACGAAATTATTATTCTAGATTGTGTACAATCATTATGTTCATATACTATATAGGATATAAAAAAAAAACAATTATATTAATTAGGATTGACTTCTTATTGTAGTTGTTTTATCTTCTCAATTAGGGTATATTCTGGTGTCTTATATTTAGCTCTAATGTTGAGATTTCGTACAGTGCAGAATTCATCTATTTTTTGTATGTTGTGTTGGGAAATGGCGAATTTTGTTTGTAGCTTAGTGAGTCGTGTTATGATTGGTTTTATTTTTGTTTTACGGTATAATTCATTATTTGATATATTGTGGAGATGGGTACGAGGGTGTCGTAGTTCGGTAATACTCCTAAGGGCTGTTCTTTCTCCCACCTCTAAATTCTTCTTTGATAGTGGTCCGCTATTAAGATAGAGTATATGTCCATACTCCATATATGTCTGCAGATACCTTTGTAGATTTTTGCTGCTGTTAGTGTGGATATTCCGTTATGTTTGTAGGTCAGGGCTCGGAAGTGTTTAGCTCTTGTATTTATTCGTTTCTTCATCAGGGCTGTGTGCTGGTTGAGGTTCAGTGCCTGAGGTTACTGTGGGCGACCTAGGATTGGGATTGTGATTGAAGAGTACCAGTTGGGATTTCAGAGGGTTTGGTTTGAGTCGCCATAGATTGAACCAGTTTTCTGTGTTTATTATTAAATGTTGTAATTGTTGGATTGTGGTGTAAAGGTTTGAGTTGTGTAATATTAGTGCTGTGTCGTCAGCGAATTGTAGTATGTAGGTTCCCCTGTTGAAATATCCTAGGTCCGGATGGCTGTAGTTGTAGACATCGTGGCAATAGATGTTGTATAAAATGGGTGAAAGAGGTGACCCTTGTGGAACCCCCTGTTCTGGGGCAAAATGTTCAGAATAGCTGTTATTGATTTTTACTTGTATTTGCCGCATATCTAGGAAGCTAATTATTAAGTGTATTATGTAGTCAGGGCATTCCAGAGATTTTAGCTTGTATATTGCCATACACTGTCGAATGCTTTACTGATGTCTAAGAATAAGGCTGCAGATTTATTTCCTTCCAGTCTGGCCGTTTGAACATTTGATGTCAGTATTGCGAGTGGGTGTCTGACAAGATATTTGCAAAATCTGCAAAATGTACAAGGGCTAGAAATAAAGAAAAGCTTTAAAAACTTTCAAATTATTATTAAGCTAAAAAAGTTCCACAGCCCGGAGTAATTGCAATAGACTTTACATTAATATTACACAAAAAAATTGGTTTGATTTTTTTCTAAATTAAGCAACATTTTATTATAGTACATACCTGTATGGAGCTATGTTAATATAATACTCTTAGTTTTTTACAAATACCGATGATGACGAAGAAGACGAAAAAATGCAAAAATATGAATCTATGTATAATAATTTATCAAATTCGAAAGTTTTACAAAATCGGTGCTAGGCGTCAGTCGGCGCCGAGACGTATAATTGCAAGAATATGAATCTAGGTACCAAAATGTATCAAATACACGAGTTTTACAAAAACGTCGCTAGGCGTAAAACTGAAAGAATATGAATTTAGTTACCAAAATTGATCAAATACACAAGTTTTACAAAAACGATGCTAGACGTCGGTCCACTAATATCTATAATTTTTTCCCATTTTTAAACCCCCAAATCCAACTATGCCAAGAATAAATTCACAGTTCAAAAAGGTGTTAATTCTTGAAATACCTCCTAAAAATATGAGCGATAGCTCATTGGATTCGGAATGACGTCTAGAAAAATGTATTAAAATGTTTTATTAGCACATAAGAGATTGCAAAAGTTATAAACAGATTAAAATGGAAAAAACGGCATTTAGTTTGTCGCTTATAACTCAAAAACTATAAGCGATAACGGAAATCGGAAAAAGGATTCTTAAAGAGGAGGAAATTTCCCATAAAATAGTCCCAACTGCCGAAACTCTATCTCCATTATTTATCATTTTAATTTCAAGCTGAAAATAGCGTTCCGCGCGACCGCTGCAGGATGCGAGCGCCGCCTCAAATGAGAATACATCACATAAAATAATTTTTTTATACTATTAAATATCAATTAAAAAATTTGAAAAAATTATGGTGTATTCGTAACACTTCAAGAAATAAGGTCCCGTTGGAAAACAATGATAAAGTTTATTTTTCAACAAGTGAGGCCATTGTTAACTAACCTAATTTTATGGGACCTCCGTTATCATAGGAGACAATTTTTTTTTTTTAATAATTGGCCTATAAAATTTTCGCTTCTTAAGCCCTTCTTATAGATAACACAAGATCACATTAGAAAAGTTTTTAAAAATTGTTTATTTTGTTTATTATAATTTTTTAAAGTTAAACAGAAAATTAAAAACCAAAGTAAAATTGTAAAAATTTTTTTTTTTTCAAATTCGTTATCATATTACTATTTTTACATTGAAGAAAGGCATTCATTAACGTTAAAAAAAATTGTATGCCAATTGTTTATAAATTGGCTAGTTTTGTATTTAAACTTTTTTTTCAATTTTGTTGCCTTGAGAATATTATGATCTTTAAATAAAAATGTTTTTCTTAAAAACATTATCTTATTGTTTATAATCTTTTTTTTTAATTAAACATCGTTTGAATAATTAGTTAAGAAATTATTTTTTTCTTGAAAATCATAATTGGAGATTCTCAATAAAGTAACAAAAATAATTTTTTTCTTTATCAACAATTTTAAAAGTTTGTTTTTTAAGGACCACCCTAATAAATATTGACGTATAAAATGCAATCTATGTATTACCATTGAATTCAGAAGAATATGCAAAAATCAATAATGCAATAATGTAAGGGTGTTCAATCTAAAAGCCAAAAGTTAGTGTCACTTTCGGTGAAACTGGAAGTGGAAAAATATAATAATAATAATAATAATAATAAAACGTCTTTATTAAGGAGAAGTTTAGCCATAGGCTACTCTTACACTTAACCTTATATCTAAATAATACAAAATATTAAGAATAAAAAAAAATAATAATAATATATAGTAAATAATAACATATAATAGTATGTAATGTACAAATGAGAGAGGAATAAGTATGTAGAATGCACAATGTATATACACATATACTTATATAAAACACAACGTTACAAATTAACAACAAATTAGAGATATATTCAGAAATAAACAACTCGACAAAGATTGAAAATTAGCTGGTGACATTCACTGAAAGTGATTTTATGGATTTAGTAATTTATTTTTTATATAGTTACGAAATTTGCTAATAGAAAACGTTTTTGCGGATTTTTCAACACTGTTATAGCATCTTATAGCATTGTAAGTGAAACATTTTTGGAAAAGAGCAGATCTATGTAAAGGCATTGTATAATTTTCTATGTTTCTTATATTGACAGCATGAAATTGATTTCGTGGTATAAGTTTATTCTTAAGATACTCCGGTTCAGTAGTAAGCGACAAGCGATGCACAAAAGCCAATAAATCATGTTTCCAAGTATCATCCATTTTTAACCATTTCAAGTCCCTGATTTTTGTACTTATATGATCATATTTACGTAAATTGAAAATAAAGCGACAGCAAGTATTTTGAACTTTTTGTACTCTATTTTTGTTAGCTGTATTTAAAAAAGGATAATACATGATAATACAATAGTACAGAATAGGCAAAACAATTGTTTCACAAAGCTTTTTCTTAATATCATAATTTAAAATATGCTTATTAGAATATAATAATTTTAATCGTACGTAAGATTTTTTAACTAGACTGTTGACATGCTTTTCAAAGTCCAATTTATGATCAAAGATAACTCCTAAATTTTTAACTTCTTTTTTATAAGGTATATTTTCGTTATTGATCTTTATTGTCATATTGCTAGTTAAATGTGAATAATAATTTTTGGAGCAAAATAAAATCACGGCCGATTTAGATGGATTTAAAACAAGATTGTGATTTACACTATAGGTATAAATTGACATGAGATCAGCATTAATACATCTAACTGCAAGATTATAGTTGTCTGGATGAAAAGTATAGAGCAGTTGTGTATCGTCAGCATAAGTTTGCATATTGCAATGAGTGACATGACGGTAAATGTCCGACGTGTAAATTAAAAATAAGATTGGCCCCAATATAGAACCTTGAGGTACTCCAGACTTAATTAACTTAGCTTCAGATTGACCAAATTTAGTACGCACTATTTGGTGTCTGTTATACAAATATGACGTAAAAAATGACACTGCATTTTCATTAAAACCATAATATTTCAATTTAGCACACATTAATTCATGACTTACACAGTCGAATGCTTTCAAGTAGTCCAATAAGATGAGTGTGCTTGCACGATTTTTATCTAAATGTTTCACCAGGTCATCTAATATGTTTACCGGCGCAGTAGTACAACTGTGTCCAGTTCTAAAACCCGATTGATTTTTTGGGAAAAGGTCATTTGTAGAAAAATAATTTTCAACTTGATGATATACTATTTTTTCAAGAATTTTACTAAGTACAGGTAGTAAACTAATGGGTCGTAATTGATTATACTCAGTAGGATTATTTACTTTCGGTATCGGAGAAATAATTGCAGTCTTCCAGTTGGTGGGAAAAATACCTAAGTCTAAACAACAGTTTATTATATGAGTAACGTACAGAGATACTGCTGGTAAACATAGTTTAAGCATTTGTAATGAGACTTCATCACATCCGTATATCATTTATATGTCAATAATTTGCGATTATTACGTACTTATATAGGATGTTCCAAGCAACCATTTATCTTCAAAACTAAAGGAAAGGGTGTACCATGATCGTGTTACGCCCGGTACTTTTATGAAGTAATTTGTCGAATATGTGTATTATGGTGAATTTGTCTTTTATAAACCAATATAGTCCAGTCGAAAAATAAAAATTACACCAGAAGCTCACAAAAAAATGTTATCTGAGATTTTCCTTCAGTAACTGTTAGTGGGAGGATTAAGCATCACAAAATCCGTTCTGAGTGCGCCGCGCACCCCCTTCAAAAAACTACCCCTTCGGTGAAGAAAGCCTTACTTTACTGATAACTCTTTAACCGTTGAAGATATAAAAAAATTGTTCATCGTAAAAAAGAAAGCCTGACTAATTGCTTAAGAAAAAGTCCTCTTGTAATGTTCTTGTATATGCCATGGTTTTCGAGAAAATCGATTTTGACCCAAATTGCAAAATTCGTATTTTTAAGCTCGCGAATCTTCGTTTATCTGAAATTTTTTGTGCGCGGCCTATAGAAAAAATTGAATTGCTCGAAAACCAAACAAGCTAGGGAAAAATTCAAAATGGGTTTTAAAGGGGATATAAAATACTCTCTTGTGTTTCCATTCCTGATGGCTATTGGTATTTATTAGGATAATATACAAATAACAGTATAATAATAATAATAATAATAATAATAATAATAATAAATACTTTATTGCCCAACAGAATACAAAGTAATCCAATTACAGGACAAAATTTAAGTTGTATAAACTAAGTTTGTGTAAACTAAACTAAACTAAAGTAAGTTAAAGTTATTTAAATTAAGTTAATTAATATATTAAGATGAATTATTTAGAATCGAGAAAGATGAAGAGAAAGAAAAGAAGAGACAAAAGAGATAATAAAAATATATATGTATATATGTAAACGAATAAAAAGCATGACAAAAATAATAAAATAACAAAAAGTGGATCAAAGTACGCTAACTTAATCTAGGTAATAATATAAATGTAAATGAATGTCAAATGAGATTGATATGGTCCGTGACAATTTTCGTTAGCTCGCTTAAGTTATTATGATATATATCACAGTACATAGCAACGCCATTAACACTATTGCACATTGTATATACAGGTGATCGTGACAATATATTAGTCCTAGCGATAGATAAATGAAAAGTAGTCGAGACTCTTGAGGATAATCGCGGAACTCGAAATATTATTTCATTAACAAGGCCTATGCAATCAATTTTATTATGTAAAAGTTTGTAAATAAATCCTACTGCAAATAACACTCTTCTTAGATGAAGCGATTGAAAACTCAATGAATTTAACAACAGATGCTGAGAGTAGCCCCTTTCGGGGTATACTCCTGTGATTTTATATTGAAAGAATTTGAGAAACTTCCTCTGAACATTTTCAACGGCCAGTTGATGTACATTATAAAACAGGTGCCAGATTAAGGAACCGTATTCTAACTTTGATCTGACATAAGCAAAATAAAGTACTTTTAACGCAGTGGGATCATGAAAATTGCGACAGTTTCGTATTATAAAACCTAACATTCTTAATGCGGAGGTTGTAGTCTGGTTAATATGGTCAGTAAATTACAGTTTTGGGTCAAACACTATACCAAGATCTTTTATGGATTCACATCGGCTTAAGTTTGTGGACTTTAGCTGATAAGTAAATTCCGTGTAATGTTTTTTTAGTGTAAAAGTTAAGCTTTTACATTTTTGGGTGTTTAAGTGAAGATTATTTTCGTCACACCAAACTTCAATCTTTCTCAACTGGTTCTGAATAAATAAGCAGTCATCATCATTCTCTATGCTATGGTAGATTTTTAGATCGTCAGCAAATAGCACCTTTTCACAATCGATGATCTGTACAAGATCATTAATGAAAAGCAAAAATAATAATGGGCCAAGGTTGGATCCTTGGGGTACACCGGAAGTAGCAATAAATTTTTTAGAGTCGAACCCGTTGTAAGATACATACTGAACTCTGTTAGTCAAGTAAGACCTAATTAGTGTTATAAGTGATTTATGAAATCCAAAGTTATTTAGCTTCGTTAAAATTATTCCGTGATCGATGCGATCAAATGCTTTAGCAAAGTCGGTGTATATTACATCTACCTGGCCATGGTTATCGAGTGTATTAGCCACATATTGGGAGAAAATTGCTAAATTTGTTATGGTGGAGCGTCCCTCCATAAAACCATGTTGGTGTGGCGAGATTAAATTTTTTACCGCAGGATAAATATAACTATAGAGTGATATCTCAAAGAGTTTTGCAAAATTACAAAGAATAGAAAGAGGTCTATAATTAGTTAATTTGGAGGGATCGCCAGATTTAAGTATCGGACATACTCTCGCAGTTTTCCAAATATCCGGAAACACGGAGGTTTTTAAAATGAGATTAAAAATAAAGAGTAAAGCAGTTATAAAGGCATATCTACAGTCTTTCACTAAAAAACTAGGGATTTGATCGTGACCTGACGTCATTTTATTTTTCAATTTATTGGTGGAATTCAGTAAGTCCTTTTCGGTAAATTCACGTATATTAAAGACATCTATATTATTAAAACAATTTAATTCAGCAAAGTTATTAGGGCTGGTTGATGTTGAGTAAACGCTACTAAAGTAATCGCTGAATCCATCAACAACAGGTTGAGGACCATCAAAAACTACATCGTCATTAACTACTTTACCTGGTATTCTAGATTGTTGTTTTTTTGTGTGAATATAATTCCAGAAATACTTAGAATCATGTTTAACATTACTTTCAACTCTATTGAGGTATAATTTATATGCTACTTGGATGTCTGATTTAACTAACGATCTTAGCTGTTTAAACTTCTCCAAATGTATATCTAGTTTTGTTTGTTTGTGTTTTTTACGGTAGTAATTTTTTAATTTGATATTGTTGATTATTGCAGGGGTATACCAGGATGGATATTTACGTTTATAGCTAATAAAAGTATAATATAGTATATCTTGATTTTTTGTGTATCTCTCTATTCACAGGCTCATAAAAAATAATTGACTTTAATATGAGTTCTAAATACATTATCTTTTAGTTCCAGGTAGTATTTCAATGCAGAAAAGGTTAGGAATAAATTTACCAGCATGTTGAAGTTAGACAAAAAAAACCCAAAAAAGGCTGCATATTCAACTTTTTGATGATATTTTTTTATGCATTTTTTTAACTATTCAATGATTAGAAATAATAGTCATATGATATAACTCAAAAAAAATTCAGCTAAATTTTCAAGATGTTTGGATATTTTTTTATTTTTAGGAAACAATAAAGAATTAGCCAAATTTTGGCCAATTCTTTAACATGCTGGTAAATTTGTAAATGTGAATATTTCTATTCCTAACTTGTTCTGCATAGAAGGACTACCTTGAACTTAAAGATAATGCACTTATAATTTATATTAAAGTCAGTTATCTTTTATGGGCCTGTGAAGAGTTAAAAACGTAAAAAATCAAGAGGTAACTATATTATGTTGTTATTTTTATTTACTAATATATATCAAAAGCCATCAAAAATGGAAACACAAGAGAGTATTTTACATCCCCTTTAAAACCCATTTTGATTTTTCTTCTTAACTTGTTTGGTTTTCGAGCAATTAAATTTTCCTATAGGCCGCGCGCAAAAAATTTCACATAAACGAAAATTCGTACGCATTAAAAATACAAATTTTACAATTTTTTTCAATATCGATTTTCTCGAAAATGGCATATACAAGAAAATTACAAGAACACTTCTTCTTAGGAAATTAGTCCAACTTTCTTTTTTTACGTTGAGCATTTTTTTTGATATTTTCAACGGCTAACGAGTTATTAGTAAAATAAGGCTTTATTCTCGGAAGGGGTGGTTTTTTTGGGGAGTTGCGCGGCACCCCCAGAACTGATTTTTGTGGTTTTGTGATGTATAATCCCTCCACTAACAGTAACTGAAGGAAAATCTCAGATAACATTTTTTTAAACAATCAAGTATTCAAGAACCAACCTCTGTCTGATCCGTTTGGCGCAGAGGTTTTTCATTAAAAATTTTTAAGTATTTTTCAGTGGCAAAAAACCTGACAAAAAGTAAAAAAACAACATTTTTTGTTATGGAAATCTTTATAATTATTGGACTAATACTGTTGAGGGCTAAAATACTTTGTTTTATGTAAGAGAGCAATTCTATGGACGCCTTTGAGCATACCGATGGAATAGCTAATTATCTATAATTTGTAATAAATATAAATTTCATCTATACCTGGAAATATTCTCATAGTATTAATTTATTCTATCGATGGAAGGCAGACACTTCCATCAGTTAGGACCAGAGTTGAGTCCTCTGTGTATAATAGAATCATAGTACTTTTTCCCCATTGTGTATTTTGTTATTAAAATGACTACATACGAGCAATCATGTTGCCCCATGTACCCAGCCAAGTACTTTATTAACCTCTTATATTACATCATTATCCAGCCCTCACCGAAACATAATGCAATCCTGTTGACGTATGAATAAGATAGTATCTGTTAATGGAAGGGCATTGTATCAGAAATGGCTGGTTTCAAACACTGAAACCCCCTTCTCCGAGCACTACAGATGCTAATGTGTTAATTGAAGAATAATTAATTGAATCAAATGCCGGTTGGACGCTTCGGCTCGTTCTTAATTCAATTAAACGTGTCGGCGACTTGGTGAGCTACAACTGGACGCTACTGACTGTTTTGTAACGACCCTAAATATCTTAATTAAGTGATTTCCATGTAGTTAGTTGATGTCTGAAAGTGAAGACTGGACGTCTCCAACCAGTGCCGTGGAAAAAGGGCAAGAAAGTATAATTCTGTTAAAGAGGTGTATCCGTCATCTGCACTATTATACTCTTCGCAAATTAAAAAACAAATAGCATATTTAATTTGAATGGCATATTTCTAAAACCGAAAATATTAGTCGTAGAGTGATATACATTGTGAACCTAAAGAAACGCACAAAGTTCATATCTTTGGTACGTCATTTTTCAAAAAAATCCTCGAACATGTCGATTTTAGTTTTATAAAAGCTACATTTTGTCACTATACCAAAATTTATGACGTCATTGGTTTTTGAGTTATGACGCCATCATAATTTTTTTTAAAGAATATATTTCAATACAATTAAAAGCAAACAAATAACAATTCACATAGAGTATATAGGCTCCAATACTAGTTAGCTAATAGATAGGTGAAGACCTGTTTTTTTATGTCAATGTCAAATATAATTATTTCATACTTATTCATAGAAATTGTCTTGTTTTGCACGAAACATCTTTATGAGTGGCTTTGTGCCTTTCTGATGAGCTCCAGAATAAGCGCGAAAAACGTTTCAAAGGCTAAGCATTTCCAAAACAGAATGATAGATTTCATGAAGATGTAATCCATTACAATGAAAAATTTTTAAGTCAAGGTAGATAAATGTTTAAGATAAGGTCGGTAAATACATTCATTTTAGGCCTATGTTCTCATTTTTAACTGAATTTTCATGACCGTAGAGGGTTATGTAGATACTAATTTAATCTGCATGGCCGTAGGGGACTGTGTGGATGCTAGTTGTTGAATGAGAATTTTCTAATAAGAAATTATAAAATATAATTAAATGCAAATGCAAATTCCCTGCAGTGTAAGAGTACTGTAAGACAGAATTGAGGAAATTAATATATTACTAACTGTCACAATAATGTTAATTTTAATCTTAAATTATCCTGTTCAACAAAACCAAAAAAACAACTAAAGACAAAAACACTTACCAAAAAACTTTAGAAACTTTCACATACACGTGTTTCGGTATCCTACACCAAGGATACACTCTTCAGTGCTACTTCTTTCAAAGCTTAAAATGGACTGAATAGTCACTTACTAGGTAACACGTATTTATGCAATAATTATTTATGGTTCTAACGAACAGGATAATCCAAAATAGATTTCGGAAAATTACCAATACAGGTATAATCATAAAACATAATTCAATGCAAATGCAAATTCCCTACAATGTAAGAGTACTGTGAAATAGAATTGAGAAACTAGTAAAAAATATTCGTAATTATTTCAAACTCTTACTAAAGACTTATCATAGATAAGTACAGAAACATGTATCTTTCTAAACAAAATTAACATTATTGTGACAGTTACGCTGAATGTAATGTGCATATTTCTTTCTTTTAATTCAATGTTGTTCGTGGCATATAGACAGCAAAGTATTTTGTTTAGAAAGATATACAGACTGTCTATTTTACGAGGGCCACTCCAAATATCTCGCTTAATATCTATTGTAGAAGAATACAGTTTTAGAAACAGTTATCCCATTTTTTGTGAGCTATATTTCAGTAAAAAGAAATTTGAAATCCATAGCCTACTTTATGAAATATATTACAAAAACCTGAAAAATAGGAAAACCACAAACGGTTATAGCTTCCTTATTTGAGGAGATACGAAAAAAGTTAAAGAAACGAAAGTTGACGGCAAAGACAATAAGAATAATAACGTGTAACAAAAAAATCGAAAAATGCAGTTGGCTTTGACATCCGCTATTGTGCAAAAATGAAAAATACATATCTCAAAGTAGGCCATGACGCCATTAATTCCGTTATTTTTTTCTCATTCCAACGATATAAAACATGTCACAGAAATTTTAACTGATAGTGTCAATATTTAATATTTTACGAATACCACAATTCATATAATTGAATCGTAACAATCCGCTGTGCCATAATTAGTGAAAAACAATGTATACAGTTATTAATAAATTTGACAGATTGTCACTGTTGTATGTTATATGTTGCGTTGTCGAGTTCTAAGACAAAATTTATATCAGTAATTATGGTGTACACCAATAATAACAAATTCGATATGACTAGCATTTATTGTCAGTGCAATTTTGACGCTGAGATGGCAGATGGCAGATTTCCAGATGCTCCGCAGCCAAATAGAACTATGTTTAGGAGGTTGTGAAAAAGTGAATAGAGTAATGAATTATGTTAACCAAAATGAGGAAACCTCTTTGAGACAAATTCAGAGAAACTGTCGCATAAAAAAAGACAGTGCAAGAAAAATATTGAAAAAAAACGGATTTCGATGCTACAAAATGAGGAAAGTTCAACATTTAAATGAGGGAGATAAGCCAAGGAGAGTAAGATTTTGTAGATGGTTATTAAATAAGAAAAGGAATGACGCGCTGATATGTAGCAAAATTCTTTGGTCGGATGAATCAAATTTTTCTAATAATGGATTTTTTAATAGAAATATGCATTATAAGTGGACACGAGAAAATACACATAGGTGCAGAGAGACTGCTTTCCAAGAAGGATTTTCTACGAATGTTTGGTTGGGTCTTTTAGGGACTAAAGTAATTGGACCTTATTTTTATGATGGCAAATTAACCGCTCGTAGATACCTTAATTTGCTGCAAAACGAATTTCAAGATTTTCTTTATGAATTAACAGTGGCAGAAAGATTAAATTATTCATATTTTCAACAAGATGGGGCTCCACCTCACACTGCTGTAATATGTACAAATTATTTAAATCAAGTTATGCCAGATAGCTGGATAGGCACCTATGGACCCATTCTATGGCCAGCTCGATCACCAGATATTACTCCCTTGGATTTTTTCGTCTGGGGTTACATTAAAGACAAGGTATTTCAAACTGCCCCTGAAAATATTGAGGACATCAAAACCAGAATTCGAAACGCATGTGAGGCAATTACTCCTGAAATGCTCCAAAATGTAATGCGTGACGTGTCTCGTAGAGCACGTTTATGTGTCAGAATGCATGGTTCACAATTTGAGCATTTGTAGTTAGAAAAATAAATACACACAATTTCTTTTCAATATAGTAGTAGGTAGTACTGTTATACATAGTTTTTCGTTTTTTTCTTTAGATGTTCGTTTTGTACTTGTATTTTTATTTATGAGATATTTATTGGTTTGTATTAAATTGTAATAAATAATTACGGAATTAAAATTATTATAAAGTGAATTTTTACTATTATGGCACAGCTGATTGTTACGATTCAATTATATGAATTGTGGTATTCGTAAAATATTAAATATTGACACTATCGGCTAAAATTTCTGTGACATGTTTTATATCGTTGGAATGAGAAAAAAATAACGGAATTAATGGCGTCATGGCCTACTTTGAGATATGTATTTTTCAGTTTTGCACAATAGCGTATGTCAAAGCCAACTGCATTTTTTGATTTTTTTGTTACACGTTATTATTCTTATTGTCTTTGCCGTCAACTTTCATTCCTTTAACTTTTTTCGTATCTCCTCAAATAAGGAAGCTATAACCGTTTGTGGTTTTCCTATTTTTCAGGTTTTTGTAATATATCTCATAAAGTAGGCTATGGATTTCAAATTTCTTTTTACTGAAATATAGATCACAAAAAATGGGATAACTGTTTCTAAAACTTTATTCTTCTACAATAGATATTAAGCGAGATATTTGGTGTGGCCCTCGTAAAATAGACAGTCTGTATGTTTCGGTACTTATCTATGATAAGTCTTTAGTAAGATTGAAATAATTACGAGTATTTTTTGCTAGTAATATATTCATTTCCTCAAAAAATTACACAAATTCATTTTAGAATTTTAATTTGCTAGCATAACCAGAATTCAGATGTTTCAATAGATCTACATAAGACCAGCCAAGTTCGCCCTTGGGTGGCAGGATGCGTGGCCGGAAGATAATAAGCGTTTTCTTGTTTCTTTTTTTATTTTACTTATCTGCCCGAGAGGCAAGTTTTCCGCAGTATAGCAGTTCGACCTTAATCAATTAGTTGAATATCACTAATTTTAATTAATTTTGAAGATGATGAGCGACCGGAAGGTATTAACCGATTTCTCATTTCTTTATTTCATTTGACTTGTCAGTTTTTCGCGATATACCGAATAAAAAAACATTTTTTCGGCCCACCCTGTCATGCAGGGTGCACCAATAAAAATTCCCAGGCATAATATTGCGGAAAATAATATAAATATTTAAGTTCTGCAAAAGCCAATTGCTAAAACCCAGATAGCACAAAAACGTCTTTAAGAAGTCTTAAAGACGTCTTCCTTAGACATTCACGACGTCTTAAAGACGTCCATGTACGCCTTACAGACGTCTGGAAGACGTCTTATTTAGGTCTTATGTTACATATCACGACGTCTTTCAGACGTCTTTATAAGGTCTGTTGTTGGTCTGAAATAGACCTAAAACAGACCTAAAATAGACGAAAAATATACATTTGTACAATTTTGTTTGTGGTTTCAGAGGTTTTCCCTTATTTATATTTGTATATGTACAATTTTTTTATGGTTTCAGAGGTTTTCTCTTATTTATATTATGCAAATTTATTATTACATGTATTAAAAAATAGTTTTTATTAATGTAAGTAGGTACATTGCTCTACAAAGTGTGTTAATTTTTTATTTATTACAATTTTATATTTACGTAAATCAGCTTTTTTAATTAAAAAAAATAGTTTCGGCCCGGATGGCCAACAAGTGTTCAGCGGTTCACGTTCTTTTTATTGTTCGTAACAATTTGTCTGCAGCAAGTGATGGGCGATGACAAGTCTCCCTGGATCCAGTTTGAGAGAACGGCTTCCACACTTTTGTCGTCAATAAATAATACGAAAGTCCACGTCTTTGCGTCCATACTAAATAAATAGAATGTGAGTGTACAAGTCTATATAAATAGTATAGTATAAACATACCTTATTATAACTGCAACAACGAAACTATAAAACTCCGAATTAACAATAACAGGCCTGAATAATAATGTAACTGAGACACGCACACAAAATAGGAGTGGTAATGGAATGAACAATGAATAAATACAATAAATAGTAATAACAATACTATATTATAACAATAATAACTGCTGTCTTGTCTCTGGATGACTGGCAACTCACAGCATCAATTGCAGAATTGACAGATGACATTATAGCTGCTTTCGTTCAGAAGAGTGATTCGTAATCATAGGGAACCTGTTCATGTGTTGTCTCTGTCCTTACCATGCAATTTTGTATCATATATTTCTGTTCATTGATATCCTGTTTATTATGTTCACTGTAAACGAAAGCAGCTTATATTTGCACACTTAAATGTGTTTGGAATTTTAGTAGTGGGTAATAACAATAAGGAATGTTCAAAAAGCCCGGTTAGCTGTTTATTCAAAGAAATATATAGTATATATAGAAAAATAGTATTCTGATGAAATGATTAGTTCTGATGAAATGTATAGTATCAACTAAACCATTAACAATTTACTTAAACATATAACTCAATGAAAAAATTGGTATACTTTATTTTTTTCCAAGTTTAGAAATAAACAACATATTTTACAGAAGGCCAAATATGACAAAGGACATTGTAAAATAGAAAATATATTTTCGGTTAATATTTTTTGTTGATTTCTATAAAAATAAACAACATATTTTACAAGATTAACCTGCTAAATTAAAGTAAACAAAAGCATCATGAAATACAAACGATTTTGTTGAAAAATATTTTTTTAGATCATATATTATATACACTCTATTGTTGACGTCGTTACTACGACGTCTTAAAGATGTCTAAGGAAAGACGTCTTAAAGTCGTTTAAGGTAAGACGTCTTTAAGACATCTTTATAAGGACTTAAGACGTTCAGACCAAAATAAGACATAATAAAGACGTCTTTAAGACGTCTTGTGCTATCTGGGAATATGTAAATGGCTTCAATTTTGGATGCAAATCCCTTTTTAATATGTCAAGATGTAGATGGCGCTGTGCCGCTAAGATATTTTTCGATGACAGATACTTTGAAATGGACGTAATTAAAAAAAAATCGTAGTTGTCCAATCCTGCCATAATGACATAAACTTCAAATAGATTAGTAAATACCAAATCTCTCAAAATAAACAAAAAGTGAGGTTATATATGTTTACATTGTTTAGGTACGTCACTTAACGTCAAGAAAGTGTAATGCATAATGGTTTCAAAAACTCAAAACTTGTCAAAACGTTAATACCAGAGCTAACATGCATACTCAGTATAACGTTTTACGTTTACCGTATTAGCAAATTTAAGTGGCCTAAAATCTCCCTAACACCTTAAATCGTTTCAGGGTGCGCAAAATAAAGTTACGGACAGATCGACAGACATAAATTTTCCTTTGTTCAAGTTTGAAATCTTCACGTTTCAGGCATTCTAACCTATTTCAGCAAAAGACAAAATGTTTTTACGATTACTATACTTACACCCCACTGTGTGGATGTGGAAGTAATATTATTTCCTTAGAATTGAAAGCATATTTTAGTTCTCCAGACCAAAACGCCTTCACTTTCACCCAGCTTAAAGCCTAGCCTTGTCACCGCGCCTCTCAAAAAGTAAAAGCTCTTCCATGCTATTCTAATAATAAATAGTCCTCAGTCTCCTCGAATAAAATCAACTTTATTCAAAAAGCAAACAAGACTTGTAAGGCCTAAAAACATATTGGCGGTGGCGGAAGGAGCAAATCTGATTTTTGCTCGCAAGTTGGCGTGTTGCTTTACGCTACATTTGCGGAGTCTCCTTTTATTTATCGCAGGTGCCTTCTTTATTTCCTTTCATATATATAAGGAATAAAAGTTGACGGCGCTGTGAAGCTTCATCTATCTAATAGTGCCATTATGTAATGGGTTGTCGTTTGATGGTAATTCACGAGAAAAGTTTCATTAGTGCTAAGCGCATTGACTGTCGCTTGTACAGGGACTAAGAATGAAGAAACCGTACCTTAATATGTCACAAAGAAACAATTTTAAGTAAAATTTTAGAATGGGCGGCCTAGGTTTTGAACTACGGTTTTTGAGAAAAACGAGGATTTCCACAAAAACTTTTGTAATGAGTTTGTTTTATTGTATAAGTATATTATTTTATATACCTGTCGATTTCGTGTTATTGATCGACAATTGTGATAAACAATGTTTTTGTTGTTAGTTTGTTAACTTATTAAATTTCGGCCAAAGTTAAAAAAAAGATTTTTACGGAATTTGATGGAAAATAACTTTTTACCATTGGTAATTTTTAAAAATATGACTGATGTTTTCCAAAAAGGAGGAAGGGGAAATCAAAATTGTTAAGAAAAAATGTGAAAAAATTCAGGAAAGTTTATTTTCCGAATACAAATCTTTTTTCCTTATCGTCTTTTCCAAGAAATGCAAATCTGCAAAGTTCTCTCAGAAATATCTATGAAAGTAGGAAACATTTTGAGAGGGACAATCATTAATAAAAAATATTGTTAAAAATATGAAAAAATCAGACAAGGAGCACAAAATTAATATTTTCCAAGCTTTGAAGATTTGATTTTCAAAAAAATAAAAACAGTAATTTCTTCCTCTAAAAACGTAGAAAACAGCCTATTTTTCACAAGAAAATTATATCAATTTTCGACCTGTTTATTTCTGCATACCAAATAGGAAAAGTACGTTCTATCTAGTTGGGGTGAAGAAAGGATATTCTTGACTCCTTATGCTTTTTAACAAAGCTTTTTGAAATTGAGATATTCATTTGAAATTTGATACACCTATGTATTATAACGCCATCTGGAACTAGATTATATTTTGAGATGATTCCATTGAAGGGTTGGGGATTAAATCGTGTTAAATAAGGTTAAATAGGGGAAAATAGGTGAAGCAAGCTGGTATGAGTACAGAAACTTGAAATTCGGTGTTTGTACTAGAAACCAAGATCTCAGATTTTTTTATAATATTTTTCATCCCCCAATACCCCTACACCGTTATTAAAGGGGTTGATAAAATAAAATTGAGACATTCACTTGAAATTTAGTACACGTATGTATTATAAAGACATCTGGAAATAGATTACATTTTGAGATGATTCCGTTGAAGGGTTGTGGGTTAAATAGGGGTAGATAGGGGAAAATAAGTAAAGCAAGCTGGTAAGGGTACAGAAATTTGGGATTTGGTGTATATGCTAGAAGCGAAGGCCTCATGTTTTTTTTATAATATTTTCCATCCCCCCACCGCCCTCTCTGTTATTAAAAGAGTTGATGAAGCTAAATTTAGATTTTCACTTGAAGTTCGGTACATGTATGTGTCATAACGATATCTGAAACTGGATTAAATTTTGACATGTTTGCGTTAAAGCAGTGGGACTAAGTAGAGGTAAATAGGGGCAAATAAGTAAGGCATGCTGGTAAGTGTACGGAAACTTGAAATTCGGTATATGTCCTGGAGGCCAAGGCCTCAGTTTTCTTAATAATATTTTTCAACCCCCCTACCACAATTACTCCATTATTAAAGGGGTTGACAAAATAAAATTGAGATATTCACTTGAAATTTGATAGACGTATGTATTATAACGACATTCGGAATTAGATTATATTTTGGGATGATTCTGTTGTGGGGTTGTGGGGTTGAATAGGAGTCAATAGGGGAAAATAGATTCTTTATTAATTCCAAAGCCAATTACAGAAACTGGATAGAATATGTCAAAAATTGTAAATTACACAAACATACAAAGTAATGTATAACAAATATAAACAGCACAGTATAAACCAGTTGGTCGAAATAAATAAATGATAATACGATATTACAATGTATATGATGTATACAACTAAACGAGTTAAAATTACATACAAAAGTATTCATCCATTCTATAAAAACATTTATCAGCCAAATATGTTTTTAACCGTTTCTTAAATTCAAAAAAGGTACTACTTTCTTTGATGTCAAGAGGTAAATTATTGTAAGCCTTAAGCCCAAGACTATTAGGGGAATTAGATGTTACATTTAATCTTCGAAATGGTATATGAAAGGAATTTTTTTGCCTAGTATTAATAGCGTGCACATTTTTGTTATACAAAAATCTATCCTTATTTTTGAATATAAGTAAAATAAGTAAATCAAGCTGGTAAGAGTACAGAAATTTGCAATTTGGTGTATATACTAGATACCGAGGCCTTAAATTTCTTTCTAATATTTTTCAAACCCCAACATCTTCACTCCATTATTAATGGGATTGTTAATATAAAATTGAGATATTCACTTGAAAGTTAGTACCACATCTGATTGAGATGAATCTGGATGTGGAAGTAGTGATTCCTTAGGCAGCGGTTTTTTAAATAGTTTTTGTAGTATAGGTATAACAGAAATTTGGTTTGTATGATCTACAAGTTTCGAATGCCTCTCGATAGTCCCAGGATCCCAATGGACCCCGCGCTTTAATAATGGAAAGTGGCTTTTGGCCAATTTTTTTTAAATTTTAGTATGCTACTCTCTGAACCCTTACAGATAAAAGTCTCGTTGGGCACATTGCTCTAACTATATTTCCGTGACTTCTGGAACCTCTGGAACTCATTTGTGATTTTTGGAATTGACATACTACGAAAGCTTTTCATTTAATATCATTGACAAAAGGACAGAAAGCAACGGACCTAAGTTATTTCCTTGCGGAACATCAAATTTGGTCAAATAAGGTGCCCATAGAGTAATCATTTATATTGCTTTTTGGTATCTAAATATTAAGCAAAATTTTAAAACATTGATCGAATTATTAGAAATTTCATTAGTTTGTAAGTTTTAAAGAAAATATAATCTACTCTATCGAAAGCTTTTGCAAAATCTAAATAATTCATCCGTCGAGCCATAATTGTCTAGTGTAAAACTTAAATAATCTGCAAATATTGTTAAATGAGTAACTATTAACTTTTTTTTATTACAAAACCATGCTGATATTCGGCAATTTCATATTCTATGTGTGTACTTAATTTATTATAAATTATTTGTTCAAATACTTTTGCAATTGCTGACAGAACGTATATGGGTCTATAATTTTCAATATTTTACTTTGCACAGATCTAAACAAGTAGACAATATTTAAACATGTCGTGTCAGCATATTATACGAATTGGTATGATATGAAGTACGATCTGTAAGTACATTATTTCCGATGCCAGTTAGATTAAGAGAACTAAAAATACCAAATCACCATTACATTGGATTTATTATCGACCCACATCATTTAATCGATTTCTTCTCATCACCGATCGGCTACTTTAAAAAGGGTCAAGCACTAAATCTTATGGAAAAATGCTCCCTATCGAATTGGTCTGAAATTTTGATATATTGTGGTTCACGTGATGCTGATTAAATGTCTCAATGGGCACAAACCCCTGCTATGGTTAGTTTCGTCATTACAGTCACCCGAGGATTATATTATTATACTGTTATGCTTTACACTCCCCTATGATACGCCCATGCCTAATAGTGACTGGAAACTTGCAGATAGAGATAGAGTTTTCTAGAGTGTGGTTGGAGAAGATTCTCGATTGTATTCTTGTTGACCCTGGAGGCAATTTCAGAGTATGTAAGGCGTGATTACCGGCGGTAGAGGAGAAATTTTACAAAAGTGAAGATTACCAGCGAAAGTGAGGTTATAAATTCGAAGTGTAAATATAAACATTGTAAAAGTTACTTTAGAAGTATTTGTGTAATCAGTAAATTGTTAAATAGAGTGTTAGCGGTTTACCCTTTTTTAAAATTATTTAGAACTGATTTCTACAGGGTGTTTCCTAAAGAGGAGGAAATACGTAACATGTTATGCGAGACTATAATAAAAATGGTTTCGGTGTTTGAGTTTTACTAAATAGTTCCTTAAAAATGTAATATTAAGGTGTAATAAGAGCATATTCGAATTAGTGAACTGAAATAATAATAATAATAATAATAACTGAGTAATAATTGTACAGAGTGTTGAAAATTTTTTTATCGGTATTTTTTTATATCTCAGAAAGTACTTTAGATAGTATTTTCAATTTTGATATGCGCTAATAGAATATAAAACCACACGTTTGAGCTAGAAAAGCTATTTTATGGCTCCACCAGTGGCGTCCCTGTAAACATGTCCTCTGATATTTAAAAAAAAAGTGGTACGCCACTGACATCTTTTCATGTGCATATTTTTTCTGATTAGCCTGGTTAATTCTATATGAAAACTATTTCCAGCGATTTTCTCGTCAGACACACAGTTCTTGATTGAAACAATTAAATTCAAGTTAAAACTAATTATAATTAACTCACACTGATAATGATGTTTCATAAAAATTGTTGGAAATGGTTACCTTCACTTAATGGACATGCTTCCGCCCCTGTTCGCATAGAATTGCGCACCCGTTCAATCACTCCCGTATTCCGTGTTAACCCGGTCAAAATAGCTCAAAAAAAACCGCTGCCTAAGAAATCACTACTTCCACATCCAGATTCTTCATCCAAATCACTTTATAGGAAACATCTTGACTATATTTGCATTCTAGTATGTGGAAATTATTGGTCATAGAATTTTAATATTTGGGGCAGATGTCATAGAAAAGTTTGAGGAGTTGGTTTCTATCATGTACGTTAAAAATGAAGTTTCTAGTTTACCGTACTTATTTTCCACTATTCACAACCTACCACCTCCCACCCCTTCAATGCAGTCATCTCAATCAGATGTCACTACAATACATACGTGTACTAACTTTCAAGTGAATATCTCAATTTGATGTTATCAATCCCATTAATAATGAAGCGGAGGTGGTGGAGTTTGAAAAATATTAAAAAGAAATCTGAGGCCTTGGTTTCTAGTATATACCGAATCCCACATTTCTGTACTCTTACCAGCTTGATTTACTTATTGTTAACCCCAACCCTTCTACGGAATCATCGCAAAATATAATCTAGTTCTAGATGTCGTTATAATACATACGTCTACCAAATTACAAGTGAATATCTCAATTTTATTTTATCAACCCCTCTAATAATGTAGCAAGGGTAGTGGAAGGGTTGAAAAATATTATTAAAAAATCTGAGGCCTTAGCTTCTAGGACATACACCGAATTTCAAGTTGCAGTATTCTTACCAGCTTGCTTTACTTATTTTTCCCTATTTACCTCTACTTACCCCCATTCCTTCAATGCAATCATGTCAAAATGTAATCCAGTTTTAGATATAGTTATAATACATAAATGTACCAAATTTCAAGTGCAAATATAAATTTAATTTTATCAACTCTTTTAATAAGGGAGTGGGGGTGGTGGGGAGATGGAAAATACTAATAAAAAAACTTGAGACCTTCGTTTCTAGTATATACACCAAATCCCAAATTTCTGTACTTTTACTAACTTGCTTTACTTATTTTCCCCTATTTAACCCCCACCCTTCAACGGAATCATCTCAAAGTATAATCTAGTTCCAGATGTCGCTATAATACATACTTGTACCAAATTTCAAGTGAATATCTCAATTTTATTTTATCAACCCTTTTAATAAGGGAGTGGGGGTGGTGGGGGTTGAAAAATATTATAAAAAAATCTGATGCTTTGGCTTCTAGTACATACACCGAATTTCAAGTTTCTGTAGTATTACCAGCTTGCTTTATTTATTTTCCCCTATTTAACCCCCAACCCTTCAACGGAATCATCTCAAAATATAATCTAGTTCCTGATGTCGTTATAATACATATGCGTACTAAATTTCATGTGAATATCTCAATTTCATTTTATCAACCCCTTGAATAATGGAGTAGGGGTGGTGGGGGGGCTGAAATATATTAAAAAATCTGAGGCCTTGGCTTCTAGTACATATACCGAATTTCAAGTTTCTGTACTCATACCAGCTTGTTTTACTTATTTCCCCCTATCTATCACTAAATAACCCCCAACCCTTCAACGGAATCATCTCAAAGTATAATCTAGTTTCAGATGTCTTTATAATTCATACGTGTACCAAATTTCAAATGAATATCTCAATAAATTGATTGAAGGAGCCGTTACTCTGTGGTAGTTAATCATTTTGCACAAATAACTAAATAAAACACACTACTATGTTTTCTACCACTATGTATTTATAAAAATTGCGACTGCAGTTTCGACTTACAAAGCCATTGTCAAGCAGTGAATCAAAAATGACTGATTTACAATTATACAGAAATGTAATATATAGACAATATTGGTTGGATAGATAGGTACAATAAGAGGCTTAGGCAGGTAGAATAATAAACTTAATTATGAATATTCAATTATGGGTCTGCCGGCTGTAAATAAAGGTGAATATATCAGATCTAATTGATCATTTAACAAATTATAATCCTTGACATTATTGTGTTTATGAATTTCCAGAGATTCTAAAACGTTTAATTTAAAGCCTTTTGTTGAGAAATGTAAAATTTCAATGTCGTTTAATTCTGGAAAACTATGGTTGTTTTCGAGGCAGTGGTTCGCGAAAGATGAATCAGTTTTCTGTAACCTATATGATCTAAGATGTTCTTGATACCGTATTTTGAAATTTCTACCGCTTTGCCCTATATAGATACTATTACACTCTGTACATTTTAACTTATAAACTCCAGATTTGTTAAATTTACGTGTTGGGTCTTTTGCATTGTATAATATGTTTGATAATAGCTTTTAAATCACAGAGTAAATTATCGTTTTAGAATCTCTGGAAATTCATAAACACAATAATGTCAAGGATTATAATTTGTTAAATGATCAATTAGATCTGATATATTCACCTTTATTTACAGCCGGCAGACCCATAATTGAATATTCATAATTAAGTTTATTATTCTACCTGCCTAAGCCTCTTATTGTACCTATCTATCCAACCAATATTGTCTATATATTACATTTCTGTATAATTGTAAATCAGTCATTTTTGATTCACTGCTTGACAATGGCTTTGTAAGTCGAAACTGCAGTCGCAATTTTTATAAATACATAGTGGTAGAAAACATAGTAGTGTGTTTTATTTGAATATCTCAATTTTATTTTATCAACCCTTTTAATAATGAAGTGGGGGTTGAAAAATATTATAAAAAAAATCTGACGCTTTGGCTTCTAGTACATACACCGAATTTCAAGTTTCTGTACTCTTACCAACTTATTTTACTTATATTCCCATATTTACCCCAAATTAACCCCCAACCCTTCAACGGAATCATCTCAAAATATAATCTAATTCCAGACGTCGTTATAATACATACGTGTACGAAATTTCAAATGAATATCTCAACTTTAATTTATCAACCCCATTAATGGGGTTGGGGTAGTGGGGGGTTGAAAAATATTATAAAAAAATATGAGTCCTTAACTTCTAGTACATACACCGAATTTCAAGTTACTCTATTCTTACAAGCTTGCTTTACTTATTTTCCCCTATTTACCCCTATTTAACCCCCAACCCTTCACCGTATATCCTCAAAAAACAATCCAGTTCCACATCTCGTTATGATATATACGTGTACAAAATTTCAAGTCAATATCTTAAACCGTTCCGGAGAAAACGTGCGGACAAAAAAAAATTACAGACAGACAGACAGACAGACAGACAGACAGACCGACAGACCGACAGACAGAAAAATTTTTTTCGCTCAAATTTAAAATCTCGACGTTTCATGACATTCTAAACCTATTTCACGAATAAAAAATGTTGAAAATTTTTTTGCTATTACTATACTTCCAATCCACTACGTGGATGTGGAAGTAATAGGGGTAAGCTTACAATAATTTGCATAGAGCTGAAAATTGGAACGAATATTGGGAACACCATAAATGAGATGTGAAAGTCCCCATAGATCCCACATCTGCAAAAGAATTTATTCAAGGTCAAAGTTGTAGGTCTCTTGCATTTTTTAGTCAAACGGTAATTTTTATCATAAACATAGGCCAGGCAACAATTATTGTAGATCATGCAATTATCCATAAAAATTGTTCTTACACTTTTTTTCATAAGAATAACCATTTCTGAGATATAGCGATTCAAAAAGTTGAAAAAGTTGTGTTCTCCATAATATGCAGACGTTTCCACGCCACCTGTGAGGTAGCGTACTTGGCGCGTTTTTTTAACGTGGTTTCCTCGGTAGGCCTATTCCACGATCCATTGTGGTCCTGTTTAATTAAATAATATTGTATTAAATAAAAAATGGTACTATTGGAAGTGATGTGAATTGTGAGTAATTGGGGAAAACTATTCGTCTGATTGATAATAATTATCTAATGGAACTTCAAGCGTAATGGCCTCTTCTTCTTCTTCTCTTTCTTCTTCTTCCTACTGGATACAAGTAAATTGTTCTAACAGTGATGCATCAGATGCCTCCTCGCTGATACCGTAGGAATCCTTTTCTGATGGCGATTCAACATTGGAGCACGACTGGCCTTGACAACTGGTATATGCTACTGAACAAAACAATCCAACTTTCTTGCAGCCGCACTTAGCACTACACCCCTTTCTGCAATGGCAAAAAATTGTATTGAGGAGTATTTCCGGTGCAGGTGGGAGTAAAGTCTGGATTGGTTCCAATGTATTGTCATTTAACTTCCAACCCCAGTCTTCTGGGTTCAGTTGAACTTGATAATATTCCCGAAATGGATGTTGATGAGTAGAAGCAGAGGTTGGGGGAAGACAAGCTAATTGCACTCGTTTATTGTTCTGAGTATTTTTTACAAAAGATAAGTATCGAAACTTATCTAAGCAGGTAATTTTTTTGGAGCTCCATATACAGAAAGAAGGAAGAGCATTCCGTTGGTGATTACAGCTTGTTGAGTAGAGCTACTCTCTTTAAAACTTTAGCATTTATTAAGTCTTGTTTTTCAAACAATTTAAAAACCACTATTTTGCTCATCCTGAAAATTACTGATGTCGTATCGCAGCCAATTATTGCGTGTAAAATTAGTATGTGATTTTGGCATTTTGAAAAAGCAGATAAACTTCTGGATGAATATATTTCCGATCGTTCCTAGGTTTTAAAGAATAAATAATTGTTTCGGTTGGAGTTCGAACAGTAATACCAATAAATCAACATCTTCATCAACAACATTAGTTGCATTTGTTGAATTTAATTGTTCTATTGTTATTCTAATTATCAGGATATCAGCGTCATTATCAGCTTGTTTAACAAAAATATTTTCAGTAGTAAATGGGAGGGACTGGGTTTCTTTTGTGTTTATATTCTCAGAATCGTACAATTTGTACGTATAAGTTATACAGACCAATATTTTTACTTATATTGCGGGTCCAGTGATGTATATAGGCGACATACTCGTGCACTATGGAGAACACAACTTTTTCAACTTTTTGAATAGCTATATCTCAGATATTGTGATTCTTAGGAAAAAAGGTGTAAGAATAATTTTTATAGATAATTGCACGATCTACAATTTTTATCTCACCTATTTTTATGATAAAACTTACCGTTTGGCTAAAAAATGCAAAAAAACCCGTATTTGTGAACTTTGAATAAAATTTTTTGCAGATGTGGGATCGATGGAGACTTTTCAAATTTCATTTATAATGGTGTTCCCAACATTCGTACCAATTTTCAGCTCTATACGAATTATTGTAACGAATGTCTATTTTGATCGGGTTTTGCTGCTTCCCACGAGGCAACTATTCTAAAGCGTTAATGGTAGTTTTATATACCAGAGTCTTAAGATGACCCGCACAAAGAGGAATCCAGACTATTAAGATCAGGGAATGTCCATTGCGACCACATACGTAATGCATTGTCGTTATTTTCGCATTCCTATAATTCTTCATATTTACTGAAATATTCGAATAAAAACAACGAACAAATAAAATAAATTCAATGAAACACTAAAAATCGAAGAAAAAATACGATGAGATAGTCTTGAACAACTTGTTTTTATCATGATGTTTTTAAACACGCCATTTATTCCAGGATAAGTAGACTCAAAAATTATTATTATTAGTCAATAAGGTCAGTTGGGGTATCTGGGCCCAGGGAGAAACTGGGCCATGGTTTTTTTCCGTAGAATTTGTGGGGGTAATTTCACTTCAAGCAGTTGGCAGCACTGAAGGACAATGTCATCTCACTACAACAATTAGTCTCATGTTTCTGAGTGTTGTTGCTTTCATGTAGCAATTTTTTAAATTTTGTAGTGCAAAATTTTCATTGCAACGTGATGTAAGCTTGATTTTTATGAAATACTACAGGTTTACTGTATATATTATCAACGTCACAGTTAATTTAGCATAAATTAGAAGCATGATATATCCCTAAAATGTTATTGCAAGCATATATTCTGCGTTAGGTCATAAGCTTGAGTGGGTGGCCCAGTTACCCCCACAATTTTTCAAAAATGGGGTAAGTGGGCCAGTTAATTGGGGCATCTGAGCACGGCTGGGACCAAGTTACCCCAAGCACATTAAGTATGTTGTTTTTGTTTTTATTTATTAGGTAGATGTAGACCACTGTACACAGTCACACAAAAAATAGCGATCTGAACCCGGGACCCGACATATTAATCCCTATGTATTTTGTTGAACACGAATCTGATGTCCGTTTAGCTCCATCACCCACCATTTTTTTGTAAATCGCAAAAATAGCCTAAGCAATCTTATTTCTTTAGATTATTTTCGCGATTTACAAAAAGTTGGTGGGTAACGGAGCTACCCACATTGGATTCGTGTTCAGCACGTCGAAATACATAGGATTACTATGTCAGGTCCCCGGTGTACATCACTTTTTTTTGTGGGCCTGTGTTATTTATGCTTACTTGAAATTGGATGTTTTTTACATTTAATTTTGCCCTTTTTAATTTAACAGAAGTTGTGTTATTCTTAAATTTGAATAAATTTCCACCTAATTGTTATGTAGTAGTTCTCTTACATCGTCAACAACTCGTGTGGTTTAAATGACTTGTTGTAATTTTTGTACGAAGTTTACATGTTTACCAACACGCCCACTTACCCCAGTTAAAATAACAATAGTTTGTATGAAACCAAGACCCGTATGGTCCAGTTGCTCCAATTTCTAGGGGTAACTGGACCCATCAGACTTTATATTATTTAATTATAATTATAAAGAAAATTAAATTTGACTCGGGATTTAAATATTATATGACTGTATATTGTATTATATATATAAAAAAATATTTTAGATATTAATATAACTTATTAGTGGTTCTCAGGCAAGTTCAAATCATGGACCAAAAATCCCAAGTGACCTTATTGCAAAATGAAGTACTTTGAATTTAATTGTTTCAGTCAAGAACTGTGCGCCTGACGGGAAAAACTCAAGAGACCGCTTTCACGTAGAATTGACCAGGCTAATCAGAAAAAATATCCACATAGAAAAATGATAGTGGCGTACCACTTTTTTGTTAGAAGATATCAGAGGACATGTTTGCAGGGACGCCACTGGTGGGGCTATAAAATAACTTTTCTAACTCGAACATTTTATTAACAAGACCAAAATTAAAAATAATATAAAAATAACGATTAAAAATAAAATTCAATAATTATTATTCACTTATTATTATTATTATTTCTTTTCACTATTTCGGATATGCTCTTGTTACGCCTTAAGATTACATGCTTAAAGAACTATTAAGTAAAACTCAAACACTTCCATTTTTATTAAAATCTCGTGTAGTACAAAAATTTAATTTTCGGGTGACTGTAGTGTCGAAATTAGCCATAGCAGAGGTTTGTGCCCATTAAGACATTTAATCAGAATCACGTGAACTACAATATACCAAAATTTCAGTCAATTTGATAGGGACCGCCTTTTCATAAGATTAGTGCGTAGTCCTTAGCGTAATTTCAAATTTTCATGATCCATTCATTTATTAGAAACGTTGAAACAAATAAAATTTATTTTCTACTCTGTGTTTTAGGCAAGTAGCTTTACAAAATACAACCCGAAAGAACGTTATAATTACGTTCCTTTAATACATTTAAGGAAGCTTGTTGCCTGCTATTTGACAAACTTTTGAACTTAAGAAATAAAAGTACCGTTAATTTTTGTACTGCAGTTGAAAAGCTTATTTTGTTTCTCCTCCAACGTATATTTAGGTTTTCTCATAAATTCTTTTACCACGTTCTACGTTTTGAACCAAATAAACAGATTCCGAATAAAACTAGGTATTTCCACAAAGAGCATTAATGAGGATCTTTCCTTAAAAATCTAGACAAATAATAGAAAAAGTCTATTAAGATTGTTTGCTAGGTCGTAAAAAGTGCAGTCAGAAGTCGAAAAGAGTTGGCAGTATACTTGGCTAGACATTATCTCGGAGGCAATCGAACTTTCTAAGAACAAAAACACTCTCCAGTAAAGTTGAATTAGACCTGTATAAGGAGAAAACTAGTTTCTAGAAATTAAGCCAGATGACTTTCCATTTTCTGCTGCTTCCTCCAAGCCGTATAAATATAATGAAGTTATTTGTGCTTAAAATTGAGAACGAAATGGATTTCTTTAGAAATGTCGTTTTAAAGCTGTTAATTTCTTATTTCGTACTTTAACAGTAATCGAATCGAAAATAATAATACCTCTTGGAACATTTGTCGCATCTGTAAAGAAGGAGGTGTATGTCCGATATACAGGGTGGTGCAATAGTGCGTCGAACTTAAGATCTACGATAGCTAGGAATTAAAACAAATATAAGTAAACGAGATAAAAAGTTTATAACCGGATGTTATTTTCAAATATACAGGGCGAGCCAAGAAAATATTACATGATCAAGTGCCTTTTTTTAAATGGAATGCTATGTATATCAGTACATGTTTTGAAGCCTCTTTCCAAACTCCGTTCACTCCTATATTATAATATATCATTTCCCAACCACTTGGATGTAATCAATTTTTTTGCTCGAATAATATCATGTACAGATGCATATTGAAAAAGTCACTAGTCGCAATTAGAGTTGGGTACAATTTAAGCTGACTTGTTTCATGGCCGCTAAAACGTCTGAACTAAGATTTTATTTGATAAGAAATGTAGTTCTCAAACAGTTCTTTCCTGTAAAAGCAATGATGTCGATAAATAATTATAAAAAAAGTAGGAAAGATGTTGTCATAAAATGTTAAGATTATTAATTTAGTAACTTCGTTATTTTAGTGGAATTCTGATTATACAGTGTCCGTCATAAAGTTGGCTACATATGGGAAAGAAATATATTACTGACATTTCTAAAAAGCTCTATTGGAGGTTCGTTTATGCATGTCCGACAACAAAAAAATTACATTTTGACACATGTCATGTGATCACCGGTTGTAAAAAATAGTTGACGGTGGTACCGAAAAATGGGTCAAATTGTTAAGATATCGGAAAATTTTATTAAGATAAAGTGCATAGAATACAACAAGGACCCACATGTTTCAATTTTGAAACAGATATGAGGAAAATAAAAAAGTGCAAATTTTACCCCTACAATTAATTACTATATTAAAAATCATAAATTCTTGTGTCTATTTCACAAATATTTGATTAGTTTGAACAAAAACTTTATGTATTTTAGTTGAAAAAAGGTATTTGCATGTAAAAAAAGAAACGCCCAATTCAGTCAATAACAATGAGTTATCAGAAAAAGAAATCAAAGACTAAGATTATTACAGTCCAGCCAGAATTACGGTCAGGTATGGGCATTTCTTGCCAGGAAGGGATAGGATCGTAGTATTAGTAGGGGAAATGATGCTAGTAAAAATAAAATATTTCATATCATAAAACAAAATCTGAAATCTCTATGAGAATAACGAAAATAAATTATTTTTCTTTTAGCGGTAATAAATAAATATTCTGGTTGACAAAATATATATTAAAAAAAATTAACAATAATTTTAAAACAAATAAGTTAAAACAATTCTGAAAGAACAACACATTGGCACGTTTTCATTAACACTAAAACACTTCAACACTACATTTAACAGTTTACGATACGTTTTCATAAACAATACAACACTACACTTGAACAATTTATCTACTTGACGCAAGTTTCGCCATTCGTGTATTAATACATAACGTAAGAAAGTCGATTTTATTAGAGATAATGGTAGTAATAAAGGACACATTATTGGGGAAAATAAAGTTTTAGCAAAACTCGCGGTGCGGCTTAATAAAACAAAAATTTTAGAAAGAAAATCATTAACTTTTAATGGAGCTTAAATAAAAAAAAAAAGTAGAAGTGAGGATCGAGATCGAACTCGCAACCCCCACATCTATATTTATTGCTGCTCGAGTATCTTATTGATTGTGCTACGCGATCCTATGTTCATTATATTCTAAAACGTATAATATGTACATACTAGAAAATTGTAAGACTTAGTGGTTTGACATTGTTCGTTCGACGCACGAATATCCACTATTTACCACTAAAAATAACCTAAATATTTCATATAAAGACGTTTTTCATATTTAGAGTGGTGTTAATTCACGGGAATAAATCACACAGTGTGAGAATCGCTGGGCTTATGACTATGTTTCTCACTTCTCAGTGTACATTTCATATTTCCGTCTCAAAAGAAGTGGGAAAGAATCTTGGTAGACATTGATTGACAACGTCTTTAGGCTATTGCTTTAAGTTTGCGTGCAAGATATAGTGAAAACGTATGCGCAACATTAATTCATACGTGGGTCATTTTAAACTGGACCCGACTCTATAAGATTATAGGAAAAAATATATGAATATTAGTTATGAGACATTTAATTAATATTTTAGAATTATTTTCATTTCCTAAAAGTATACAACGTGGTCATAAATGATGTTCTAATTTAAACATATTTGAATTGAATTTCCTCATTTTTTTCAAATGGAACATCCTGTATATTTTTCTACCGTGATTCGTGTTAGATGCTATCAGTTGTTAAGGTTCCATAGGTCCCTTATAGTTTCAGTTTGTTCACCCGTCTGTATGTCACAGCCCTCCAATTTTCTCCTTTTTATACCTATTGCGATGAAATTTGGTATACAAACTTATCGTTGACACAAAAGCAGAAATGTAGATATTTCTGAAATACATTTTCTGGACCCCCTCCTATAGAGTGAAAAGTATGCTCAAAAAAAATTCAATTACCCCATCAAGTGAAGTGTGGATTAGTTTCCTAAAATACAACTAAAAATGTCCGCCATCTTATATTTTTAACATTTCAGTCATGAGATACTCGCTTTTAAAATCAGCATCAATGCGCCCCCCCCTCTAATTTCTAAAATATTTATGCAAAAATCTCATAAATTTCCCTAATGCAGCTTTTAGTTAGCACTTTCCACGAAAATTATAACGGACACTGTAGCAAAAGCACTTTGTGAATAATTCTGAAACCACTATTTCTGCAGAAAGAGCAGGTATTAGAGGCATATAGCATAAAGTTGAAGAGAATGTTAGTGAGTATGGCTGCGGAATCCTGTCACATGCATGCCCAACATGCTTTTAGCTGTCTTTTTAATATCAACTAGAAGGATTTATACACATTATGTCAGAGAACAAAGCTTGTCGTCGATCTTTCTTTCTATGTATCAAGGAAATTATCTAAGGTAGTACACCTTTGTTTTGTATTCAGTGATTTAACGTCGGTCTATTTCCGTTACTAATGCCAATCACCGATGCCAGGAGGTGAGCTACCTCCAACCTGGACATATTGCAGACCTTCTTCGTTATAGAAAAATAGGGATTTTTTACTTGCCTAACATTTAATAGACAATGGACCAACTGTTTTACATCCCCTCCGGAAGATGGTATATCCTCTATGTAACCCCCGCTTAAAGTTACATACCTTCTACGTATGTATTGATATACAAGCTGTTAGAAGGTGGAGCGAGAACGCTGGATTTCCTTGGAGAGGGTCACTCATCCAAGTACAAACCGCACCCGACGTTGCTGCGTTGCTGCGTCTCTATACACGCTCCTGAATCTACACCTTATTCTTTTCTGAATTTTATGACCTATACTTTGGAAAATAGGGTAGGGCCATGGGTCACTAAACTTGCCCCACCCCAGTTATTTTTCCTTCTTCAATTTGCAAGCACACAATGTTTGGACCTAGCACACCCTAGCACTACCGTTTTTAAAGCTAGCTCCGTTATTTTTTCCTCTCGAATTTGCTAAGCTATATTATTAACACCACCTAACACCACCTAACACATCCTAACACAACTACTTTCAAAGCTAGCGCACCTACAGGGACGGTAATATACAAGTTTAAATTTTTTCCTTACCCCCCCCCCCCAGTTATTTTTCTCACTTGAATTTGGTAGCACACAATGCTTAGACCTAGAACACGCTAGCACAACCACTTTCAAAGCTAGCACAGCTACAGGGGCGAACATCAGGACGTCACCAATTTTTTATTTATGTAATACATGTTTCTCTGCGATTGCGCAAAGGCGGTTAAAAAATGTCAGATTCTTCTTCTTACACTTCCCCATGGAAAACATCGTTATACGCATTATTTGTCTCTTACCACTTTTCAAAAAATGCGTAGTTTTCAAGACATGGGCGATTTTTTTGAATTTCTTATATTTATAAAAATATTTTTATTCATTGCGGAAAAACGGTGTGGAAAATTTTTTTCAGGCGAAATTTGTAGAAAAACTAATTTGGATTTTTTAATTTGGATTATTTTTAATAGCGTGCACAGTTTTCGAGATGTCCTCGGTTTTAGGCCAAAATTATTTACTTATGTATATAAAACATACTTCTCCCACCTAAAATTTTGTCGCAGGCTGACTTCATGTTAGCCGGAACCTACATTTCTAGTAAATAAGTGCTGTCTCTTGTGTTTTCTCAAAAACTCTGTTTTTCCTAGTATTCTTGCATATCCGCTCTGCATAATTTTTAACCTATGCTATTTTTCTGATACTTGGAAATACTCCAAAGTGTGTTCTGTGTATAAAAAAGGTGAAAGAAATGATGTTACCAATTACAGATCAATAACAATTATATGTAACTTTGGCAAAGCTTTTGAAATCCTACTGCATGATAATATTTATGCACATGTCCAACTGAAAATATCTACGCAACAACACTGCTTTATGAAAGGCCGGTCCACCATAACGAACTTAATTTGCGCTACTCGGTACATTGCTGAATCAATTGACTCTCACATACAGATAGATTCAGTTTATACTGATTTTTCTAAGGCATTTGACAGACTGAACCATAGTAAACTACTTTGTAAACTTGATAAGTTTAGAATATCTGACGGTCTACTTCAATTTCTAGAAAGTTGCTTAACCGATAGAGTTCAATATGTATCTTATCAGGGATACAAATCTGTTGAATACCGAGCCACGTCAGGAGTACCCCAGGGATCAATACTTGGACCTCTCTTCTTTAATATTTTTATTAATGACATCAGTGACCACTTAGACGTATGTTTCTTAATATCTGCTGATGACGTTAAGATGTTGCATAAGATTAATGATTTGAATGACTGCGAAAAACTTCAAAACAATTTAACTAAGTTATCGGCTTGGTGCGATGAAAATGATCTTCACCTAAATGTTAGTAAATGCAATGTTATGAGTTACACAACCAAGGAGTCCCCAATTATATATATAATTATAATGTTAATGGCGACGTCCTAAACAGACCATCTACATTCAAGGACCTAGGTGTAACCTTTGATAACAAATTAACATTCACTAACCATATTGATGCTGTAATTTCGCATGCATACAGAATGTTGCGTAACAGCCATGACTTTAACGATGCAAAGACCTTAAAGATGCTTTATTTTGCTTTCTTCCGATCCAAACTGGAGTATGCCTCAGTTGTTTGGCAATCTGGGTATAAAATTCATGACGATAAATTGGAAAACATTCAACGTCGTTTCCTGCAATTTTTAAACTGGAAAACTGAAGGTACATATCCATCAATTGGAGCTTCTCAAAATCAATTACTTGAAAAATTTAATATTACTAGTCTTTTCGAAAGGCGTGAGTCCTTTGCTTTGTGTTTTCTAGATAAACTTATGCACAATGAAATAGGCTGTAGTGAAATATTAAGCCCACTGAACTTCTATGTCCCACGGATTAATTCTCGTCATTCTCATACTTTTTATTTATCCACTCCTAGATCTAACGTATTACAGTTTTCTCCTCTGTTTAATATTTGTACTAGTTATGAAACTCATTGCAGTGAATTGGACATATTTGCCTGGCAGCCAGAAATTTTGTCTACCGTCATACAGTCTAACCAACTTCATAATCTCTACTTGTACTTCTTATTTAGGTTAGGTTAGGTTAAGTTAGTTTAGATTTCCATTCTATAAATGGTTTTGTACTGTTGGATGATGTACGATTAAATAAATAAATAAATAAATAAATTATACTGGCCTACTCACTTAATTTAGTCGTTCAACTTTTAGCACAATCATATTAGGAAAAAAATCCTTCCCTGGAAATAATTCGAAACATTGCATATACAGTACCTACTACTGTCCAGCAATAGCGTATCATTAATAACACTCGTGTATATTATGCTACGGTGGCCATCTTGGAAAATGGCGGCCGTCTCTTAAATTGAAGTACGAAAAAACACGAAATACAAGGCGACTTCTAATGATTTGTGTGCATTTGACAGGTGACGGCTGTCACCTTTTTCACGCCTTTTTTTGTGTCAAGATAGGCGAAACTAATTGGCATAATTCGATTTTCCTTGGAAAGAATAATACAAATTTTCCCAAAATGAGAACTTTTGTGGAAACAACTATATACTATATTTTAAGTATGTTAGTATTATTACTGTGGTGTGTTATATTACTAAAATAATTGTAAAAATTATTCATGAAATAAAGTTTAGCACAAATAACTAAATAAAACACACTACTATGTTTTCTACCACTATGTATTTATAAAAAATGCGACTGCAGTTTCGACTTACAAAGCCATTGTCAAGCAGTGAATCAAAAAAGACTGATTTACAATTATACAGAAATGTTATATATAGACAATATTGGATGGATAGATAGGTACAATAAGGGCTTAGGCAGGTAGATGACAATAATAAACTTAATTATGAATATTCAATTATGGGTCTGCCGGCTGTAAATAAAGGTGAATATATCAGATCTAATTGATCATTTAACAAATTATAATCCTTGATATTATTGTGTTTATGAATTTCCAGAGATTCTAAAACGTTTAATTTAAAGCCTTTTGTTGAGAAATGTAAACTTTCAATGTCGTTTAATTCTGGAAAACTATGGTTGTTTTCGAGGCAGTGGTTCGCGAAAGATGAATCAGTTTTCTGTAACCTATATGATCTAAGATGTTCTTGATACCGTATTTTGAAATTTCTACCGCTTTGCCCTATATAGATACTATTACACTCTGTACATTTTAACTTATAAACTCCAGATTTGTTAAATTTACGTGTTGGGTCTTTTGCATTGTATAATATGTTAGATAATTTACTCTGTGATTTAAAAGCTATTTTTAGATTGTGTTTAGATAGAACATTAGCTATTTTTTCGGATAAATGGCCACAGTAGGTAATTGTTGTGTAAGTACATTTTGTGGTTTCTTTTATTTTTGGATATATTAATTGAAAAGTGAATTTTTTCCGGATTTTGTTAATTAACTTTCTAATGACATCTTTACCAAAATTATTTTTAACTCCAATGTCCTCGATTATGTGTAGCTCTTCATTCAGATCCGCATCAGACAGAGGTAGTGAAAATGCTCTGTGTATCATAGAATTGTATGCTGCCATTTTTTGCTGATATGGGTGTAATGAGTCGTAAGGAATTGTGGTTCCTGTAAATGTTGGTTTTCTAAAAATTTTAAAAGTAAATTGATTATTTATGCGTGACACTGTAAGGTCTAGGAAATTAATTTTATTATCTGACTCTATTTCTAATGTAAATTGTATTTTCGGGTGTATGTTATTAATATAATTTAAAAAATTGTTCAGTTGTCTGGTAGTACCGTTGAAACCGGCCAAAACATCATCAACATATCTATACCAAAAATTAATATGTTTCTTGCCTAACGTAGAATTTAGAATTTCTTTTTCTAAGTGTGTCATAAAAATATCCGCTAAGAGAGGACTAAGTGGAGAGCCCATGGGTAAGCCTGAGTTTTGTAAGTAGAATTTTTCCCCGAATTGAAAGTACGTTTGTGACAGGCAGATCTCGAAGGCTGATAAGATTTCGTAAGAGATTATATGGTTAATTTTGCATGTATCTAAAATGTTTTTGATGAGGTGTAGACATTCATCCGTCGGGATATTAGAAAACATGTTTTTTACATCGAATGAGACTAAAACAGAATTTTGTGGAGTTTTAATGTTTTTTAATTTTTCAACTAATTCCGTCGAATTTTTTAGGCTATTGTCTGATGAGAATTTAGTTGTGTTCCCTGAATGATATATTCAAGAACACAACTAAATTCTCATCAGACAATAGCCTAAAAAATTCGACGGAATTAGTTGAAAAATTAAAAAACATTAAAACTCCACAAAATTCTGTTTTAGTCTCATTCGATGTAAAAAACATGTTTTCTAATATCCCGACGGATGAATGTCTACACCTCATCAAAAACATTTTAGATACATGCAAAATTAACCATATAATCTCTTACGAAATCTTATCAGCCTTCGAGATCTGCCTGTCACAAACGTACTTTCAATTCGGGGAAAAATTCTACTTACAAAACTCAGGCTTACCCATGGGCTCTCCACTTAGTCCTCTCTTAGCGGATATTTTTATGACACACTTAGAAAAAGAAATTCTAAATTCTACGTTAGGCAAGAAACATATTAATTTTTGGTATAGATATGTTGATGATGTTTTGGCCGGTTTCAACGGTACTACCAGACAACTGAACAATTTTTTAAATTATATTAATAACATACACCCGAAAATACAATTTACATTAGAAATAGAGTCAGATAATAAAATTAATTTCCTAGACCTTACAGTGTCACGCATAAATAATCAATTTACTTTTAAAATTTTTAGAAAACCAACATTTACAGGAACCACAATTCCTTACGACTCATTACACCCATATCAGCAAAAAATGGCAGCATACAATTCTATGATACACAGAGCATTTTCACTACCTCTGTCTGATGCGGATCTGAATGAAGAGCTACACATAATCGAGGACATTGGAGTTAAAAATAATTTTGGTAAAGATGTCATTAGAAAGTTAATTAACAAAATCCGGAAAAAATTCACTTTTCAATTAATATATCCAAAAATAAAAGAAACCACAAAATGTACTTACACAACAATTACCTACTGTGGCCATTTATCCGAAAAAATAGCTAATGTTCTATCTAAACACAATCTAAAAATAGCTTTTAAATCACAGAGTAAATTATCTAACATATTATACAATGCAAAAGACCCAACACGTAAATTTAACAAATCTGGAGTTTATAAGTTAAAATGTACAGAGTGTAATAGTATCTATATAGGGCAAAGCGGTAGAAATTTCAAAATACGGTATCAAGAACATCTTAGATCATATAGGTTACAGAAAACTGATTCATCTTTCGCGAACCACTGCCTCGAAAACAACCATAGTTTTCCAGAATTAAACGACATTGAAATTTTACATTTCTCAACAAAAGGCTTTAAATGAAACGTTTTAGAATCTCTGGAAATTCATAAACACAATAATATCAAGGATTATAATTTGTTAAATGATCAATTAGATCTGATATATTCACCTTTATTTACAGCCGGCAGACCCATAATTGAATATTCATAATTAAGTTTATTATTGTCATCTACCTGCCTAAGCCCTTATTGTACCTATCTATCCATCCAATATTGTCTATATATAACATTTCTGTATAATTGTAAATCAGTCTTTTTTGATTCACTGCTTGACAATGGCTTTGTAAGTCGAAACTGCAGTCGCATTTTTTATAAATACATAGTGGTAGAAAACATAGTAGTGTGTTTTATTTAGTTATTTGTGCAAAATGATTAACTACCACAGAGTAACGGCTCCTTCAATCAATTTTTTGAAATAAAGTTTAATTTATTTATTTAATTATTTTGTTGTTTAGTGGTCTAGGTGTTAACATTGTGTGCTATCCAATTTGAAAAAAAGTACATGGGGGCTAACAAACAAACAACCCTCTATATGAACCTCTCTATTTCAACCCTCTATTATATAATCTGAGTAATAATAGAAAATATCTGTGGGCGGGACAAAATTTCTATCGTGTATATCATCGACCCTCTAGGAGCGTTAGCTTGGAAAGTGGTTATGCTCTTGTGTGCTAGCAAATTCAAGATAAAACCCTTTATATTACCGCCCCTGTAGGTGTGTGTAGCTTTGAAATTAGTTGTGCTACGGTGTGCTAGGTTTTAATAATATATGCTAGCAAATTCGAGAGGAAAAAATAACGGCTAGCGCCAACTTGCCCCCGCCCCCGAAAACAACCCCTATTTATTATTTGTGCGAGGGTGTGCTAGCTTTAAAATTGGTTGTGCTAGGATGTGCTATGACTGAACATTGTGTGCTAGCAAACTGAAGAAGAAAAAATTACTGGGAGGGGGCGAACTTTAAGGGTTTCTTCGAAACAGTATTAAAAAATTTAAAAAGAAAACAAATTATATATTTTTGAATTCGTATCTTAACAAGTGTTCATTTGACATCCCACACGGTGACCTTGAAATGTGTTTTTAAATTTCCAATTCGGACGGTCAGACAGTCACCGAGGTGATTCCATAAGGGAAGCGCTTTGCCAATTTCGGTACGAACATTAAAAATAAGCAACATTTTTATTTCTCAAATATTTTAATTTGATAAATGGGACGTGGAAATCAGATTATACTGGACAATAAAAGACCTTAATTTTATGTCGTTATAATCTTTTTTGGGCTCGTGAATCTATCCAGTATACATTATCGGAGGCGTTCTATATTAAATACGTATTCATCGCATTAATCGTTAAATTTTAATGTTGGTAATACCTGCCTTTGTCTTATTACACCACTAGAACGAATGGGTAATATAAAACTTTGATACAAATATAAATTATAGCATCGTTTTATTCGTTCGATTATTGTCCTCCGCAAAAAAAATAAAACCATACAAAAATACTTTATAAATGGGAATTTATGTCCTTTGTGTAATTCTTATTGTTCCTCCCCTATTTCCTTTCTGCTAAACAGGCCCTTCATTCTTGAGGACTTCGAGTAGTCTTTTGTCTTCGTCCCGGCCTTTTTAGCAGAGACAAAATACTCGAGCATTTTTACGAATTCTCGAGACAGATGAAGATTATAATTAAAATATAATAGAGGGAACCTCTATAAATATTTGAAGAACAATAAAACAAAATTAATGTCGTAGGAAAAGGGCAATTCCTCCAGTTTGTTCGGTGATGGAACGTAGTCGGAAACAGAGGTGAATTCATTGTTAGATAACCAGGGGCCAGCGGTGGAGTAGCTGAAAAGCAAAAACTTATACAGGGTGGGGCAATAGTGCGCCGGACCCCGATATCGAGTTCTACAATAGCTGGAGTTTTACAATTCTAGACGAGTAAAATTGGGAAGCAAAGACGCTTAGTTTCCGAGAAAAAAAAAACTGGCGTAGAACCAAACCAGACTTGGTGCGATTCTTTAATTAGGTGATCGTGTACATGAAACCACTTTTCACGACATTTTCTGGTGGTCTGGAACTTTTTTATTTCGAAAAAACTGTAAAAAAATGAATTTTCCATGAAACATGTTTTTTAACGTCCCCATCGTTATATCTTTAAAAATAATTGTGCTATGGAACTGATTTTTTATTTAAATTGAAGTAGACACAATAGCGCTTCTAACTATGTACAATGTGATTGTAAAATGTATTTTTTTTAATTGTTAAAATAATAGCAAACTTAAAGTTGCTATTTTCGTGAATGTATTTTTCAGCAATCGAGAAAAATTTTTATTTATGAAAATATGTATATACATGCTGTGAACAAATTGAAGCCAATATATAAAAAAAAGTTTTTAGAATCATAATTTTTGATGTGCAGGTTATAGTATGTAGTCAGCGATTTTTTTAAAACGGGCTAAATCATATTCTTGCACGCCCGGCTCTCATTATACTGCTTACCGCCTGCGGACTACGGTTGTTGGATTCATGTGTACTAATCGGGCTTTTATTAACAGCTCCAAAATAGGTACGAACCTACCTTTTGTTGTTTTAAGGTAAAAAATATTTAAAAGCAGGTAAATATAAATCATTGTTATAAAGTAAGTACCCACCTAATAAGTAGGTTATTACTCATTTTTGATTGAATTAAACCAAGACGCAGGAATAAAACAACTTTATTTTTTTGCAACTATTTTTCTATTGAAAAATGAGTATTTAGTTACGTAGGCCCTGCGTTAAAAGCATTCAAGTTCGTCTGTACATTCATCGAAACCTTTAAATAACAGTATTTCAAGTACGGCATTTACACTCGTTACAACATTTTAGACAATCATATTTTCGATTTTCACAATTTTTATCTGAACAATAAATACTTAATGAAAATATTGTCCAAACATCGTCACTTAAATTCCGTCCTGAACCATGTGCATTTATAAGTGTAGTTGGCATATTGCTTCTGTACGATATTCTAAGTTGATGCATAAACCTGCAATAGTTAACTAAATGTATTAGATAGGAAATCTATGATTTAAATATATATGTTTACCTTAAGAATGGGTGGTAAAAGGTGCCTTCAGTTGAAGGAAGCTCCGTTTGTTGTTGTTGCTAATTTGATCCTTAGGTCGTTTAATATCTGAATTTGTTTATTTTTGTTTTTGTGCAGTACTAGAATCAATTTTGTAAAGATTTTTAAAGCTTCGTCTTTAGACAGCAATGGCAATTCCGATAATTTTTTAAAAGCAACAATATTCTTTAAGAACATCAGACGCAGATTTTTTAAATATTTAAAAAAAAACCATTAGTGGTGTCGCAACCAGTAAAACAATGAAGACAAGAACAAACTGTAGTTCATAAACTTTGCACTACCTTCTATATTTACAAAAATTGTCTGCTACTGAAAAATGGAGAGTAAGTAAAATTAATACATCTATATCAACTAATTTCACCAATGTTTGTTTGCTAAATTTAGTTTCGTACATTGCATGCAAAATCATCCTGGTATATCTTGCTGTTTGCTAAATAGATTTTTGGTCATTTCTGAATGATGTTTATGTAGTGAAACTACTTTTTCTGTTAATTTAAATCCTCCTATTAATATTTCGTATTCGATTAAGTACTGTGCAGCATTTGTTGCAAATCGGCGCGGCGCGGCGTCACTGTATGATTGCAAAAAACGTTCATGTTTTCAAAACTTGTCTACCTATACGACAGTCTATATATTTTAATTAAATTTCGTCATTTAAAATATCTTTTCTGACACAATATTTCCGCGATGTCGTCTTTTTTCAGCACTAGATATTAGTGACAACAAACCTTGTATCCTAGGTCTTGGTACCACATATTTGTCATCATCCCGCGCAATTTTCTTACAAATAATGCACTCCATTATTTTAGAAAACTAAATTGCGAATATTCTACAGCATCGCATTTATTTAAAACTATTTATACGTATACTCTAAATCCCGCAAACTACTAATATACGATTCAAATGTATTGACTCCTCATTTTAACCGCGAAATCTCAAAAATGGCGGACCAGAGAAAATTTGAGAAAATATGTGTTCATTATGTGTCTATTGTAAATTATTCACTGAAGTTTGAATAATGTACATTGGACGATTTTGAGGTTCTGCTAAGTTATATTGAAAAATACCCTACTTTTTAAGGAAATTTTGACCATATCAGTTTTAAATTCATTATATCTTGAAAAATATGCCTACTATACGAATAATATTTTAGATACCGATAAAGCGCGGCATTTTTTGTACGAAGAAATTCTTTCATCATTTTTTATTCTAAAATTTGGCAGTTATTGTCAAAAACGCGACTTAATATTTATTCGGCTATTTATCAAGGTATTTAAAAGATTTTTAATAAACTAGTTAATCATATAAAAGGTAATGATTTTCAGAAAAAAGAATTGGTATATATCAAATATTAATTTAGTTATCAAGTGCACTAGATAATATTGCAGAACCCGGGCAATAATATTATCTATTGCACTTGATAACTGAATTAATATTTGATATATACCAATTATTTTTTCTGAAAATGCTTACATTTTATATAATTAACCATTTTATCAAAATTTTTGTAAATACCTTGATAAATAACCGAATCTGTTTTTTAGAATAACTGCAAAATTTTAGAATAAAAAATTATGAAAAAATTTCCTCGTACAAAAAATACCACGCCTTATCGGCATCTAAAAGTTTATTTATATAGTAGGCATATTTTCAAATATATAATGGATTTAAAACTGGTATTGTCAAAATTTCCTTAAAAAGTGGGACATTTTTCAATATAACTTAGCAGCACTTCAAAACTGTCCAATGTACATTATTCAAATTTCAGTGAATGATTTACAATAGACACATAATTTGTTCAATTTTTCCGTTCCTCCGTTTTTGAGATATTCGCGGTTAAGGTGAGGGGTCAATAAATTTGAATAGTCTATTAGTTAGACGCATCTTATCCTAACTTCCATACGCGGTGTACAATAATACATATGACTAATTTAGCGCGCTTTAAAAAAAATCGCTGTTGCCAAACGATACACATTGGGAAAAAAATAATTATATCAAAAACTTTTCTAATGTTTGGGCTACATTTGCTTCACTGTATGTGTATAAAAATTTTCAAAAATAAAAAAGTTTATCGATTGGTGAAAATTGTAATACGTAAAATTCAAATATCTACTTTTCCTAATTTATAAATAAATGAAATTGCGAACTGTGTAAAAACCATTAGTACAGTTAAAAGCGCTATTGTGTGTACTTTAATTGAAAAAAAAACAACGTCGATAGCAACAATAGTTTTGAAGATATGACGGTGGAAACAAAAAAAACACATTTTATTTAAAATGCAATATTTTCCTTTTTTTTTTAATTTAAAAAGGTCCAGACCACGAAAAAATGTCGTGAAATACGATTTCATATGCCCAGTGACATGCTTAACAAAACCTACCATGTTTGACCTGGTTCTACGCCAGAAAAAAAAAACGGCCCGATAGAGTCTCGAATTCGCTCCTCTAATATGAATTTTAATAGAGCGGAACTTGTAGGCATGACTTTTGTTTTGGGCGAGTCAGGCAGAAATTAGACAGAAAATTAGACGAAAATTAGAACATGCCACAGATTTCGTAAATGTATAAGCAAGGCAGAGTTAATATCCTTAAGGCCTTAAAAGATCATCTGCATGAATTTTGGGGTTGTAAACTCTCCATAATCCTAATGACACGCCTTTGAAGAATAAATGCCCGACAAACATAAGTAGTACTCAATTCCCACAGCATAATTCCATAACGCAGAAGAGAATATATGTTGGTATAATACAATGTCATTAGAGAATTTTTACCGCAGAGATTTTTAAGTTGCGCATACCAAAACAACCTTTACTGAGCTTCACATGCACACTATCCTTAATACCCTGTACAAAACATATGTGTGTCATCAGAATCCTTTTAGCCAATTTTGAAAAATTTAATTTTTTAGTTCTGAACTTCAAAAAATATTAAATTGGAACTGGTGCTGGGTCAGGAATTCCGAAATCCGGATGTGGATTTGGCTTTAGCGATCCATTGTATCTTCAGTTTGATACGGTAAATAAAATATGTAATTGAATTTTTTATATTCAATTTATTATTCTATTTTACTGACATTGAAAACAAACGACTATAAAAAAAATTTAGAAATACAATTATAAAAACAATTCTTGTCGCCCACTCCGTGGAAAATTTCAAATTCAATTGTTCCTGGGGAGTTTATAAGACCGATTTGACCAACGCGATTCCATTTTTACCTGAGGTTGAATTCATTCTACAACTTCGTGATTTTCGCAAGCCACAGGTAAATCGGAGTAATTTTCTTCATCAATCTCACCTGTTCAGATCCACCTCTTGTCCCAAGTTTATCTAGTGTTAGCATCTTACTGATTTTGATGAGAGAACTTCCATTCACTGATTTGGTAAGTGCTCATTAAATAATAATATTTTATTAATATGAGAAACGGAAATCTGATTCTTGCTAGATGTTTATTATTTTATTATTCCAGAAGCTTATTCTTTCTAGAAAGAATAGGCTTCCCATTGGTTTTAAAATCACCAGAAAATGTAAAAAATTAGCCTGCAAATGTGGTATAAATATAAAATAAATTTTTAATAATACGGAAATTTTCGGAAACCCCACCTCATCCCTCTGCACTGCATTTTTTTAAATTTCTCTAATTTTTTTATTGAAAAATATAACATGTTTAATGTTGCTAAGTGAACAAGAGAGCGTGAAACAGTCTAATTCAAATGTTCAACCTGGGCGTCCGTTGCTTCTCGACAACAATAGAGGCGCTGCTGAAATTCTTCTAGAATATCTTGTATCGTTTGCGGGGTGATTTGTTTAGTTTCTTGCCTTATTTTGTTTTTTTAAATTACCGATGTTATTTGGTATGTAGAAGTAGACTCTCGAGTCTAGTCTAGCGGGGACAAATCGGGAGAACGGGCGGGTCACTTAATTTCACCGCGTCGACCGAACGACCTGTTGGGAAAAACTTGAAATTGGTGTCATTTTGATGAATTTAGTATCCTCTTACGTCAAGGCAAGCGCCTCCCAACTAGCAATTTGATATTTTATAAAAGTTGTAGGAATGTTTCTGACACAAATTTTATAAAACAACGTTACTCTCAGAAACACTTTCATAACGTTTCACAGCAGCTATAAATGTAAAATTGGCACCATCCTATAAAATATTTCAGTCGCTGTTGATATTTTGTAACGCCTATTGGAGCCATTACAAAATAATTGTATAAACATTTCCAGAAGCCTTATGAAAATTTAGTACCATCACTATATAGCAGTTTTATTAAAGCTTCATTCAGTTGTACTATAAAACACACTTCAGTGTTTGTTAAATTACTGCTATAAAACAACTAAACAACTGTTTTATAAGAGCATCTAGTCATTATTTAAAAAAAAATCTTCTTTATACACACTAATAAATTAAAATGATTTCTAAAATGTGTTTTAAAAGTTTAAGAAGTATTTTTGATACTAAAAGCATATGGCATTGTGATTTAATACTGGGTACCTAATAATCTATAATAATTATTTAAGAGATTGGTTTTGGCTTACAACGACTGCAATTTTTGATGCGGACAAAATTTTACTGTGAACTATGGCCATATTTTTAATATATTTTTAACGGACCTCCCATTTGTTGATGATTTCTAACAATTATCGAAATTTTATAAATATCGGTTTGATGAATATTATTTTTTTTTAAATGTAACTTACACTAATTTGTTTTAGTAGTCATAACTGTATACTTAGCATGTTTCTGACTTCATAAATTCTAATAAACACTTATTAATATTTTAAATTTTCATGTCTTGTCATATTTACCTTCACGAACGCGGGCCTTTCAAGATGGCCTCCCACTATAAAATACTTTTGTGTTAGTAGCAAGCATTTCACGATATATTGAACAGACTGGGCCGTTACTTGATCAAAATTCATGATAATAATTGGGAAGAAAACCATTAGTTTTTGATTTTCACTTTGTTTCTTGTCAACATGACAATTGTTTCGCCACACAGTGGCTTCTTCGGGTGTTGAGTACTGGTATACTAATTTTACAATGCACAAACTATATGGTTTTATGCAATTTCGACCTAATCCTAATCTTAATTGCTAAGCGGAAAAGTACAATATAATTTTAATTACTAAATGGAAAGGTGCATACATTTCTAGGTAATTTATTGAATCTAATTTTGATAGTCTAAGTAAATAAATTTAGTAAGGGAGATGAGTTTGTTTCAATTTGGTCATTTAATAAAATATCAGACGATATCAGTAAGTTTAATTTTACTCTCGATACTGAAACCGAGAACACTATTAACTTTCTAGATTTGACTATTACAAGACTCAATAAAAAACACGATTTTTCAATTTTTCATAAACCATCCCACACTGCCATAACAATATACAACACCTCAGCACATCCTCGCCAACACAAAATAGCAGCATACAACAGCGTGATACACGGGCTTTTGACTGTCCCCTTATCGGAAGAAAATTATATCAACGATCTACAAATAATAAAATAAATTGCATTCAACAATGGTTACAGCCACGAAGTAATAGACAATATTATTGTGAAAAAATCTTTCAATAAATTTATAAAATAAGTATATCCAACATTAAATGATCAAAATAACAGTTTCAAAGTTCTCACTTACATCGGCTACCCTACAGAAAGAACTTCCCCTTTTTTAAAAAAACGTAATATTAATGTAGCTTTCAAAACTAATAACACAATAGGAAAACATTTAAAAAATGCAAAAGACAAAATTTGTACATTGTAAAATTAGTATACCAATACTCAACATCCGAAGAAGCCAGTGTGTGGCGAAACAATTGCCATGTTGACAAGAAATAAAGTGAAAATCAAAAACTAATAGTTTTCTTCCCAATTATTTCACGATATTTAAATTATTAGACGATTCCTATAAAACATCTATAAAATAATGCGCCTTAGTGTAACTTTTTCGTGAATCTTATAAAATAGATCAATCACTTTCGCGATACTTTTGTACCACTTTATAATAAATCTGTTAGAACTGAGTTCTAAATGCAACCATGGAAACAGAATATGTTCAATTTTTGTAAATATAATCTAGAAATTATATGCCATAAATCACCTTATTTACAGAGTTGTATATTTATTTACAAAAACGCATAGTTACTTCTGCTAGTAGCAACAGTACTTTGGCATATGACCTGATACGTTAACAGTGCAGTGAGTGAAATGCATCATTTCATTCTACAGCAGTATAAACTGTGTCATTGCCAAAACCGCTACGCTGTTAATACATGCACCTAATATTTTTATAACCACTTTTTAAGTTTCTCCATTGTCCTAAATCTGATGTTTTTAGTTTGGCCGCTATATGATCTGTTAAGATTTGCACCGCTCTTGTCAATGTTAGTAACCAAAATTTTGCAAGAATAATTTTTTTATAAACTTGTGTACTATAATTATGACAAATGTTCATTAAAAGACAGACTTTAATTGTAACTAAATATAAATACACAGCTAACGCAGGAAATCAATTTTCTCAAATATGTTTTATTGTATTGTTAGCGACCACATTTTTATGCTCAAATAAACAATTTTGTTTTGTAATGACTTTGTTGCTGTTTCCATATTACAGCAAATACAATGCCATATAATAATTATATAACATGCTCTGGAACAACATTTATTCTTAAACGCAAAATTGTCACATATAGATCTTTAATATAACTGTTTTGTAAGATGGTAAGAAATAATTATAAAATAATTGAACGTATATTTACAACGGTGCTAAATATGCTGCTGAACGATGCTAAAAAATCGTTTGTAAAACGATTTAGTTTTATAAGCTAAAATATTTTATTACTTTGCTGTAGAAACGTTTTAATAATAAATTTAAAATCGTTCAGTTGCAGACAACAAAATAGTATGTTCTGGAATTCTAATATAATCAATAGGCATTTAGAAGCATTAATAAAATAACAATAAAACATAATTATCATAGAGCATTTAAGTTATAAAACCAATTTGCTGATTGGGCTGCTCGATCGCTTAACTCTTTGTTTACTTATTCAACATATAAAAATGGGTTTTCATTACATAATTGAATTAGTCGAACCAACGATTCTCCATATTTTTTTTTTTTTTTTTTTCTAATTGGGAGGGGAAATCCTCATGGACACCCGCCGCACAGGTCTGCCGCGCCGGGTAGTGCCGGACTTATACCGGCTAAAACCCCTCCCTCTTCAGCACTGGCACCCGGAACCGCGCAAGCATTACTACAGGTGCCGTGCAGGACTGGCCGTATGTGTTAGGCCGTTCTTTCGTCTTCGTCTTTACTTCCTATGATGACAACGCAAAGTTCGTTGACGACGCGCCATTGGTGCTCAGAGCTTAGCATTGTCATGACTAAGTTGTCTACATTTAGATCCTGCCCAAGGATCCTAGTGGCGTTCTCACGTTCCGTGCTCCATCGGGGACATATGAAAATTGTATGTGCCACAGAGTCTGCCATGGGGCAGTATGTACAGCTGTCTGTTGGTCTTTTGCCTATTCTTGCCAGATAAGAGCCAAAGTTACCGTGTCCACTCAGGACTTGTGTGAGGTGGTACCCTAATTGTCCGTGTTTGCGCTCTACCCATGGTTGTATGTTCGGTATTAGGGACCTGGTCCAGCTACCTTCAGCCGCGTTGTTCCAGCGTGCCTGCCAGCGCTCCATGAGGCAGGTGCGGTTGTATGCACGAGTTGCGCTGTCCTCTCCGTGGTTATATGCGCGCTCCCTGGCCAGTAAGTCTATGGGTGGAGTTGCGGCAATTACCTGCAGGGCTACAGTAGAGACTGTACGATATGCGCTACAGATTCTGATAAGCGTACTCCGTTGAGTTTTAAGTAATCTGTTTCTATTTACCTGTGTCTTCAGGCCGTCCACCCATGCTGGAGCAGCGTAGAGTAGGATCGACGTAACCACTGAGCTAATGAGGCGTCGGGTGCTACTGGTAGGACCCTTTACCCTTGGCATTAATTTGGCCATGGCCATTGCACATTTTTCAGCCTTCTCCGTGACTCTCTCGATGTGAAGGTTCCATGAGAGCCTATGGTCTATATAGACACAGAGGTATTTCAGGTCTTTTTTAGCGGTTATATTGACGCCCAGTACGTTGACCGTCATGTCCCTTATTTTCTTTCTTCCATTGAGGGAGATCACTTCGGTTTTCTCCGGTGCAACCTCGAGGAAATTAGCCGTCATCCAAGTGCCAATTGCTTCTATCACCGCTTCTGTTTTTGCAACTACTCCGTCCTCAGTCTTATCAATGGTTACTATTATTAGGTCGTCTGCAAACGCAACCAGACGGTAGTCAGCGCTAGGCACCGGCATCTCGAGGTTCAGTACCCCATCGTAGAGTACATTCCACAGCAGCGGTCCCAGGACCGATCCCTGTGGGATTCCGCAAGTGACTGCTCTGCTTTCGCCATCCGTCAGTAGGCTCCTGTTCGTGAAATAGCTCGCTATAAGTCGGACGAGATATGCTGGGATCCCCTTGCGTTGAAGTGTTTCAACTATGGGCCTCCACGGGGCTGAGTTAAAGGCATTTTTTACGTCAATCGCTGTGTTCCCTCGTTGGCGGTGCGGGCAATGCGAACGACTTCCTGTATGGCCTCTACGGTCGATCTGCCTTCCCGAAATCCATATTGGTTGTCGGACACTCCTCCTCGTTGGTCGAGTTCCTCTGTCAGCCGCGTGGCGATGGTACGCTCAAAGAGTTTGGCGGTCGTATCTATGAGACAGATGGGCCTTGGGGCGGACTCTATCGGTTTTCCTGGTTTCGGGACAAGCACCAGCTTAGCCGTTTTCCATTTAGTAGGGATTATCCCCGAGGTAACGATATCATTGAATACCCGCATGAATAAATGTGGATGCAGGTTGACGGCCATCTTGACGACCTCTGGTGGGATACCGTCGGGACCCGGCGCCTTGTTGGGTTTCAGCCTCGCTGCCGCCTTCTTGATTTCCTCTTCCATGATTAGTGGCGGGGGGAGTTCCACCTCCACCGATTCCCAGACTATTGTAGGTCGAGTGGGGAAGAGGTTTGCTACCAGTTCTATCTTCTTGGTACTGCTAAGGTGCATCTGCTTGCGGATTCCAGTTCGTTTACAGGCCATGGGTCTGCATCCACCGCACCGATGATGTCTTCCCAGCATCTTGCCTTGGCGGACTTGATGGCCTCTCTGAGGGTTTTCCTCGTAGCTTTGTACTCATCATGCCCAGTAACCAGAAATGTAAAAAGGTAGTGGTTTCGGGGATTTGGGGGTGTTTAGTGGAGGGTAAAAAAAAATTTTTGATCAATTTTGAAACTTTTGGCGGATGGTAATATATTGGATGGTCAAAGTCTATACGGCCTACTGGCAAAATCCAATCCGACAAGCCCTCGTATGCTTAGAGCGAAAAAAATGTGAAAAGGGTGTGGTTTTCGCGTTTCGGGGTAGTTAGTTCCTGAGGAGTGGGAGGCCTAAAAACCTCGCCGTCGTGTTCATTGCCCCCGACAACGGGGGCGCTCAGGTCTCGTCCTGGTCACAGCACTTTTGATGTTTTTGCAACTTTTTCATGGACTTTTCTTATTTTTATTTATTGGGTATGTTGCCACTGAAAAATATTTAATAATTTTAATGAAAAAACCTCTGCGCCAAACGGTGGTTCTTGAATGTTTGAATGTTACAAAACGTCTCACACCTAAAAATAAATAAACTAGAACAATGTTACAAATTAAAAAATTAAAATGAGAGCTAAAGTCAGCTACGTTTAGGAAGATTATTTACTTCCGTTTTCAACATTTGTTGGCAGTCATGGACTATATTATGCTTTCTAAACACATTCAATGTTTTGCAAAACTAGTTAAAGTCTATCTTGTCTTCATTTAATAGAAAAGTATCTAGAATTATATATTTTGATGGAGCACCATAATTCTCTCACTTTCCCTATAGTCCAGTCAATGAACGCTCAAAAGTGGGGTGTAGAGGACATGGTCGGGAACAAAATATTTGACGTCAGGGCTGTATTTGGAGTGCTTAGGAGGTAAACATACCAAAAGTCTCCGAATCTACGAGGTGAGCGGGGGGCAGGGGGGCATATTGAAGGTCACTTCTTTTGGGTTTTCGCTCATATCTCGATAACGGCGCATCGTAGCTAAAATATCAATCTATTTAATATTAAAGCTAACAAAATTTCCTATAAGATAGTTCCTATTCATTATTTTTCTAATCCCCAGAGGTTTCGAGATATCCGCTAGGGAAAACCACGGATTTTCGAAAAACGATTTTTTGCCTGACGCTTCTCGATACACTTTGCCTTCTAACTCCTCAGTCTTTAGTTGTAGAACATTCCATTTTTCTTAGAGTTATTATTAGCACTCCTCTATTAGCTTGACCTGTAACTTTTTAAGCAAATCTTACAAATCACTTTTCAACCCACTTCCAGATGTCGTATTGACTTTAAATTGTATGTATGGTTCATGTGACAATAAAATTTGACATCTGCTATAAAAAGATCCAAGATGACGTTTCGAAGATGGCGAGTAATCTATTGTCATTTAATATCCGTTCCTACTGAAAATTGGTTTCTGGGGATTCAGGATGTCGCAGATTACAACCATGTGATCAATGCTCAAAAATTCAAGATGGCGGCGTCAATATGGTGGATAGGTTTTATCATTTATCGTCTGATTCGACTAAAAATCGATACCTGAGGATTATCAGGGATGCAGAGTACAATTATCTAGTCAGAATTTTGGTTTGATTCGTACGAGAATCTGTGGATTTCCAAGGTCGCAGATTATAAGTATTTAGTAAAAATTAAAAAATCCGAAATGGTGGCTTTAGGATGACGAATAGCTTCTGTCATTTATATCTCGAAACAGTGCATCGTAATGAACAAAACAGAACAGAACACTATTCAGAATTAAAGCTGACAAAATTTCCTGCAAGACTTACTATTCATTATTCTTCTATTCTCAATAGCTATATTCACTGGCGAAAATCACAAAAGACCACGTGTAGCATTTACATTGCCACTTTATGAGTTTAGTTATTTATCTGATAAAGATACATGGTAATCACTGCAAAAGTATTCTCTTTTATTATTTAGTTAGAATCACTCTACTTAACCGTATAAAACATAAATGGCATGAATATATATATTTAAAGTTTCCTGAATTGAGACATTCAAAATATAATGTAGGTTTAGCAGATAGGAAATAAACTGATTTTGTGGCCAGTTTAATTACTACATCGCCGAAGGAAGAAGGTACTGCTGTGAATTATTAAAAATCTTTGATCCTAATTAATATATTTAAATTAACACCTAACTTGAAGAAGTAACAATAAATTTAGTGGACGGTCTAGTGTAATAAAACGGATGATGAATAGTTTTCTGAATAAACTTGGACAAATCTAATACCCCTACCACGTTTCGTTGACCAGGAGCGCTGAGATTTAAATATGAAACGAGAATTATTTTATCAAGCACCGGAAGAATTATTACGTAAGGTGATAATAAAGACAAATATTGTTACGTGTTTTTCACCCTTTAAGAAACACCCTGTATGAATTCGAGGGTTCTAAATAATTTTAACAAGCTAAGAAAACTACATCTTGATATGCCTTTGATCCCTTTTGGGATGATTCAGTACATTTTCAGCAGAGGGTAGCAAGATGACTCAGTACATTTTGACGTGTTTTATTTTTCTTTTTTTTTTCTTTTTGCATTTACTAAAGTAAAGGCTAACTACATTTTAAAACACAGAAAGGGCATCGGTTCTATTTTTATTTAGTAAATGAAAATAAGGAAATGAATGAAGATATTTTAAACATAACATTACATTATTTTTTTGCTCCTATGTCGCACGGAGAACTTAACAATTTGTAATATTTTTTTAAATAATTCTATGGAATGCATTTTCGTAAATAACTCGTTTATTTCAAATTTTCAGAAAAAACTCCATTTCAGATTTCTTGTCCAAAAAGGCCCGTGCCTTATACTGGTTATAGAGAGTGATCGACGGAATAGTTAATTTTCGATTTTTATTAGGAAACTGTTTTGAATTTGAAGAAGTTATCAAAAAAATCAAGTTTTCCTGGATTTGTAGATTCGCTTTTCTTTTGTCAAATTTCTCACAAACGTCACCTAATAGATCTAGTCGAGCCCTACAATTGCCATTATTGAAAATCAAATTCGGACTTTCGGTTCGGAAGTTATTAATTTATTTGAAAAATCATACTCGGCCCTGGAAAAAATACTTGCGGTCAACGGATTCGGGCCGCTAGCAATAGGCTTTATTTGTGGCCGTGTACCTTTGATCCCACCAAGTCTCATCGAAATCGATCAATATTCTGGACAGTCATCGTGCTTCCCAGCCCGATTCCGAGAAAACCAGTTTTTTGCAAAAAAAATCAATTTTCATTTGTTTTTCGACACAGTTGTAGAGCTATACCAGCGGCATCATTTCTTTTTTGAAATATCTTGATCCGACTACCCGTTAGCGAGTTATTCAATTTTTCCCGAAAAACTCGAAACGTCTATATCGGTTTCCGAACGGAGCCGAGCTAAAGCGTCCGCGTTCATTGCCAGGTTCGTTATCATTGAGACCGTCTTGCTGAGCTACTCTAACTGGTCTCCGACCCCCATCCGAACGGGGCCGATTGTGAGGAGCTCTTTCTCTCTTGCGTGGAATCAGAGACTTGGATCTCAGAGTGACTAGCCCTGAGATCCACGTCCGACATCTGTCCAGGTACACCGCGGGGAGGTTGCCGATCTGCTTTCCATACTTATTATTATTATCTTCGTAGTCTCGATTTTCAACGGTTTATCTTCGATGGTAGATTGCTTCAGACGGACATTTGTCAAGCCTTTCTGCATACTAGTTTTAAACCGATAAGAAACATCGTACAATGTGACATATGTCTAGTACAACAGATCTTTGTAAATTCGGTGTTAAATACTTTTTGTTTAATTCTTCTGTTTATTTGATGGTGTTTTGAGGTATTATTCCTGTTGCGGATAATATGATCGGCCGTATGTCAACTCTATTTACTCTCCACGTTTGTTTTATTTCTGCAGCAAGTTTTATGTATTTATTTATTTTTGTTGCATATGTAGTTTGTAGGTTATTGGATAGTGGGACAGCAACATCAATAAGAGTGACTTATTTCTTAGTTTTGTTGTAAATTACTATAACCGGTCTATTAGCTTGTATTCTTATGTCGGTTCGGATCTCCCTGTCCCAGTACATTTTATACTGATTATTTTCAAGAAATTCTTTAGATTGATATTTATAGTAGGGCACAGTTTCAACTATTAATTTACAATTTCGCGAAAGTTCTTGATGTATTAAACGAGCTACGTTGTCATGTCTGCGGGTATAATCATAGTTGGCCAGTGTCTCACATCCTCCTGTTATATGTTCTATGGTCTCCGATCTTTGAGCGCATCTTCGGCATCTTTCATCGATGTTTTCATTCAGAATATATTTTTTATAGTTTCTTGTAGCAATCACTCTGTCTCGGATGGCTATCATGAATCCCATTGTTTCTCCATATAGAGTGCTACGACTTAACCACTGATTAGAGTGTTGTTTATCAACATTCTCTTGGTGAAGGTAGTTAGGATGGGTACCATGCAATCGCTTTGGTTTCCATGTATCTATCATTTCATTATGCGTTTCCTCTGTTTCATTTGCATTTATTTCACCAACTCTGAGATTTAGTTGTGTGATTTCCTCATCATGATTGCATATCACTGAAAACATTTGTGTTTCTCTGCCCTTGTTGAGTATTCGCGGATAGATTTTATCTGTGAATAGTGCATATTTTTAAAGTTTGTTATTCCAAGTTCACCTTCTCTTGGTGGTAGCATTACTCTTTCTATGGATGATTGTGGGTGTCTCATTCTGTATCTTGTCAGTGTTGTTGGTATTTTTCTTTCTATTTGTTCCAAATCGGTTTTAGTCCATCTTATTATGCCAAATGAATAAGTTAGACTGGGAACGGCGAATGGATTTATGGCTGCAATTTTGGCAGTTCCGTAGAGATACGTTTTGAGTATGGATTCAAGCCTCTTTATAAATTTGCGTTGCAGTTGTTGCTTTATGTGTCTCTGGTCTATACTTCTCAGCTGTAGAAATCCCAGATACTTATAATTGTCGCCATCAATTAAATTCTCAATTATCTCCTCATTGTTGATGGGGTGTCTTACATTTTTCAATTCCAAATTCTAAAGATACAGCTTTGCTAAAGGTCGCTGTTAAATCAAGGAGTTTTTCTAGTTGTGAACTTGAAGTAGCATAAAGCTTCAGCTCATCCATGTATCAGATGATTATATACATGTTTGTTGTTGTTTTTTCCTAGAGATAACCCATACGGTGTTCCTTTTAGTACCCGACTTAGTGGGTAAGCACACATAGAACCATAACGCGCTTAGTGAGTCACCTTGGAAAATGCCTCTGGATATTATTATTTGCCTTGACTTTAGCATTTCATGTTCAGCTGAGATAATTTAAGTTGTCGACAATTGTTTCATTAGGCACTCTAAGAGCTCTACTGTTTTGGGATGTACTTTATATATTTTTTGGATATCTATTAAGTAACTATGGAGGATATAGTCAAAGGCTTTTCTGTAGTCAATAAATTCCATGCTTAAATTTCTATTCTTTCTTACTGCCTGTCTTACAATAATTTCATCGATGATGATTTGATCTTTACACCCCTTGGAGTTTCTGTAGCAACCTTCTGCTCTTCAGTCATCACGTTGTTGCTGTGTAGATGGCAGTAGAGTTTTTCGGTGATAATCGAAGATAGCAATTTTTGTATTGTTGGTAGGCAGCTGATGGGCCTATATTTGGCAGCATTTGAGGTATTGCTATCGTTTGGTAATAGGAATGTTCTACCAGTTGTCAAAGCTGTAGATCATTTCGTGGTTGTCGAGAATATTATTGAAGGCACATGCTAGCGGTCGGTGGGCATTTGTAAATTTTTGTAACCAATAATTATGGATATTGTCTATGCCAGGTCCTTTCCAGTTGTTCATTTTTTTCACTGCATTATGTACATTTTTCTTAGTTACCACAATTTCTTGCATTTCAGGAATATGTTGCGATATTTCCTTTTCTTCTTTGATCCATGTGGCGTTGGTATCATGCTGTACTGGTTGCTCCCATATCTGTGACCAAAATGTTGAAATGTCTTCGATTGGCGGTGTGCCTTCTAAATTAATTATTTCTTTGCTGCCAAGTGTTCTATAGAAATTACGCTAGTTCTTACTGACCTCTTTGTTTTGGATCTTACGCTAAGTACATTCATTGTAGCCTTTTAGTATATTCTCCGAGCTGTTGAGTGTGATTGTCGATTATTTCTTTAAGATTGTCTTTATCGAGTTGTTATATTTTTAAGGGTTTTATTATTTGGGACACTTTCTGCTTAGTTTGTGGGTAGGGGTTGATTTGTATTGTATAAGTTGACCTAGTTTGGCTCGCAGATCCTTAATTCTCTTCTTCAAACGTTGTTTCCATGCTGGTGTTATGTTATTTCCTTGTCTTATTTTTCTAGGGGTCTGTGTTGTTATTTTAATGCCTATCATCTTTGCTACAGTTATTGCTGCACAGTATATTATGAACCTTATTCGCTTTAGGTCATCTCCATTCGTTAAGTATTTCTGAATGATCGTCGTATTTGCAAGGTGGGTGGTGCGGTGAAGAAGAGAATTCGAATTCAATATGGGAATGCTGGGCCAGAATGTTGGATCGGTATCTTCTAATTCTATTGATGTTATAGTGAATAGCTGTTGCATCTTCTCTTATTCTTGGTTGGGGTTGTCACTCTGGCCTTTAGGTTCGGATGCTCTATTATCCTCATTATTTTCTTGAACTTGCATAGGCTGCTCGTGAGAGTCCTTGGATGATTCGGTTGTAACATTCATGTTCGTTTCTGTTCTCACACTTTTCTGATCTGATTTATTTCTGCATTGGGAAGCAGTTTCTAGAGATAATAGCTCTTCGACGATGAGCAATATTTTGTTCACTAACTTGGCTACCATTTCAGGATATATCTCGATAAAGAGGCGATAGAGTTCGGATCTGTACATTGTAAGATTAGTTTCAGCTTCAGTAATTTTTATATAGCAGCGAATCAAATCCTTATTCATTTGTGTGGTCCATTTGATTCTCTGTCTACGTAAACCTGCTTTGGTGGTTAGCAGACGCTTGTCTGCTAAAGTACTGTCAGCGTGGGTGCCATGATGTTGCGTGGCGGCTCTTGAAGCTTGTTCGGCTGTAATTCGTTCGGGTGACCCGGTAGAGACCCGCCTGTTCAGTCTCCTACCTGGTTCGTCACTGTCACTGCCACTCCAATCTATGAGCTAAGTGCTCCTGACCAGGTTGTTTTTGTCAATTAGCAAGAGTCTCAGGGTCCTTTTTAGCTGGGGCATAAAATAAAAATAAATAACTAAATATATATAGCAAAAATGATTTATATTGAACACACTCTACTATATATCAGATTCGAGTAAATAAACAAAAAAAAACTTAATTAGATAATGAAACAGATAGTCGTAAAAGACGCTTAATTTAAAGAAACATATTTATACCAAATATATAAATATATGTAAGAATCACAGGTTTCTCCCCAAGTACATAGCTATGTCTTGTTTACAGTGAGTATTCTACTCTAATATTAATATTTAAATGAATTAAGTGAGGGTTAGTAATTTTATCGTGGGCAAATATGTATGGTATTAGCAATAACAGAATGCTTAACAATCGCACGCAACTGACTGACCTTATCTTATCTGCCATATGCCTTTTTTTTAATGTTTAACTTCCTCGTGCGGTCTCTTACTCTACGGCGTCAAACTCGAGATAACACCGGGACGTTTCTAGGATAGTTACTCTGCGACGACGCCTGCCCCCAAATACGCTTCCCAGTATGAACTGCGAGTCCTGGGGTAACAGCTTACAACAATGCCGTCCACTAGCACACTCTGCTAGGCCCTTAGAAGCACGGTAGAATCAACATACCAGCACCATGCAACACCATAAAAGTAAACTCCGTACAAGAACCCTAAAATGCGTTATAACCCCTTAAGTAAGAGAAACAAATATCAAGGTGAAAGTTTGCTTACCTCTCTCGAGGGTAATTGTCAAATCACAAATAGAAAAATAGCACACGAACCCACTGTTGGTATGTGGACTGTGGTATATTATCTTGTCGACTGTAAAATTATAAACAATTGGTCAGAAGATACCAAATTTTAAAGAAAAGGTACTACGCACGTGCGAGGATAATGGGCACATTCTAAATCCCTTTAAAAAGGCACGATTTTCATTACACTAAACGAAGACTTCAGCTTCTTCACCAAAACAATGAAAATCTCTAAAATCACTGTTGAAAAATGAATAGATCCCCGTAGGATAATTCTAAATTCAATTTTTCATAACAACAGAAAATGTCGACCCTTATCACTCGACAGCCGGAAACAGATACCTTCTAGAAGAATAACTTTTAAATTTGACAGCACCCACCAATTAATTACTACCACACCAGAACAATTACTAACACAATATTAATCGAAGAAAATAGGCCAATATCGGGGAAGGGATAAGGGGTTTTACTTCCAAAAATTAATAAAACGGATATATAAGGTCTCGGCGCTAATAGTAATAAAAATACGCTACCTGGGGCATTTGGTTACATTGCTTCATGCTATCTATGAGGTAAGATATACATTTTAAACGATTAACATTAAAGACAGCTTAGCGCGCGCGCCTATGACTCGCCTTGCTCGATAATTAGTGTAATTGATATTGATTATAGAAAGATAACGGCCAATAACTCAAGTAATGTGTTTCACTGGTTGCTTAAATTGAGGGACAACATACAAAATATTTAACGTTCAAAGCGAACCGTGACATCACGTCCAGCACCAGCTCCAGACATGCCCTGGTGCCCCCAGGCAGCAGCCTTCTCTCTTCATGGCTCCATTTTCATAGGTGGTGTCAGTTTTTGTTCCCCGGGGAGTATTTAATTTCCTCCCTATCCTCCTGCTGAAGCGGTGTGGACGTTCCCCTATTCGCAAAGGGACGAGCTCGATAGAGGAACTGGCAAACCCCCACGGTTATTATTATTATTATTATTAGGTTTTCCTTTTTAGTGCATTTTTTTTTTGAAAGCGTGTTTTTTTAAGTTTTAAAATTATGTATTTATTATCCTCTTTTTAGTTCTGTTCCAATTGGAATAGTGTGTTTGCTTCCATATAATTATTTCCCTATAAATGACAAAACGTATTCGTTATCCTGAAGCCACCATTTTGAATTTTTGAATTTCGTCAAAATACTGCGACCTGGGAAATCCACAGATATCGTTTTTCATACGAATCAGGCCATATATTACAAAGCTTATTCGCAATTTTGACTCCGCCATTTTGAATTATTAAATTCGGATTAGATAATTGTACTCTGCATCCACAATAATTCTCAGATATCGATTTTCAGTCGAATCAGACGATAAATGATAAAGCCTATCCACGATAATGACGCCGCCATCTTGAATTTTTGAGTTTTGTAATCTGGGACATCATGAATCCCCAGATACAAATTTTCAATAGGATCGTATATGAAATAACAATAGACTACCTGACATCTTTGAAACGCCATCTTGGATCTATTTATAAAAGATGCCAAATTTAAAGTAAATATGACATTTGCGTTGTGAAAAGTGAGTTGTAAAATTTGCTTAAAATGTTTTAGGTCAAGTTAATAGGGGAGTGTTAATAATAACTCACTTAAAAAAAATATTAATGCTCTACAACTAATGCTCTACTATGAAGACATTACTGTGAAACTAAAGGCAAAGCTTGTCGAGAAGCGTGAGGCAAAAAAGGGTTTTTCGAAAATCTGTGATTTTGGGTAGCGGATATCTCGACACTATTCTGAATAGAAGAATAATGAAAAGTAATAATCTTATAGGAAATTTTTAGATTAACATTTTAGCCATGCGCTGTTTTAGATAAAAGGATCATTTTTGTAGTTCTTTTCCTAGAATTTGACAAATCTAGTTTGCAGTAGCCAGCAGTTTAGATCACATGATGATAATGATTCTAAGACATGTATCGTTATTTACAGCTACGCCAAGTGTTGCCCTAAAGAATCATCGCAAGCTATTCACTTATTCGGACAATACGAAGGTTTGTTCCTGTTCCTGATCAAGCACTTCCGTTGTTTCTAGACACTTATTTGCCTAATAATAGTGTAAGTATAAGTCCTATAAATTTAATAACTTATTTCGTCTTACCAATTATAAGTGCTAATTTTTAGATAATAGTAATAATAAATAATGAACAGACACCAAAAAAACTCCCATAAAGTATGGCAGTAAAATAGTCGCAGAAAATGGCTAACAACACAAGCAACAAACAAATTAAATTAATTTTGGACCTGCTGAAGAAAGGGGAGGAATATTTAACATTTGATACTCAACACGATGCAGTGTTGTTTTTAGGCAATACAGGTGCAGGGAAGAGTACTTTTGCGCATTTCTTTACTGGAGATAATAGCAATTTAGAATCAAAGGAAGTAGGAGTAGGTGAGTACATAATTATAGATACCAACGACAAAATTAGCAATAACTCAACAATTACTTCAAAGACAATTTTCCCTGAACTGCTTATAGATGCCAAAACAAACACAGTATTTTATGATTGTCCCGGATTTAGTGATACTAGAAGTGCAGCGCACGATATAGCTGCAACTTATTTTACGAAGAAAATAATAGAGTCCAATAGCTCTATAAAATTAATCTTCGTCATCAGTTATCCTTCAGTTAGACATGGTGTAGATAGGCAAGGTTTTATGCTACTAGTTAAACACGTTACCAAAGTGATTAAGGACATAGAAAAATTTAAGGATAGTATTGCTCTGATAATAACAAAAGTGGATAATGAATTTATAAAACAAGGTAAGAATTTCAATATGGTACCAGATGAGGATATTATAGAAGAAATTGCTAGTTTCATAAAGGGGGTTAAACAGGAACTAGAAACGAACAAAGGGCTTGAGGGCATTTCACTACAACAGCAACATTTCTATAAAAATGCTATAAACCTTGTTGATGCCATATTAGCTCAACGGGGTCAAGATTACATAAAAATAGGTCTTTTTAGGAGACCTGATGAAGTTGGACCACTTAGTGAGGTACCGTTATTACGGGATGGCAAGGAACTCTTACGTAAAATAATATACGAAAATATTCAGTTTACTGCACATGACGAGGGAGATTTTAGTTATAGTATATCTTCAGATTCAACACTTCATGTTCATGAGTTAGTAGAAGAAATACATAAGAGCATAGTCTCGGATATTGTAAATGTTGGACAAGAAATAAGAGAATTCTATTATGCCCAAGAGAAGCAATTTCATGATATTGATAAGTTGTACTCTATATTTAAAACAGGATATGATGTGTTATCCGGAATAATGAAAGCAACAACTGAATTTGTAGAACCCCCGGAATTTATAAAGCAAATTATTAAAAATCTGAATAATTTAAATATTAGTATTTCAAGCAAGAATCTATTAAGTGTTTTGAAGTACGATCAGTACTTACAATTTTTACATAGCGTAAGTGATGATGAGACGCCTGGGCTAATAGAATGGGATCAGGGATTAAGATACATTACTGAATCTTTGGATAATTCACACAAATGGTATGGTTTTTTAAAGCATTTACATATCATGTTATCAACATATGACATACAGCGAGATGTACCCAAATATAATATTACTCGCTTAAAAGCTCAAATTAATGCAAGCAAAAAAAGAGGAGTAACAATTGCCAATATTGATTTTTTTAAATTTCTAGATCAGGACAATAAGCAAGCGTACGATATGGTATATCATAATGCGAAAAATATAACACTTGATGGGTTCAAACTAAAGGCTTTAGAAAATGTAATAGATTTTACAATAACCCGCAACATAAATTATTTATGTCTGTCTAACAAGTTAGTGGTTACAGGAGTGTATGTTAAGCTTAGTGATGTAGTGAATAAAACATGTCCAGAGAAGATCAAATTCATGGAAATATTTGCACTATCTAAGGTATTTATTGACACCACTTTAAATAGAACAGGGGATAAATTACAACTTTCTATCATAGCACCAACCTGGGATACTATAGGTAGTCAACAAATAATACTTGACGGTGTACCTGGACAAGCTCACAAGATAATGAGGGCTCCTGGGACTTACGGAAGACACGGTATACCTGGTTTGCCAGGTGGTCCTGCGGGAAATTTTTTTGGCTTCGGGCATTTATTTATTAATAATGAGCATCTTAGTATCTCTGCTAAAGGAGGTAACGGAGGTCCAGGGCAACATGGTGGTAATGGCACAAGCGGAAAAGATGGAGAGAACCCTAGACCTATTGGAAATTTACAGTATATAGCCAACGTAGCATCGGTGGCCTCTGTGTCTTTTTTTACACAATGGAAGAAAAACGGATTTAAATACAAAGAAATATCAGCCTCCGCCACTCGCTGTAGCCTAGGTACGTTTTTCTTTATTCCGGCCCCGGTGTGTCATAAATGGTATACATATCGAGTCTACGGTAAAAGTTGTACTTATGGAAGACCTGGAGGCAACGGTGGTGCCGGGGGGAAAGGAGGGCCTTCAGGAGATATTATAATTATTACTAATCAAGATAAAGTCCTAAAGATTCTCACTGATCAGTCTGAGGGACAAACCGGAGCACTCGGAGGTGGAGGATACGGTGGAAAAGGAGGAGTTACTAGATCCCAAAAAGTACGTGTGAGAAAGGAACATGGAGTAATTATGGAATACAGTGTTGATGGTCCTAGGGAGATTTACCGACATTGTTCCTCAGCTAAAGATGGCATTGCTGGTTACAATAGTACAGGGCAAAAATCAGAAACGGCAGTAAAATTACTTAATCCTTCTCATACAGTGAATAATTACAAAAATTATTTAATAGAAAATTTAAGTGTTAGTATAACAGAGTCATTATTAAAGAAATTCCACGATCAATTACAGAGTAATCAAGCCGTTGTAGAATTATATGATACATCAGGATTTATTAATGAACTTCAAGGTTTAGAAAATAAGTACTATCAAATACACAGGGAGATGCCATTGAATCACATTCTTCCTTTCTATAAATCCTTATTACATAGAATTAGTCAATATGCAGACAGTCCTAAGGATCACGAGCGGTCTATGGGATTTAAAAAAGCACTTGCCTACTCATATACAGCAACTCTAAGTAAAATTTGCAGCATTAATAATAATTTAGGAAACAATTTGGTTATAGACCTAAATGGGTATTTTGATTTAGTAATAAATAACATCAATAAGTTAAAAGATTTAAGAACTATAGTGGCAATAAACGAATATCAAAAGATGTACCAAGACTTAATAGATGCAAAGATAGATGAAGCGAAACATTTAATCAATACGCAAATTACACCAGAAATAAGTAATATTTTCAGTCAAATAGACAATCAAATACAGTCATTAATAGATGAGACGATTACTCTGCAAAATGAAGCTACAGCGGAAAAAAGAAAATTAATGGAAGAACAAGGAAAACTAGAATATTCATTGGTAATACGAAAATATCTTAGCATAACGAAAATCGCAAGTCTATTCTTAAATTTTCTTGGCTCGATGGGAACAGCCATCGGTAGGGCTATACAAGAGGGAGTTGGGGTTATCGAATCTTTGATGTTAGATGATACAAGTGTACATGGTAACAACACATTAGCTCCATTATCTAGCAGTGTAAATAATTTTATAACAGCAATAACAAATGAACTGAAAAGCAAACAACAGGTTTTCAAAATTCAATTAGATGATGTAGAACAAGAATTAGATAAGTTTTTGATAAAACAATCATCCAATAATATAATAGATATTAAAAAGATAATATCAGGTACTAAACAAAGTGTAGAACTTGAAATTGCAAAATTTGACCCGGCGTTTGTAAATAAAATGCACACCATGCGAAAAGAGGTAGTTCAATTATTACAAAATAATATTGAAAAACTAAAAACTTATAATAATCAAGGTAAAGAGGAATTAGGTGTTATAAAGCATAGTCAAAATATTCTACGCATCTTTGACATGTCACTAGATGTTATTGAAGGGATTAGAAACAATCAGACTAAAATTGATGTGTTAGGTGATGCTTTAAAAGAACAAAATATGAGATTAGCCCAATTAGAACAGTTTGAAGAAAATATTTATAAAATCATACTGCCTATGTGTAGAGATATGGAAGATAAGGTAACAACAATGGCAAAGAAATTAGAAGGTAAATCCCATGCCTCTCTCGATGTAAGTAAGTGGAAAATACAGAGTGCCATAAAAGACATAAAATTTCAAATACAAGAGGTGACTCAGGGGTTTAGTGCAGAAAAAGAGCTAACGCATTATATAGGAAAATTAGAAGAAGGAATGTCAATTATAATTAACGTATATGATCGTGTACAAAACTATCATGATAGGACTGAGTTAGCTGCTTACATTGCAGATATTAGTTCTAGTAATGCAACGGAATTTGAAGTGAGGGACATAGAACTCAATAATTCTATTAGTAATTTAACTCTAATAATAAAGTCTAACCTGATATTAGGACAATACGAAAGCGCTATGAGTGCGTACAAACAATATAGCTTCCCATTTGCACATTCTTATCTAGCGCAGTTTAATTTACCAACCGACTTGGAGTTAAGTGATAATACTAACAGTTTAGTATCAAATGCAGTAACTCAAATAGAACAAATAAAATCCAAAATGACTGAATCCGCTGATAAGCACATACGTGTTAATGTAACATTTAAAAGCGGTCAGGGATCACCATTCTTTATATGGCGGCACGATATAAACAAAGCCACAATATCAAAATTGTTAGAAGGACAAGAGGTAACAATGAAAGCTGATATAACCAAGGGTATTAATAAAAATGCTATTAAGTTTAATGTCATAGGAATTCGTTTCAAATTAGCGAATGAAACAATGCAAAAAGAATTTGATAAACAATTAGAAGATTTTGAAGTAACCATGACACATCTAGGTAACTCTTATTATAGATGCGGTAGTCAGGTTTATACCATCGCGAGTGATAAACAAGTTATTGTTTATTCTTCAAGTTATTCCGAAATTTCTGGAGACCCGCTTCATACAAATTTAGTATATGACAAAATTAAAAACAATGAATGCATACTTAGCCCATATGCTATGTGGAATATAAAACTCAATAATAGCAATAGTAATTTTGATATATTAGCAAAATATAAAAATGATCATATCGATTTAGAATTGGAAGGATATGGTCAATACATAGACCAAGACATCGATGTATGTAACTATAATTTGAAAAATTATTACCAAGTTGATGAAACTCTAGCTGAAATGAATACTATTAACGTATATAACCAACAAGGTTCCATCATATCTCGTCATCATGATCGCCGTCACAACGAGAGTCGTTGCAGAAGACGTCGGGGTATTACGGATGAACATATCAGCGAAGATTCATTTGCGACAAGTGGAACTTGTAGTAACTTTAAATCTTCGTTGATAAATAATATTTTTAATTTCATCAGCAACAGTATAATAACATTGACGTATTTAAATCCAGTTAACAAAATAACTCAATGGCTTGCTAAAGATGAAAAAAGTGTCTATCAAGATATAACAGATAAACCTTCCATGGAAATGAAATTGATAAATATTCAACTTCTAGCAGCAGAATCGTCACCACATGTACCAAATAACTTTCTTGACGAAGATTCATTTGCAAAAGAAGGAATAGATTATACTTTATTGGGTAAGGAAGGTAATTTATTACTACTCGATTTGCTTATTCGTAAAAAGAATGGAATTAAATATAATAATAACAGTGTTACTATTAATATTATAGATAACGAATATGCGCATAACCTTGCGTATAATGCATATGTAATAGGTCATGTTGATGACAAGACAGTTCAGAAAATTGAATGAGTTTATCAGGATTAAATTGGTAAGCCAGGTTTAATAGAATTATTAAATAGGTATTGTTGTTTTTGATCTTAGTGGGTATAGTAGTAATAGGCAGGGCAGGGCGATTTAGACCTAAAAATTATCAAATCTGAAATCCCTTTAAACATTACAATTTTCTGCTTAAAAATAGGTAAACATGGTTTTTTACTGCAAAATAGAAAGCTGAACCCTGTTTATCCTTAATTTTTCTTGAGTATCTCGTGAAATAAGGCTCCAATCAACCAGAGGTATACTGATCAAATTTGTTTCTAAGAAAATTTCCCATAAGGATAGGCTATTACGAAAATTCGCGAAACTTGTTTACTATTGCAAAATTAGCAACAAAGGTGAAAGAAATGAAAGGTTTTCAAATTGCAGTAACTGAAGTAATTGTTATCGAAACTCGATGAAATCTTGGGAGAGGATAACCCTTGGGATGCCTAAATAGTGCGCGCAACCCCGACCTTCCCGTTTCGACAACAACAAAAAAACGGATCGACATGAAATCAATTGGAACCTGTCGAATTTACCAGTATCTTCGAATGTATCAAAATTCAGATTTATTATTAGCAAATGATTTTTTTATTTATAAAAAACGAAAGAATTATCGTATATTCGCGAATTTTCAGTTTAAAGATTTGCAACCAAGTGCATTGAATTGCGCTTATATAAACATCAACTTGGAAAAAAAGTTTTTTTTAGGACCAATGGGGGCCGAGATATGCCACTTTTACGTTTCTATCGATAACAATAGTTATCAATATTTTTACTTGAAACTTGATGTGATGCAACTATAGGCTGTTTTTAAACCAGGAGGAGAGAAACATGAAAGTTCCATTCACACCATAAAAGTAACTAGAAAATACACTAAAAACTAAAACTAAGTGGTGCTCGGGGAAAACATACAGTGGTAAGTCCCAAAGAATTGAAGAAGGAAAAAAAATTAAGATAATGCCACAAATAACATTTAGACAATATTCTAACCTATTTCGAGAAAAAAAAATTGAAATTTTTTTTACGATTACTACTTACTTCCAATCCACTACGCGGATGTGGAAGTAATTGTTTCTAAATTTATATTAGAAAGGTCGATAAAAATTGCCATAACTTTTTTTCCTTCATCTATGTTCTTGTAAATGAAATGTAGAATGTCCATTAAGGCAGAAATTGTAGACCTGTTTTTTCTAAACCCGTATTGGTTAGGAGAATATAGTTTATTTGACTCTAAAAAAGCTATTATTCGTCTTGAAAGTAGTTTTTCAAATATTTTCGAAAAAACAGATAATAACGCAATTGGACGGTAATTTTTAAGTTGGCTGTTGTCACCTTTTTTTGGTATAGGAACAATTTTTGACATTTTCAAGAGATTTGGAAATTGGTCGTTTTTAAAGCATTCATTGTTTATGTGAGTTAATGGTTTTGCAAGTTGTCTTGCACACTGTTTTATTACTTTTATAGAATAGTCGTCAGGACTAATAGCCTTGGAATTTTTCAAATTGTTAATTACGTCTATTACTTCAGATATTGTTACAGGTTCTAAATAAATTGATTTGTTGGTTATAGGTATTGTAGTGGTATTTGTGCGATTTGTTTTATCTTGTGGTACTAAAAGTAATTTGGGTAGATTAAACAAGAAGTTATTAAATTCATCAGATATTATTTTTTGTCAGATATTGTATTTCCTCGTATTTCCATGTCCGTGTAATTTTTTGAAGTTTGGCCATTTTCGAAAGTACCCTACTATTAATTACTCTCCATACAGCACGGCGTTTTGGGCAACCAACATTACACGACTACAGTGTTTTTGTGTATATTTTATTACATTATATAATGCATCGACCTCTATTTGACCTTTAATTAATTTATATAGCATCCATACCATTTACGCAATATAAAGGCATACAGTAATTGGCCACTTTTACCTTCAGATTTATACAAAAGGGATTAAAAACTGATATATAATGTGCAAACGGTAAACTAGAAATTATAACCAAATAATTTATGACAAGAAATTAAAATTTTTATAATATATCAAAATTTACAACTTGTGTAAAACTGGCGAGGGCCTGTTCAATTACAGATGTATGATTTAGCGCGTTAAATTTAAAATGCTCCTCCTGGTTTCAAAACAGACTATAGAATGCTTTATTTATAAGCACATTTTATTTTCGATCCATTTTATCGATCTATGAGCGCACAAACGCGTACGGTGCCAAACACGACCGAGCGGGAAGGGCTCTGTGACGTCATGGCGCGCTGTCGCTGCAGCCGCGCTCGTCTTTCGTAAATTCTTAGTTGTAAATTAGATTATTCGGCTTAGGAAACACCTACAAACAAATATATATATATTTTTAATAAAGTGTTTTTTTCTGAACTTTCCGAAGCTGTAAACGAAATTTCAACCGATAGTCGCTATCGGCTTCAATAATTAGCATAAAGAAGATAATCATAAAATTGCTAGTTATTGAACCGGTAAATATTCATTTTCATAGGTGTTCTCTAAGCCGACGAGTAATCTAATTTGCAACTAAGAGTCTACGAAAGCCGAGCGCGGCTACAGCGACAACGCGCCATGACGTCACCGCGCCCTTCTTTCTCGGCCGTCTCTCGGACCGATACTTTCACAATTAAGTATTGATCAAAATGGATCGAAGAAAAATGCACTTATTAATAAAGCACTCTAGTTGCATTATACCAAGTACCAAGTAAAGATATTGATTAGAACGGTTGTTATCGATAAAAACGTAAAAGTGGTGTATCTCGGTTCCCATTGGTCTTAGAAAAATCTTTTTTTCTCTAGATGTATGTCCTTTTAATCGCAATTCAATGCACTTGGTTGTAAATCTTTAAACTGAAAATTCGCTGAGACACGATCCCCAGCAACGGTAATATTTTCGTTTTTTGTAAATGAAAAATTCATCTGTTAATAAAGAAATCTGAAATTGGGTACATTGGAAGATACTGGTAAATTCAACCGATTTCAATCGGTTTCATGTCGATCCGTTTTTTTTGTCGAAACGGCAGCACCTCCAATTTTCAATTTTGGAGATTTGCGATAGGCCGCCATTTTGTATTCGAGGGTCGGGGTTGTGCGCACTACTTACGCATCCCAAGGGCCATCCTCTTCCAATATTACATAGAGTTTCGGTAACAATTACTTCAGTTATTGCAAATTGAAAATTTTTAATGCTTTTCACTTTTCTTTCTAATTTTGCAATAGTAAGTAAGTTTCATAATATTCACAATAACCTATCCTTGTAGGAAATTTTCTTAGGGATAAATTTGATTAGTATACCTTGCGTCGATCAGACAAGAAAAACCAGTGTTCCGCTTTCTATTTTGCAATGAAAAACCATGCTCCGTATCTTCGAATTTATAAAGATTTGAGGGTTGTTATTTATGAATTTTTTAACTATTGCTAAAAATTTTAATGTTTAAAAGGATTTCAGATACAAAATCTAATTCGCCCCACCTCTAAGTCAAGTCCTCACCACTACAATTATATCAAACTATTCTGTATTCAACATTGATACATTATTTTTTAACTGACCTTTCTTAATTACTTCAATTCAACAGCTTGATCATATAGAATAGAGCTTTTAGGGCCGGTTTATCAATACGAGGATAAGTGTTCTCCTATAGTTAAATGGCACTTCCCCTACTGAGTGTAGTACACGCGTCGATAGCAGGAGTAAGGCTCATAGTAGTTTCAAAAATAATTTTCGAACGACGCACAGTGTGACATTAATGAGTGGACATTTTCAAGATTCTAGCCCCCAGCTCAATTTTTGATGAAATAGGATGATAGTAGACGCAAAACGTTCAAGAAAGCTGGTACTTTATGAGGTAACTGCTGGGTTTACAATGAAGGTATAATATGCCAATTGACAGCTCCGCGAAAATAAAAAACAAAAAATTTAAAGTGCCCAATATCTTGAACTTGGACCACTTTGGACCAAAATGACCACACTTGCACCACCTTTGGCTAAATTAAATATTGAATTCGTAATCAGCGACCGAAGGAACATTCATTTAAGCCATAAAAATCCGTTAAACAAAAACTTACACTAAACATTTTAGATTTTTAAATTTTTTAAACTTTCGCGGCGTTTTGGCAGCTGTAAACTGACATACAATACCTTAATTATTGTGATACTAGGCGAGTCTATCTGGGGGAAAAAAGAGGTGATTTTACAAATTTTGTATACCATTTGAGTTAGCAACGGATTCTTATGGGAGAAATTCCGCTGAACAAGATTTTCTTATGAAAAATTCTCCTAAACTGCGAGCTTCATGGTCAAATAATTGTTTTTTCAAAATTTTTCTCATTTTTATTTAATAAAATGAAAACGGTTTGACGGATCCGAAAAAATCTTGATTCAATCAAAGGATATTTAAGTTTGACTCCAGGCACAACTCATTTTTTCAACCCTTTCATTTGTCATAGCCAAAATACATTTCTTAATTAACAAATTGATTATTCCGAAACTAATGAGTTCAGGATATTGTTTTTTTCTAAAAGCATGCCTTATATGCCAAAGAATGTACAATTTTTTTGGCACGATATCTTCAATACATTTTTATTGTTTAAACAACTGGCACAATTTGTTAATTAGCAAATAACTTTTTTTTGGAAAGTTTGATCGACTTTAAACCAACTTTAAACGATACATACTGATGTCAGGCATAACCCCCATATAAATCTGCACGAATGCAACTTTTTGCTTTTGTTTATTTAAAGTTTAAATTAATTTTGCAAATTAACAAATGGAATATCTCGGCTCTGGGAGAGCGTATCCAAAATGGGGTTTGTGCATCTGAAAGTGCTAGGAAAAAGGAACATTTTGAGACCAGAAACAACTTGATCGTATATATAACCGAACCGAAAATAAAAGTGATATTGCGTGAGAGGCTCTAATTTGTTTTTTAACAACTTTTTGGACAGGAGGTTTGGTGCACATGAAAGCTAACAAGTTTTTCCATCAACCGCAAAAACTTCTACAAAAAATATTCAAGCCCTGAAGAGTTATACGCGTTTTAGACCCTTAAAAAAATCTCTCCCGCAACGTGAAAATAGTAAGATTTGACGCACAATGGGGTGGCGGGTTCCATCCTCGGTGTGGGCAAACTTTTTTTGTTGTCAAATTTACTTTTTTTCCTTCAATAAAATATTTCCTATAATAAAATAATTTTTAAATTGTAAAAAACGTTATAAATAATTATTTATTCTTCAAAACTTCATTAAATCCGTAACTCTCGAGCTGATGCTGTGCACCTGCTTTGTATGATCTACATTTCTTATAGTCGAAATCATGGAACGCCCCTCAAATACAGTAAAACAAGCCGTCCCGTCCCTTTCACAGAAAGTAGTAAAAAAACAAAAACTACAGACAAACTCTCGTTGGACAAGTACAATCATATGTTTGTTGCAAGATTTATTTAATTAAAATTGCAAAAAAGAGTTATTTACGACGCTTTTAAAAATTTCTCAGAAAGCGAAAACATTTATTATCATAAAAAATTGGTTACACGAAAAAAAAAGCAAATTTGACGAAAAAAAAATTTGTCCACACCGAGAATCAAACCCGCCACACTATTGCGCGTCAAATCTTACTATTTTCACATTGCGGGAGAGATTCTTTCAAGGGCCAAAAACGCGTATAACTCTTCAGAAATTGAATATTTTTTGTGGAACTTTTTGTGGTTGATGGAAAAACTTGTTGGCTTTCATTTGCACCGAACCTCGTCTCCAAAAAGTTGTTAATAAACAAATTAGAGCCTCTCACGCAATATCACTTTTATTTCCGGTTCCGCTTATCGGATCAAGTTGTTTCTGATCTAAAAATGTTCCTTTTTCCAAGCACTTTCATATGCACAAAATCCCATAATGATAACGCTTACACAAAACCGAGATATTCCATTTGGTAATTTGCAAAATTCATTTAAACTTAAATAAACACAATAAAAAAGTTGCATTCTTGCAGACTTCTGTGGGGGTTATGCCCGACATCAATATTTATCGTTTAAAGTTGGTTTGAAGTTGATCAAACGTTAAAAAAAAAGTTATTTGCTAATTAACAAATTATGCCAGTTGTTTAAACAGTCAAAAAGTATTGAAGATATCGGGCCAAAAAAATATGGTATATTCTTTGGTATAAAAGGCATGTTTTTTGAAAATAACATTATCCTGACCTCATTAGTTTCGAAGTAATCAATTTGTTAATTTAGAAATTTATTTTGGCCACAACAAATGAACGAGTTGACAAAATGAGTTGTACCTGGCGCCAAACGACGCGCGTTGAAAATATCTTTCGATTGAATCAAGATTTGTTCGGATCCGTCAAACCGTTTTCATTTTATTAAATAAAAACGAAGAAAATTTTGTTTAAACAATTATTTGACCATGAGGCTCGCGGTTTAGGAAAATTTTTAATAAGAAAATCTTGTTCAGTGGAATTTTTTCTATAAGAATCCGTGGCTAACTCAGATGGTATAGAAATTTTTTGGGAAAAATCCCAGGCAGTCTGGCCTATACCAGCAGTTACCTCATAATAGTGCATTCTGTGAGTCGGATGGAACCTCGAAAAACATGAATTTTTCTTAGCCTAACGAGACTATGCTCCCCCCGTTTTCGAGGATGCTGAGGTCACGCCACGACCAACGACGACCCCCGAAAGGGGTAAACCGCGTATTCGCGGTCTCCTACCAGCGAAACCTGTGTTACCCCGTTTTCGATAATGCTGAGCACCAGACCTCTACTCAACCTCCCATAACCCCACAAACGGCCAAAGACAACTCCCGAAAGGGGTGAAATGCAGATAGGCCGCCTACTCTTGGCTAAACCCATGTTAGCCCCCATTTTCGAGGGTGTTGAGCACGATGGTGATGTCGAGACCCATCCTCGGCCCCCCACGAACCCCTCAAACCGCCAAAAACCACCCCCGAATGGAGTAAACCGAGGATAGGTCGTCTCCTACCAGCCAAACCTCTGTTACTCCTCGTTCTTGAGGATGCTGATGTCAATGATGATGTTGGATCTTCTCCCAGAGGCGAGCCGAACCATCAAACGGACAATAACTACCCCTTTGAAATGCGGTTTTATGAAGTAAGTGAGTGGGTTCACAGATCATTGAATACGTACCGGATGATAATTACAGGTATCTTGATTGACTGTTCAGCTGAAAAAAAAATGGGTGCATACTTTGTTTCTAGGTTTTAGATGGGAAAATCGGGTATATGCAATCTCTGGCACAATTTTATTTATTTTATTATATTATTTAATGTAATAAAATACACGGTATTGTGCCAGAGATTGCATATACCTTATTTTCCCATCTGAAATCTAGACACAGAGTATGCCATTCTCTTTCAGCTGAACAGTCAATCAAGATACCTGTAATCATCATCTGGTACGCACTCAATGATTAAATAATATAATATATATAAGAAAGACTAAAAATTTCAGATTTTTAAACAATGTTTTAGAGGTTGCTACCAAGTCTTGAATTTTCTAAATAATCGAGGTTTTCGCATTTCTAGGAAAATAAATCAATGTGGTGAACATCGAAATGACATTGATCATCAATTAAATTAATAAAATAGCACAGTACGTTGTCTCTCACTTTCATCTCAACCAATCATAATTCACGGAATAGGGACAGCCTCATGATCAAACGCGTGCTTGGCAGTGCCATGCAAAGCCTGAGTTGAGAGCCTTTTCCTGTCAGCTACTGTATTGTGAGGAGTGTTTGTGCAGCTGTGCTCCTTAAAAGTATGGTCTCTTCTAAATTATTCTAATTAAAAATATATTTAGTTGTCTGCAATGCAGACAACATGTTATTGCAGCGTATAATAATTTGTTAAAGTGGATTTATTTCACTACTTTAAATTTTGTTTAGTGCACTAACTTGAAAAGACTTTGCAGCGACCCCTAAAATTGAGTTTAAAATTACAGCAGTTCTTTTTAAAAGCGGAATCAAAATATCAGAGTGCCCCAGGGAAAATTAAGAAAAAAAAGTGTTAGCCTAATTTAAGAACCACCCTATTGTGCAACCATTTAACTTGTTTGTAAACTTCCTTCCCCTCTCCATACTTAAAGATGACAAATTACACTAAAACAAAATACTATTAATTAGTATGCCACGGCTTAAATTGTCAAATATTTGTCACAATGTTCACCATTTATTAATGCCCCCCCACACCTGTCCATTTTGTCCCATTCTCCGTCACCCCCTCCTCTAAAAGCGAACCTGTGTTTGTTGAATTACTCCTATCTAATAAAAACAGTTTTTGTTAATTTAAAAATCTGTCTTATATATTCACTAACAATATTTAGTTCTCATTTGAAAAATATATTTGCTATTACCTCATAATTAAAACTTTTGAGTTATTTAAATGGTCCTACGTTTATGAAATAAAAATAAAAACGTATACCTTTAATACTTGCTATTGTTAGATACTTTATGTAAATATAATTTAAACACAATAATGGTACGTGGTTATACATGAATCATGTATTGATTCAGTGACAATAATTAAATTTTATTTTATTAAATGATTATATTGTTTGACTATATTCTATACTAGTCTAATGAAACTAAAGAATTATTATTATTATTATTATTATTAAAGAAATTTATGACTGATCATGTTATTCTGCAGTCGATAAATGTAAATTTGTAAGTTCAGTTGCTTATAAGAAATGACACATGTTTTAATTTTTTATGTATGAGCGACCACAGAAGAAAATGAAAAAGCGACGCCCAAGACATAAGTAAGAGTAAAGGTTCTCGTCAGAAGAGTTGGCATAAGTTATACTAAATGTCAACTAGTAGATCCACCATGATGTAGTTTTTCCCATGCATATACACCATCAAGCGGACAGGACATGACAAAAATTGGTTTCCTTTGTCAAAAGTATCCGCACCTAACTGGTAAACGAAAAGTGGCATATGTACCAAGTTAATACCTGTTTTTTTCCCACCTTTCAATATCGTTCAACCACAAATATGGGACTTTGCGTAATGACCATTCTAAATTCCCAAAGCAAAAATTCGGAGTGCTTCGCCTACATTTTTTTGTCTTTGGTCAGAAACGATGTTATCTCAAATTTACTGATTTGCTAATAAAAGTGTTTCAATAATAACATGGTAATCATGTGGAGGTATGACATAATAACATAAGAGACGATGGTGTTGACAGTGAAAAAGTTGAAAAGATATACTGATACAAAGCACAGAGTGTAAACGTACTAGTACAACCACAACTACTGAAGAATCAAGTATACTAGTTAGAACCGGACTCAGATCTTAATAATCTTGTGTGTTGCAACTCTTAATATTTTGTGGACTAACAAATTTTTCTTTTGACCAATTATTGTTTTATAAAGGTTCTGTACGTCAAAACAGTGGTACATTAAAAGAAATTGTAACTAACTGTATATATACAGAGAATGATAATTTTATCCTCTATATGTTATCTATTTTTATTTTAACTGTTCCATTTTTTCTCATTTTATTGCTAATGTTAGGTATAATATAGGCATTTTTAGTATATATTGCTAAGCAGTAATGTGGGCATATTCCTTGTATAATATTAATAGCCAATGAACGGCGAAACCCCGGGATTCTCGTCGAGTGAATCAACTGACCAAAAAGGAAATTAAAGACTATGTAGAATAATATTTAAAAACGAAGAATGTCGGCTTTTACCTCCAAGGAGTTGAACCCAACCCTAAATTCAAGAAAATTAATAATTGATAAAAAATATAAGCAGGCAAAAGAATTCTAAATGGTCACGGAAATATGTACCGTGTGTATAGCGGCGGGGTAGGTATACATTCATGCAGTAAGAGAGAAATAAAAACGTCTGTCTGAATGGACCAGACGATGTACCCAGCTTTTAATTAAAAAATTCGTAAAATTCGTAGAATTCCTGGTGACACTATTTACTTATCTGGTAAATATGTCTTGGAACGTCACCAGAATCCTTATAAGTGGGTAAAGTAGTATTTTTAAGAAAAATGATCCTCATTCATTAGAGAATTATAGGCCAGTAATAATTCCACTTAATTTCTCTAAATTACTTGAATATTGTTATCTTGACCGTTTGTTAAATTTTTCAACTGAATTTAAAATTTTGTCCGAGAAACAGCATGGTTTTCGTTGTGGAAAATCTACTATAATGGCCTATAACAACATTTTATAACAGCAAGGCACTTTGCTGTGCAAGATTGTTAACTGTACTTTAGGACTATGAGATTAGAGGACAACCACTAAACTGGATTAATTCATTTTTACCAAACGTCAGCAGTATGTAATATACAACATGTCAGTGAAAAATATGGTATACAGAGCCAATTCTGAATGTTCGTTTTTAAATATGGGAGTTCCACAGGGCTCAATATTAGGCCCTGTGTTATTCATATTATATATTAATAAGCGCGATTGGGTTTTATGTAATAATTTCTTTTCAATGCATGCTGATGATCTTTCTATATTATTTCAGATCCTATGCATAATGTATTAGAAAGTAAATGTAATAATGTTGTAGAAGAAGTACCTACAGTTTTCAATCAACATCAGTTGTACTTCAATGCAGATAAAACTCAGTTAACTCTGTTTCGTAACAGAGAGAAAAATGCGAATTTCTTTTCTGGTCAATGATTCTATTATAACGAGTACTCAGAAGAGTATAAAATTTTTGGGTTTACATGTCGATGAGTGCCTGACTTGGAAATCACATTGTGAATATCTGATTTCCAAGCTAGCGTCAATTTCATTTTTATTTAATAAAAATAATTTAATGTTAAGACCGTGCTAACCAGGGACAAATTACTTAATTTATATAATGCCCAAATAGAGTCTAGATTAAGACATGAAGGGTAAAGCCTAAAAAATCGATTTTTGAGATAAATATGCTAAAGTATATCCAGGCATGTAGAGTTTTCATATACCTAACTGTATAGAGTGAAACAGAAAAGAATCATGAGTTATAAGAAGTTGAGCAAGTCAATTCCTACTATTTCATAAACATTTCTATGTGGACCTATATCCTTTTCCCCAGTCTAAACGTGCCTAACCCCTTTTCAATTTCATTCCGTACGCCTATGGTGAAACAATATAAATAATTAGTGGTTTGTCTAGAAACAAATACACAAAGTCTTAACGGAAAATTTGAACAATGTCGGTAATGTATATGGTTTAAGAAATATGGGATTCCAAATTTTATAATTTGTCTTTATCGAACTAATATTTTGTGACCCTCAACTTTTTTAGCCTGTACCCTTCATATAGTATTTAATAATTTTCCCTCTAAATGCGTAGTAGCTAGAAACTTACTGAATTTCAAAACTAAGTTAAAATTGTTTTTGCTGTCTGAATGTATGCGATTCTTGCCTAGTTTTTAAGATATATGTTGTAACTTGAGTATTCCCATACAATTGTAATGTTATCATTATCGAAAATAAATTATTATTATCATTATTATTACTATTATTATTCTTGTTATGACAACCCAACAACAGCAAACTCGCTCGACGCGACTGCACACGGCCACGGAAGTATCCCAACTGGCCAGTTGTAGTTAGTCATTGGCACGTGCGATGTTGCAATTCTTACTTCCTATACCTAGCCCGCCGCTATACACACGGTGTCATTTTTATCAAATTTGTGAGGACTACAATTATTATATGGGATGATTCAGTACGGTTCGGTCCGTTGGTCAATATCTCCTCAACAGTTTGAAATTTGAAAAAATATCTTAGATAGAAATGTATTGGATCAAGAATGACATTACAAAATTACACTGGCACACGAGAAAAATTTTTGTTCCTAATCTTTTGACCAGACCACTCTAACCTTGAACCGCTAAATCCAAATCTGGCATCAGCTTGTGCCTTTACCCACCAGTTTTTTTATGGTTAAAAAATAGTCCAAAAATGGGTCTAAAAGAGAAAATATACGTTTTTCTTTGTACCCGTAACAGAAATTGAAGTCACCGATATTTTACTTTATTGGAAAAATTCCAATTCCGCTGGAATTGATGAAATCAGTTCGAACTTATTAAAGAAATATCAGAATTGTATTGTTAATACTACTTATTTGATTAACTCTTCCCTTAATGTTGGGGTCTTCCCTGATAAATTAAAAATCGCCAAAATAGTGCACATATTCAAATCCGGAAATACTGATAAAATCAATAATTATAGACCAATAGCATTTTTAAATACTTTTGCTAAAATTTTTGGAAAATGTGCCTCAAATAAAATCATAGCTTTCTTCGAGAAATATAGTCTATTTAATAAAAAAACAGTCTGGTTTTCATAAAGGACGGTCAACATCGAGTTGTATAAACAAATTTTTAAATTTACTTCACGATACATGGGACAACAGCCAGAAAACCATAGGTATCTTCCTAGATCTTAGTAAGGCGTTTGACTTGGTCTCTCATAAAATTCTCTTGGATAAGATGACTAAATACAGGGTTAGAGGAATAGCATTAAACTGGTTTTATAGCTACCTGGAAAATCGGCCGCATCTGGTAAGCGTCAATAAACATCAATCAGAAACGCTTCACACTGCAGTTGGTGTCTCTCAAGGGTCTCTACTAGGTTCCTTGTTATTTATAATTCATATGAATGATTTAAATGTCCAAAACATATTTTTGTTTGCTAATGACACATCTGTAGTAGTAGCGGACAAAATCCTCAACAATGGGAACAATGAAGAATTGCAAATAATATACAGATGGCTAATCAATAATAAACTCTTACTAAATACCAACAAATCAGTATTCATTAATTTCAAGAACATTTTGATGTCTTCCGATAGGAGCCTCTATGTAAGAATATCACATAAGTCACTTACGCAAGCAGAATCGACAAAGTTTTTAGGTCTATAGATTTCTGAGAACTGTAGATGGGCGATAAATATTGACCAGATTTTCTATACCGTTTGAGTTAGCAACGGATTCTCATAGGAAAAATTCCGCTCGACAAGATTTTCTTATGAAAAGTTTTCCTAAATCGCTAGCTTCATGGTTAAATAATTGTTTAAATCAAATTTTGATCGTTTTTATTTATTAAAATGAAAACGATTTGATGCATCTGAAAAAATCTTCATTCAATCGACAGATATTTTCAATATGCGTCGTTCGGCGCCAGGCACAACTCATTTTGTCCACCTCTTCATTTATTACAGCCGAAATAATTTTCTTAATTAAGAAATTGATTACTCGGAAACTAATGAAGTCAGGATATTGTTTTTTTCAAAATAGATGCCTTTTATACCAAAGAATATACCATATTTTTTGGACCGATATCTTCAATACTTTTTGATTCTATAAAAAATTGACATGATTTGTTAATTAGCAAATAACTTTTTTTTCGAAAGTTTGATCGACTTCAAGCCAACTTTAAACAATAAATAATCAATATCTATCGAGCATATGGAAGTCTGCACGAATGCAACTTCTTGCTTTTGTTTATTCTAATTTTAAATTTTGCAAATTAACAAATGGAATATCTTGGCTCTGGGTAAGCGCATCGAAATGGGGTTTTGTCCATATGAAAGTGCTTGGAAAAAGGAAAATTTTGAGACCAGAAAGAACTTGATCGGATAACCGAAAACTGATATTGTGTGAGAGACTTTAATTTGTTTATTAACAACTTTTTGGGCACGAAATTAGGTGCAAATGAAAGCTAATAAGTTTTTCCACCAACTACAAAAAGTTGTATAAAAAATATTTAATACCTGAAGAGTTATACGTGTTTTTGACCCTTAAAAAATATCTCCCGCAACGTGAAAATAGTAAGATTTGACGCGCAATTGGGTGGCGTGTTCGATCCTCGGTGCGGGCAAATTTTCTTTCCTCAAATTTGCTATTTTTTCAAGAAATCGAGTATTTTTTATGATAATAAATGTTTTATTCCGAGAGATTTTTAAAAACGTCATATATTTTTTTTTTTTTGCAATTTTCATTAAATAAATGGCTATCTTGCAACAATCATATTTATTTATTTTTTTATTAGAATACAACCACCCAACAGGTAACCAATTACAGGGTGGGAACATTACAATAGAGAATACGAAAACAGTAAAATAAACTAAAAACCGCTGCCCAAGGAATCACTACTTCCACATCCAGATTCTTCATCCAAGTCGTTTTAAAGGAAATATCTTGACTATATTTGCACTCTAGTATGTGGAAATTATTGGTCATAGAATTTTAATAATATTTGGGGCAGATGTCATAGAAAAGTTTGAGGAGTTGGTTTCTACCATATACGTTAAAAATGAAGTTTTTAGTTCACCCTACTTATTTTCTACTATTCACCTCCCACCCCTTCAATGGAGGCATCTCAATTAGATGTCACTACAATACATACGTGTACTAATCTCAAGTGAATATCTCAATTTGATGTTATCAATCCCATTAACAATGAAGCGGAGGTGGTGGAGTTTGAAAAATATTAGAAAGAAATCTGAGGCCATGGTTTCTAGTATATACACCGAATCCCAAATTTCTGTACTCTTATCACCTTGATTTACTTATTTTCCCCTAGTCACTCCTATTAACCCTAACCCTTCTACGGAATCATCCCAAAATATAATCTAGTTCCAGATGTCGTTATAATACATACGTCTACCAAATTACAAGTGAATATCTCAATTTTATTTTATCAACCCCTTTAATAATGTAGTAAGGGTAGTGGAAGGGTTGAAACATATTGTTAAAAAATTTGAGGTCTTGGCTTCTAGGACATACACCGAATTTCAAGTTGCAATACTCTTACCAGCTTGCTTTACTTATTTTTCCCTATTTACCTCCTTCAACGCAATCATGTCAAAATATAATCTAGTTTCAGATATAATTATAATATATAAATGTACCAAATTTCAAGTGAAAATTTAAATTTAATTTTATCAACTCTTAATAAGGGAGTGGGGGTGGTGGGGAGAAATAGAAAATACTAATAAAAAACCTGAGACCTTCGCTTCTAGTACATACACCGAATTTTAAGTTTCTGTAGTCTTACCAGCTTGCTTTACTTATTTTCCCCTATTTACCCCTATTTAACCTCCAACCCTTCAACGGAATCATCTCAAAATATAATCTAGTTCCAGATGTCGTTATGATACATATGCGTACTAAATTTCATGTGAATATCTCAATTTTATTTTATCAACCCCTTGAATAATGGAGTAGGGGTGGTGGGGGCTGAAATAAATTATCAAAAAATCTGGGGCCTTTGCCTCTTGTACATACACCGAATTTCAAGTTTCTGTAGTCATACCTGCTTGCTTTACTTATTTCCCCCTATTTACCCCTAAATAACCCCGAACCCTTCAAAGGAATCATCTCAAAGAATAATCTAGTTCCAGATGTCGTTATAATTCATACGTGTATCAAATTTCAAATGAATATCTCAATTTTATTTTATCAACCCTTGTAATAATGAAGTAGCGGTGGTGGGGGTTGAAAAATATTATAAATAATCTGAGACCTTGGCTTCTAGTATATACACCGAATTTGAAGTTTCTGTAGTCTTACCAGCTTGCTTTACTTATTTTCCCCTATTTACCCCTATTTAACCCCCAACCCTTCAACGGAATCATCTCAAATTATAATCTAGTTCCAGATGTCGTTATAATACATACGTGTACCAAATTTCAAATGAATAACTCAATTTTATTTAATCATGATGTTATAAAAAAATTTTAGGCCTTATCTTCTAGTACATACACCAAATTTCAAGTGTCTGTTCTCTTACAAGCTTGCTTTACTTATTTTTCCCTATTTTCCCCTATTTAACCCCCAACCCTTCACCGGATTTCCTCAAAAAACAATCCAGTTCCAGATCTCGTCATAATATATACGTGTACAAAATTTCAAGTCAATATCTCAAACCGTTCCGGAGAAAACGTGCGGACAAAAAAAGTTACAGACAGACCGACAGACCGACAGACAGACCGACAGACAGACAGAATTTTTTTTTTCGCTCAAATTTAAAATCTCGACGTTTCATGACATTCTAAACCTATTTCACGAATAAAAATTTTTGAAAATTTTTTTGCGATTACTATACTTCCAATCCACTACGTGGATGTGGAAGTAAAACTAATTAAGCTAATTAAACTATCAAGACATAAAACATTGCAAGTATGTAAAAATATTATAATAAAATAGATATAAGATAATTATAGGAGAAATACAAAAAGAGAATGCTGTAAATCATAAATTAAGTTGTTTAATAGAATGAATACTACTGAATACTGAATTTTGCTGTAGATTATAATTTTTACACATGAAATATAAAGGAAAGTTATTTCGAGGGGTAGGAAGATAGAAAGTATCACGATTCCGACTTGTTATACGAGGTGTATAAATATTTATTTGTTCCAAAATGAGAGGGCAATCAAACATGTTATGAATAATTTTATAAAGAAAGACTATTGAATCTATTATTCTTCTATTTTTCAAGTTAGATATGTGAAATCTGTCCAGCATAATATTTTGGGAATAACCTATCTACTACAAATAAGTTCTTAACGTTAAATTATTTTTTCTAGAATATTATGACCCACAAATAATGTTTGATCATTAGTTACATTTTTATTCTTTTTGACAGCTTTCATGATCTCAAATTTTACTAGAACAATTTGAGATCATGAAAGCTGTCAAAAAGAATAAAAATGTAACTAATGATCAAACATTATTTGTGGGTCATAATATTCTAGAAAAAATAATTTAACATTAAGAACTTATTTGTAGTATATTTACATAGGATAGGAATCATATGACTATTTGCATGTAATAAGTGGATTAAAAGCTTTGCATAATTTATACCTTCCATTATGTATAAATAAGTAAGGAAGGCATTTTAAATTTAGTAATATTATATAATAATATTTTTGTACTCTTGATAAAGGCCTAATAAGCCGAAACACGTGTAGAGTTTTAATAAAACTTTTTGAAACATTAAAAAGCATAATTTCCTGTATATTAAAACATTTATTACCATAAAAAATACTTGGTTACATGAAAAAAAAAGAGGAAATTTAACGAAAAAGAAATTTGCCCGCACCGAGGATCGAACCCACCACTCCACTGCGCGTCAAATCTTACTATTTTCACGTTGCAGGAGAGATGTTTTTAAGGGACAAAAACGCGTATAACTCTTCAGGGATTGAATATTTTTTGTAGAACTTTTTGTTGTTGATGGTAAAACTTGTGAGCTTTCATTTGCACCAAACATCGTGTCCAAGAATTTGTTAATAAACAAATCAGACCCTCTCACACAATATCACTTTTATTATCTGTTTCCGGTTATCCGATCAAGTTCTTTCTGGGCTCAAAATTTTCATTTTTCAAGCACTTTCATAGGCACAAAACCCCATTTCGACATGCTTACCCAAAGACGAGATATTCCATTTGTTAATTTGCAAAATTAATTTAAACTTTGAATAATCAAAAGCAAAAAGTTGCATTCGTGCATACTTCTATGGGTGTTATGCCCGACATCAATATTTATCGTTTAAAGTTGGTTAAGTTATTTGCTAATCAACAAATTGTGCCAATTGTTTAATCAATCAAAAAGTATTGAAGATATCGGGCCAAAGAGAATATGATATATTCTTTGGTATAGAAGGCATGCATTTTGAAATAAACAATGTCCTGACCTCATTAGTTTCGTAGTAATGAATTTGTTAATTGAATAATTTGGTTAGGCTATAACAAATGAACGGGTTGACAAAATGAGTTATGCCTGACGCCAGACGACGCGTATTGAAAATATCTTTCGATTGAATCAAGATATTTTCGTAACCGTCAAACCGTTTTCCTTTTATTAAATAAAAACGAAAAAGAAATGTTTAAAAGATTATTTGACTATGAAGCTGGCGGTTTAGGAAAATTTTTCATAAGAAAATCTTATTCGGCGGGATTCTTCCTAAAGAATTCGTTGCTAACTCAAATGGTATACAAAATTTGTAAAATCACCTCCTTTTTACCCCAGGCAGACTCTCGCCTATGAACACATTCGACGTCGTAAATTAGATAAATATAGGTGGATCATATTACAATAATATATTTGATTTAAAGGCATGTCATAACGGCTGATTTGAATTGACTGACAGATTCTTACGTAAACTATAAGTACTATAAATTAATATGTTTTACTTTTTGGAAACAAAAGATAAAATGTGTTTTAAGTTTGTTGGGATTTTACTTGCAGTGTTAGTTTTAATATAATTACTGTGGTCGCAGTAGGCTATAGAAAAATTAACTAAACTTTGTTAACGAAGTGTGTTGATTTCTCTATGGCAGCGCCGGCCGGCCGGCCCTCATCACCCTTATCAAAAAATTTTAGGGTCGATACTGCCTGCTTGTGTTACTGTATGGACGCGTTGGCATATTCGGCAAGTATTTTCAACCCGCTATAAAAATGAAAGCTACTTATCAGAGCTCGTAGCAGTTGCTACTACGAACCAAATTACAGTTAAAAAGTAGCAGGCTGCTACTCAGCAGCATGGCACTAATTTCAACCGGATGGGGAGGTTTCAGCCGCCTCCAGTAGCTGCCGATTTTTTTAATAGTGGCATTAAGTAGTTACTGTATAGACCACCCCAGACCACTATACCATAATGTAATAGTGATTCTGTTTGGCATTTGTATATAGTAAGTAATAATTTTTTGTTTAGTATTTCTCTAAGTATACATGTATGTACAAGACATCTGATTCTCTTAGTTGTGTTATATGAATATCCCATTTTAGGTGTTCGTCGATTATTAATTACTCCTAGATACTTTACGTGCGTTGCTTCTTCGATCTTTTCATTTAGGTTATAACACTCCATGTTATTTGTTTTATAATTTGGTAAATTAACTTATACAAATTCGTTACTTTGTGTTTAACTTTATGCAACCAGCAATGCTTCACATGTGCAGTGAGTTGCGGAACTAAATTAACACACTAATATTAATCAGTCAGTTTGCAAAGTTGGCATTTTACAGTAAATTACACAGGTTATGACGTTGTCCTTCATTAGGCAGTTACTTAAAATTCTTCAATAGTTTTCTCGAATAAGTTCTATCTCCTCATGTTGTTTACAAAATTTATAAATACATTTAATTTAAATAGGTTCAGTAGTAACCTGAAGTTTCATCTATTCTTCTTCTTCTTTGTGTCCAAGTAACTCAAGTAGGTTGACACCTTTTAGTTTGGTAAACTTTTGGGAGAGGAAGAAGGTTAATTTTTTATATATTATAAATTATAAGTGGGAAAAGAGAAGCCACATGTGCGTCCTTTTCGATTTTAAGAGCTTGGCAGAGCAGACGTGTGTCGAGTTACTTAATTTTTGTCAGCCATGCTGCATTAAGGCGTCAAGCCATAAGCTTCGGCTTATTTTTAAGAGGCTGAATGCACCCCCAGAGGTTTTTTTGTAAAGAAAATTTCCTTTAAAGTTGCTAAGGGTTATTTTTTTAATTCCTTAGGGTTGCAAGTCTCCCTCATAAGAGGCCCCATTTTTTTAAACATTTTTCTATTGGTGTGGACTTGAGGACTTCATGATTAAACACTATGTTTTGTGAGAGTATCCTATAGTTAACGAGTCTGGAAGTTACCAGCTTTCCTATCCTGTTTTTGGGAAATGGTTTCTATGAGTTCCCTAGGTTTTTGCTTTGGTTTTAGCAAATTAGTTTAAAACTTGTATTTCTATACTTGTATTTATATCTTTCAATTTCTTTTAAAAATTATTGAGCAAATCGGTAAGTATCAACCCACGACTCTGCTTTCCCATAATCCAAAGACTGCCGTCCGCAAATTGAGGTACCTCTGGTTTTAATCCAATAGGTGTCACAAGGTTACCTATTCTAATAGTGGTAATGTTTGGTCTATTTACGTTGGTTATAGAGAAGGCAACATATTTTGCTTTTTAATGACAGATATTGGCAAGAACATACTTTGTTTTGTATGCCTATGTTGATACAGATAAATAAATATACTGCAGTTTGTCGATGTTGTAGGTTCTTCACAAATTAGAATATGAATTATTGATATTCGAGAACTTGGCACTCGAAATTAAAATTCCCCTATTTATAGACGTTTAATAAGGTATTGGGAACGTAGGGGCGATGAAATATTTAAGGCGTTTTCAGGTAACCTAAAAACGACTGCGCTTTATATAGAAACCGTGCGAGTTGTAATTGGAAACTTTTCTAATATTCATGGATTAATTCTCTATGACTCGGTTCTTATTTTCGAAATGAAATAAATTTCAACACGTAATGCTTAATAATTAAACATTTGACGAAATGCTTATTTATGTGATCGTTTTTCAGCTGCTGCTTTACGTTTGCTTTCTTGAGTTTTTCAATTATTTATCAAATCGATAATTCTACATTTACTGCTCAGAATATGAATATTGAATTGTCAAGGGTGGACGAGAAAAGGTAATATCTTTTAAAATAGACGATACATATTTGATATATCCACAGCAAACTCGATCAAAATATATGTACATTCTTAATTACTTAATTAAAGGTCTAAAAATTAACATTGTAGTAGACAATAAATTAAACCAAGGACAATACTTTTGAAGAAGCTATGTTCTGGTTTTATTAGTTAGAAGCGTTTTTTCATATAGGTACAGTTCGAATGTTGTCGTTCACATCATTATCTTTGAATTTCCAAATCAAATCGGCTCAAGGTCACACAGAACGGTACGCATGGACGTACCATTTGATACAAGTTTTCTGTAAAATAACAATTATTACCTAATACAATTGTAATATTATAATATAATATTAATAATGTCGATTTCACTCCCGCCAGGGGTATGCAAGAAGCGAGACTATTTAATCCTTGCTATCGCAGTGATTGCCAACTGGATGGTTGGCAGGTGTGTAATGTCCTTGCTTCATTAAACTCATACACTCGTACTTGACTGGCAGATCGCCACAGGTTCGAGTGAATAACAAACTGTTCACACGGTGGGACATTCGCGTGGGTGTCCCGCAGGGGTCGGTTCTCGGTCCAAAGCTATATAATATTTACGTATCTGATTTTCTCACTTTCCCGAATACTAAACTTACCAAGTACGCCGATAATACAGCCATGTACGCTCATAGCCATAACGCGCAAGCTGCTAACATGCTTCTCAAAGCTTACATAGCTCGGGCCACGGTATATTAGGGCAAGTGGAAGATTCGGGTGAATTCGGAGAAGTCGGAATCTATAGGATAAAAATTTAAAACTAAAATTAAATGTGAGCGCATCTGTGGAAAAATGTTTTCGAGTAGGCCAAGAAACCAATACATCCGATAATATCCAAAGAAGTGGAGTAAAAAGTAAAGTAAAACCTCGCGTTGTTTTTGTCAAGTTTGTAAATTACAAAGACAAACAAAATGTCATAGGTAGCAGAAAACTATTAAAATCCGATAGCGTGGTGATTAGGGAAGAGTTAGTAAAAGCTAAAATGGATCTGGTTAGAAAAGCAATTCAATATTTTACTTCTAGAAATGTTTGGACCCGTGATGGCCGTATTTTTGCAGTAAATAAAGTCAAGAAAATCACTATTAACTCCGAGTGTGATTTAGAAGATAATGATTAAGGCGGAAGTGATACCATCTGTCGAAAGAAGAGAAGTTCTTAATTTTCAATACTTTGTTTTCATTCTGGTTGTTGTATATTTCTATTACACTTATATAAAAATTGTATTGTAATTTTCTAAAATTAATAAATTGTGTCAAATATTTCTATATGTTATCATAACTTTAGGCGAGTTAGGTCGAAACTTAAAGATCTCTGTAGAATTATTGAGGGAGAGCAACACGACATTATTTGGGGCAGAGAAACATGGTTAAATCAGAATATATTTGATTTAAAAATTATCAATATTAATAGATACATTTTATTAAGACATGATAGAAATGAATTGCAAACTGCTATGTCACGTGGTGGTGGTAAGTAAAGAATATAAAATAATAAAATGATTAGGGAAGGGAATATACTATGATGCTTTATATGTCAAAATCAAATTAAAAGAAACTGTTATGACACGAATTGTAAAGTAGATCAATATGCAAATTTTTATCAATTCGTTGAAGAATTTTGTCGTGAGAACAAACATGTATTAGGTGATTTTAACCTGCCAAATATCAACAATGATGAAGTAGATTATTTAGACTTGAAACATATTGAATTTTTGGACTTCATAAATTTTCAATCCTTCGAATAATGTTTTAAATATAAATAGAAGAACACTAGATCTTGTCTTAGTAGATAAAGAAAATAAAAATAAATGTGGCGTAATCAGAGCAGGGGAGGCACTGTTAAAAGAGGATCAGCATCATCCTGCTCTAACAATTGATATCATCAATCAATATTACGAATTCACTGAGCAACAATTTCGAATAAGAAAGTAGTTTATCATTTAAAAAATTGTGATTTTTTAAAACTATCCCTGTTACTGCGGGATGCTGATTGGTCCCTCTTGTACCGTGCAGATAACGCTAATCAGGCAATTGAACTATTTTACAGCATCTTTTACTCCATACTTGATGAAACTGTGCCGATAAAAGATGCAAAACCCAAAAAATTTCCCATGGTTTAATTCAGATATTAAAAGGTCACTCCGTGATAAAATTAAATATAAAAAGCTTAGGCACTTATTTGATTTTCATAACAAATTGTATGTGGAAGAACGTAAAAAATTAAAAGCGCTTACGCAGGCAGCTTATAATCAATTTTTAGAACAAACTGACCAGAACATAGATAATAATGTCAAAGAATTTTGGAAATATGTAAAAGAAAATAAGAAAACTTGAATGATGGTGTTAGTCGTATATTCTTGTAGTTGATTTTCATTGGCTACAGAAAGTGTTCTCTAGATGCTCAAGTTGGCAACACTGAGAACTGTTAAAGAGATTTCCGGCTGGCGGCTTGTTTTTCGACAGCCGGGAGAGTGAACAGCGGCGGTCCCGATTTTGTGCTGAAGAATTTAGGTTTTACATCGCTTACACTGAAAAGGGATTTGATTTGATGTACCCAGTGTTTCTTTACTGTCCTGCTGTGAGCGTTTTGTAAGTTTCCAGGAAGGAATTCTGTTGGTTGCCGTAATTTTATCTCCACGTGTTTCGTGAGGTTATGTAATACTCTCTATATGAGTGTTTTGGAGGGACTGGATATTTGAAAATCAGTTCTGTTTTGGAGAGGCTTATGTTTGGATAGGCATATATATGGGTCAGGCTATTAAGCAAAGCAGTTAATGTATGGGTCAAGCTGGTTGGTGCAGTCATTTTGGTTATTTGAAGGGGCCCAATATTTAGAGGAGTAATAGAAAGAAGTCTGTTACTCAGATATTTGGTTTTATGTGGGTCCTGCTGACATTTAGATAAGTTTTGGTTGGAGAGTTGTTCGCAGCAGCGAAGAGATTTAGGCAGAAATTTTGGAGCGACGCGGAGTCTTAGTCACAAGCAACATCGAGAACGTCTACGAAGTGGTGACAGGTCACGCTGCAGGCGTCACAGAAAATGCCAAGGTTTTATTGTTTCATTTTAGTTACATAATTTTAAAGAAATTATTATAGTCTCATTCAGTGATTGAATGTTGAAATATTAGAGTAAATTACACAACAATTTTGCAACTACATACCTAGCATGATGAAATATCTTAAAATTTTTTGCTGTGAAGTAACGCATGGTATCACGTGATACTAATTTGCCTTCTACCATGTCACATGTGAAGTATTTATAATCTAACATACTTATTTTAGATCATTCTTTGACATTCTAGTGCACACAGCGAGCATTGAAAAAGTTGGCTCACAGAATTTCGTTTATTACATAATATTCTAGTGATGAGCTTTAATTTTAATCCATTGTAAACCTTTAACTCGCTGTTGTAAATCTAAAACTCATTGTTGGTATTACCTAAGCCGTAGTTGCATGCCTATGAAAAAAAAACTCAAATCACTGAAATTATTTTAAATGGGGTCATGCACATATTTCGAATCTTTATTGCGTGTAGATTATGTTTAAGGAGTAATAGTAAAATCATTAATTTTTTAATTGTACATCTCACTCGTGTTGTAATAAATGTCTAGTGTCTACATGTTCTTATTATTTGCACTGGTACACCTGATATTTGTTTAAATTTTGAGATTCCATAGAGTAAAGTGTAAGTTTTGATATTATAGACATTTTTTAGAATTCCGTCGCATAATTGCTAGTAACTAATTTTGTTCCTGGCTGGCAAAATTATTTAAATCATATTACGTAATATACAGCAGGTGGCGCCCTTTGAGTGTCCACACACTCCTAACCCACAGCCCTATGTTCTCCAAAAAAAATCAGCTGCCGTTCGCACCGGTATAACACATTTTAATATTTAGGTATTAAAAATGTTACAATATTTAACGTGCCATTAAAATCAAATACGTTTCCTGATTTGTGGACAGAGGTGTGTGTAACGCCGATCCACAAATCCGGTAGCATATATCAAGCAGAAAATTATAGGCCTATAGGAGTGCTCTCTGCAATTGCCAAACTATTGAAACGTATAATTTGCGCAAAATTATGGAATCATGTGCGATCAAGTATATGTGAGGAACAACATGGGTTTGTTGAAAAAAAAGTCAACTGTAACAAATTAGCCGGTTTTCTCAACTGACGTTATGGAACATTTGGAACATAAGAATCAAGTTGATATTATTTACGCAGATTTTAAGAAAGCATTTGATCAATTCGATCATTATGTCATGTTGAGGAAGCTTTGTGTGTTTGGTGCAACTCCAGGCCGAATAGCATTCTTTTCTACATACCTTAGAAATCGCGTCGTTTCGGTCAAATTTGCTGGTAAAACTTTGGAAAAATTCACTGCAAATTCCAGGCTGCCACAGGGTTCTAACTTAGGACCATTGTTGTTCCTCATATTAATTAACGATATACCGAATGTGTTAAAAGTTCCAAATGTCTATTAGTTGCTGGTTATATGAAATAAAAAAGTAGAGACATTAATTGACTGCCAGATATTGATCAAATTTCTCAATGGAGCATCGATAATAACTTGCATTTTAATGTATCCAAATGTGCAATTATGTCATATACTCGTAGACATCATAAAAAAATTATAATTATACCATGAATGACAGGAATCTGCCAAGGATAATGAACACTAAGGATCTGGGTGTATTTTATGATAACAAAATGTGTTTTAACGAGCATATATCTAACACACAGTAAGTTTAAAAATATCACCACAATATTAAAATTGTATAATACTTTAGTGAGACCAATTCTGGAGTATGCATCCGTAATGTGGCACCCGTATTACTTCAAGTACGGTTATTCTATAGGAAAATAGAAAAAATACAGAACAGATTGCTGAGGTATTTGTACTAGAGGAAATACGGATCATATCCTAATTATAACTTTGTACGCACAGCAGCACTGTGGAAAGAATTTGGCAACATTAGTCTTGAATCTCGAACAAAGAAATACATGGTAATTGTTTGCTACAGAATACTAAACAACCTCTTAAATTGTACTCAAATTTTAAGTCATATAAATATAAAAATACGCATCACTAGAGTAGTACAGTTCTTTTACATACCCCCGCTTACTACAGATACCTCATCGCCTCTGATCACCGTTCTAAAAATCACAAATATTGTATTTATGTTACCTGAATTAGATTTTGCTCTCCTCTCCGAAAAATTTTACCAAATATTAAATTGTTTCATTTCAAACCTAGATTGAATCGTATCGCTTTATTTTACTTCCACATCCACGTAGTGGATTGGAAGTATAGTAATCGCAAAAAAATTTTCAAAAATTTTTATTCGTGAAATAGGTTTAGAATGTCATGAAACGTCGAGATTTTAAATTTGAGCGAAAAAAAAAATTCTGTCTGTCTGTCGGTCTGTCGGTCTATCGGTCTGTCTGTCGGTCTGTCTGTCTGTAACTTTTTTTGTCCGCACGTTTTCTCCGGAACGGTTTGAGATATTGACTTGAAATTTTGTACACGTATATATTATGACAAGATCTGGAACTGGATTGTTTTTTGAGGAAATCCGGTGAAGGGTTGGGGGTTAAATAGGGGAAAATAGGGAAAAATAAGTAAAGCAAGCTTGTAAGAGAACAGACACTTGAAATTTGGTGTATGTACTAGAAGTTAAGGCCTAAGTTTTTTTTATAATATCTTTCAACCCCCCACCACCCCTACCCCATTAATGGGGTTGATAAAATAAAGTTGAAATTTTCATTTGAAATATCGTACACGTATGTATTATAACGACGTCTGAAATTAGATTATATTTTGAGATGATTCTGTTGAAGGGTTGGGGGTTAATTTGGGGTAAATAGGGGAATATAAGTAAAACAAGCTGGTAAGAGTACAGAAACTTGAAATTCGGTATACATACTAGAAGCCAAGGCGTCAGATTTTTTATAATATTTTTCCACCCCCACCACCCCTACTCCAATATGAAAAGGGTTGATTAAATAAAATTGAGATATTCATTTGAAGTTTGGTACACGTATGTATTATGACGACATCTGGAACTAGATTATAATTTGAGATGATTCCGTTGAAGGGTTGGGGGTTAAATAGGGGTAAATAGGGGAAAATAAGTAAAGCAAGCTGGTAAGACCACAGAAACTTGAAATTCGGTGTATGTACTAGAAGCCAAAGCGTCAGATTTTTTTGTAATATTTTTCAACCCCAACCACCCCTACTCCAATATGAAAAGGATTGATTAAATAAAATTGAGATATTCATTTGAAATTTGGTACACGTATGTATTATAACGACATCTGGAACTAGATTATAATTTGAGATGATTCCGTTGAAGGGTTGGGGGTTAAATAGGGGTAAATAGGGGAAAATAAGTAAAGCAAGCTGGTAAGACTACAGAAACTTTAAATTCGGTGTATATACTAGAAGCCAAGGTCTCAGATTATGTATAATATTTTGCAACCCCCACCACCCCTTCATTATTACAAGGGTTGATAAAATAAAATTGAGATATTCATTTGAAATTTGATACACGTAGGTATGAATTATAACGACATCTGGAACTAGATTATTCTTTGAGATGATTCCTTTGAAGGGTTCGGGGTTATTTAGGGGTAAATAGGGGGAAATAAGTAAAGCAAGCAGGTATGAGTACAGAAACTTGAAATTCGGTGTATGTACAAGAGGCAAAGGCCCCAAATTTTTTGATAATTTATTTCAGCCCCCCACCACCCCTACTCCATTATTCAAGGGGATGATAAAATAAAATTGAGATATTCACATGAAATTTTGTACGCATATGTATCATAACGACATCTGGAACCAGATTATATTTTGAGATGATTCCGTTGAAGGGTTGGGGGTTAAATAGGGGTAAATAGGGGAAAATAAGTAAAGCAAGCTGGTAAGACTACAGAAACTTGAAATTCGGTGTATGTCCTAGAAGCCAAGACCTCAAATTTTTTAACAATATTTTTCAACCCTTCCACTACCCTTACTACATTATTGAAGGGGTTGATAAAATAAAATTGAGATATTCACTTGTAATTTGGTAGACGTATATATTATAACGACATCTGGAACTAGATTATATTTTGGGATGATTCCGTAGAAGGGTTAGGGTTAATAGGAGTGACTAGGGGAAAATAAGTAAATCAAGGTGATAAGAGTACAGAAATTTGGGATTCGGTGTATATACTAGAAACCAAGGCCTCAGATTTCTTTCTAATATTTTCCAAACTCCACCACCTCCGCTTCATTATTAATGGGATTGATAACATCAAATTGAGATATTCACTTGAGATTAGTACACGTATGTATTGTAGTGACATCTGATTGAGATGCCTCCATTGAAGGGGTGGGAGGTGAATAGTAGAAAATAAGTAGGGTGAACTAAAAACTTCATTTTTAACGTATATGGTAGAAACCAACTCCTCCAACTTTTCTATGACATCTGCCCCAAATATTATTAAAATTCTATGACCAATAATTTCCACATACTAGAGTGCAAATATCGTCAAGATGTTTCCTTTAAAACGACTTGGATGAAGAATCTGGATGTGGAAGTAGTGATTCCTTAGGCAGCGGTTTTTAAATAAATTGTGAAATACAAGATTGAAATATTATTATTTTGTATACAGTTAAACTTCACACCTAAAAAAGAAAATGTATAATGTGCAATAATTTGTATTTCTCATGTAATTAGATGTATCTGTTTGAGAAATAAATAAATAAATATTAAATTTTAGACGTAGGTCAGCTGATCAAAGTAGAGGCCTAAATCAATGCATTTTACGAGTGATGATGGCAGCTGTACCACGAGTATAACCATAGTCATAGGACAGCTACCATCATTGATGTGTTGGTTAGTGAAGGTCAGTGACAGTTTGTGATGGTTGGTGACTTTAGTCTGCCTGCAACCTAACAATCTATTTTTCGTCCAGGGTTGATAATTCTTGTAAGGAATGTAAAATAATATATATGGTGTTTCTCTGGGAACTGAATCAATCGATATTGGAAAAAGCATGTAACAAAACATTTTGAAAATTTTAGGACTTACTAAAGTCAGTGTGACCAATCCAACTAAAATATGGTATGAAGCCTACGCTACTCTCAGAACTAAAGATTATACCGGTCTGTCAGAAATCAGCCGAATGGCTGGCAGGCCAAATGCAGAAGACGGTTATCTTGGGGTCCCTTCGCCTACTTAGGGCACACGATTCGGGTATTTACAGTCACTAACCCCACAGGTCGTGGGGAGTGGCTGTGATTTTGGCTGGCGCGGCTACCATGTGGTATCGGTAGGAAAGCACGGAAGCCCTGTCTGGTAACGGATAAACCGAAAAAATAATAACAATAATTATAATAGACTGGGAAAGAATAATCACCTTATCCCATTAATCTGTCAATTTATCGACATGTCGCACTATCCGCCGTGTGTTAGCCACTAGGCCTCTAGGAGCCCAGTACCTGACAGCACTCACGCTATCAACCTAAGTTGTGGATTAATAATAATAATAATAGTAATAATAATATTTATTTAACTAAGTTTTATACGTAAGTCAACTGATCAAAGTAGAGACCTAAATCAATACATTTTACGAGTGATGATGGCAGCTGTACCACGAGTATATTCATAGTCATAGGACAGCTACCATCATTGATATGTTGGTTATTGATGGTCAGTGACAGTTTGTGACGGTTGGTGACTTCAGTCTGCCTGCAACCTAACAATCTATTTTTCGTCCAGAGTTGAAATTCTTGTAAGGAATGTAAAGAATATACAGGGTGTCTCACCGGGAACTGAATCGATCGATATTGGGGAAAGCATGTAACAATTTTTTTTTTAATTTTAGGAGTTACTAAAGTTAGTGTGACCAATCCAACTAAAATAATTACAAGCATGTGGTACTTCTGGTTACACCGGAAGTCGATTTCAACTTGCTTATTTTAAACGGAACACCCCATACATTTTCGACTTTTCGAAATGATCATGAAATTCTTAATCGATTTATTTAGCACATTCTGTATCTAAACCCAGTAGTTTCGGAGATATTTCTCATTTTAAAGAAAATTGACAGGTGTAATGGTTTGCAATAACCGTTATAACTTTTTCCGTGTAGGAGGTCTTCATTTGCTCTTTTGCACACAGAAAGAACACAAGATGAGCTAGTCTTTGCAATAAAAATAAATTCCATACTAGTATAACAAATGTTCTATTTTTGACGTTACATTTTGACAAATTCCAACCTCAAAAATTTTTTTATTTCAAATAGAACACCCTATATTTTTTTACATCAAATTATGTAAAATTAAATTATCCCTTTTCTGGTATAGGTATCATAGGGGTCAAAGTTACAATTTTTGAAATATTGTCAATTTTTTGAAATGTTCAAGAATTTTTAACAAAAATTGCAATCAACTTGGCTATGATTAGAAACAATCATTAATCTCAGTCATTCTCCTATGTCAAAAAATGTCAGCATATTTAAATTACACCCACGAAGACTTTTCATATTTATTTATTATTTATGGAGAATGTGATAAGGTAATATCAAGAACATGTAACACATTTGCTACTCGATACCCACAAGAAGAGAAACCATCACCTTACACTGTAAAATGCATATTGGATCATTTTAGAACATTTGGCTCTATCAAGGCAGGGATTCTAAGGTGGAAGCCTTAGACATATTAGCTAAAGAAGAAATCTTTTTAATTTATATAATTATTCTTAAAAAATTGTAATGTTACCACTATATCGTTTCTCATGGCACATTAAACATTAAACTGCTAATGTTCTTGAATATTTGGCTCTCTGGATACTTGAGGATTCGAGATACTCCAGTAATGGGTATTGCATCGATTAAAAAGTATATTTTTGGTAAATTTAGTGTCATCTGTCCACATAATATTTCCCAAAAATTAATTCCTTCATGTCTAAATTCACAAAAATTATCCCTCGTCAGAAAATCTGTTTTTTTTTAATTGTTGAATTATATGAAACGAGAATGGATTTATGCTTGCCTTGACATAACTGGAAATGCCCGAAAATACCCCAGAATAGATATTTCTGTTTTGGCCATCAACAATAAACTTCCTCCTTAGAATTCCTGCCTAGACAGAGCCAAATATTCTAAATTTATCCAATATACGTTTTACAGTGTATAGTTTATGTTTTCGTGGGTATCGAGTAGTAAATGTGTTACATATTCTTGATAAAAAAGTGAAAATTACATTTTTTTCTATGCAGTAATTTTATCTGCATCTTACCTACGTGGCTCATTCGTTGTCTGACACTACTAAACTGATAAATACTAATGCTAATACTGCTCATTCTTTTATTGGCGATTTCTTTTTCCACATATTTTTTTAAATTTATTCACGAGAATTTTATACTGTATCTTAATGTTTGTTGATATGTACTATAGGTATTATTATTATTATTACTACTTTTAGTTTTAGGAATTTTAGGTTAGATAGCTTTGGCTAGACTTCGCCTTAGCAATTGGATGTATTGTATGTACATGCTTTCCTAATAAAGACTTTATTATTATTATTATATTATTGTATCACATTCTCCATAAGTAACTTGTAAAAACTAGCTCATATTGTGTTCTTTCTAAGTACTAGAGAGTAAATGAGGATCTCCTATATGAAGAAAGTTATTGAAAACCGTTGTACTTGTCGAATTTTTTATAAAATGTCAAATATCCCCAAAACTGCTGGGTTTAGGTACAGGGTGTGCTACGTGGTTTGACTCAGAGTTTCATGGTTATTTCGAGAAGTCGAGAATATATGGGGTGTTCTATTTAAAACAAGCAAGTTGGTATCGACTACCGTTATAACCGGAAGTACCACAGGCTTGTAATTATTTTGAATGAATTGGCCACTGACTTCAGTAAGTCCGAAAATTTTCCAAATTATTTGTTACGTACTTTTCTCAATATCGATTGATTCCTTTCTCGGTGAGACACCCTGTATATAACATGTGTGAAGAGTATATTTTTCCCGCTCAATATTTATGCCGCATATCAAAAATAGTAATATTTACAACAGTTTCATCAATAGCCAATGTGAGAAAAGTGATACTTCTCACATTGGAAAGTTAAAACATTGTACTTTTTCTAAGGTTATGGAAAAAAATCCTTTTATAGACCAAACTGTCAGAAACCTTACTGGACACCACTAACACATTTATAATAAAGAGCGAGAATATTCTAGTTCTTATTTAGGTACAAGAACTTATTTCAGTCGTCAAATCAAAAATGATTTATGACAATAATGTCTCGATATGAAACAAATTATATACGATAATACGTATGATTCATTTGTTTTCACCATCTAGCTTTAAACAGGTTTTTGTTTAATACACGGGAAATGCGAAAACAAGCCCTTACAGCTCCAAATGACGTCACACCTTAGCATGGTCTCCTGGATATTACCTATTTTCCATATAAATGATTATTAAGACCGAATTGCATTAGATCGAAAAGTGGGACGAGCATTGCGTCTATCTATAGCATTGAACTTCCTCCCTCGGAGTATAGCTTTCCGGATACGCTCTACCAAGTAAATGGATAATATTCGATAAAAATAAAAATAATCTGTTCTCGCTTCACTAGGAATAAACGGATATTAAACATTTAAAAGTTTGATTAAAACATTTTTATTTATAAGGAAATAAATGTTTCAGAATTAAATAATATATCGTCTAACTTCCAACAAAGTAAAACTAATATCATATCTGTTTTCTTTAACTTATGTCCAAATGGGGTCAATAATAATATAGTCATAATTTTTCGTCATCACTTTTCCTAATTTAGAAATATTGAGTGGGATAAGCAATGAAAAAATGCCAAATGGCGTCCAAGTGATGTAATTTATGCAAAAGTTTCTCTAATTATCGGGAATCATATTTAGATGTCAAAAATATATCAAATACATAGTCTACTTATTTAAAATCATTAATTAGTATTTTAAACACTATTCTGACCTGTTATAACCTATTTTTTGTGGTTAGCAGGAAATCCTGACCTAATTTTGTAAAACTGACATTGGTATCGTGTTCAGCGGTCAAGAAATATATGGAAGATATGTGAAACATCAGAAAACTGACTTTCTTTAAACGGTTTTATTTAGCTTACTTTGTTTGTCTTGTGTGGGTGAAATCTAATAATTGAAATTTTACCCCCTTCCTGTTGACCGATTGATCTGAAATCTGGTACACACCTTTAGTTCTGATGACAATACAATTATTATGTATATTCACTTTCATTGGAAATCCAAAATGGCCGCTGCAACAAAATGGCGGATTACATATTTTTTTCAACTCCCTCAATATGGATATCAAATGAAAGGGTGTAACAAGTAGAATACAGTACACCATGAAAAAATTCAAAATCCAAGATGGCCGCCACCACAAAATGACGGATTACTTTTTTTTTCAGTTCCCCCAATATAGGTATCAAATGAAAGGGCTTGACAAGTAGAACACAGCACACTTTAGAAAAAAATTAAGTAACTAAATAAAAAAACCAAAACTTGAAAATAAAATAAGTAAAAAAAATGTTAAGTTAAACGGTTGTATTGTATATAAACATAATAATTTACTAAAAGCTAAAAAATAATGAGATAGGTATCAGGTACCAGTTATCACACCAATCTCCTCATCAATCTAGAGCATTGATCAGACTAAAATAAAATCGTGGGGCGTAGCGTAACCTGAGTAAATATGTAAATGATCGTTCTGCGATGTCACACGATGATAGTGACGGATTTACTTTTACACACATTTTGCATAAGTTGTCTATTGAGGAGATGCATCCAGAGCATACGTATAAGAATGATATGAGCGTTGACTGTTGACTGTAGATAATAGAAATTTGCGTGTCGAATTTCGATTTTAGTATTATCAATGCTCTAGATTGATGAGGAGAGTGGTGTGATGACTGGATACCTGGTACCTACCTAATTATTTTTTAGCTTTTAGTACATTATTGTTTCTTTACAATAAACCCATTTAACTTAAAAAAATGTTTTACTTACTTTTTGTGTGTGTCTGTGAATATTTTTCATTGCGTTCATAGTTTATTAATCTCCGGCTATCTTTCGCTTTATTTAAAAAATTAACAATGCACTTATCAAAGCTTTTTTGGAACCAATAATTGTTATTATACTACTCTTCGCAAATACAAAACGAAGAGTATATGGTATTTGATAGGTACATTTCTAAAACCGATAATATCGCTTGTAGAGCAAACATTTTGATCTCACTGTGTTAGTGATCGAATTCTGAACGACTTTCAAAATCTCCGTCCGTGTGTCTGTCCGTCGGTCACGTTTCTTGTATGTACGATAACTTAAGAATGAAAAGTTCGATTATATTATATTATACTGTCTTACCTAAAACAGAAATAAAATACCTGGGTATCATAATAGACCAACACATTATTATGTATCTTTACAATAAAACCGTTTAACTTAATAAAAAGTAGGTACTTATCTCTTTTGTGTGTGCTTGTGAATATTTTTCATTGCGTTCATAGTTTATTAATCTCCGGCTATCTTTGCTTTATTTAAGAAATTCATAATGCACTTATCAAAGCTTTTGGTATCATTAATTTTTATTATACTACTCTTCACAAATACAAAACAAAGAGTATATGGTTCTTGATCGGTACATTCTGAAAACCGATAGTATCGCTTGTAGAGCAAACATTTTCATCTTACTGTTAGTGATCAAATTCTGAACGACTTTTAAAATGTCTGTCCGCATGTCTGTCTGTCTGTCCGATCGTCACGTTTGTTGCAAGTAAAATAACTTAAGAATGAAAAGTCCGATTATATTATATTATACTGTCTTACCTAAAACAGAAATAAAATACCTGGGTATCATAATAGACCAACACTTAAAGTGAAAACCGCATATAAACTATATAATAAAAAAATTACAAAATGTTTTACACAAAAAATATCTGCAAAACATATTAAATCTTCATATACCGTAGGGGGTTATGTAGACACTAGTTTAACCTGCATGGCCGTAGGGGACTGTGACTTATAAAGTCACTTTCCCTTACAAGAAGTACATAACAACGTGCAACCTATTTTCTTATAAGCACATGTATTTTGTTTACAGTTCTTTTTGCAGCCGCACCGTATCAGTTGCCCCAAGGCTGTGGACATCTCAGTATCTGGCAAAGTAGGTAGTATTTGTTTCCAATGATTGTCCCCATATATGGCCACTTTGATACGTGGCTCTTCGAGTATGTTGTTTTAAAGCGGCTTTAGAGGGTGAAAGGTTTGCAGTATTTCTTCCCTTCGACGTGAAAAATTCGTTTCGGGCATCGTTAACTTCAAAGCAGTCGGATGTTGTACAATACATTAAGACAACAAATCTTTGCAACAAATTGAAAACATGGGCAGAAATAAATCTTAGCGGCTTAGACATAAAAGAAAAAGCTTATATTACATCAGGGAGAATTTACCAGGTCTTCCAAGTAGTCAACTTTCCCTTGCCTGAGAAAAATGACACGGTATCACATCCCGTGCCGTGAATGCACGAAAACCTAACAAAGCTTCACATTTTTGTTGACCCAAATGTGCAGCTATCCCATTAATACATATTATTCTAAAGTGTTTATTGGCACCAAAGTGAACGTATATAGTTTTCAATCCTTGCACATACAACCGATGAAAAAAAGCAGTAGCCAACACTACAACATCGGTGTCTAGTGTTCTTATGCAAATATGTTTCCAACCTTGACGGATGCAGTCCTGTACGTGTAACATAATACGTGTATCTGCTTCTTCGTGACTGCAGAGCGATAGATATGAATTTTGGGAATTGCGGTTTGAAATGATCCTATCGTCAATTGTGCATAGTGTTTCCACAGGATAAAGAATGGATGATGTTGTACATTCACTGGTTAGAAAGTGAAACAGGTCTGTTTTATTGTCTGTGTTCCTAAGAAAATCCGACCAGTTTTTAGGAAGTATAACATTACCATCAACCTGTCGTCGCGTTCCTCCTCCACGAGTTTCTCTTGATGTGCGATTGAAACACTTTGGCGGAGTATTCAGCAAAATTTAAAACACCCTTAGGCAGTAAAAGTTGTACAAATCCAGGCCCATCATAGACCACACAATCGTACTGAAATTTTGATGGTTCTTCTGTCTGAAGTAAATTGGGCATAGCATCGGTTTCTTCTAAAAGAAGAGGTACTTCATTAGGTACATTTTCCAGAATCTTAATTTATATGATGATCTCTGGACTCCGTTTAAAGATAAAGTTGTTGGGAATGGTTGATTCTCACGTGCAAAAAAATCATCCAAATCTGTCACGATTTGAACATACTATGAAAAGTCTAGAGAATAAATCCACATCAGATTTCAGGGACTTTATCAACATTGCGGATTTCACAGCCTTTTTAGGTTTACAAAATAAGCGAATTTTATTCGCTTTTATTGGATCATATATGGATACCTCTCTGCTTCTTCAATCTACTTCCGTTCTCAAAACTTTTGAGAACGGAAGTAGATTCTCTTCCGAAACGTTAACTTCCTATAGCTTTGATTTTGAGTTTTTAGTTTATAACATTGTTCTAGTTTATATATTTTTAGGTGTGAGACTTTTTGAAACAGTCAAGTACTCAAGAACCAACCTCTGTCTGATCCGTTTGGCGCAGAGGTTTTTTCATTAAAATTTTTAAATATTTTTCAGTGGCAAAATACCCAATAAAAAGTAAGAAAATCTGAATATGCCACAAATAAACAATTACAGACAATATCTAACATATTTATCTAATAATAACAGAGACACATATTGCATTCAAGCTAACGAAAACAACTTTAAATTCACCACAATTCAACACGGAACCCTGAATCTTCGAAGTTATCTTCCATTTATTTTTATTTGCAAACCTAAAATCTATTTTACGATATCTTGCTGGCGTATCAAGTATTGTCACATGAAAATAACTTTAAAAACCTCAAAATACTAGGACATTTTTCTCTCTTCGGAAATTTGGCGAGGGTGACCATGATAGACTTTGTCTAAATTGCAGCAATCAAAATTGGAATGTAGATTTTAATGGGTATGTAGAGTTAACACTAAATTTGATATTATAAGTTAAACATTAAAAATGGTGAATCCAATATGGCTGCTATAATTACAAATTTATTGCAGATTTCCATGAAATTTAGTATATAGGGACATGAGATCCTCTGATAACAAGTTTGATATTAACCTTTAAATATTCAAATCGGCGGATGTTTTCTTTTGTTTTTTAGGAACTACATAAGAGGACATTAAGAGTGATGCAATTTCTTGAAAGAAATTGAACATCTTTAAGAAAACAAAAATTATGAAATTAAATTTGACCTTCACCCAGTTAATAGAACCTTATAAGGATTACAGTCCAATCAGTAAGTTCTGAAATTCCCATAATCAGCAGAAGCATTAGCATTTTTGATAGTAGGTATATTTAGATGTCAGTAGACATCGCCGAAAGGGATAACTTCCTAGCACCCCGTAAAGAGTAGAAACATAAAAACCACCTTAAAAACAGTTTTTGGGTTATGTCGTGAAGACAAAGAATTTTATCGAAAACAGTTCCGAGCAAAAGTGATAGAGCATAAAATTTAAAATCGAGAAGTGTTGGAACATTTTTTTTTCTGACTCACTATAGAAATGTCGTACTTTTCAACTGTCATTTCAGTGTGAAAAACGTCACTTAAACGCACCATTGGACCAGTGTGGAAGCAACTGACACCTTTCGCACTCAGTGCGAAAAGAACTGTCACTGTTCGCACTGGTATAAAGAGAAATTTATAACATAAAAAATCAAATCAAAATTTATTATAATTTTGTAAAAATTTATTGGAATTTTACATTAAGAACATTAACTTTAAGAGTTTATTTGTTATATATATTTAGCATACATTTCGTGAAGTTGTTGAAAGTTATCCCCGACAACAGCTGATGGGATGATCAAGATGCGAGTTCAAAATATTTTGACTTTTTTAACGTCAAGATATTTAATATTTTTCAATAACTCTTTATTAACATTTGTACGTTCGTAGAGAAAAAATCTTGTATGATACTTGTGTGAAAATATATTTAAGGCACTTGTATGACTTATACAACTCGGCTGCGCCTCGTTGTGTAACTTTCATACGCGTGCCTTAAACATGCATTTTTCTCACTAGTATCATAAATAGCTATTAACTACCTCTAATAGGAAAGATGTAAAATGCCTTAAGAGTTTACAGATAATCGAACGACAAATCATTATTTTTTATATATCATATAAATTCATAAAGCTCTGAGAAAATAATATTTTTTAAATCTATTCATTTTAAATCGCGTTAACAGAAGTGGCACTAAATGTTCAGAGAAACGGAAAGGTTGTTATCGCTAATAGAAAGGCTATTTTTCAAAATTTAATTTCTTATATTTCAAAAATGTAGCTATGCAAATGTGATTTAAAAGAACGAAGAAATATGAATGTCTCCAGCTTTAGGAATTTAAAAAACTTTAATAATATTTCATACAGTTAGGTGTGAAGCAATGAACTTGCATTTATTGCTTTTTATTGCTGCAGAGAGGCAGACAGACCGATCGACCTACCCACCGACCGAGAGACAGACTGACTGACCGTCCGACGGACAGACGAACGGACGAGCGGACGGACAGACGGACGGACATTTTGAAAGTTGTTCAGAATTTGATCACCGACACACTGATATGAAATTTTTTTCTCTACGAGCAATATTACTTACCGGTTTTAGAAATGTGCCGAACGAATGCAATATACTCTTCGTTTTGTATTTGCGAAGAGTATAATAATCAATATGACAGTAGTTTCGTTTCAAAAATGTATATGGTTCACCTTAAACACTATGAATTATTTATTTTTTACGGGAATTATTCCCAACACATTAAGATTCCCTTTTCGTTGTGCGACGGTAAAACGTATTTACACAGAACTTTCCTCTTTATTTGCTACCTTTTATTTATTAATAATTTTTCAATTGAATGATCTCCCTGTATCTATTTTTTAACTAAAAGTGTATCCGATTTTTGTTACGGTAATAGTGGTAAATACATTGTGGATTATTATAACCTAATATCGATATTGAGATCTGTTGATTTTTTTCATTACGTGGTCTTACACGTTTATTTAAAATACGATAATATTGTTACCGTAGAGACATAGCTAAAGTTTTAATCTATTTTTTACATATCCCGATTTTAGCAAAAATTTGCAAATCTCACGATACTGAAAAAAATTAAAAACTTCAGAAATTCAGAATATGTATTATTAGTTTTCTTTTTTGTTTATCATAATTAATAAAATGCATCTGCCTCAGCTTCATAATAGGGAATTAATGATTTTGGTAGCAGTTACAATTATACTAATTTTTGTCCTAGAGTCAAATCTAGAGATGGATACACTCTGAAGACGAAGTTGCCCTAACAAACATCTAAACACTGACATCATCTTGAGATTATTTAAATTGGATTTTCACTATTCCAAATGATGGCAACTTGACTAGTGAAATGCACATCAAGTGTTCAGTGCCTTTTACTCTAGGAAATAATATACTCGAAATATATTTTTTAGTGTCCTTGCCCTAATAAATATAATAAGAATCCAAGAGTAGATGATTTCGAAAATTTTATTAACATTTCTCTCCTAAAGTGATTGGCATTTCATTATTTCCGTAGCCCAACATGTAATTATTGTAATGATTAACTTCACGTGGAAGTTATATGGTTATATTGTTTGCTTTTAATGTTTCAATGAAAATATTCATTCTGTTCAACTGTATTATTCAAATTGAAATGGTCTGTGGAACAGATGGGACCAGAAATTGTTCACAAATGAAAGGAATTGGAAACAGAAGAACTTCCTTAAAAACCCTACTGATTATTCAGCTACCCTTATTTTTCATTATTTCCTTTGAATACATTTAAATCATTGTTTGCTGATGAATTGGCATTTATGAGATAATTTCATGTGAATTATTTCCCTTTATTGGACGTACGGAGTGACACATTTAATTTCGGATTTTAAAATGGCACAAGAATTTTGTCTTTTTATTCAAAGTCTTGCCAGACATTATTATCCATTATTTTAGTTGGTATCCGTTTGCTATATAAGAAGAGATTAGCAAACTTAACAAAAACATAGACAAAAACAAAAAAAATACAAAAACTGTCTGTTCTCAAACAATAGCTAAAGAAAATAAAACAGTATCTACGCATGTTGATTTTGTACAGGCTGACAGTGGCGTATCAATTGAGTATAAGACGGCAGGTACACAAACTATGCAAAATTCAGCCAACTGTGAAGTTCAAGATAAGACTGTTTCTGAGGATTTACTTTCGAAAAATGAATTAAATAGCTCGTGTAAAAAAAGCAGGGTATTAATATTAGCCGATGAATTAGGAAGTGGTGTTAATTTGATGTTGAAAAGAAAAATTGAAACTAATAAGTATAACATCCAATCGATCATTAAGCCTGGGGCAAAATTATTTCAAGTTGTAACCGATATTTATTTATTTATTTATTTATTTATTTATTTATTTATTTATTTATTTATTGCATACACTATTCAACAGGTAAGATACCCAATTACAGAACAGGAATAAAGGCATACAAAGCATTAATTACATAATATACAACACAAAAAGAAAGTAAAATTAAGAAAAAACTATGAATAACTAATGATACGAAGAAAGAGTAAAAAATAACATGGGAAATGTTTACATATAAAAACTATATATACGTATACACATATGTGATTCAAAGCAAATTAAGAAAAACAAAGACACTCACTGGTTATTTAATTTAGAACAATTTGTTTTATGTCACTAAGGCTGCAATTAAAAATATCGAAGTCACTACATAATTTGTTAGAAGTACTGCAAATCGTATACAAAGGTGAATTATTTAGTACGTTGGTACGCGGCGTAGGTAAATAGAAAACTTGGTGATTACGAGAGGTTAATCTGGGAACGTGAAAATTAAGCTTGCTAATTATTTCGGGTGCGTCAAAATCGTTGTGTAGTAATTTAAACAAAAATACTTGAGAAAAGTACGTACGCCTATCCTCAAGAGTATTCATAGAATATCTTTCAAGCAAGTTACTTTGCGGAAAACCAATCACTGGATAAGTACCGTCGGATTTGAACCACAGTAATTTAAGAAATCTACGTTGAACTGCCTCCAAGTTATTCTTGTGAACATCATAACTGGAACTCCAAATTAGCGATGCGTACTCAAGTTTCGATCTGACGAAGGATTGATAAAGAATTTTCAGAGTATCAGTATTAGTGAACTCTCGACTAGTACGAACGATAAATCCAAGGGCTTTGGAGACTTCAGACACAATGGTATCGATATGATCAGTGAAATATAATTTACTATCAAAAGTTACGCCGAGGTCGCGAAATGTTATAGGTCTTTGAAGTATGACATTATCTAACCTGTAATCAAAAATAATAGGTGATATGGAAAAACATGTTAAAAACTATAATACTCAAGATTACGTAATAATTGTTGGTGGTCGAAATGATTTCTTAGCACAGAATTATCCAAAGTTTAAAAATTTGTGTACCACAATTAAACTATGTTCGCATACAAATATAATTATTAGCACTGTACCCAATAAAGAAGAGTATAAAACAAGTAAATACATTACCAAATTTAACAGTCCCTTAAAATCATTTATATGTAAGATTAACTCATTTGCCGAAGGAAACGTGAAATGTTTAGACCTTTCCGAACACTTTCCAAGAAATAGAATGTCTTTTAGACATATTCTAATGAATAACATAATTTCACACCTGAGGAACAAAATTAATATGAAAAATCTTATTTTTGTTAAAACCATTGCTCATGCTGATATTGTAGTACATCGAAAAGAGAGAACTCAGCCTGTTCTACGTTTACGAGGACCAGAACCTGAACTTCAAGAAAATGAAAGTATTATTGACCTGGTTAACTCTGAAGACATGGAAAATCAGACTTTTTTTCGTGGACAATAACACAACACAGACAACCAACTCTGATATTTCAATCAATTTGTCTGTTAAGCATAGTGTGAATGATAATATTTTTGTTGCACAAGATACAGTGAGTCTGTTTCATATTAACATACAATGTTTGTCAAATAAAGTTGGTCAGTTAAATGTATTTTTAAACAAACATAAATACGATGTGGTATGCTTATCAGAGCATTGGATTACTGACAAGTCCTTGCATTTTATAAATTTGGGAGATTATTATTTGGCAGCTTCATTTTGTAGATCAATCAGTTTACATGGGGGTGTCTCAATATTTCTTAAAAATCATGTAAAATGTGTTCCCTTAAACGTGCATAATTTCAGTAGTGAATTTAATTCCGAATTCTGTAGAGTAGAATTAATAGAAAGTAAAATAATAATAGTCACTTTATACAGATCTTGTTCAGGAAATTTGAAAGTGTTTTTAAGTAATTTGGAGAATTTAAAATTGAATTTGTTTACTCGGGGTCCCAAAATTGTACTTGTGGGTGACTTCAACGTGAATTTTCATGACGTAACTTCGAAGTTCACTGACTTAGTGTCACTAGTTGATTCATTCGGACTTAATATAGTCATTACGGATTATACAAGAATTACTACCCAATCATCTACTTGTATAGACAATATTCTCACAAATTTAAATGACGAGGATAATGCTGGCGCCGTTATTGAACCATGCCTATCTGATCATTTAGGCCAATAAATCTCTATGAAAGCTATGGGTGACTTACCTAGGGACGTATTAAGAAGACGCATTACACAAAATGGCATTGGAAAATTGCGAGCTTCTCTCTGTGACCTTGACTGGAATATTTTTGCTAATAACAATAACAGCGTTGACTTTTTATCTAATTATCTTGTAAATAATTATAAATATCTAGTCAGTCTGCATTTTCCCCTTAAAAAAATTTTTATATAATAATAAACCGCCGATAATATGGTTTAATGAATCTTTACGTAAAATGCGCGATTCTTTGTCTAGTATTAAACATGTGTGTAACGTAACTAGAAATCCTGTTGATTTTAAAGTTTATAACAATTTACATAAAGAATATAAGATTGCAATCAAGGAAACAAAAAGAGCCGCGTATGGCCAATACATAGTAAATTCCGATAATAAAGCCAAAGACGCTTGGAGAGTGATAAATTATGAACGCAATGAAAAACATCTGTCTAAAATTGATCCAAGTCTATCGGAGAACGATTTTAACACTTACTTTAGTACTGTAGCTGAGAATATTGTTACCTCGTTACCAAATAGTGATATCGATTTAGGGGATATATTACAAGAAATACCTGTAACAGCAAAAATCTTTTTTTCTAGGGCCTGTTTCTACTTATGATGTTCTTGAGACATTAAAAAATTCTCCTTGTACTGATGTCTATGATTTAAATAGTAAAATAATCAAAGAAACCATTGATATAATACTGGGTCCAATTACAATATTAATAAATAGGTGCTTTAGTGAAGGAGTTTTTCCGGATTCATTTAAAATTACGCTTTTTAAAAAGGGAGATATGGGATTATTAGATAACTACCTCCCTATCTCAATTATACCTGTATTTGGTAAATTAATAGAAATTCTCTTAAAGTGGTCGCTGACAAGGTTTCTTGATCAAAATACCATCATTTCTAATTCGCAATTTGGGTTTCGGCCTAAATTTTCAACGATACAAGCTGTGCAGCAGGTGGTGGGTAATATTATTGTTGAGGGTCTGGAGGAAGGAAAACATACTGGACTTGCTTTATGTGACCTCTCCAAGGCCTTTGATTGTGTATCTAATGACCTGTTGCTAATAAAGTTAACGCATTATAGTATAAGAGGTGTAGCTCTCTCACTATTTAAATCGTACCTAAACAACAGACAACAATGTGTTAATATCAATAATATGAATTCTGCTCTTACCAATATCAAAAGTGGCGTTCCCTACGGATCGGTCTTGGGACCGTTGTTGTTCATATTATTTATAAACGATATAGATCACTTTCTTCGTACTGATAAGTGTGTCCTTTTTGCAGACGAAGTAGTTTGGAATCGAAAATCGTGTTATTTACAATTTGTTTAAAAAATTGCAAATACTCGTCGAATTATCGCAATAAATTCAAATTGTACACATCAGCGACCGCTCGCCAACATATCAGCGAACGTATGCAACCGACAATCATATGGGGAACGTTCGCACAACCGTTCGGCGAACGATCGCCAAGTCATCCGATTTTTGCGCGAGCCTTATTTACCATAATTTTTTTTTCACACCACTCTCTTGCCTTCCTTTGAGTTTAATATTACCTGTGAGGTGATAAACTCGTTTTCCTCGGGTTTCAGATTTTCTGTCTATGGTTTAATTTTTGTAACACTCGCTTCCCCTCGGTCTTGTAGGGTTAACGTTTAAAAATTACAGGGTTTGCTTTGCTTCCATCTATTGTGCTTTCTGTGAAAAATCGCTGCCTACCCAATGAAAATGCTGAATTATGTCACTACAAAAAAAACCGTTTGACAGAGGAAAGCTAAGACTTTAACTCAGGACCAATGGATATCGGCACGTCGTGTTGTTACCCTTAACCGTGTTCTAGCTCTAGTTTTAGTGACCTAGTATCGATAAAAGTTTGATATAGTGAACTGCCATTAGTGGACACTGTGGACAGGTTCATTTATTATATCACAACATTTGAAATAGAAGAGCAGAAAATAGACATCGTTATTATTTAGCAAGGCAATACTAGATATATCAAATATAATACTATCTGCATGTAAATTTATCGATTCCTATTCAATTGGTTTATATTACTGAACATTACAGGAAGTAATATCCAGCCAAGACAAACCCAACGTACATTAATGAACATCCGGTCAATATCCTACTTGTGTTTGTATTTAGTTACAACACCTTACCTGGGCTATTCAAGGTATTGTTTGGCTAATTAGCAGTCCAGCAATTAGTGTATATACATAATGATTAATGATTGCATTATTGTGTAGATAATTCACAGACGTACCTCCTAACATAATATACCAGGTGTTAATGAGATATTGCTTAAATACTTTCACGTTTAATAGTAAAATTTTGCTTTTTCATTAAATACTGTAATCTATATACACGAAGATGGAAGACAATGTAGGACAAATCGAACGCGGAATAGAACTTTATTCATCAATTTAAGTGTAACACACTACAGGTATAGAACTTATCAGACTAGTCCAAGGATACATTTACATACATACATACAACAATACATTCACACTATGACACATTCATACAATATTATAAATCACAAATGTGATACCCTAAAAGAAATTAATATCAGATTTCCATTAAAATGTTAAGATGAAGAATAAAAAGATAATAATTATTATTGAATAATACCTATTCTAATACATACATATTAAAACTAACCATTTAAAAACTCCTCTATGGAATAAAATGCATTATCGTTCAAATGTTGAAATAATACTGGTTTGAACGTTCTGTAGCTCTTTATAGTACCAAGTACTCTTACAGCGTGATTATAACAGATGATTCCTTGGTATGCTGGTGCATTCTTGCTGACTGTTAATCGTGAAAATGGTAGTCGTAAATCATTTTTAATGCGCGCGTGGTAATTGTGTATATGTGTGTATCATTATTTCTTATGTAGTCTTATCGGTGTTTTTTTATGTTTAAAGTGACTAAATATATGTAGAGACATGGCAGTGTTAAGATAGCTAAGTTGATAAATACTTGTTTACATGATTCTAGTGGACTTGCTCCCGCCATACATCTTATTATCTTTTTCTGGATTACAAATACTTTATGCATGTGAGTTGAATTTCCCAAAATATTAGACCATATTTAAGTATTAAATGTACGAGACCATAGTAGGCGATTTTTAAAACATCTGTAGAAACTGTTTGTATTAACTGTCTGATAACAAAGCAGATGCTACTTAGTTTGGAAATGAGACTATCGGTATGCTTTTCCCACGATAGTTTGTAATCAATGATTTTGTATCATCAACTTTGATTGATTTATGGTTGATTTTTATTAATGGACTCAAATTGTAGCTTACATTTTTTTGTTGAAACATCATATAAAATGTTTTGTCACCATTAAGTAACAATCCATTGTTAATGCATTATCCACCGAGGTAGCAAAATCTTTTTTGGGTACGGTTTGAATCGTAGCATCAGCGTAGAGAATCATAGTATCTGCACTCAATATCACTCATAAATATTAGAAAAACTAAAGGTGCAAAGACTGACCCTTGCGGTACAACTGTTCTAACTAGCGCCGGGCGTGATCTTGCATTGACATTGCATATACAATAAATAACTTAAGGTTAATCTGAAATGAAACAAATAATAAAGAGATGCATGCTGTTAAAAGCATAGATATTGGAAAATATAAATATCATATGGATGGATGTGTAGTGGGGTTTTTAATGTATTACCGAGATGGTAGCAGTGAGCTAGACCTCTGTTGAATGCCACAATATGTCTAATCGCTGTTATCTCTCCTGAGTTCGATTCTCAGCTGCGGTAGATGACAATATCACAGGGAATGGTTGTTGTGCTGATGTTATGTACACGTGTTCTGGCAATAGCTAAACTCCTAGAGAACGTTAATATAAATAAGATGATTATAAAAAAATAATATTAATCTTCAAAAATTATCTTGAAAACTGTTTATTTAATATATTCTGTGTAATCCAATGTAACGTGCGGAATGCGCAAGAGCATTCTTCGTTACATTTTCTAACATTTATTAGAAAAAATTTAATAATCGAAAATTTTATTTTCCTATGCTCTGGTACTATTACGAACTATCCCTATGACAGAGAAGGAATTGCCAGTAGCTTATGCTTGCTCCTCAGAATAATAGATGGCGCAAACTAACTTTAAAATGAATTTGAGGAGATTAAACCATAATTATAATAAAGTCTGTTAGCCACAGGAAAATATAGAATTATGAACACAAATATAGATCCTTTATTTAATTTAATATTCCCCTAATAAAAGAGTACTACTTTTTGGGCGGGGCAACGTGACTACCAGTCCGAGAAATAGTTAACGATACGCCGCGCTTGGTTAAATTCCTTTTCTTTCACTCGAGCCGCTAATCGAGATGGACGTATTTGAAATTTTGTTGAATCCTCTAATGGGGATATTAAGACGGAGAAACCTTATAGACGTATAAGGTAATAGTTTTAAATAACGATATATCGTTAAATATCATCTAACGTTTAAAAACATTGTTTTAGGTTTTTCTTTAAAATAACAAATTTCCTTTTAACGTCGAAGCATCTCGACGTTACATTTTTGCTTTAAGCAAGATTATATACGTTCAATTTTGATACCACGTTTTTGTATACGTTTTCTTGATAATATCTTTTTGATATGAATACTGCGTTTGTCTTTATCACGAAATTTTTGTTGACACAACACATTTAAGACTTTCTTAAGACAAATTATTTATGTACGAGCATGCTCTCTACGATTTCATAACCTCCAAAATGGAATGGTACCACGTGTGACGTCGCGTTAGAGGAGCAAAATGGAAGTACTCAACCATCTAACTGCACAACGGTTAAAATTTAGATGATATCTCTCCGATGATAATAGTCCGACAGGGGCGGACTTAGGAATTTCTCTCATCAGGATATTAAAACAAAAGTTAAGTATTTTTTATTATTACATGTAAAAGGGATTATTTTCACATGCAGTTGTGGTTCATAAATGCCAAGTTTCTAAATTTAAAATATTAGATTCAAGCGAAATTCATTATTTTTTTGTCAGATTACATTTTAAATCTGATATTATAAATAATCCATCGTTGTACATTAATTCGTAGTTACTTATGCCTTAAATTCGCTTGCACAAATATTTCGTCTCAGTATTGATTCCTTGTTTTCAATTTTTTGTCGTTATGTACAAGTTTGCTTAACGTATTGTAGTTATTTGATAACATATTTGATAACAATTTCACCAGTATCTCAGATTCGCTTTGTCAAAGTACTTTTGTTTTGTATATGTCTCAGTGGTTAGACATATCGGAAATTATCTGCACATAATACGCGTCGTGTAATCTGAAATTTCCAAGATTTGACTCGTCAAATCATATCACTTATGTGGATTATTTATTTAAAAGGATTTCGGATGTTCGGGGCGCGGTGTAATGTGTATCTATTCCCTAGAACTTGAATTCTAGTATTATCTTTTGTGGTTATATAACTTTGGGGTGTTCCATATTTTATCTGCTAGAGATAAGTTCTAGTGTTACTTTTTTGTAGCTATATAACTTGGAGTGTACCGTTTTTAAGTATTTGGCATTACGTAGCGGGGAGGGCATATACTGGTAGACTCAAATAAATATCAGGTTCGAGCGAAATTGCATATCTTTTGTTATGTTAAGTTTTTATTATCTTGTCGTGTGTTATATGTGCTTTTGTTATATAATGTATATTATATTTTTATTTCGTTGTAATATATTATTAATTATTTGTCTTATCTTCTTTCGCTGTTGTATAATATATTTCGTGGTTACTTTTATCCTATTTCGTGGTGTATATAGTATTTTGTCGTTTTGTAACATATGCTTTTGTTTAATAATTAAGACAATTTACGAGTCATCTCTTTTGTAATAGAGTTATTTTGTCTCTTAGAGAATCTCAAGTTTACCTAATTTTGTTGTAATATATAATTTTTTAGTATTGAGGTAAAGTTACGACACGCAACTTTTGTAATATGTTTATTTGGCCTCTCGTAAACACCTCAAGTTTGTATTGCAGTTCGGCAAAATGTAATATAGTGTTTCTTGTAATATAGTATATTTTGTAAATATTTCTTCATACTTGATATTGAGTTTTGCTATGCAGTATTATTGAAGCTGTGATAGTTTCAATTTTTTTGTAATATAGTATTTTGTAATATAGTAATTGTATATATGTAATATATGTCTTTTGTTTATCATTAGCTTTTCTTTTCCTTGATTACCCTAGTTAATCATGGCGCCCAAACCTTGAACTCACTGCCCCATTTGCTCTCCGCATCTTTGCTGTGCTAGCCAGGTTAAACCAGTGACGCTAACCACGTGGCTCGTAGGGTGGCCCACACTTGAATAACTTGGGCAAATTAAAACCTTCCTCTTATCGCCACACCAATAAGTACGAACAAAAGAAGCCCATTTTTAACATTTTAAAATATGTTGTTCGGGTGTGGATCCCTATGATCTTGAAAGGTTAAGGTGCAAGCAGCTATCTTGAATATATGTTGCAAAAAATTGTGTCATTCAAACGACAAAAATGTCTATGACTAAGTGAAAGAAGACAAAATTTCTTACATTTTTTCCCACACATATTTTTGAGGATCGTCGAAGATTCCGAATAATTTTCAACGATTTAATGATAACACAGCCCCACACAAAAAAATGTTCAGACCGGCGAACCAGACCCATGTATCCCTATGTATTTTCGGTCGCTGAATCCGAGGTAAAAGAAAGTCGTACACCCCCAAAATCTTTATACAAATTAAGATTAAACAGCAGCGTACATACGGCAGATATGAAACACACCCCCAGGGAGGGGCGAAACAACCCCCATATATAAAAAAATCGATCCAAAACAGCATTAACTGCTGAAAAGCTCTAAATGTCTAAGTATTGTTTAAGTGATGGGAAACTGCATCAGGTCCGACGTAATCTTCATAAACTGCCCCTATAGTGTTGATAATAACCACCCCTAAGTTCAAAGGACACGTAAAGTCCAATGGGATTTCTATTTTCATGGATGTTATGATTGGCTGAAATTGCGTAATACTCTGAATAGAACTTACGTACCATCAACGTCCTACAATGTTAACCCCCGTGTAAGATTTAACTATAAAAATGCTGGAAAAAAAGAGAAACTAATCGAATTTATGTTTTTATGGATGCTATGATTGGCATGATTGGAGTTTTGTCAGAAGTCACTATAACTTCTTATAGTTGTTTCTTGCACGGCGTTCTCCCAAGCGTGTTCGCAGATCTGGGACCTCCGAATTTCATTTTTTTCTGATATAATTTTGGTGTTCACCCAATCTTACACTAAACGGGCTGGATGACTTACCCACCTAATGTTTCTTTCACACGGAATATTATAAATGCAGTTTTGGTTCTTCGGTTTCGGACATAAAATAAACTAAGACTCGGCAAAAATTTTAGCAAAAGAAAGATGCGTGTCGAATTGTTCCGTAGATGACTCTACAATCTGGTTGCCAATGTTAAAAGAAGAACATCAGAAACTTAATATTGTACAAAAATTTAAAAAACTGTTAACTATATCAACAGTTCTATTTCTCGCGTCATTTTGGTATTTTATCTCTAAAAAAAGGTACAGGGTTAATTGACTTAATTTTTGTTGCAGAGAGTTCAGAAAAGCATTTAGAAAAAAGTGCACCTTTTATTTTTTGGCGGAAATGTTTGGTTTAATTTTTGGGCCAATAATTGATCAATATTAGTGGCTAATTTAATTAAATTAATTGAAAAATTTGTTATCATTCACAATATGACATAGAATTAGACGAAAATGGTTACTCTGGGGTTTTTGGGGTCGCTGATTACCAATCTGAAGTTCAATTTGGGAAATTCAAAATGGCGGACCGGAAATCGGGCCATTTTCCATAAGAAATGAGAATGGATATCTTGGCCTTGAAAATCTGTTCTCGGGGGTTTTTGAGGTGGTTCCGAATTCGAGGCCTGATTTGGTAAATTCAAAATGGTGGAAGGGAAGTAGAGTCAATTTATCAACAAAAAAAACTCATATTTTTTCGTTTTTAGGCTGAAAATGAGTACTCGGGGATTTCTAAGGTCGCTGATCACGAATTAAAGGTCTGATTTATGAAATTCAAAATGGCGGACCCGAATAACAGTGCACTTTTCCGGAAAACTCGTATTCTTTTCTCTTTTAGACTTAAGGTGGGAACTCGGGAGTTCTCGTTATCGCTGATAACGTATCTTCGTCCAATTAGCGTTAATTCAAAATGGCGAACCCGGAAGTAGTATATGTTTCAGGAAATACTCGAATTTCGCATACTTTCAGCATGAAAAGTAAAAAATACGAGGTTTTTCCGGAGAGATTCACTGTTCTTCCGGTCCGCTATTTTGAATTTCATAAATTGGACCTTTGATTCGTAACCAGCTGCCTCAAAAAACCCCCAAGTGCTTATTTTCAGCCCAAAAACGAAAAAAATACGAGTTTTTTCTGACAAATCGACTCTACTTCCGGTTCGCCATTTTGAATTTACCAAATCGAACCTCTAATTCGTAGTCAGCGACCTCGAAAACCCTCGAGTACAGATTTTCAAGACCAAGATATCCATTCTCATTTTTTACGGAAAGTGGCCCGATTTCCGGTCCGTCATTTTGAATTTACCAAATTTGGGTTCAGAATGGTGAGCAGCCTCAAAAACCCCCGAGTAACCGTTTTCGATTAATTTTATGGTATACTGTTTATGATAACAAATTTTTCAATTAATTTAATTAAATTGGCCATTAATATTGGCCAATTATCGGGAAAAAAAATAAAACCAAACCTCTCCGCCAAAAAAATAAAAGATACTGTTTTTTTCAAAATGCCTTTCTGAACTCTTTGCGACAAAAATGAAGTCAGTTGAACCTATACCCTTTTTTTTAGAGATTTTCAGATTTTTCATGCTAAAATGACGCAACTATATGTAAATAGTAAGTATCTATGGATATTGAATATTACAAACTTAGAGCTGAGTATTTATCATACACAGCGAAAAAGATTTTTCAAAAAAACCTTGAAAATGAGACAAATTAGATTTCCGAAACGTCGGCGAAATATTTAATTTCAAGTTTTTATACTAATTTGTGTTATTTATTTAAAAAACGCAACCTCTAACGGATCCTTTGACGTGAAAGTCACAGGCGTAGAGGTTATTTACCAATAGCATGCTAGTTAATTGCGATATTTTGTAGATTCCCCGAGCATCACTTAAAAAGAAAAAAATACATGTGGCGGGAAGTCCCAAAGGATTAGGAAAAAAAATAAGATAATGCCACAAATAACATTTAGAATATATTCAGAATTCTTTTAATATCAATAGTAAATAACATCAGTATTAACAACAATAGCACAAATAAACTAGTTTATGTAGATTAGGCCTACTGGGGACATCACATCAAAGAAAAACTCGCCTGGTACTCTGTCCTCGCGGTGCGGTGGTGTGGAAAAAACTATTTTTTCTCATGAACTACAGACATTGCAACTCCGGCAAACGTTTTACTCGAAAACGATTAGTTAGTTATACGGAAGAAGTTATATTAACTTTTTGAAGCAATTTTTGTTTCACGAGCTACAATTTCGATAATAATTCTTTAAAAAAATTATAGTTTCCGAAATAATAGCGAAAATCTAAATCTTTTCAGCTATATACAAGAATGTGCAGAGGTGATATTGATGGAAACTTTTTGTTTAAATGGAAATAAAGGTGCACACAAAAGTCTAGCTTGTTAATCATTTTCTTACAACCTTCCCCTGTACGGTACAAATTTTATGACCTATGATAGTATAAACACAAATTTTTACCTTAATTATGGATTCACTAAATATTATGTACCAGTATATTAACATAAAAGGAATTGCACATTAATTATATTCAAATATTTATATAATCCGCACAATTAACATAAATGTGAAGTGAATAATCCTGCAATACACTTATTCTCATATTTATATTCACCCCAGATTGTAATTTACCAAACATATTTTATGTGGAGCTGGAGTAACGATCCTGCAGCTATCAAAATATAAAATATATGAAAACTTTAAACAGACGAACTAAAAGAGTGTATAAATAAAGCATTTGTAGAATAAATGGTAAAAGTTTTTTCAGAATAATAGCATAATAAATTAAACCAAAATATCGTTTCACTTAATACTTCGAAATTAGCACAGTGACAAGTGTAAACTTCGCTAGTTTCCACAAAACAAATTTCAGTTGAGAGTTTGTTTACAAAGTTCATTTTAAGGATTTCAGGCAAGGCGCCAGGATCTCTTTAATGTGAGTAATTGCCAGAAAAAACGCTCTCTAATTTATGTTTTCTTTATGTTCTTAGGGTTTATTACTTCTTAGAATATTACGGTTTATAATTCATAGAGATTAAAAAGTGAACGATATCCAGGCGCTGCCGTTGGAGCTATAAGAACGAAATACTCGTGTATTTGAGTACAGCTAATTTATTTTAAGAGGAATTATAACCTTATAATTGTTAAGATATTGATTTGATAGATACAGACAGCGTAAACTAAGAGATTGTCTCTAGATTTGTCTGAGTTGTCGTTTTTTGTAGATTTTGATTGGACTCTAAGAGTGTTTATTCACAGATCGCGGAACTAATAAAATGATAAGGGAAAACAAATTACTGATATTCATTTAGCGTATGACATTATAACAGTACACATCAAAGGTAAAACACAAGCAAAATATACAGTAGAATAATGGTTTAAAAAAATAAATCTATAAAACAATTTTCTTCACAAATATAAATCTAAATTTTTATTATAGTCAACTGCACTTGCAGTTGCCATCAGAAAGTAATCGGATTTAATATTGCAATATTCCATAATGTGAGGAATGGTCTGCCGCGGCGCACCACAATCACATGTTGGAGAGGGTAGTTTGCCCCATTTATGGAGGGAGATAGCGCATCTGCCATATTCCGTTTACAGCCTGTTGAGAGTTGACCATATTTTGCCAGACTGGTCAAATCCAAGTGGTGTCTCGGAAATTCAGGGTAGGTTGTGACATCATGGTGGAACATTTTGTAGCCATTCTCTATTCCATGTTACACAGGTTGAATCTGCCATTTCCCCAAGAGTGGGGAAAGCGGGGGGGGGGTGTCTATGTTTGGATCTGGTATATCACAGTGCACTGGTAGTTCTGGATTTGTCAGTGCATCCTTCCTTCGCAATTGTGGTGGTGGTATGCTGCTCAGGACGGGCAGCCAGTCTATGGGTGTGGACCTGATTGTTCTTGAAATGATGCACATAGTTTTATTAAGCCTCACGTCAACCTTGCTTGAGTGGGTGTTGTTTAGCCAAACAGGGGCACAGTCTTCTGCTGCAGAATATACCAGACTTAGTGCAGAAGTTCGGATTACAGCGGATGTTCCCAAAGTGATGCCACAGAGTTTCTGGATGAGGTTATTCCTTGTTATAATTTTGGCGACAGCTTTTGTGATGTGGGCCTTATATGTAAGAGTTCTATCTAGTGGGATACCTAAATTTGTTGGATGCTTGTTGTGCATCAAGCATCTGATGTTAAAATAAACCTCAAGCTCCCTATCTGCCAGCCTGTTGTTAAGGTGGAAGCAAGCTGCTTCACTTTTGGCTACTTTAGGCTTGAGGCGCCACAAGAGTATCCTGCCTGCACTGAGAGGTTGGATGTCAAGACTTCTTCTGTTACCTCGAAGAACTTGTATCTTGTAGCTATATGGCTCAGTAGCCAGCATATCCAAACTTTCTTCTGTATGTTTCTGATATGTCGGCAATATATGGGCTAAAAAGTAGTGGGACTTGAACCGATCTTTGTGGCAGACCATTGTTGAGCATTCTCTGGCTACTTATTTTGTTCGCATGGTGACCTGAAAGCCTATGTTGCCGATCATGCTATCGATAAGTCTTGAAATTCTCTAACAGGGTATTACCTTCAGCAGCTTATAGATTAAGCCCTGTCTCCAGACTGTGTCATATGCTGCAAAGAGGCCAATGAAGACAACAGATGCTTTCAATTTTTTCTGGTATGCTCTTTCTATCTGTGACGTAAGTGACGGGACTTAATCTGTGTAGCTACGGTTGGGGCGGAAGCCTGCCTATTCTATGGCAATATTGGCAAGTACTTTGGGGTTAATCCTATCATACAGCACTCGTTCTACCACTTTATAGATTGCACTCATTACTGAGAGTTGCATGTTATTCGAAAAAGGATTTAAATGTGCCTGTCTCTTTTCGATAAAACAGCCTGCCAGTTTACATTTAAGTAGTGCAATGTCCAAAAATTATACAAGTAGACCCAAAATAATTTTACACAAATTTTCACCGCATTGTGTAGTCGTATCTTCGTGAGTCATCTATCTTGAATAGTGCAATCATATCGTGAATGGTGTCGTTTATATAAGTCTTGCGTTTGTGACAACATTAACTTGACCAATACATTATGTAGAGTATCGATATATTTCTAAAATATTTCTAAAACCGGTGAAATAGCTCGTAGAGGAAAAATGTTCATATCACTGTGTTGGTGATCGAATTTTGAACAACTTTCAAAATGTTCGTTCGTCCGTCCGCCCGGCACGTGTCTTGTACGTCTTGCACGTAACTTAAGAACGGAAAGTAAATTAGTGTTAATCAGAGGAAGAACCCTATTGTTTTTGAACAAAATCGATCAATACATAAAAAAGTTATTATTTATTTAAATTTTTGTAAAACATATTTTTTATGTTTTGTAATTAAACAAGAAATGTCTAAAACTAGTATTATTTACAAAAAAAAAAACTGTGAAGAGTAACCTATATAACAACAAATCCACAATTATATAAAAAGTGCAGTAAATCGGCGAAGAGTATAATGGTTAGTTTGTTTATTTCATGTTGAAGCAAAACCAACTCTGTTGCGTGGGTATTTTTTGTTGGAACTACTTGTGTTGTATTAGATCCGTGGTATCTATGCATTTACTACTTGCAACATATGCTTGGCTTCAGATTCAAAGGTAAACGCTCTGCTTGGACAACGTGGAAAGTTCATAAGGTAGTAAACGGACCTTTCACTGCTATTTTCAAGTTCACTTCCTACACTGAGGCCCAACGTTAAACAACTTTTAGAATGCATCGTGCGAGTCATTCAATATGGTGATTTAGCACTTGAAGTTTCAGAACCTGTTAGCAACCAAAGGTAAACCACTGCCTTTTACATCCGATGCATTAGACCTACATACTTTTCGATTTATATGCCAATGCCAAGATGGGGGTATGGCAAGCTAGACACCATCATCAGTAATACAAAATTTTCAGTTCACTGGTGTTGGGCACAACGAGGTGTACCCCAAAATAGTTTGGCAGCATTGCAGAAAACTATTGTCAAACTGTATAATATATGGTTATATAAAGACACATAAGTTTCTAATCAGTTTTATAGTGTTATTTTGATATTTTCAATATGAATGCATTTTTTTCGGTCCTGTCAGTGGACGTCACATCGATACTTTTAAGAAAACTGTTGAAAAGTAGGTTTAAAATTTAATATACTCAGCTGATACCTACCACATTTTATGTAGATGTAAATATGTGGCATAAGATAAAAGTGCAATTTTTTATGAAGAATCGTTGTTGCCAGAAAGTAAAAAAATATTTTAGTTAAAATGTTTAAATACGTATAATTTCGGTGGCGCCATAAATGTAAATTTTACAGTAAGGGTCATTTGCATGAAAACTTCAGAGGTATATTTGCCATAAAAGTCAACTATGATACATTTATAACACATACAGAGTGAAAGCCTCCATATTGTTAGAAAGGATGATATAATCATTTCAGCATCAACAACTAAAGAGATGGTGAAAGAAAGAGCAAGAAGGAATAGGTTCTGTATCTAGTTTATAAGGAAGTTTATAAGAGTAACAGTTATATTTCTATTACTTCTTACTATAAAACTTGAACTTATATAAAATGGTAATGGTGACCCTTATAGAGGGCGCCCTTTAATACTTTAAGTGGTATGAAGTGCTAATTGGAAAGTTTTCATTGACAATTTATGTTATTAAAGTTTTTATTATTCGGTGATGATAATATTCAGAGTAGTTTCATAAAACAAAAATTGTACATTGGGTAGTAAATACAGAATCGGTCCAAGTACTCTACCCTGAGGTACTCTAGCCATGAAATCCTAGTTGAGAGTTCAGCAAGTGGTCAATAACTGTATATTAATAAGTTATGGATTAAACTGATCTCGGTAGATTTCCTTAGGTTTTTGAATGATTCTATGAACCTCAGCAATAATTAACGTAAAATAGTTATTTATAAAACCAAACTAGTATGAGAAGATTAACCATTTTCCTGTAGATGGTGGTTATCGTAGACTAGTATATTGTAATTTGAATGACAAGACATAAGGAACACATTTAAATACTGTAATAGAAAAGTCTAGTGTTTCCCAACATGCTTTTGATAGCAATCATAGAATGGAATCGATAACTTTAGTTTATGTACACATGTAACATACAATAGACAATTTGATACTCTTAATAGTGTGCTTTATTAGTAATTAGGTTGCAGTTCATCGGAGACACGTACGGGTAAAAGAATTGGTTGAATTCGTTCAACGATGACCATATTTTAGGATAAATATAGGAACATTTCAGTCGAATTTTCGTTTTATAATCTCCTGATGATCCCAATATGGTTGGCAAAACGCTCGAAAGCGATAGTATTCGAGTGTAGTGTCCAAGTGTGTTGGTGTTTGTGAATACCAATTCCATTAAGTAATAATATAAATTTTACGATTTTTTTTGGGTTTAGGATTTGCTCGATTTTTGCCTATTTAGAAAGTTTTATAGTTGCCCACGGCTACAACGTACAACTAACAACGTGTAAATTTATTTAGACATGACTACAGGATCCCACTATTTCATATTAAAATGTACAAAAACGTATTTCAATAGAACATCTATAATAATAGCAGAGTGAAATGTACAAAATTAAAATATTTAATGCCCCAGGTGGTTAAAAATATACGTTGCTATGTCCAGTCCATTGTTGTTTGAAATTGCGTCCTAATTTAAATAGAATAATAAATAATCCACATATGAACAAAATATTTTGTCGGGGACATAATGGACCGTCTGCGAGGTCTTTTTACATATCATGGACATGGCAGAGCTGCTCAAATGTCATGAATAATGTCCACTCGGGCGCCCGTCGCTTACTGGACAAAACGACCTGCAAAACGAATTAATGAACGCTTATAGTGTTCTAAACCCTGATGCATTTCTGGTGCATATAGTAAAAGAAGTAGAAATTCAAAGGGATGATAACAAATGATTATATAATCAATTCGCGATATAAAGAATAAATTAGATAAAATCTTCCTTATTACTTCCACATCCACATAGTGGAGTGAAAGTATAGTAATCGTAAAAAAAAAATTCAAATTTTTTTTTGTTGAAATAGGTTTAGAATATCATGAAACGTCGAGATTTTAAATTTGAGAGAAAAAAAAATGTCGGTGTGTCGGTCTGTACATTTTTTTGTGCGCACGATATTTCTGGAAGAGTTTAAGATATTGACTTGAAATTTTACACACATATGTACTATCACGAGATCTGGAACTGGATAGTTTTTTTAACTTATCCGGTGAAGGGTTGGGGGTAAATAGGGGTAAATAGGAGAAAATGAGTAAAGCAAGCTGGTAAGAGTACAATAATTTGGGATTTGGTGTATATACTAGAAGCCAAAGCCTCCGATTTTTTTATAATGGTTTAACTCCGCCCGCACCATCCCCATTCCAATATAAAAGGGGTTGATAAAATAAAATTAAGAGACTCACTTGAAATTTGGTACACATATATTATAACGATACCTAGAACTAGATTATATTTTGAGATCATTCCCTTGAAGGGTTGGGGGTTAAATAGGGGTAAATAGGGAAAAATAAGTAAAGCAAGGTGGTAAGAGTACAGGAACTTGGAATTTGATGTATATACTAGAAGCTAAGACCTCAGCTTTTTTACAACATTCTTCAACCCCTCCACTACCCCCACACTATTATTAAAGGGGTTGATAAAATATAATTAACATATTCACCTGAAATTTGGTACGCGTATATATTATAATGACATCTGGAACTAGATTTAAAATTGAGATGATTTAGTTAAAGAGGGGGGTGGGGTGTATTGGGGAAAACAGGTGGAGGAAGTTAATAAGAGTCCAGAAACTTAACTTTTGGTTATGTTATGTTAGAAACCAACATTTAGATTTTTTTTATGATATCTGCCTCAAATATGACTTATTAAAATTTTATGATTAATTATTTCCAGATACTAGAGTGCAAATATGGTCAAAACATTTTCCTTTAATGAGACTTGGATGGAAAATCTGGATATGGAGGTAGTGATTCCTTAGGCAGAGGTTCTTTTCTGCAAAAACGCTCTAGAGGTCGATTTCTATTTATATTTATGGAATTGCACGAATGCCCTTATAGATCTAGGTCGTCAGAATAAAGTGACCATGGTATGGGTACCAGGACACAAGAGAAATGAAAACACTGATGAACTGCCCAGAGAAAGCGCGGGTAAGGTGCTTATAGTGCTAATAGGACCCGAATCCTTTTCCGGTATGGCCAAGCCATGCATACGGGCATCCATTAACAAATGAGTGCAAACTAAATAGGTAACTAGAATGGTGGAGATTTTTCCCCGATAGAGACAGGCCAAAGTTCATTAAAAAACAATGGGCCAAATTTACGTATAACCTTAGGAGGCCATTAGAATAATAGTGGATCTTCTAACCGGTCGGTGCCGACTTAATAGACATCTAAATGTAATGGGTCTGATAGAGGACGAAACATGCAGATTCTACCAAGAGGCAGAGGAAACCTTAGTCCATGTATTGTGCCATTGTGAAGGCCTTACTAAACTTATATTCCAACTGCTTTGCGAGGAAAACGTGCTGATCGCTACACTAAAGGGCTCCTATCAAAGCCGTGGAGTCTGATATAAAGAACACAGTTGGATAAGGAGCTCTAAGGAGAACAAACAGGAACACCACAATAGATCCATGGGAGTCGCAGTAGTCAAAGCCTATCAGACAACTTCTCCTTCCTAAATCTAAATCTAATATTGCATTTGATCCGGACAGTCTAGGCTTTGTACTTGGAGGTTACCTACTATGTCTGGTATGCTTATGTTTATACCTATAATGATGAAGACGATTCTCCATCAGTTGGATGGGAAGGAGGGAAAGAGATATTGAGTGCTTGCCTAGGTTACCTGATTAATTTACTAGAATTATTCTTGTAGGATTAATTAAAATTTAAAGTATATTTCCATCAACCTAAAAACATTAAGAACTTAAAAGACCATCCATCTGATTTCGTTAGAAATTCTATAAAAGATTCAGGAAGAATTAACTGTACGACCAAAGCTGTGAAGTAAAAGAGCAACACTTTGAACATTTACTTTAAAAGTAGTTATACTAAAGTTTGTCCATCATCTTTGATACTAGTTGAGTAGTTATTTCAATTTTTTTACGGAAAACATTTTACACCGTGGGCCCAGTATGGGGGGAACTTAGACGAAAGTCGATGTTATGATTTTGTGTATAGCAAACAAATCCTAATGACTTTAAAACTATAACGTATATCCAAATAACCGTAACATGGTTTAAAAGAGCAAAGATGTAAGAATGTTACGTAACATTGGTGCGTGACGTCACAAGTCTCCACAACATGTCCACCAAATTGTAGTGGGATATTACCGGTTCACTTCGCGGAAAAATTAGTATATATAACTCGAGAGCGCATGCGCATAGTACGGTGTTTGAGACGTCGTTTAACAGAGCTCGATAAGTGTTAAAATAAAATACTAATAGTGACAATAGTGAAAGCAACTAAAAATAATATACCGTGAAAAATTGTTGAACATGAACTAACTTTTCTTTTAATTTTATACATGTCGAAATATCTTCAATAAAGAAGATAAATAAGTATCGTAAGCGATTCAAAGTTAAAGAGGAATAAACAAGGAATTCAAAAAGATCCCTATGACAGCAGCAGAATGTGAGGTAGTGTCGACAAGTTAAGATGAACAACAGTCGCGCGGTCGCTGCAACGCCTGACACAATTTTACAACCAATAGATGCTCATAATGAGATTTGTTGCTGCAATTTCTATCTTACCAACCCTACAAACATCACGCGCCGACAACACTGCTTTCGTAAGACTATTTCCCTCAGAAACCTCACATTTGTGGCTCTGACGCTACCTACTCTAGTTTTTTTTCTGAAACTATTCATAATAAATATGTATATAGTGTTATATTTAAAATAACAAAGTGTTATATTTAAAATAACAAAGTTGATGTCTTTCTTGCTAAAACCGGAAGTGAGTATCAGGGACTGACTGTGTAGGCCAAAATACCATTCATTCCTTTCATCGTAAACTTATTGTGAAGAAATATAAGAAGTAAATTGATTTATATTATAGATGCAAACTATTAGCAAGATATAGGGAACCGCTTTTTAAAATCTATTTATCCACCAATGAATCTTACCTATAATAAGACATTCTGCACGAAATTATCGGAAGTCCTAACCTATGTCTTTATTATCTCTCGTGAACTGACTTCTTTGCATTTTGATGACAAATATATAACCTCTAGCTACCGTTCACTTAAATAACCTGACCTATGATAAAATCTCCTGTCAATATCTAATGTAAGCCTGTGGATTTCATTATGCACTAGGATTACCGCATGTTCAATTTGAACCAGGTTATTAACTTGAAAGGATTTTGTTGAATGCTCTGGGTGTGTGTGTACTATACAGGGTGGGACAGAGAACTGAATAATGACAAACATGACAAGTATAAATTGAAAAAGCCGCTACTTTCACATCCGGATTTTCCATCCAAGTCTCTTTTAATGAAATCGTTTTGATATCATATTTGCACTCCCGCATGCAGAAATAGTTGCTCATAGAACTTTAATAACATAATATTTGAAGTGTCTGGCTCAAGAATCCATAAAACGATGTGCCATTTATTGAAGTGGCCAGCCGAGAAGGTATTAACTTTTTCGACTGGCCGACCAGCCGATGTTTAATGGTGGTGACGGTGGTTGATGCCAAAACATTATTCTTGAGAACTATTGTTCTTGTATACTCACTGAATCACAATTTTATTTTGTTAACCTCTATAATAATGGAGTGGAGGTGATAGTTGGGAAGGTAGATGTCAAATGTAAATTCGAGACTTTGGTGTCTAATATATACCGGGTGAGTCACGAATTGCGCTCGCCCCGATATTTCCTAAAATATTTGGAATAGAAAATTGAAATTAGGAGGCCTTATTACACGACTAAAATGCCATATTTTCAATAAAAAATCAAGTTTGGTGCACATCCGGTTTGACCGGAAATGCCCACAACTTTCGATTTTCAAATGGAACACCCTATACATTTTTACATTTTTGGAATCTAGAGGACATTTTGAATACAATACATCCATTTTGGTCACTTTTTAATAAACATTAAAAATTTTATTAAAAAATCTATTTCTGAATCCAGAGTGCTGTGGTGCCCAAAATATATTTTAGTTTGTGTGCTACGTTACTATAAAAATAAAAAGAGCAATATGATTGCATTACTTAATTCTCTAGAGGCGTTTAAAATTTTTAAATGTGATTTTTACCCACTAACTCGGTTTTTTTAAATGGGAATTTAATCATTCACCAACATTTTTAAATACCTCATTTTCATACGAATCTAATGATACCAAAATTTTGAAAATCCGCTCAAAAATATTTGAGATTTCAGCCAAAATACAATGCAACCAAGCTTTTAGAAACATGCGGCTAATAGATAATAGATTAGTGGGCTTTGGAAACTAAAATGGCACATTTCTGTGTAAATCTGGTAACCTAATAACATTGGAAAAATCATAGTAGCCATTGAATGTAATAAAACAATATCAGCTGTCAGACAGATACAAAATAAAGCGTTGCGGAAAACTCTTTGAGTAAAAATTAAAGAACATGAATAATTTTAGTAGAAATGAAAAGGTCGATATGTTACTGATATATGGAGAGCGTCTCAAAAATTCAACTGCAGCTGCAGAACTGTATCAGCAACGATATCCCAACAGACGTCATTCAAGCAGACACTTGTTTGCCAGAGTGGAACAAGAATTAAGAAACGAACCCAATCAACAAGATGACCATCAAACATTTATTGTAAGTGAGGACAAAGAAATTGATGTATTAGGATTTGTGATGGTACACCCAACAACATCAACAAAGGAATTGTCAATGGAATGCGACATTAGTCAGTCTTCGGTTTGCACAATTTTAAAGAAACATAAGTTTCGGTCTTATAAATACCAAATACACCAACATCTTTATGTAGATGATAACGACAGGAGTCTAGTATATTGCAACTGGTTCTTAAATGCAGTACAACAAAACCCAGGTTTTCCTTTTCATATTTTATATTCAGATGAAAGTAGATTTACGAACCAAGGTATGTTTAACAGAAATAATACTAGGTACTGGGCTCAAGAAAATCCTAGGTTGGTAGGGCGGGGGAATATTCAGGAGAGATTTGGTTTTAATTGTTGGCTTGGAGTACTTGGAGATCGAATAATTGGACAAATATTTTTTGATGGAACACTGGCGAACGATATTTATTCTTTTTACAAAACCAGACAGCAGAATTTCTTAACTTACTTCCTCCTGCCTATTTACAAAATCTGTTTTTCCAACAAGATGGTGCTCCCCCACATAATTCCAGAAGAGTGATGGAATATTTAAACAACTTGCACGATGAACGCCTTATCGCAAATCAAGGTCATATCAGGTGGCCTCCTAGGTCACCTGACTTAACACCCCTCGACTATTATGTATGGGGGCACTCTCAAAAATAACGTTTATAAAACTTCTTCAAATACCCGCGAAGAGCTGTAAAATAAAGTTGTACGGGCTCTTAATGAAATAACGCCGGCTGAATTGTGTATAAAAAAAATGGTGGACATTTTGAACAATATCTATAAATGTCAATTTATGGTTTAATTATATTAATTATTTTAAAGATACCTACTGTTACCTAGTTTAAGTTTAATTGTTCAAACGGAATTGATTTTTATTTATTTATAGGCCCGATATTTATGTTCATTTAAATAAAACTGTGAAAACCGAACTGATGTCGCATTCTATTGCAAATGTCCTTGTGGATGTAATTGTGTTTACCTCCACATACCTATGCTAAACATAATTGAAACGTTCTTTGCGCTCACAATTATTAAATGTTTAATAGCTCAAGATTGCCTATAACTACACGACTCTGTCTGACAGCTGATATTGTTTTATTACATTCAGTGGCTACTATGATTTTTCCAATGTTATTAGGTTACCAGATTTACACAGAAATGTGCCATTTTAGTTTCCAAAGCCCACTAATCTATTATCTATTAGCCGCATGTTTCTAAAAGCTTGGTTGCATTGTATTTTGGCTGAAATCTCAAATATTTCTGAGCGGATTTTCAAAATTTTGGTATCATTAGTTTCGTATGAAAATGAGGTATTTAAAAATGTTGGTGAACGATTAAATTCCCATTTAAAAAAACCGAGTTAGTGGGTAAAAATAACATTTAAAAATTTTAAACATCTAGAGAATTAAGTAATGCAATCAATTGCTCTTTTTATTTTTGTAGTAACGTAGCACACAAACTAAAATATATTTTGGGCACCACAGCACTCTGGAATCAGAAATAGATTTTTTAATAACATTTTTAATGTTTATCAAAAAGTGACCAAAATGGATGTATTGTATTCAAAATTTCCTCTAGATTCCAAAAATGTAAAAATATATAGGGTGTTCCATTTAAAAATCGAAAGTTGTGGGCATTTCCGGCCAAACCGGATGTGCACCAAACTTGATTTTTTATTGAAAAGATGGCATTTTAGTCGTGTAATAAGGCCTCCAAATTTCAATTTTCTATTCCAAATATTTTAGGAAATATCGGGGCGAGCGCAATTCGTTACTCACCCGGTATACCAAATCTCAAGTATCAAGACTTACTAGCTTGCTTTACTTATTTCATTTACCCCCAATCCTTCAACAGAATAAGTTAAAATTAAAATCTAGTTCCAGATCTCGTTAAAATCCATACGTGTACGACTTACAAGTCAATATTTTAATTTTATTTTGTTAATCCCTTTAACAATCGTGTTAGGATGGAAAATATCATAAGAAAGGCCTTGGCTTCTAGTACATACACCAACTCTCAAGTTTTTGGACTGTAATTAGCTAGCTTTACTTATTCACCCCTATTTACCCCTATTTTACCCTTAAGCCTTCAATGGATTAAGCTCAAAATAACATTATTCAAATAATATAAAGAACATGCAAAACAAATGAAAAAAATAGATTTTAACTTAAAAAAATCAAGCAAGTGGAAATAGATCAAAATATGAAAATTTGATCCAATAAAAGGCTTAAAATTTCAACGTTTAGAATCAACCCTTGAAGAGATAACATGTTTAATTGGAAGAAAACATTACCAACAAATTTATAGAAGCCAAAAAGCAAGTGAAACTAAATAAGGTTAGTAACTTGCATATTTTCCAGATATATTGATATCAAAGTTAAATTGTCCATATACTTAAAATATCCAATACTTAAAATATTCGAACTGAAGGTAACATACCGTAAGAATTAGAAGTTTGTTACGAATAATATTTTTCAGTAGGTCCAAGAGGAAGGTATCTGTCGAGCTAATACAGATACTCAGATTTGAGTTTGGAGACATTTCAAAAGTCAGTCAAGTGACAGAGGAAATTATCTAGAATAATTTTTTTATTGATAACCAGTTGTTAAGGTTATATTCAGTTGTGGCCAAACTCGTCACAACACTAATGGTAAAAGCTTTTACAAACCTTTAAAATCCATGGTATTGTTATGAATTACACCCCCTTGGAACTGGAGATGATACGCCTATGCCTACTAATAGTGATTGGAAAGACTCTAGAAAGAGCCATGGACTTGTCTAGAATGTGGTGGAAGAAGATTCTGGTTCAATCTAGAGGTAATTTCAGAGTATATAAGGCGCGATTACCGGCGCAGAAGAAGAAGTTTTATTAAGAAAGCAGTTTATAAAAGTGAACAAGTTGAAAAGTGAAAAGTGAGGTTAAATAAGAAGTAAATCAAGTTTATTTTGAAGTATTGTATAGTCAGTAAATTGTTAGATAAAGTGTTAGTAGTGTTTATCTCTTGTTAAAATTATTTAGAACTCACGGATTCATACAGGGTGTTTCCTAAAAGGTGGAAAATTCGCAACAATATATTCATTTAATTTTCAAATATTTTTATTTAAATTGGAAGGCCGTTTAGATTATAATTTTTAAGTTTGCTATTATTATTTATAAATTCATTTTGATATTTACATTCCAGATCAAATTAGTTAATAAAATTTACAATTGTTCGTTCAAATTTTAGTTTGATTTATTATTCGCTTGCTGCATACTGATGATTGCGCGTAATTGAACCGACTTTTTACCCTTTTTACCCTGAGAATAGTAAACTTCAACCTATAGAGTATAGGTAATAATGTTAATAATGTTCTGTACTGTGCAAAATTTATTTCTTTTATTAATTACAAATTCATCTTTGTTTCAAATTAATTTTCAAATAAAATATTTACACACTACTTAGAAAGTGGAACAATTCATATGTCGTCAATTGCCTAATTAACTATATTTATTATATTATCTGAACAATTTAAACGTAATTTTAATTTTTCTAAACAAAATTGCTTACTTATCATGGTCTCAAAAACCAGTGATTTTTGTAGAACATGTTCATAGTCTAAAGTAAAACTTAAATTAAATTATATAAGAAAATCGATGAATTTGTCGAAGAATTTCGATCTCGAATTAATTTTGCAGCAATATTTATCTTATGTCAGAGTGTTTTTTCACATTCTTTCCTTAAAATGATTCTTCCTCAGAGATGTAAAAATTACGGCATCACCCTGTATGTAAAGCCGGTATCCCATCGGTGAACAATGAAATTGGATCTTTGTTTATCGCTTATATTTGCTGCTAGAAAGAAAAATAAATATTAGAATGTTTCTGTTACATTACTACCTGAGCCAAGGAAGATAACAGCAACAAAGTTGAAAACAGTCTCTGGGGGCAGCAGATTGAAAGTTTTCTCGTATTTTTTCCATTGAAAAATACTCATCCGATTCCCGTAAGAGTTTCAATATTTTCTTTAGATTTCGCGGCAATTCAATTTCTAATAATAAAAGTTACGTGAAATTTTCCAGTCGAACGCAATTTCAATTGAAAATACTCCACCTAAGGTCTTTTGTACTACAAATAATATATAAACTGTTCGATTCTTGAAATAACACACACTAAATTTCGATGTTTGTCCTGGTATAATTTTAGAAAATTGCTTCATGATTCATGTTTTAATGTATAGATTTCCCGTAAGCCATCTTTATTTTAGAGGAGTAGCGGTTTCTTCATTGGGTTTTTCAATTAGTACAATATGCAGCAATTCTATTACATAAAATATTATAATACAGTGTGTCTCACTTAAGAGTATAACAGCGTAATAATTCTTTTGTTTTTTGTCCGATATGAATCAAACTTATCTCAAAAGATAGAGGTCACCAACGTCTATTTGACACCTCAAAATCACTTTCCATCTTTAAATGTAAGGCCATCTACGATACCAAATTGTATGCAAAAACTTAAAAAATCATAGTAGGCATTTTTTAATCAAAAAAATTTGTTAACAAAGCTTGTTCGAAATCATTCAAAACCCCCGAATACGAAGTTTAGTTATGAAAAGTAATAACAGAAAGCGAATTGAGGCATGCATTAGGGCTGATGGAGGCTTGATAGAACATACTAATACATACTAATATTTAATTCTTTTGGTTGTATTTATTAAGAAATAATGCCTCAAAAGGATTTTTTTCATCAAGACCCCATTTTTTTAGAATATAACTGAACTGCGGATTCAGGGGTTTAGAATGATCTCGAACAAGTTTTGTTAACAAAATTATTTGATTAAATAATACATACTATAATTTTTTGATTCTTCTCATATAATTTGGTATCGTAGATGGCCTTGCATTTAAACATGGAAAGTGATTTTGTGATTTTAAATAGATCTTAGTGACCTCTGTCCTTTAAGAGGTAACATCTGTCCTTTAAGAGGTCCTTTAAAACAGTTTAATTCAAATCGGACAAAAGCCAAAAGAATTATTACGCTGTTATACTCTTAAGTAAGACACACTGTATATTAATATTATTTCGATTGTAATTTTTTTTTTTTGTCATAATTCGGTGTTAATGTTTAATTATCTACCTTAACCGTTGAGCTTAATTTAATTCAAGTACGACGAAGAATGTCACTGGTTTTTCCCCTCGACCCTCGTTGGTTTAAGTGTAATCAAGTCTTAAATGCAAATGTCACCATGCAAAACAGAAACAAACAGATTGCTAAATTCATGTCTAATACCACCAAAATGCTTAGAATTTTATTTGTAGAATTATTTCGAGAGCGTGGTTGTTAGTAAAGTAAAGAATGAAAATTGGCTGTTTAATATCTGATTATTATTATAACGAAGAGAGAGCACTACTACACTTACCAGTTCAGTAGGCACAGTGCTAGGGTGTTTGGCTTGATGCACAGATATACTAATATCACAATAATACTGGAGTACTTGGACAAAATTTTACAGAAATGTTTCTCAACTCAAATTCAACAATCGGCACTGATAGCAGACATAACTAACATATGTCACGACGGCGGTACCTTACACAATCACAAACTACTCCACCAGAGAGTTCCCGTCTATTTCAATAGACGGTGACAATGACGACCGACAGACAAAAACTACAAAACATACAACATCCATTATCCTTACGTTCCTGCCCCGAAGCGCCCGTCAACATACAAAATAGTATACATAAATGGCACACCGCAAGAAAAATACATCATTCGCAAATCCTGATTTTTATTCAACGGACTCATTATCTGCAATAGATCTTTTCCTGCTTATTTGAAACATAACATCTAAGATTACTCAGGCAAAATTTTCTTTTCTAGGCATTATCTCGATCTTCTCCTGAAGAAATTAACAAGGCGAACGCATATACAGATGGGAGTGTGCATCACAAAGTTTAACAAAAATCATTTTTCTGAGTCCCCTGGTCACTCGTCGATCCAGCTTATTGTTTCTTACATTTTGCAAAGTATGAATATGTTATGTTTATTAATTTCATAAATGTAAACAAATGAAATTAATTAAATACTTAGTATTGACAACGAAATGTTATAGTCAAATAAAATAAAAATGTTTAAAATGGAAATGGTCTTTGGCTTGCAACCACGGAGTCCCGGGTTCGAATTCCGGTCAGGGTATGGCTGTTTATCGGCGTGTTCATTATATTACCGAGAAGGTAATAGTAAGCTAGCTAGTAATTTTTTCTGCCATATTTAAGTATAAATGTAAAGGAAGTGTGTATGATGGTTTAATTAAATTCTTGGAGTATGTTCTTTGGGTAATTTAAGTTTGGAAACGCTTGCCTTAAGTTCCTCGATTTCTCTTAAAGTAGATAATTTCATAAATCTTTCACAAACAGATTTACTATGAACATGCCAGGCGACCACAATCATGGTTAAGAACACCAACAATATAGCCGAAAAAGTAGTCAACAACTTCCACTGAAAATCGTTAAAATAGAGAGATTCCGGCAGTTCCTCAAATAGTTTTACAAAGGTCTTAATTTGTGACTCAAGAGAAACACTGTAGCATTTGCATAAGCTACATGAATAACTTCATGCTTATTTGCAGTAAATTAATTCACCTATTGGAGTAGAGAGATATGCAACCACTTTTACTCTATAGGGCGAAGCATGTCTGCAAAAGTCTTAACATTAAGAGAGTAGACATCTTTTCTTTAAGAATCCTTTGAGTTAGAGGTGTTAATGTATATTCTTGAAGTTGAGTTATTACATAATTGTAAAATTCAGTCTTGTGGATATTTGGTGGGGCATTATCATTGGCTAGAGAAAATATTTTAAGAGTGCGTAAGTTGGCAAAACTGGGGAAATTTTGGCAGATTTCCGGACTGGTATCTCGTCCTTTGACAGACACGAAGTAGGCGGACGGCAGTCTTGATTTTTGTGGAGGTTTTGGGGTTCTACATCCTTATCACAGCTGTGGATTTGTGTAGATGTCCTCATAAATTCCTCACCGCCCTGCCGCAAGCGTTCTGTAAATTCCAGGAAGGAATTCTTTTGGTTGCCGTAATTTTTTCGCCACATGTTTCGTGAGGTTATGTAATACTCTGTGAGGTAAGCTTTTACGTTGTTTAGTTTGGTGTTTTATTTAGTTCTCATTTATTGTAATTATTACATTTGGGGCAAGCATATGTTTGGGACTGGCCATTTGGAAATTAGTTATGTTTGGGTAAGGCCAAAGGCAATTTGTATTGTTCGGGCACATATTTGGGTTAGGCTATTAAGTAGAGCAGTTTATGTAATAGGCCAGCTGTTTGGTGCTGTAATTTTGGTCATATGGGGCCTAGTATTTAAAGAAGAAGTAATAGGAGGAAGTCTATTACCCATATGTTTAGTTATATATGGGTCTTGCCGACGTTTAGAGCAGTTTTGGCTTGGACAGTTGTTCACAGCAGTCTACAAGAGATTTAATGCAGGACTTTTAGTGCAGTACGGAGTCATACTCGTAGCCAACGTCGAGTACGTCTAGGAAGCGGTGACAGGTCACGCTGCAGTAGCCAAGGAGAATGCCACAGCTCTAAATAAATTTTTTAATTTCATTTTGGTTATATATTTTTAAAGGAAATTATTATAGATTTATTCAGCGATTTTTGTTTAAACATTAAAGTGAATTATACCACAATCTTGCGGCTATAAATTGAACTCTAAGTTTATTCATAAAATAATGAAATATTTAAGATTTTAACTGTGAAGCAACGTATGGTACCATGTGATGCTGATTCACTTTCCACTATGTTACACATGAGATGTTTTTAATAGAATATACCTATTTTAGAACATTCATTACCATCTAATCGTAAGGAGCTAGCATTGCAGTTGACAGCTCATGAGATCTTGTTTATCACCTGATATGTTAGTGATGAGCTGTAAATTTAATTCATAGTAAATCTTTAATTCGCTGTTGTAAGTTAGAACTCATAGTTGTGTATCAGATAAGTTGTAGTTGCAAGGGAATCTCAGTCAGAGTGTTAAGTTTGATTTTCAGTGAAGTTTTATTAGATCAAGTATACAGAATCTCTTTAATGCGTATGAACCACGTTTAGGTGATATCTGAAGTTTTTATTTAGTTTTTTGTTGTTGTACATCTCACTTGTTCCTGGCTGGCAAAATTATTTATACCACTATATTTAGTACTCAGCAGGTGGCGCCCTTTTGAATGTCCACACTCTTAATCCACGGCCCTATGCTCTTCAACAAGAAAACTAGCTGCCGTTCGCACAGGTGAAGCCTTTTTTAATATTTAGGTATTAAAAGGGTTACAACACAACATGTCTAGTCGTCGTTATCTCTCCTGAATTCGAGTCGCGTGGAATGGTTGTTATATTGATGTCTATGTGTACAGTCTTGGTTGAGTGGTGGAAGAGTAATAGCTAAACTCTGTCTAGACGTGAATATAAATAAGACGATAAAAAAATATCCCATCCATAGAAATGATCGAAAAATGGTTCCGTCTTTAGAGGTTGAAATGAGATATGGTTCTAACGGGGCACACTAACGCTACCATAGTACATAGACAGTATGTATGCTAGTGAATAATTCAAAAATTATTAATATGATGAAACTGATTACACAGGAAACCTGTACCAGAAAAGACGTCCAAGTTGAATTTTTATGATATGTAATTCTCTGTTTGTTTACCAAACACAAATAAATAATGGCTTACAATCATCAAGATTTAGCTAACAATCAATGGTCTAAGTGCACTCTAGACGAAGTGTTAAAGTACCTGCAACATTTGCATCACGAATGACCTCCTGTCTGATCTAATTGTAATAGTCTAGCTGACACTTTATGAATTGGCAATAAGAAAGTAGGACATTGAAATAAGAGCCAACACGTATATATATTAATTATTATTATACATGTCACATATTACTATAATTTACATAAGTTGAAATAACTCTGTGCGAAAAAAGATTATACTTAAATAATATTTAAAAGCACAAATTGTTGTTTGCGAAGAATATTCTCATGGCTACAGCTATAAAACTACATGCTGCTGCTGTTAATAGCTCAGCCAACTGTTTTATTATTAATATTATTAATTCATAACATTTGACTGATGAAATGATCTCATGAAATGACCTTTAATTAACTATCATCATATTAATAATAATAATAATAATAATAATAATAATAGTAATATGTTGTACGCCAGGACTTTGAGATCAGTTGAGCCTGTATTTCGAGAGATACACGAGCAGCGAGGCAGTAAAAAAGGTGTGGCAGGCTGCAAAGAGAACCTATTGATAGACCGCTGTATTGCTCAGGATTCTGTGCAATACAAGCGTAATCTATCAATGGCGTGGATCGATTACCGTAAGGCATTCGATACAACATCACATGCATTATTGTTACACCTGCTCCAATGCCGTGCGGTACCTGCCCCAATAGTGAGATGCATTGAACAACTGATGATACTCTGGAGAACCCGCTTCACCGTAACATCTGGTGCTCAGCGGATTTCGACAGAGCCGGTATCATTTAGGAGAGGAGTTTTCCAGGGCGACTCCCTCAGTCCTCTCCTATTCTGCATCTCAGTGCTGCCGTTGTCTGTAGAACTACGTCAAAACCGCGGATACCAATGTGGATCACCCAGCAACCGGAGGCACAAGGTCACCCATTTATTCTATATGGATGACCGAAAACTGTATGCCTCCGGAGAGGGCGAACTCCAAAACTCTCTTAGGGTGGTCCAAGAGTACACGCGGGCTATTGGCATGTAATTTGGGTTGGACAAATGTGCAGTCGTCCACCTCTAGAGAGGACGATGCGGGCTATTCCCTGAAAATGCGCAGCTGGCAGACGGAAGCATCCTAAGACATCTGGATGCCGGAGAGACCTACACGTACTTGGGTGTGCAACAACATCACATCCAGGACGTAAAACAAATTAAGGACACTCTCCGCGGCAAGTACAGACACCGACTCCGAAAGATTTGGTCTTCTGAACTCTCGGGAAAGAACAAGGTGTCTGCGACTAATATACGCGCCGTTACGATTCTGCTCTACTCCTTTGGAGTAGTCAAGTGGACAGTACATGAGCTGCGTCAATTGGATAGGGATACCCGCAAGATGATGCATATTTCGTTCCTCGAGTGTACCTCCCACGTCAACGGGGGGGCTGAGGACTCTTGAGCCTGGAGTGCATGCATGGCAGAGTAGCGCTGAGTATGGCATGTAACATCTTGAGGAGCTCAGATCCACTCCTGCTGTTAGTGAGAGATCATGAAACCGTAGGAGTGGGCGGATTTTTATTTAAGGCAGCACGCAGGGCCGCAGATGATCTCGGTCGCGTTTTCGACTTCAGGCGAAGAGGCAGGCGAGGTGCTGATGCACAGTCAGTAACTGAGCTTCCGCCAAATCGCCTGATAACCCAAATTATTGCTGCCGAGCAGAGAGATCTGTTCAGGCAGCACGTCGATAAACCCATGCATGGAGTGTTCTACAACAACATAGAGACACTGGGTTTATCGACAAAGCTGACCTTCGCATTCCTGAGGTCAGCAGGGCTAAAGTCGGAGACCGAGGGATTCATTGTGGCCTGCCAAGATGGTGTTATTAACACCTTGGTCTACCGCAGTCATGTTATGGGTGTAGAGGTCTCCGACCTAAATTGTAGGACCTGCCATCAGGCGCCGGAGTCGCTCATGCATTTGCTATCTGCATGTCCGATTTACGCGACTTCTACTCGTTCCCGACCGTCAGGCTGGTTCAACCCAACAAGCCTGACATAGTCCTCCTCGACCACCAGTCCAAGGTGATGTATATCATCGAGTTCTCGGCACCTGCCGAGACAAACATCACCTTGAAGGAGGAGGAGAAATCGACCAAATACCGAAATCTTCAATATGAGCTCCAAGCGCTATACCCAGACTACTCGGTCAAGATGATCGTCCTGATAATCGGCGTTCTCGGTGGGATGAGGCCTACGCTGCTCTCAGCTTTGAACACCATACCGGCCTGCCAAAAATCAGCCGAATGGTTGGCAGGCCAAATGCAGAAGGCAGTCGTCTTGGGGTCCCTGCGTCTACTTAGGGCACATGATTCTGGAATCTACAACCACTAGCCCTGCGGGATGTGGGGAGTGGTTGTAGATAATTCGCTGGCGCTTCCCCCGTGAGAATGTCGGAGACACGGGAGAACTGTCCAGCATCGCTCACGCGTAAAAAAATAGTAATAATGATAATAATAGTACAATTTATTTTTAAATGATACATGTGATAAATAATACAGTTAATTAATACTAACTATAATACTAATACTAATAACATTTTCTTCAAAATATGTGTTTATTATATAATATATAAATGACGGGTGTAAGAAAAATATGTTTTAATAATAATTTTAAGGGAAAATAAATGAAGCAAGGGCTCACGAAAGTAACCTTGTAAATGGGCCCGTGACGAATTTATATCTAAAATAAAACTAACTAAGTGTGTACACAATTAAATAACAAATCTAAATAATATATCTAAAGTCCACGTACAGCTTATTTAAGGAGTAAATAGAAATATGATTAATAAATAATTTAGTATAATTGTTTATATGTACGTTCAGAAGTAACCTTGGAAAAACAAACCATAGCAGTGATGAAAAGACAGAAAACATAGGGTTCTTTTATGTTCTATATTTAGTAACTATTTTTTCTATTTATTATTTGGTGTGTTTTTAATCTTGGTGTCGCTTCTAGCCATTTTTTTGTTTCTTTTTTTAGTAATCCGATAGACTTTACTTTCTTAAAAAATGATTTAGTTTCAGTGAAAATGATGGGACTAAGGTAGGTGTAACATCTTTGACCTATAATTTTTTCAGCTTTGGGAACTACAAGCGATTTACTTTTATACTGTAAATCGTGAAATAATTTCTTTAAAAACGAAAAATCGATATTTGTTTTAAGATGAGAACGTGCAAATTAAAATCTAGAACCATCTAAGCCAAACATAATGATTTAACAAAGTTTCTTCTGTGTAAAAGAAAAGTATCAATTTTCAGTGAAGACGTGTCCATCAGTCAATTGGCTATATGGATTTATCGATTAAAGCAACAAATGTCTCTGTTTTCATGATTTAAATAGGTGTAACCCATTCTGATTTAAAAAAAAAATAGACGAAAATTAAAACTTTTGACATCAGTATGTTTTCTTAGGACTTTAATGAGATTAAAATTGTTGTACTACTAAATAATTGAACGATATTGATGGTAGTAAATAATTTACAACATACAGAAATTGTTTCAAGTTTAGATTAATTACAATTATCTAGGAGAATACATAATTAGAGTACAAAGGTAATCCCAAGTTGAACGGAGCGTAAGTATTCAACTCAAAGAAAGTTAAATAACTTCATGAGTTCTAACAAAGTTGCGAAAATAAAAAATTAATTTGAATTTCAATTTAAATTAATAGAGAGGTACGTGTTTCCGCAGTAATTAAACTAATATAATTTTATTAAATTATATTCAGACAAAGTACAAAATACTTTATAAGGAAGGAAATATAATTATAATTATACTTTCGTGGAAGTTTGCAGAATAATTAGTTATTTTAAAATTCAAAAATGCCATTTTAGGAGCAATGGTAATTATATTTCTGCTATTGCAAGTTAATGAAGGAACATCTCATACTCTCCCACTAAAAATTAATTAAATTGAAAACAAAATAAGATCGTAATGAACATGTATTAGTGGAGTCACTGATAACGGCACACTGGATACAAATAAATATACATGCAGCCATTTTTGGAAAAGTATGCGGAACAAATAATTCTACAACTAAGTAGAATAAGTACATAACACATTAATAATAGTCCCATAAAAAAACATGGAGAAATCAATTGCCGAAGATAATCACTGAAGTCAGAAAAATATTTAAAAATTGTAAGAACCCTATTAGACCAGGCACGAAAGGTTGGTTACTTGTATTTAAACCAACAGTATTTATTTTAAAAGTAAATTATTTTCTGTATACTTATAATGAAACCTATTTTTTATAGTGGATTGTGTGAGTCGGAAAGAGGTCCGAAAAACCCGACTATTGTCTTATGCAACCAAATTAGTTCGTTCTCCCCCATGTTTTCGAGAATGCTGAATACCGTAATGGTGGCAGAATTTCTCGTTGGAGTGAGCCACACCCACAAACGGCCAAAATCATACACGGCCTGGGCTCAATGACGTTGAATTTGAAAACTTATAACTAACTAGCTTAAATTACTAAAAACTGTACAAAAATTGGTAGGTTAACATGGATTAAACCATTTAACTAAATAACATGAATCGATATTTCGAACAGTTACTTGCTATTACACCTACTGAGGCCACTATTTGTGCCTACTGGGACATATAAACTGTCAACAAATCAAGTTAACGCGGCAAATGTCCGCGAGCAACATAAAAGCTGTCAAACTGTCCACCGATCTCACGCGCTCCAGTTAGACACTGGATAAAAGTCAATTATAAGAGAGGTTCATTAACGGCGCTAGAGCACACTGCCCCTCAAAACGCGTAGCCTTAGCCACTACAACATAGTATATAAAATAAATAACTTACAGTTCAATTCCTGGGTACATGAATGCTAATTGACGGATAGCACTCCAAAAGCTGAATGTACAAAATAGCCAAACAAGGCAAAGGTACTGGAAACCGCAATCAATCGTTGATTGCATCCAAGGACACAATGCCAAATAACCAGGCAATTTGCTGCTATTAATTCTAGATTCACTCTGCCATTTAATTTACTGGCTAATATTTTCACATTATTGCTTTGCACATTATTACAATGCACAGATTAACATGAAATGTGATTACTGCACTATAATACGCAATACATCCCATAAAATAGCTTCATATTTGCTTAGCATTATTTTATCAAACTCCAACAACCAACCTCGGCCGTCTCAGGGATGCTAATTTCACCTGTTCCCTCTCACGTGGTCTCTCGGCCCGAGGCAAAAACTCAACTGTCTGTTAGAAGCCAATCGTCCCCTTTGCCCCTCATCTAGTTACCATTCTCTACCTGCTCCGCGAACGACGTTAACAGTTTTTTATGCACTTGTTTGTGAATCAACGTATTTATCTTTTAAAAGTCAATTCTGCAAACGCGTATGATTTTAAATGTTTTAATTTCTTTTACGGTATAGGACGTTCTTTAAAAACTAGCCCGTTACACAAGCATGTCCCATGTCCAATCCAGAGTATGCAGCCGGTCCGGCGGTATATAAAAACATCCAAAGTCTGTTCCGGCATGCGGTTTGGTCGTCTGTTGGGCGGTGAACTGGAGCCACCCAGTCTTGGCATGAATATTTGAATATGGCACTGCAAGTGAAGGATGTAATAACAGATGACTAAGCGATTGCTTCTGGCCGTTCGGCGGGCGATTGAGCTGCGTCTTGGAACGAACCTCTAGATTGGATGTCCAGAATCGGCAGCAATGCCCACCTTACGCTAGCAACCAATCAATCAATCAATAAATATTGCCCTCGAGATATTCCCATAAAGGGAAATTGAGTAGAGTAAGTTCCGGAGATCTTTCCGGCCACATAGTTGGACCTCTTCTTCCAATCCACCTATATTGGAAAATCTCGTCTAAATACTGTTGAACGATTACAGCAGATGGCGCTGGAGCTCCATTTTGTTGATGACAGAGCCTTTCGTCTGTTAATTGATTATAAACTGAAGCAAAAAACGTGGAGCGAGATTTTCTTGAAGAAAAGTAAAATAGTTTAATTAAGATCATTGTTGAAGAATGCTGACACTATTACTAAAACACCCCATATCCCTGATCACACATTTACATGCTCTTGAATTTGTAAAGCAAGACAGTTGACGGATGGTTGTATCTCTCTGGCTGAAGATACCCTAAGAACATTAGGACAAGGATGGTTACTAAAATCAGTGGTTGGTTTAATTAGGTAAGTTTTATCTCATAGTTAACATAAGTAAAGCATTTTTATTGCAGATACGATTTTATTTAAACATATTCTTCAAAGTACACAAAGTTATGAAAAAGCTCTTCATACCTGAGTATATCAAAATAAAGAGTATGATATTAAAATTACCTTAGCAATAAATATTCAATTTAATTATACAATTTAATTTTGCTTGTGCTTCAAAGGCAAATTTTATTTCATATCTTTCATATTAGAATTTCATATTAATTTTATGTAGTATGAGTACGGCATACAAAATAAACTAAAAGGGAAAATTGTTTTTGAACAAAACTGAATAGAATGAATGGCTTGTTTGATGTCAAAGAATTGTAAATCCACAAATTAAAGTTGCATCTAACATGTATGGAACTTCATTATTATTATTTAATTTTAGGGAATACAATATTGCCGGCACGTTTATATGGTTATTATAAGGCAAATGAATATAAATGTTTAAAATACGAATACTTGGTTGCGTTCTATTCACTTATTCTCTTGAAAATGTAGATAATCCTCTTTGTTTTATATTTATCAAATATCTGTTATTCAGAGTAATTAATACTAATTATTTATTTTCAGTTGATGTGCAAGTGCAATACTTTTTTTGATAATAAAATGACTAAATTAACACAAATTATGTTACAATATAATAACTTGAGAAACAATTTATACATAAAATGTAAAAGCACAAGTGATATTTTGAGATAAAATTTCACGAATATGTTAATTAATTACATATCTTTTATATTAAGATTTTGCTTACAGATGATTTTTTGACATTTCTTTGTATCTACTAACCTATTTTTCTTGGATTTCATCATTTGCAATATACAGGGTGTTATTAGTTTTATGCCATTAAAAAAACTGTCAATGGAGATCGACTAGATAAGCAAGAAACCTATATAAATTTTCCTCTAGGGACATATTGAAAATAACTGACCTAGGTCGATAATTTGGGTATTAAGTTAGAAGACATTTGAAAACCACTGCTTTTCTCGGTCAACAGACGTATGGTTCAGAAACATACAAGTCATAAAAAAGCGTAAAGGTTACCGACTTGTGTCCTCGCCGCCGCGCGGTCTCAAAGCAAGAAGCGCGGCACTTTGATGGGACCGCTCGAGCTTAACTTATTATACCAATTATAAAAATGTAAATTTTCGTCATCTTTCTCTGCACAACGTAAGCACCGGATGGCCGCAGGGGTTTAACATGTGTGTTTTTAAATTTGCAACAAAATTATAGGAACTTTCAATTCATAAAATTTAAATTATTTATTAACATTTGTAACATAAAATAAGTGTTCTGTGTTAAAAGCTTAAGAAACGTGTAATTATTTCACGAAATGGGAAAACAAACAGTTAGACGTTCGAGATATGATAACAGAAAATAGCTATGAGCATTTTATGAAAAATTTGATTTGACGTATTGAAAACTAAAAATCGAGTCTTTGGTCTCTATGGAAATCTATGTAAATAATAATAAAGAGATCAAGCAAAACAGCGAATGAGAATAATAATAACAATAACTTTATTGTCCAATCGAGAGCATCCAATAACAGAACAATTCTTTTGAATTCATAACAAAAATTTTTCGAAATTTCCTCCATCTACATCAATACACATTTCGCTACTTTTAACTAAGGATATACGCACTGCGTTCAACAGATTTGGTAAATTACCACACTAAACTATCATCTAATATTGTCAATAAAGAAAGGAAAAAGAAGAACTTGGTGCAAAATCCAAAAAGCAACACAAGAAGAAAGAGCAAGCAACTAATGTCTGTACGTAACCAAGTCCTTAAAGACTTGAACGGTAAGTCAATAAAGTAAATCTTAAGTGGCCCAAGCCACAAAAGAACATACAAAATCAACCAACGGGTAGGTTTTGTGTACGTTCTTAACCAAGTAACATAAACTAAAACATTGCTTGAGAATGAAACACATCCTTTATAGGATTTTGCAAACAGCGGAAAAAACTATCTATGAGAACTAAAAGAAAAACTGTATGTAAAAATATTAATGAAATCTTTGCATTCTTTCGATAACCTGATTTGTGGTTATGCTAGCAAGTTACCATCCTAAAATAAATGTGTCCAATTTCTTATTTGAAATTCTCATTATAACACTAGCATCCAACATAGACCGGTTATGCAGATTAAACTAGTATCTACATGACCCCCTACGGTATGAAGATTCAGTTAAAAATGAGAACAAAGGCTTAAAATGAATTTATTTACCTACCTTGTCTTTTCATAAAATCTCTCATCAGAAAGGCACAAAGCCACTCATAACGATGTTTCATGCAAAACTAAGGCAATATCCATGATAAGTATAAAATATTTATATTTGACATTGACTGATAAAAAACAACAGATTTTCACCTATCTATTAGCTAAGTAGTATTGGAGCCTATATACTCTATGCATGTTTAAAAGTGAATTATCTATTATTTGTTTGCTTATAGTAATGAAACATATTCTTTATAGGATTTCCAAGAAACTGAATGAGAGATTTTATGAAAATGTAATCCGCTAGCATGAAAACATTTTCAAGACAAGGTAGGTAAATAAATTCATTTTAGGCCTTTGTTCTTATTTTTAACTGTATCTTCATACCGTAGGGGGATCATGTAGATACTAGTTTAATCTGCATATTCGTAGGAGACTATGTTGGATGCTAGTGTTATAATGAGAATGTCAAATAAGAAATTGGACAAGTTTATTTTAGGATTTTAACTTGCTAGCATAACCAGAAATCGGGTTTTCGAAAGAATGCAAAGATTTCAGTAATATTTTTACATACAGCTTTTCTTTTAGTTCTCATAGATAGTTTTTTCCGCTGTTTGCAAAATCCTATAAAGAATACGTTTCATTACTATAAGCAAACAAATAATAAATAATTCACTTTTAAACATAGCTTGAGAATATCATAAGGGAGAGTAACTTATTTACATAAATGTCAGAGGAGCCTCCCTAATATGCCAGCAGTTGTCAAACAATATTTTTTTAAATGTTGGAATTTAAAAAAAATTCTCCAAAACTATAGGCTTTAGACCCCCATATTAAGGTTTTTTGTTTGTCTAGTCGTTACTCACCACCAGTACTTTTAACGACATGAAACAAATTGCACCCTGAATAGACGTATTTCCAAACCGCATTCAGTAAATAATGAAGTAGGTATAAATATTTGACAAATGCAACTGCAGAAACATAAAAGTTTGTGAAATTCATCATACACATAGTGACCGACGTGACAATCCAGAAATCAAAATAAAACATCAAAGCCACACCTATATACTAATTAGACTGACTTGTGGTTGAAACGTTTACTGCAAATAGTTCTCAGACACGCTTCAACAAATCATATAACGAGGAAAGACACAAGTGCGATGTCTAATGTCCCATCTGTAGACATTATGTACCCATGGTATTATGTATTCGATCTAGTGGCGCTATCTAGTGCTACTACTAGATATTACAGACAGCATATACGGCAGTGAATGATGCAATGATTGAAAGTTTATTCATTTTATATTTGCCTATTTAATGTTTGTTTTTAATTTGAGAAATGTAGAACTAAATAAATGTAGTTTAATTTATCACAATAATTTCTGAAATACTTAAAAGTGTTACTACGAATTTGTGTTGTTACTTTTTGATGGATTACGTTTTTAGCTTACATTTTTCAGAGTGTGTGTATTAATATTTCTGTATGACATTTGTGTCTACATATGTAATAATTGATTTGTCTGAAAGTTTTTCCCTTTGATAAAATTATAAAAACCTTTGGACATAAGCTCGAGAATAAATGTGTAGATAAAATTTAATAGCACAAGTGGTATTTGTGGAAAATATTTTACGTGTTTGCTTATTATTATTACAACAATAAACGTATCTAAAGAAGAATTACAGTGGTAATCCTTGTCTACAGACTGTCAAAAGCCGATTTAGTTTTATTTACTACTGATAATGACATTTGTCATGGAAATGGCACGGCTTTCATATTATAGTCCAGTCAAGGAAGAAAAAATAGGAGAAATATTTCGAGTAGAGGAGGAGTGCCCTGAACAACATACTAAAAGTCCTGACCGGTGGATGGTGAGTGGGAAGGTGGGGTAGTTTGAAGGTCCTCTTTTCAGGTTTTCCTTGAATAACTCGAAAAGCGAAAATGAAATTTCGTTAATTTTTTTCTTAGGATCAAAACTTTACTTACTTTAGTTTGAAAAAAATCCTTACAGCTTTAATGACGTGAATGATATTTTGATATTGACTGAATCTAAGAATGTTCGTATATTATTATAGTACAGGCAAATTAACAATTTAGGGTAACAAAAATTAATAAAAGATCATCTCTGGGATTTAAGCAGGTAATAACCTGGAGAATGAGATGATGCATTCTTTGCACTTCCATGTTCCGGGAAAATTCAAAAAAATTTGGAAAACTTTTTGATTTTCGGTTTTTTTGCTCTAGCGGCCAAAATAATAAATATAGAGAAAGAACCAAGAAAAGTTGTAGCTCGTCTTTTTCTCTACAAAAAATGTCTACAAATTTTTTTCTTACTTAAGCTAGAAGATAAATCGAGCTTTCCACTTATGGTTTTAAGCCGCTTCGAACTGCGCGAAAAATTAGAATTCTCCAGGAATTTCGTACGACCGGGCTCATCGATCGATAATTCTTACTATTCAGAGCCCCTAAAAAAAATGAAAATAAAACGGAATGTAGAGAAAAGCCTCAGCTTTAATGTGGAACTAATCACAAAATTCATAAAAAAATTTATCAAGGAGAGAAAGTGTCAGAATTTGGCTTAGTGAACTTTGTACAGTTGATCCACAGATTTTTTCATATCTTTGCCGGGAGTCGTTAGAACAATAATTCATTTTGATTATGTATTCTTATATAATGATATATTAATCCAATTAACATTTTATTGCAATTACTTTTGTTGGAAAAATATGCCTTGCCATCAAATTAGAGAGTATATTTCTCATCGATCAATCACCTCCAAATTTTGGAGTTCAATTCGCTATATTTTAAGTAATAATAACAGCACAGTCTTGATTCTTGGAATATAAGTACAATAAAACGTATTCTTTCGAATGACTTTAGAGTTTTTTTAAAGGCGCGCAGTACTTTTTGAATTTGTCTACATTATTCATACACGTTCAGAAAATGCGCAATTATACACTAAAACATATACAACTTATTTGTTTCTTAACACTCTTCAATGAAATTTTCACGAAATATAGACTAAAGTGCGTGGAATCGAATCCTTGCAGTGAAAATGCACCCATTGTTACGGGAGAAATAGGCAGGATGCATAAATCTCAAAGATGTGAATAAATCAACGGTATAAAGTTTACTACCGTCTAACACTTTTTTCTCTATGATATAAATTTGTAAGAATTTTGTGATTAGTTCCACATTAAAGCTGAGACTTTTCTCTACATTTTACGTTGCTTTCATTTTTTTAGGGGCTCTGAATAGTAATAATTATCGATCGATATGTCCGGTCGTACAAAACTCCCAGAGAATTCTCATTTTCGGCGCATTTTGGAGCGGCTCAACACTATAGGTGGAAAACTGAATTTATCTCCTAAACGGCTTAAGTAAGACAAGAATTGGTAAAGACCTATTTTGTAGAGAAAGAGACGAGCTATAAATTTTGTTGAAAACTTTTTTCTGTATTTTCATTATTTTAGCCGTTAGAACAATAAAACCGAAAATCAAAAAGTTTTTATAAATTTTTTGAATTTTCCCCTAACTTGGAAGTGCAAAGAATGCATCATTCCATGCTACAGGTTATTAACTACTTAAATCATAGAGATGATTCTTTTATTAATTTTTGCGAGGTTTTTACAACATTTTGCCTTCATTACCTGCACTATTAATAATATAATTTTTATATATTTTTTAAGTTCAGTCAGCATTAAAGTTACATTTATGTCATTAAAGCTTTAAAGATGTTTCAAAATTCACAATTTTTCTACCCTCTGTGTTTCGTAAAGTATTGATCCTAGAAAGAAATGGATAGAAACTTATTTGTAGGGAATTTTATGTGCTGTGATATTATATATATACTTATTCGTTAGAGGGTGTAGTTTTTGAGTTATTCAAGAGACGTGAAAAGGGGACTTTTAAACTACCCCTCCCCCCGCTCACCATCCACCGGTCAGGACTTTTAGTATGTTGCTCAGGGCACACCCCCCGACAAGTGTATAAAAATTTGCCACTACACGAATTATTTCTCCTATTCGGCCTATTTTGGGTTTCGTTCTCTGGATTATTAGTATACGAAATTATCAGAAGAATAACTCATTTTGTGGTTCACATTTTGAATTCACTGTCAACCGGACCAACAATAAACAATTCCTATAGTATACAATTAGGGACACACTACAGACCCATATTTTTCAATCCCTGTCACCGCCTATATATGCACCACGGCCGTAGTTGCGCTATTTTGTTAACTAAATACATAGTGAACAACCATTACTCTAAATACATTTAATTAATATTAATGTTAATGGTGGATCATTTAACTTTTACGCCACTGCTGCATGAAATATTAATTTCAGTGGTAAACAAAATTTCAGTCACCTTTGACTACGTACGTAATTACGACATAAATAATTATTAATACTGATATTAGTTACAAAAGGGATTTAATATTTTAGCAGGAGCCATAATTATTGTGTTGTATTTCCTGAACACATGATTTTAATATTTCGTGACTTACTGTTGTTCGGTCTGTAAATTATTTCATTATCTGTTGTTCGGAAGTTAGATATGTTAAACAGATCTTTGTTTATAGACTTGTGAATAACATACATTCATTTAAATAGCAAAATGTCCGTTAAAATTAGGTGTGCTTTGAATAACCTTTCTCCTGAGCTGTGTGAAATTATGGCATATATTCGTGAAATATACACAAAACTGTGAATTTCATGAATAGGTTTAAAGTAATTATAAAATATCCTAAATTAGAAATTTGGATAATTTTGTATAAAATATGTTTTCCGGAAAAACATGATTAGAACGGGTTGCGATATATTATCGATCAATTACTTGTCAACGCTTCAGCGCTCGATGGCAAAAGTAATTTTTAATTGGTGAAATCTACAAGGAACCGATTTTTATCATTAGTCCAGTCAAAGGAGCGCTAAAATGACTAAACTTTAACTTGAGTGTTAGTGAATGGATTTTGATGACACCTTGTGCAATGTGTTTGTAATGACGCTAATATATAAGTTGAAAACTGATTGGAGTAGGAAATAATCTACAGGGTTAGAAAACACCCCTTTCATCGCGGGTTCCGTAACTTGTAGAATTAGGTCAAAACTGGAAAGAAAAACAATGTGGTTACCTTTTACTTCCCTCGCATACCGAAGGGAAGTATTACATTTGAGAAAAAATCACCCTCCGAGATATTTTCGGATTTTTATGTTTTAGATCATGTAGATTACGAAAATGTAGGTTTTTTAATTCCGCGAGTCTGTCTGTCTGTCTGTTCGTGCATTATCTAAAAAGAACTACTTGACCAACAATAGTCAAATTTGGTAGGTAGCCGACACTACTACCAGCGAAGAAATGGTTGAACATTCACTGGAGAATATACAGGGTGGACCGTCTAAAGGGTAACGAAAAAATTTGTTTTTGCTTGAATTTAAAATTTCCACGTCTCATAACATTCTAAACCTATTTCAGAAAAGAAATTTTGTTCAAAACTTTCAAAATTTTTTTACCAGTCGAAAAACAATTTTTTATTTCTCAAATTTAATGTTTCCACGTTTCATGACATTTTAAATTTATTTCATAAAAAAAAAATTCAAAAAGAAAAATTTGAAAATTTTGTCATAAAAGTTTTAAAAATATTTTAAATATTTTTGCTATGATGGAAAAAAAAAATTTTGCACAAATTTAAGTTTTCCACGTTTCATGACATTCTAAATTTATTTCATAAAACAAATTCTCCAAAAAGAAAAATTTGAAAATTTTGTTAAAGAAAAAGTTTTAAAATATTTTAAAATATATTTTTACTAGATACTACTAATAGAACACAGGATGGAAAAAGTTTGTTGCTCAAATTTAAAATTTCCACGTTTCATGACATTCTAAACTTAATTCAGAAAAAAAAAAATTCAAAAATTTCAAAAATGTTTTGAAAATTATATACCTACCAAGAATAAATGGTAGAAATTTCGTGACATTCCAAACCTATTTCAGAAAAAAAATATTTCAAAACTTTTTGAAATTTTTTTTTACTTACTAGTAAGTAGAAAGATGGGATTTTTTTTGCTCAAATTTAAATTTTCCACGTTACATGACATTCTAAACCTATTTCATAAAAAAGCAGTATTTTAGTGAAAATCCCATGACGATTGCATCATGTGGGTAGGACCAATGAATTTTTCGTTTTCTGATGTTTTAATTATTACAAGGTGTTGTAGGACAATTTCCTAAATTCTTCCAAATACGCTACAAAATAATATATAATCCGTAAGAAATTCATAAAATATAAAAACTGAGTAATAACACAGCTGTTTTATCTTTCAAAAATTTCTCAAAGTTTAATTTGAGCCCTTATAGGGTTTATTTTGCTTTCCCTTGGCTCGCTATCTACTATGCAAAACAGGCGAATTTTAGGCCTTTTTTGAGGTCATTTTTTGTAAAGGTATTTACGCAAGCCTTCTATATTTAGCACCTTTCATTTATTATTGAATTCTTGCTATTGGATGACCACTCTGTATATTTTTTTGACCAAAAGTTATGACGTTTTCTTTGTAACAATACCTTCTGATTACTATTCTCATGTGTCGTTTCGTAATTAATAATTTATTAGAGTGACCACCCTGTGTAAATAAAGCGGAAAGTTCTGTGTGAATATCTTTACCAATTTTTTTGTTTTTACTCTTGTGTGTTTTTTATAAAATGCACATTTTTCGAGATATATCCACTCAAAAATTATTAAAAATGAGGAAAGGCAAATGTCAAAGTTGAAAAATAAATTTCAGGTGAATGTATTATCGAAGTACACGACTTTTTTTATTTGCAACTTTTCTGACAAGTGCGTTTTCAGCAAGCTTTCCGGAGAAACCTGAAAAACTACCCCTTTCTTTGAAATTGTAGGGCTTTAAAAACATGCAATTTAAAAATTTGAAAAAATTGAGACGTATGCACTGAGGCTTTCTAAACATTTTATGTCTCTTGGAATTTTTTAGCAACTTGCTGATTTTCCGAGTTACAGGCAGTTTTTCAAAATAAATAATGTACTTTTGCACATTTTCTATTTAAGAATTATGTTGAACCTTTAAAAATGGTATAACTATATACGTTTCATATTTGTTTATAATAATACATATAAATCACGCTCGAATCTTCATGTATTTTGCCTGTAACTCGGAAAATTAGCAAGTTACAAAAACATTCCAGGAGACAAAAAATTTCTAGAAGGCCTCAATGCATACGTCTGAATTTTTAAAAAATTTTAAATTACGTGTTTTTAAAACGCTACAGTTTCAAAGGAAGGGGTAGTTTTTCATGTTTTTGCGTGAAAACCCACTTTACAGATAAGTTGCAAAAAAATTTTGTACTTTAATAATACATTCATCTGAATTTTTTCAGATTTTTTTAAATTTTACATTTACAGGCTGAAGGACTTCGGTCGATGGCCTTTTGGTTATTTATTTATTTTTTAACCAATGAAAAACTTTTATTATTATTATTATTACATTTCCCCTCCCCTACTTTCAGGAATTTTCGAGTTTCCATATCTCGATAAACATGCAACAGTGTAAACATCTTATTTTGGACCAAAAAAGTTAAATCTGTTGTTTTTTTTTTTAATTTTTGACCTAATTCCACAAGTTAGGGACCTCGAAATAAAATGGGTGTTTCTACGTCTTCCACTCATTTCCTACCCTAATCTTTTTTAAGCTTTTTTATTAACGTCGTTTTACAAACACATTACATAAGGTTTCATCAAGATCTATTCATTAGCACTCAATTTAGAGGTGAGCCCCCCCCCCCCCCCTTTACTGGACTATATAACTTTTTGGAAATGGAAAACTCTATTCTAATTGAGTTGTATAGTTGCCTTCATTCGTTTAGTGCAGGTAAAAAAAGCTGTAAAAAACGGACCATAAATTTGGCTCGTTAAGATAATTGATGTCTCACAGAGCCGTACTTAAAATTTTTGTGCACACTGATAGAAATTTAAATCTGTTGAGCAGTGATGAATTTTGAGTCTAAATTAGAATTATCAAATATTCTCTTGTTGCTCAGTTTTGGCAATAATAATTTAATCTATTGAATTAGTATTGTTGCATTGTTGCCAAACAAGGACCACAAGGAGATACGAGCAATTCCTTGCCTAAAAATATGGGTTCAGAGTTAAGGTTATTGCCATTTATATCAATAATCCTAACTTGATCTAATTAATTTCGTGAATGAGACTAAAATTAAGCTGTAGATTAGTTTTGTTTCTCCATTGTTCTTTACCTCTTGTTTATTTATACCTCCTATCCGTGGTCTAGTCTAGTGTGTCATGTAAAATGTCCTGAAAGACCCCTGGACGAGAAGAGTGTGTCCCCCTGTTTTTCCTTTCTTCCTTTGTCGTCGGTAGGATGATGGTTTCTTGCTGTTTAGGTTAGAGATAGGTTTGGGAAAAATACGATAATCGTATTCTTCAATATGTTGTGGCTGGCTGTATGGCTAATGGCCTTGATGCCAAAAAAAAAAAAAAAAAACTTGATCTAATTGACCCAAATCAAATAAATAAATTCTATTCTAGAAAACAAACAAAAAAATATTAAATAAATAAATTAACAATTATTAAATAAATAATTCAATTCTAGAAAACAAATAAATAAGTATCAAATAAATAATTTCGATTCTAGAGAACTTCGATCAACTTCGATTTTTTTTAATACGTTGCAAATATTCATTCATTACGCCACAGTACAATTCTGTAGCTGTCCATAATACTTGCTCTTTTATGAATCACTTTAAAGTTACTCCTATCGTTAATCGCCATCGCCTAAGTGTTTGTTCACTAAATGACACTACACCTGTTGTTCTCAGTTCCATTTGTACTGATTGTACTGTTGGTATCCGCTTTTCCTTATACTTACTGTAAATTAATCTCTTAACAACTTCACCACAGACGAATCTAATGCTACTGATTTTCCGTTGTCCTATTTAGCTTTTCGATTATATTGTCCTTCCTTAATTAATTTATAAATAGTTCTTTCTGGAATTTCTCTTAAGTAGGCGGTTTTTCCACAGCTCTGGTTTCTCGTTTACTTTCTTTTATATTTTTATAAAAATTTTAAACTACGTTTTGGGTATGTTCACATAAATGTTGTCTAGAAACTTTCTCTGTAATTTGCGAGCTGTTAATAATCTCCATACTTTCCTGTCATTCTCTGCTAGTGCTAGCTAAAGGACCTTCTGAAAGCCTAAACATTTTCACGATATTATTTTACCACAGCCACTTATAAACACAAAGCAGTAGAATGATTCACTACCAGCCAAATATTTATAAAAACACAATTGCATAAAATACGCTAAAACACAAAGGGAAATATCATGCACTTCGTAAAGTATATTACCCTTTTAAGCTCTCACAATCTAAATACCGGGTGAGTCACGAATTGCGCTCGCCCCTATATTTTCTAAAATATTTGGAATAGAAAATTGAAATTTGGAGACCTTATTACACGACTAAAATGCCATCTTTTCAATAAAAAAGCAAGATTGGTGCACATCCGGTTTGACCGGAAATGCTCATAACTTTCGATTTTTAAATAGAACACCCTATATATTTTTACATTTTTGGAATCTAGAGGAAATTTTGAATACAATACATCCATTTTGGTCACTTTTCGATAAACATTAAAAATTTTATTAAAAAATCTATGTCTGAATCCAGAGTGCTGTGGTGCCCAAAATATATTTTAGTTTGTGTGCTACGTTACTATAAAAATAAAAAGAGCAATATGATTGCATTACTTAATTCTCTAGAGGCGTTTAAAATTTTTAAATGTGATTTTTACCCACTAACTCGGTTTTTTAAAATGGGAAATTAATCGTTCACCAACATTTTTAAATACCTCATTTTCATACGAATCTAATGATACCAAAATTTTGAAAATCCGCTCAGAAATATTTGAGATTTCAGCCAAAATACAATGCAACCAAGCTTTTTGAAACATGCGGCTAATAGATAATAGATTAGTGGGCTTTGGAAACTAAAATGGCACATTTCTGTGTAAATCTGGTAACCTAATAACATTGGAAAAATCACAGTAGCCATTGAATGTAATAAAACAATATCAGCTGTCAGACAGACTCGTGTAGTTTTAGGCAATCTTGAGCTATCAAACATTTAATAATTGTGAGCGCAAAGAACGTTACAATTAAGTTTAGCATAGGTATGTGGAGGTAAACACAATTACATCCACAAGGACATTTGCAATAGAATGCGACATCAGTTCGGTTTTCAGAGTTTTATTTAAATGAACATAAATATCGGGCTTATAAATAAATAAAAATCAATTCCGTTTGAACAATTAAACTTAAATTAGGTAACAGTAGGTATCTTTAAAATAATTAATATAATTAAACCATAAATTGACATTTATAGATATTGTTCAAAATGTCCACTATTTTTTTCTATACACAATTCGGCTCTGCGTACAGTTGCCTGAATGGCTCTACGCAATTCAGCCGGCGTTATTTCATTAAGAGCCCGTACAACTTTATTTTGCAGCTCTTCACGGGTATTTGAAGCAGTTTTATAAACTTTAATTTTGAGAGTGCCCCATACATAATGGTCGAGGGGTGTTAAGTCAGGTGACCTAGGAGGCCACCTGATATGTCCTTGATTTGCGATAAGGCGTTCACCATGCAAGTTGTTTAAATATTCCATCACTATTCTGGAATTATGTGGGGGAGCACCATCTTGTCGGAAAAACAGATTTTGTAAATAGGCAAGAGGAAGTAAGTCAAGAAATTCTGCTGTCTGGTTTTGTAAAAAGAATAAATATCGTTCGCCAGTAAGTGTTCCATCAAAAAATATGGGTCCAATTATTCGATCTCCAAGTACTCCAAGCCAATAGTTAAACCTAAATATTTCCTGAATATTCCCCCGCCCTACCAACCTCGGATTTTCTTGAGCCCAGTACCTAGTATTATTTCTGTTAAACATGCCTTGGTTCGTAAATCTGCTTTCATCTGAATATAAAATATGAAAAGGAAAACCTGGGTTTTGTTGTACTGCATTTAAGAACCAGTTGCAATATACTAGCCTCCTGTCGTTATCATCCCCATAAAGATGTTGGTGTATTTGGTATTTATAAGACCGAAACTTATGTTTCTTTAAAATTCTGCAAACCGAAGACTGACTAATGTCGCATTCCATTGACAATTCCCTTGTTGATGTTGTTGGGTGTACCATCACAAATCCTAATACATCAATTTCTTTGTCCTCACTTACAATAAATGTTTGAAGGTCACCTTGTTGATTGGGTTCGTTTCTTAATTCTTGTTCCACTCTGGCAAACAAGTGTTCTGCTTGGATGACGTCTGTTGGGAAATCGTTGCTGATACAGTTCTGCAGCTGCAGTTGAATTTTTGAGACGCTCTCCATATATCAGTAACATATCGACCTTTTCATTTCTACTAAAATTATTCTTTTTTTTAAATTTTTACTCAAAGAGATTTCCGCAACGCTTTATTTTGTATCTGTCTGACAGCTGATATTGTTTTATTACATTCAATGGCTACTATGATTTTTCCAATGTTATTAGGTTACCAGATTTACACAGAAATGTGCCATTTTAGTTTCCAAAGCCAACTAATCTATTATCTATTAGCCGCATGTTTCTAAAAGCGTGGTTGCATTGTATTTTGACTGAAATCTCAAATATTTCTGAGCGGATTTTCAAAATTTTGGTACCATTAGATTCGTATGAAAATGAGGTATTTAAAAATGTTGGTGAACGATTAAATTTCCATTTAAAAAAACCGAGTTAGTGGGTAAAAATCACATTTAAAAATTTCAAACGCCTCTAGAGAATTAAGTAATGCAATCATATTGCTCTTTTTATTTTTATAGTAACGTAGCACACAAACTAAAATATATTTCGGGCACCACAGCACTCTGGATTCAGAAATAGATTTTTTAATAAAATTTTTAATGTTTATCAAAAAGTGACCAAAATGGATATATTGTATTCAAAATTTCCTCTAGATTCCAAAAATGTAAAAATATATAGGGTGTTCCATTTAAAAATCGAAAGTTGTGGGCATTTCCGGTCAAACCGGATGTGCACCGAACTTGATTTTTTATTGAAAACATGGCATTTTAGTCGTGTAATAAGGCCTTCAAATTTCAATTTTCTATTCCAAATATTTTAGGAAATATCGGGGCGAGCGCAATTCGTGACTCACCCGGTATAATGTAAACATAGATCACCAACTATGTTTATTTTATAAAGTAGGTACAAATATATTGTTAACAATGTGGTTAATTTGAAATTCCGTGACACTGACAATATTAAAAGTTCGACTCTGTCATCCCCTCTAGGTCGTAAAATATTTTCCGTAGGGGCGAGTTGGTACATATGAACAAAATAAATAAATTAAATAATTGGGACAGGTGCGTTTTCGTCAATTTGTTACTTTAATTATTTCAGAATATACTTTATATGTGAATAATGATGTTCTATGTATTAAGTAGTATAATATATTTAATATTAATATGTTATAGAGGAGTTAGCTCCACATGCCCGGATCTCCCCTCAATGCTGTAATCAAGTATAAGCGGCACAGCTTTGAGGTTTTTTGTGTGCATTAAACGAATGAAGGCAACTATACACGGTGATTCTTTAAGGACGACCTCTTTGGGCCTTAATTTCGGCCTCATATAAAAAAATATTTCAATAACTATTCAATTATTTCCAAACGATTTTTTCTCAAGAAAACAAAAAATAAAAAAAAAATGAACGTAAAATAAAAAAGTCATAGATTAAATTTATATTTTCATAAATGGTACACCCTATATATTTTGAAATATCCTGATAGAGTATTTTTTACTGATTTCAAAAATATATCACTTATATATGTTATTTCTAATCGGTTTTGAGTTATTAATATGTAAAGATCAAATTATCAAATTAAAATTATTGTTTTGAGTCATGACCTAGCCACAAAAATTAATGAATTATTTTTAACAATATGATTTTTAAACATTAATAACTCAAAAACAGTTAAAAATATAAAAAAATACTCTATCAGAATATTTAAAAATATGCAGGGTGTCCCATTTAAGAAAATATAGATTTAATCTATAACTTTTTTATTTTACGTTCATTTTTTTTTTTTATAAAATTTTTGGATTCCTGAAAAAAAATCATCTCGAAATGATTAAATATTTATTAAAATATTTTTTGTATAAGGCCGAAATTAAGGCCCAAAGAAATATATAAATATAACAAAAGAAAAAAATTCAAACACATTGATGCTTTCTCTATTCGAATATAGCTGAAACAAATAGAGCTCGTATATTCTTGTGAAACATATCCTCTAAAATGGCAGTGAAAATTATCCACTTGTTAAATTTCCCTTTCTCAAGCTGAACTTATTGTGATAGCCTTACAAAAATAACGGCAATCCCCTCGTTATTCCAATAAACATCGAGTAATCCATGAAGGAAGAATTTGTTTCTTTAGAATTTAACCAATTTATCAAGTTGACTGTAATGGACCATTTGGAGGAAAATTAGGTACAAATAAAAAGCTGTACATCGGTAAGAGTGTTCTTTCGAGCCCATGGACAAATTAGATTGTTACGTTTTAGTATCAGATAATTTTATTCTTGTTTAAATTTCCTCTTTGTGTTTACTTTGATGGGGTTTTAAATTTACGGTTGTAATCGTTGATAATGAATTTGAATCAGGCACAATGGCTTCTTAAGGATAACGTCTTTATTGCACGTTACTTTCGTTGCTGACGTAGTAATTTTGAGCAATAACATTTGTTCTCTACAAAAATTATTCAAAGTTTATGTATGCATTAGCGAGGTAAGTTTAAACAACAATTCATTCAGAATTGTGCAGAACTGAAAAATTAAATTCATATTACTTGTACATCCATTTTTTTTTAAATAGCCTTAGAATGTAATAAAATGTCAAAATTTTAAATTTGAGGGAAAAAAAAACTTCTTTGTCTGTCTGTCGGTCGGTCTGTAACTTCTTTTGCGCGCACGTTTTCTCAAAAATGGTTTTAGATATTGACTTGAAATTTAGTACACATGTGTATCATAACAAGATCTGGAACTGGATTATATTTTGCGCTAATTGTGAAGGGTTGGGGGTTAAATAGGGGTAAATAAGAGAAAATAAGTAAGGTAAGCTCGTAAAAGTACAGTAACTTGGAATTTGGCGACAAGTCAAGGCCTCAGATTTTTTAATAATATTTACCACACTTCTCCAGCCACCTCGACTCCATTATTAATTTTATTTAATAAACCGTTTAAAGGGGTTGATAAAATAAAATTGAGATACTACTATTTGAAATTTGATACAAGCATATTTTATAACGGCATCTGGAACTTGATTATATTTTGTGATTAGGGGTAAAGAGTGGGAAATAAGTCAAGCAAATTAGTAAGAGTACAGTAACTTAAGATTTGGTGTATCTACCAGATGCCAAAGCCTCAGATTTTTTTGTAATATTTTTCAACCCCCCACCACCCCCACTCCATTATTAGAAGAAGTAATAAAATAAAATTGATACATTCGCTACAAATTTTATACACGTATGTATTATAACGACATCTGGAATTAGATTATATTTTGAGATGATTCCGTTGAAGGGTTGGGGGTTAAATGGGGGTAAATAGAGGAAAACAATTAAAGCAAGCTGATAAGAGTACATAAACTTAAGATTTATATACTAGAAATGAAGGCCTAAGATTTTTTTCTCGACCCCTACACCATCGCCACTTTATTTTTAAAAGAGCCGTTGAAATAAAATTGCGATATTCACTTGAAATTTGGTACAAGTATGTATTGCAAAGACGTTTGAAACTAGATTAGATTTTGAGATGATTCCGTTGAGAGGGTGGGGGTAAGTAGGGGTAAATAGGAGAAAATAAGTAAAGTAAGCTGGTAAGAGTACCTACAGAAACTTGAAATTGGGTGTATATACTAGAAGCTAAGGCCTCAGATTTCTTTATAATATTTTCAACCCCCATACCACCTTCACTCCATTATTAAGGAGGTTGATAAAAAAAAATTAAGATATTCACTTGGAAGTACACGTATGTATTGTAAGGACCTGATTGAGATGAATCCGTTAAATGGGTGGGGAGTGGGGAGGTAAATGTTTTATTCTCAGTTGTACACACCATACTTTTATTCGTAAGTAACATTTCGACTTATCCTAAGTCACGTAATGTGATAAAAATGGATTAACAAACATTATTATTATTATTATTATTTATTCTATTTGATAGATTGTACCAATTACACATAACGACCTAGTCGCGGCTTTCATCTGTGGTAGGCGAATAAAACTTAATATGTTTCTCCGAATTATGTGGGACTATATAGTAGGAGGAGGTGCCGCTTAAGTATTACATAACACCTACTATCCTTTGACCAGAATGCCGCTGACTTTTTGCTCTACTAACTACACTTCATAGAATGTAATGTAATATAAAAAATTTTCGTCTGTCTGTCGGTCGGACGGTCCGTAACTTTTTTGTGCGTAAGTTTCTCAGGTAGAGTTTAAGATGCTGACTTGAAATTAGGTACACGTATGTATTATGACAAAATCTGGAACTGGATTATATCTTGGGGTAATTCTAGTGAAGGGTTTGGGTTAGGCAAGGGTAAACCTCCTAAATGTTCTCTTCATGCATTCCTAACTGCATATCTTTGATATGTATCACATTCCTGCAGAAATATATTTTATTTTATATTAATTTCGATAACAAGTAACACTTCCAGATAACCTCTCTTATCAGCCAACATGTTTTATAATTACTCGGATACGTGGATAGTTTTTAAAAATCATTAACCAAGGTTTGCATCGACAAAAAATGTCATAAATAACAAGGACAAAACTGTGCTAAATAGATATCATTGGGAGAGTAGGATGACATAAATTCGATCTGGGCCATCAGAACATATTTTTACTACGCGTGAGAAATAATTTATTTCGAGCCACTATTTTTATATATTAACAGCACTGTAAAACACATCTACCTCCACATAAAAATTTCCGGTCCAAGTCTCTTTAGATGAAAACATTTTGTTACTATATTAGTACTGCAGTAGTATAGGAAATTCGCTAGCAATGCGCCACAACCTAATGTCAGATAGAGCACTTTAAGGCAAGTCTAGATCAACAGGGAAAACATGTTTTTAACCAGTAGTTAAGAAGATACAGGGTGTTTTATGCATTTGATCTGAAAATTCAAAGAGCTATATCTGTGCAACGGTTGGATGTAATCGAATGAAATTTACCAGCAACATTTCACAGCTGCGACTTGTCAGATCAGCCTCACTGGTTTTGAAAAATTCAGGGCCGGACTCGGAAAGAATCTACCCTCCTCGTTTTGACCAATAAGTACATTTTTCTATCGCATTTCTGGAAAACTATTAGCGGATTTGGAAAGTTCAGAAAAAATGCAATAAGAATATTGATTCAATTTTAACGGCACACCTAAACCGTTTCGGGAAAAAAATCACAAATAAATTTAGCGCTTCAGGACTAATAATTTGACGAGCATTATTTATGGAATAGTTTGATAGAGTCCATTGGAATGCTTCAGATCCATATCCCTTTGAGAATACATGTGAATAACATACCTAGTAAGAAAAATACAGGTTGGTACTTGTTAAATTTTTGAGTCAATAATATAATAGATTTATTGCCCAACAGGTTTTAAATATATTACTAGATTATCACCGACAAATAGAAACATATAATTTGTGTTGACTGTTTGACTGTGAAAACAATATGGATAATAAAGCGCGCTCGCGCGCTACCTCCTCATCTAGTGAATGCTTCATAAATCATCTATGCACTGTTTTGGAAATGGCCAATATTCGTTCTCATATAAAATTATTATTATTAGGCAATAAATTTATGCAATCTGTTTCATTGAGAAGCATACGAGATTCTCATTTTGGTTCTCATACTATCCTGTGGAAATGCAAAAATCTGTTTCTTTTTCTGTTAAATTCTCTCCAATCAAGATTCAAATTTGTAGGTTTTGAATCCTCTGAAAATCCAGCACTCAAATTGTGCTCACTACTTTAAGTTTAGACTGTACAAAGTAGAATTTATAGTGGGCAAATATCCAATAATTTTCCCATTAGTTTTACTACATCTTGCACCAGGGAAAATTTATCCTCCGCTCCATAAATTATTATAATCATTGCGGAGGAGTTTACTACAAATTATGTCTTTGTAGCAATAAACTAAGTTTACGCTGGAAGTTGTTTATGCTTCTTTAAGGCTTTCTGTAATTGAGTTAGAAAAAATAACCTACTATAAAGCATGTTGTGGTATAATTTAGACGTCGTAAAATATCCAATTCCAGCGTCTATTTAACGACACACCGGAGCGTTTTAAAATAAAATGCAGCTTTAGCTTACATCAACCTTAAAATTATTCGCTATCAAAGATATAGTTTGTAGTAAACCTTACTTTTAAAATGGTAAAATTTCAGTTTTGAGCATAAAGAAATTTACGTACTTAAAAGTACTAGCATGCGGTTCTCTTAAAATTAGTTAACTAATGATCATGTCTTTTAAATGTGATCCTGCGACATCTGCTAGTTTTTCTTTAAATATAATAAAATGAAACAATAAAAATATACAAGCGGTCATGACACAACTGCGCGTGAATCAAGTCAGAATATGTCCTTGCACTATTATGTTAATCTTTATAATATTTTGATAAAAACTGCAACCACAACTTCTCCGCCGGGTGCTGAGGAAGCTATGAAAGAGTAGCAACCGGTTAGCTCAGGGCTGTTCGAGGGTCACTCTGCGGCGAGAAGAGTTATATATATTTTCTTGAACAATTATTTGATTGTGAAATTAACCAAACAAAACTTTCATAAACTACAAAGGATTTGGACGCCAGCGTATTCAGTACATAACACTCTTGCAAACTTTATCAGGGGGAGAACGATCAAAATCAAATATAAAACAAATAATATATTAACAGTATAAGGGCAAAAATTTTACAACTCTTTATAAATGATTAAAAATATTTAATGGTGAAAAATTTGATTTAATTAGTTAACAGACAAAAACAGGGATATCATTTAAACAAAGTAAATTTGAAGATTAACAAAAAAAATTTAAGAAACGATCAACTGGTTTACAATTTCTCTTCTGACCAAAAGTTGAATTTTGCCCATAAATTTGGGCTTCTTAGCTTAGCGGAGACGTGGAATCCCGACGAGGTGTGGTCCTGAAGATGGCCGCGGGTACCCAGGAAGGAGGACGTAATATTCAGGTCCTGACAACGTTGGTTTCCAAGAGACGCTGCGTCGGAATGATATCCAGTACTTTGAGGATAACTCCAATCTATGACTTGTGCCTTGCTTCAATCGTGGTTTGGTCCATGATTTTACATGAAAAAGGGGTAATGTAAAAAACCAGTTGATAATAGAAAAAAAAAATTAAATTGTGAGAAAAAAATAAATTGGTAAGAAATTTTACTTGAGGTAAAAGAATACAAGAAAAACTACAAAAAAACTATGGTGACGAAGGTCACTGCAAAACCATACTATTAGCAATTTAACAAAAAACCTGAGTACTGGTAAAATTTTACTTTTGGAAACATATGAATAAGCTACTGACTAATATAATAATGAAGGAAATGAGAAAACTCTACTTTCATGAAATTTTAGCAGTTCACAAAATGGCTGACACTAGTTAAGGCCAAAAATTTGAATAAAGGTAACAAAATTTAGCACAACTGAATTAGATAGATTGAAAATATCTGAATTACTATCTGAAAAAAAAACTAACGTTGTAACAAATATAGCAAAAAAATGATGGGTTTAGTCTCGCGAAAAATAAACTAATACAAAATTTTCCTCTTAACCTCTACTACTAACACGAGGTTAATTAAATGCGACAAAACGACTTTAGGTTTCGACCCTTAATGGGATGAGATTGTCTACACACGATTAAGAAAGAAAGATTCTAATTTATCCCTTGATTAATTTCTGAGTTTAATCCTCGTCCACGATAATCTAAATAATGATAAAACACCACAGTATTGCGTTTCAAGGGACCACAAAATACAACATTGCCACGATATTTGAGTTAACAAAGATACATGTGTCCAGTGGACACCTAAATTGCACAAACACGTGCTTCAATAAAAATTAATTATTACACGGAATATCCTTTAATAATTCCCAAAAATAACTATACAGCAACGTTAACTCAAAGGAAACGAAAGTGAAGAAGCCTCGAATCTTAAAAATGGCCTCGGTGATGTTTTTACCGCGTATGCGCGCTTGTTGACTTCGCATCGGCGTTTACCACGGGTAATTCAAATTGATGTAGTGCGGGTGCTTCAACGAAAACAAATTTTTTCGTTACAAAATATTACAACGTCCTCCAGTAAATCGTCTATCCGTCACGTTTCTTTAAGCACGATGGCTCAAATCGTAACAAAATTTGCGTTGTAAGTTAGTAGTGGTAGTGAGAACCTCATCATATTTATCAGACCGAAAACAAACAATCTTTCATAATAGTGAATTTAGTACAACTGATAAAGTAAATTACGGAGTTCCGCAAGATAGTGTCCTCGAGCGATTTTTCTTTATGATGACACAATATAATGACTATAGAAAATGAAACAATTTCTTTAATATATTAAAGTATACTGTTTGTTGATAGCACCATCATAATGATGAAACTGAATAATGGAAATGGCAACAACATTAAAAAAAAGTAGAGACAAATTAATTTCTCTGGTTGGTTCCATGCAAATAATTTTTAAAAAAATCAACAGTTTCTAAGTTGGTCACCCGAATGGAAATCTGTAACATTTTAGGTCTAACAAATATTGGGAAATAAACTATCTAGAATTGTCTGTGCAATTGGAGCCGTCAGACAAGGATGTAATTTAGGAGCTGTCATTTTAAATTTATCACACATTGGTTTGCAGCAATATAACCTATGGTTTTATAAATTGGGAAATTCTTGTCATGTGCTAAAAAACTTTATTTTACAAAAAAAAATAAAGAAAAAAAATTAAGAAAAAGCTTATATTTTTAAAAACTGTGCTAAAAAGTAAAAAAAAATTTTAAAAGTGCATACACCTAGAAACCAAAAGCTTTGGGGACGATCATGTATTACTACTGCACAGTTACTTTGCTCATATGACTGCCCCCAAAGCTTTTGGTTTCCGGGTGTATGAATATAAAAAAATGTTTTTTTATATAATTTATTTTTCGACAAGCACGCTTTACTCTTGAATAACTCTCATATTTTTTGCCCTACCCTATATACTATTTAACTTGCACCCGAAATGGTTATCGGACGTGCAATAACTTTTGGCGGTATTTGAAAAAAAAATCCGATTGTTGCATACTTAATCGCACAGACTGTATATCTTGGGTGTAGAATCATGTCATACCTATCATAAAATGTATTGTCATCTAAACTGAATCAACGTGCAAAATTTGAACTCTGTAGGATAAGAGGAAGTGGTTCTAATTCAGCTTGCAGGATTTGACTTACATAAACTGACACACTAACATTGCAACTTAAATATGAGCTTTTAAAAATATTAGAGCATTGTAGGTAATACTCAACTTGACATCTGCAAACCATTATCTAATGCTCAAATAATTCTTACCCTACTAAGTGCAGTAATTTACTACAATGTAGTTTATATACAAAATAATCTTGGAAAAACAGATTTTCTTGTATTATCAAAAACCGCTGCCTAAGAAGTCACTGCTTCCACATCCAGAATGTGGAAATTACTGGTCACAGAACTTTAATAATATTTGGGGCAGATGTCATAGAAAGATAAGAGGCGTTGGTTTCTACCATATACGTTACAAATGAAGTTTCCAGCTTGCTTTACTTATTTTCCCCTACTCACAACCTATCACCTCCCATTTCCTCAACGGAAGGGTGTGGGGGGTTGAAAAATAAATAATAAGAAATCTGAGACCTTGGTTTCTAGTATATACGCCAAATCCCAAGTTTCTGTACTCTTACCAGCTTGCTCTACGTATTTTCTCCTAATATCTCAGAAACGGAGGAGCAGAAAAAATTGAAAAATTACGTGTTCATTATGAGTCTATTCTAAATCCACTACGTGGATATGGAAGTAGTATAAGAGTGAATAGCTTTAAAAAATATATTACACTAAATATTGTTACATTTTCATAAAATTGCTTTTATATGTTTATGTTTATATTTACGGTTTTTAATTGCATTTATGCTATCCAAAGAGAACTACAACCGCTAATAGTACCCTCTAAACACAATCAAAATTACTGCATGGCATACCGACGAGCGCTTTGCTAGGCTAACTAACCAACATCCCCTGGAGATGACCAAAATTATATATACAGACTGTCTATTTTACGAGGGCCACACCAAATATCTCGCTTAATATCTATTGTAGAAGAATAAAGTTTTAGAAACAGTTATCCCATTTTTTGTGAGCTATATTTCAGTAAAAAGAAATTTGAAATCCATAGCCTACTTTATGAGATATATTACAAAAACCTGAAAAATAGGAAAACCACAAACGGTTATAGCTTCCTTATTTGAGGAGATACGAAAAAAGTTAAAGGAATGAAAGTTGACGGCAAAGACAATAAGAATAATAACGTGTAACAAAAAAATCGAAAAATGCAGTTGGCTTTGACATACGCTATTGTGCAAAAATGAAAAATACATATCTCAAAGTAGGCCATGACGCCATTAATTCCGTTATTTTTTTCTCATTCCAACGATATAAAACATGTCACAGAAATTTTAACCGGTAGTGTCAATATTTAATATTTTACGAATACCACAATTCATATAATTGAATCGTAACAATCAGCTGTGCCATAATTAGTGAAAAACAATGTATACAGTTATTAATAAATTTGACAGATTGTAACTGTTGTATGTTGTATGTTGCGTTGTCGAGTTCTAAGACAAATTTTATATCAGTAATTATGGTGTACACCAATAACAACAAATTCGATATGATTAGCATTTATTGTCAGTGCAATTTTGACGCTGAGATGGCAGTCACGGTTTACGGAGATAGATTTCCAGATGCTCCGCAGCCAAATCGAACTATGTTTAGGAAGTTAGTTCAAAATCTAAAAACGCACGGTTCATTTTCAAAAAAAGTAGTAAGGCGAGTGCATGTTGCGGATAGTGTAAGAAAAGTGAATAGAGTAATGAATTATGTTAACCAAAATGAGGAAACCTCTTTGAGACAAATTCAGAGAAACTGTCGCATAAAAAAAGACAGTGCAAGAAAAATATTGAAAAAAAAACGGATTTCGATGCTACAAAATGAGGAACGTTCAACATTTAAATGAGGGAGATAAGCCAAGAAGAGTAAGATTTTGTAGATGGTTATTAAATAAGAAAAGGAATGACGCGCTGATATGTAGCAAAATTCTTTGGTCGGACGAATCAAATTTTTCTAATAATGGATTTTTCAATAGAAATATGCATTATAAGTGGACACGAGAAAATACACATTGGTGCAGAGAGACTGCTTTCCAAGAAAGATTTTCTACGAATGTTTGGTTGGGTCTTTTAGGGACTAAAGTAATTGGACCTTATTTTTATGATGGCAAATTAACCGCTCGTAGATACTTTAATTTCCTGCAAAACGAATTTCAAGATTTTCTTTATGAATTAACAGTGGCAGAAAGATTAAATTATTCGTATTTTCAACAAGATGGGGCTCCACCTCACACTGCTGTAATATGTACAAATTATTTAAATCAAGTTATGCCAGATAGCTGGATTGGCACCTATGGACCCATTCTATGGCCAGCTCGATCACCAGATATTACTCCCTTGGATTTTTTCGTCTAGGGTTACATTAAAGACAAGGTATTTCAAACTGCCCCTGAAAATATTGAGGACGTCAAAACCAGGATTCGAAACGCATGTGAGGCAATTACTCCTGAAATGCTCCAAAATGTGATGCGTGACGTGTCTCGTAGAGCACGTTTATGTGTCAGAATGCATGGTGCACAATTTGAGCATTTGTAGTTAGAAAAATAAATACACACAATTTCTTTTCAATATAGTAGTAGGTAGTACTGTTATACATAGTTTTTCGTTTTTTTCTTTGGATGTTCGTTTTGTACTTGTATTTTTATTTATGAGATATTTATTGGTTTATATTAAATTGTAATAAATAATTACGGAATTATAATTATTATAAAGTGAATTTTTACTATTATGGCACAGCTGATTGTTACGATTCAATTATATGAATTGTGGTATTCGTAAAATATTAAATATTGACACTATCGGTTAAAATTTCTGTGACATGTTTGATATCGTTGGAATGAGAAAAAAATAACGGAATTAATGGCGTCATGGCCTACTTTGAGATATGTATTTTTCATTTTTGCACAATAGCGTATGTCAAAGCCAACTGCATTTTTCGATTTTTTTGTCACACGTTATTATTCTTATTGTCTTTGCCGTCAACTTTCATTCCTTTAACTTTTTTCGTATCTCCTCAAATAAGGAAGCTATAACCGTTTGTGGTTTTCCTATTTTTCAGGTTTTTGTAATATATCTCATAAAGTAGGCTATGGATTTCAAATTTCTTTTTACTGAAATATAGCTCACAAAAAATGGGATAACCGTTTCTAAAACTTTATTCTTCTACAATAGATATTAAGCGAGATATTTGGTGTGGCCCTCGTAAAATAGACAGTCTGTATATAGCAATTATCCTACTGTGAAAAATCTACTATAAGTACTCTATATAATAAAAATAATCAACAATTATATAAAACTTTAACATCTATCTATCTATCTATCACATCTATATGTTCTTTACAGAACAAAATTTTCCGCGTTTTTAATATGGAATTGAAGGCCGTTTATGTTTAATATTTATTTTTTACTTACCTGTTCATAAAAATAAAAATTCCATTTCATTTCACATTTTTAATCAAGCCTGTATTAAATTGAATTCTTGTATGCAGATATATTATACACGTATATTAAAAATGGAAACCAATAAAAGAACGGAATGTTATTAAAATACTCCTTCGTAAATGTATTTCATGTTAAATTACATTTTTTGCACACCTGCGATATAGTATATTCCGTGGTGTGCTATTGTGTAGTACGTATATTATTTACCCTAGCATTTGTAGGATATCGTGGCAGCTAAAATATGTAATTAACCAGATATAATCAATATTTTTTACCACTTTATAGAGATTTTTAATATAATTGTTGAATATTAGAGTAGCCGGAATAAATATTTTTAATGGTCTTATTTGTATTAAGGTCCTGGCAAAGCCACTGTTAGCATCTCGGCAAGACATGAAGAACACCACTAAACATCCATACCCTTGCCAGGATTCGAACTTGGAACTCCGTGGCCGCAAGTTATTATTAAAATATCTTTATTATATTTAACTATGTACAAATCAGAAACTTTAGTTTACCCATATAGCCATAATTATATCAAACCTCCTTTGCATCAAGCCTCATTTACATCATGTATGTCTTACCTACTTTAAGAAGTTATAATTTTGAACTATATATTTGAATACATTTTTATATTTATAAACACATAAGTTCAGCAAAGTAAACAAGGTTAGTATCTGTAAATATTGACTTCGCTTGCACTTGCAAAGTGCTGACGCATCATTTATCTCGAGTATTTTAAAGGAAATAAATAAGGATTGGTAGCGTCAAACGGACACCAACAGGTGGTGTCTGGGCACGAACGCGTATTTTCAGGTACCAAAAATAGACCCAAGGTGCTGTCCCATTGGAAGAGTCGCTAAGATCAACGCTGGTCCATGCGTCTGTAGATTGTGAAGTGTTGTAAATAATATTTTAACTATTTGAATTAAATTTGTCTATTTATTTTAGGTAGGTACCCTAATTCGACAGTTTTGGACTTGACAATATTATCAAGAACTTACTAAAAATAGAAAATTACATACAATATATTATGTCATTAATATTTATACAGGCATTTCTGTGCATTTGAATTCAGTTGAATTCACAAACATCTAGTTATCTACAAAGCCACACAAACGCAAGATAACGTTACGTTTAGAACATAGCTACTTACTCAAATATAATTTGTAGGTATCATATTACATTTCATCGCACAGTGACATGTTAATTAAACATTGTTCTCTATTATATCGTTAGAGTAAACAATGGTTCTTGCCTCAAACATCCTGATTGAATATGACAGAATATTAATATGATACCGCTGCTTAGGTCAGAAAATTGTGATTTTCCACATTTTAGGTGACATACTCGTGAGAGAAAAGAGAGGAAAAAATTATAAACTAAAAGGTAATATTAATAAAATGAATATATAAAATTAAATAATACAGTCGGATAATGAGTCACTGCCACTACGAGTTGCCTTATAGTGGCGTCGCTCTGGACAGTTTTGTATATTATGTATACGATCTTTAATTACTATGTATTAAAAAGGCGAATTGTTGCCAAATTCAAGTAAATAAGATATTGGGGGTGCTTTTTTTGAACCAACTGTAAAATAGTTGCTTTTGGACAGTACTGCTAATCTTCACTTTCTAACAAAATAATCAACCGAATAATGTCTACTTTCTGATCGATCTAATTTTGAAAATGTAAAATTTATAATCGAATAGTCAAAGAGGTCGTAAGTGTTCTTTAACATTATGTTTTACATTCTATTAACTAAATTGTAAATACACTGAAGTCTCCCGAATGGATTAAAGTTGTGTGATCGTTGCGCAAATATGTCAAAATTAATAACAGTTTATACGGAAATAAAACATCAACCCCAATATTTCCATTGCATAGAAAACGTGACAATGCATTGTATGAAAAGGATTATATCATAACTATCTTTCATAGAACCGTCGGAGGTTAGAATATACTTAAATATTTACTACTCTGATATGTAGGAGAGATAATTTCGTATTAAAATATTATTGAATAATTTCATAAAATGGTAAACAAAACCGACAACTTATTTCATATTAGTAAAGACAAACACAACAGGTAAAATTACGATACAGCGCACATGAAATTGTGTTTAAGAGATTTCACTACGGTTCTTCAAGTTATACATCTATAATACGGCCGAAAAATGTAGTCAGTAGAACCAGGGGCGTGAAGATTTTAGTAAATTCGTGCGTACGTAATTCGAGGAAATGAAAGCACTCGGATTGTGTTAATTGTGCATGAGGTACAGTATGTCTTAAATTTAAAATATTATGCTTAAATCTGGCAACATTATCTCACGTATTATAGCAGTGCAACCGCAAATATTTGTATGTTGCATTGAAATCGTTACTACTATAAATGTATATGCGACGCTATTGAATGCGCTAGGTTAGGCTCGTGAAGTTCGTTTATGACAGTTTCGCCAATTTCACAGTAGTTGAACAAATTATTAGGTATAAAGGCACCACATTCAAACATTTATTTCATTTGGTCGATTGTACCAATTACACATAATGACTTAGTCGTGGTTTTCATCTCTGGTAGGCAGATAAAACTTAATATATTTCTCTAAATTATGTGGGATTATATACTAGAACGAGGTGCCGCTTAAGTATTATATAACACCTACTAATCTTTGACCAGAATGCCGCTGATTTTTTGCTCTACTGACTACACTTTTCGGCTCTACTATACATTTGATATTTTTAAATAAATTCAGATTTTTCGGAGTTAGTATTAACAGTGGGCCCCATCCGATTGTAACTTTAATTCGTTATTTTTCCAGTAGCGTAATATGCATATTATGCAGAGATGGACCTAATCTGGGCTCCTTGTAGAAAATAATTGTTTAGTGAAGAAACATAATACACGAACATAAATGAAATAAAATAATACATAATTTGCGATAAATTATGACAAAAAACAGGCATTTTAAAACATATAAAAATAACGAGAACAAGTAGACACAAGAACCACTTAGCGAAGTGCACTTAGATTTTCATCTGGAAATTGATACGACCTGAAATTTTATTACAGTTATACAGGGTGATTTACGTAGGCCGTGCCGTAGAAGATTTTCAACTTGCAGTTGAATTAGAAACTTGAAATTTGGTACGCAGCCATAATCGATCATCCCTATTCTACCTAAAATATTTTCAGTCCTATAGCTGTATAGGGTGTGCCAGAAGTCGGTACCAACTTTCTTATTTTAAATAGAAACCTTCATTTTTCGATCTGCCTTCTAATTCTGAGTTTAGGAAACTCAAGTTACGCTAACTTATCTATTAAAGTTTTTGACATAATATTGTCGCGTATTTTCACTCCTGAACCACCCCTTCAGGATCCAAAATAATTTGACACAAGGAATAAACACTTTATTTAATAACTTCTCAGAACTACACAGTACTTTTTAATTAACTAAAATAATCTTTAACAATGCTTGCTGTTTACACTTTATGTTTTCTTCCGATTTCTAACCTCACTTGTCACCTTTCAACTTCTCTCTTCCGAACTTCTTCTTCCGCCAGGAATCTCGCCTGATACACTCTGATATTGGCTCCAGAATTATCTAGAACATAATCGAGAATCTTCTTCTACCACACTCCAGAAAACTCTATCTCTTTCTACAAGTTTCCAGAACAGTCACTATTAGTCATGGGCGTATCAGTTTCTACTTTCTAGGGGTGTAATGCATAACAATATGTCGATTTATTTCAAAAAGCTAATCTCCGTAGTAGTTTGCGAACAAATTTGTATCTCGGAAATCGTTCAATATTAGGTTACCAAATTTATGGAGCAGTTAGCTGGAAGTACAGGCTAATTCATGATGTCCCATCGGTGATCTCATATGGGCGCACGAGACTTTCAATTGATTACTTGACAATTTTTTATTGCGATATTTGAAAATCGCCTGTTCCACAAATTTGATTTCCTAACTTTGAACGGTTTGCGAGATACATATTTGTTCATAAACTAATACGAGGGTTAGTTTAAAAAAAAATCGACATATGTAAGCAACTGTAATAGATAAGTCAACGTAACTTGGATTGCCTGAACTCAGAATTAGAAGACCAATACAACCACGTGAAAAAAAATTAGGTTTCTATTTAAAATGATAAATTTGGTACCGACTTTTGGTACACCCTGTACGGATGAAGGACTGAAAATATTTTGGGTAGAACGGGAATGATCGATTATTCAATTTTTTTTTTCAATTCAATTCAGTTATTAACCATTTAAAATACCTACACAGTATATATGACATATCAACAAGTTACAAAGTACAAAATAGATAGACAAAAATACACAAGTAAAATTAAATAATGTACATACATTCATATACAAGCATGCAAACAAGGAGGTACTCAAATCTTAAACTATACTACCATGCAACCGTTACATGACCATATTAAAATCATACATAAATAATAATAATAATAATAATAATAAACAATTTTATTCAACAAAATATAAATGCATAGTACAAAGTTTTCCCAGGTAATGTACATATATGTATATATTTGTTTTATGCAATATATAAGTTTAAAAGGCGCAGGCTCAGTTGAAATTAACTGCTCTTCCACTTTGGCCTCAGGTACTTACATTACGAAAATAAATTTTAACTAGAAAGAATAACTAAACGATATAAGCTTCTAACAGAATTTGAGCTATGACATAATTGGGGATACTTAATACTATATGTTACTAGAACAAAAATGAACAGACGTGAACACACAAACACTATTAGTGCGGCTCTTGTTTTTTATGTAACAGATTGAGAACAAAGGTACGAAACATTTTTACTGACAGAGACTTACATTCTTTCGGTAAGTCATTTAACTGTGCGACTATATTATATACAATAACATAAATCTGGTAAATAATATACAAAATATGAAAACCTATCCAAAATTAATATTTTTGTTCAAAAAGTCACTTACAGAATAGAAAGAATTTGTTAGCCGTAATTTTTTTACTTTTTTCTTAAATATATTATAATTTACATTGTCTCTAATTTCATTGGGCAATTTGGTATACAAGAATATGCAGCTATAAAACAGAGAATGTTCATATTTTGTTACGGTGTCGAGGAATTGATAATAATAATTGGCCATGACTTGTACCATAGACGTAATTTGCAGATCTAGCCACAAATAATTCTAGATTTTTTTTAGTGAAATATAGGGATTTAAATATGTAGATACAAGGTGTAGTGATAATATTCTTGATTTTAAAAATTATCTGACAAGTTTCTCAAGGTAATAAGTTAAAGATAAGTATTTTTATGTTTGTGCTATAAATACACGTTCTCTGTCTTTGGCATTACCCCAACAAATAATATTATACGAAAAGTGCTGATAAGCCAATGCATAATATCTTCGCAATAGATCATTTTGATCAGCACATCTTTTAGTTGCAGAATTGCAAACTAAGCTTTGTTTAATTTTTCATAAACAGAATCAATATGGATAATTTTGTATCAAGATTGGTACCTAGAAGTTTACCAAATTCAGATAGGATTATATGGTTATATTTTACTGTTGATGGTAGCACCCTTTGAAGACCAAAGTTTAAACATATAGTTTTTCTATCATTTAGAATCAGTCTATTTCTTTGACACCACATGATTAATTCATCCATGACGTTATGGACTAACTGCTCAATTTCTTCGGGGTTATATGCAGATACTGTAATAGTAGTGTCATCTGCGAACATTGTTACATGTCCACTTTCAATGTAATTAGGCATATCATTTACATAAAGCAAGAAAAGTAATGGTCCAGGTACAGAGCCTTGGGGAACTCCAAGACTTAATTTGCCTAATGGGGAATATTCATTGCTTAGCTTTACTTGTAATATCCTATCATCCATGTACGACATGATCCAGTTTAAAATATTTCCACGGAAACCCATGCTGTATAGTTTTAGTTTTAAGAAGTTCTTATCGACTGTATCAAACGCTTTTGATAAATTGAACATAAGTGTTACAACGTATTCGCCTTTATCTAATGATGAATATACGTAATCCAATAGGTAGGGGCAAGCAGTGTCCACAGAATTGCCTGAAATAAATCCATGTTGTGATGTTGTCATTAGGTTATTTACTTTACAATAAATGTCTATACGGCCGAATATTATCTTTTCTGGGATATTTGATAATGAGCTTTTTAAATACGGAACTACTATAGCAAGTTTTAAAACATCAGAAAAGCAACCTTCTTCTAAATATTTATTTATTAAGAATACAAACGGACCAATAATATCGTCAATGATATTTGTTATTATGTTTAGAGTTAGACCATCAAATCCAGCGGAATTCTTATTTTTCAGTTTATTTATTACATCATATACCTCATCCTTTGTTACTGAATATACACACATTGATCTTTAATTATAATTGTGAAAAGTGCATGGTAAGGACATGTTTAAGCCGAAGTCGAAATTAATTTTATTGGTAGCTGTATGGCAGCGTACCAAATTTCAAATTTCTAATCCAACTGCAAGTTGAAATACTTCTAATTCACGACTTACGTAAATCACCCTGTATAGTTACTATTATATAGGGTTTAATGCATATGTAGGAAAATCAACAAAAATCGGTTGTCGACTAAATAGCTTCTGAGGAGGTGGGCAAAGAGTCAAAAACGGTGTTTGCAAATATTTTTCAAATTAGTGTTAAATATACAACTTGAACTTGATAAAATTATCCAGAATTAAGGACTGGTTTCGTCCAATTTAGTCAATCACTTATTGAAATGCATTTTCTTAAAGGTTTGGTGTTTTTCACCACTTTGGTTCTACCAAAAATATTAATTACATTATGATAAGAATAGGGCAAGTTATGGCTATTTCTTGTTAAGAAAGTACGTTTTTATGAAAATCATTACTTTATTGTATTCCGACAAAAACTTTTTTAGCTTCAGGTACAGGTAGTATTGAATAAAATATTCCACGACTACTTCGATTGACTACTTATATCAATGCCCAGTTGATTCAATGATTATGTACGTAGCATATCGACTTGGTCCACCATATTGTTGACTAAAATTATCTAAAAGTTCTATATTTTCATTCGAAATGTTAATCTTCTCTTGAATATCTCATTATGTGCATCAGAATTTATTGGGTAGTTCATACCAGGCGTTCTATGAAATATTCTATGAAAGAACTCACAATTTCTAATATTACTGTCATATTTATTTAGTCACTATTTAAAAATTTCCAAGATGATTAGAAATATGTACTTATATTTTGTTATTTATTATCTCAGGCACCATATATTTAAATGTATGGATTTCTCCATTGTTTATAATTTCTCGATAAAAATACCAATTGTTAGCTGTTACGCGAGAAACAATTTTTGTTTGTGTGATAACGCAGTTACAACACTATTTGATTTTTAAAATAATACTAACGTCCAGGACAGTATTAGATTAGATTGTTTGAGGGCTCGCTTGGCTCTTTAGCCTTTGTTCACCTTAACCTAAAAGATCTTTTATAAATTACCCTACAACTAGTCTTATAAAGCTTGGGATTTAATTCTAGTAATTTTAGTCTAATGTCTGTGGTAAAATATTTGGTTTCAAGTTTAGTAATACAAAGTATTATTGAGGAGTGCAATACTCTTGCGCCTTTCAATTTGCTAAGCTTGCTTACAATAGGAACAAGGGAAATATATAAAAATATTATGATTTTTATTAAAGAAACTAATATTAAGCTATAGGTTAGTCTCGTAATCCCTGTGTTTTTCCTTATGTTTTTTTTTACCTCACTTACCGTGGTCTACCTTGTATTGTCTAAGCTATAAAAATGTCCTGATCGACCCCAGGATGAGAAGCGTGTGTCCCCGTTTTCCCTCGACTTTTTCTTTTAATTGCCTCCCCGTGTCGATATAACTGGGTTTAGGCTCTTGTTTTAAATATAAGCAAGTTTTTCCTTTTATTAATTTTGTTAGATTTAGGTTAGAACATTCTTAATTTTAAAACTTAGGTAACTGGCTGCATGGTCAATGACCTAATGCCATTAAAAACAAAAAAAAAAAAGTTTAGTAATCGTAAAAAATATTTCTAATTTGTTTTTCTTGAAATTGGTTTAGAATGTCATGAAACATCGAGATTTTCAATTTGAACGAAGGAAAAAAAATTATTTCTGTCTGTCTGTTTGTAACTTTTTTTTGTTCGAACGTTTTGTTCGGAGCGGTTTAAGATATTGACTTGAAATTTTGTGCACGTATATGTTATAACGAGATCTGGAACTGGCTTTTATTTTTAATATATCCGGTAAGGACTGGGGATAAATAGGGGGAAATAAGTAAAGCAAGCTGGTAAGAGTGCAGAAATTTGGTGTATATACTAGAAGCAAAGGCCTCAAATTTTCTTATAATATTTTCCATCCCCCCACCACCACCACCCACTCCATTATTAAAGTGATTGATAAAATTAAATTGAGATATTCACTTGAAGGGACCTCACACTAATCTTATGGAAATTGGGTTTCGCCAAATTTGCTCATATTGCGGGATTTTGCAGATTTTGGCATATTGATCAAATTCGCTGGAATCGATATATGTTATTGCTCTCGACTTCCTGATCAAAAGTTCTCAGGGGTACAATTCGAGAAATGGACAGTTTTCTAGATATGGAGGTTGGGGTGCAAAGAGGGTGCTCATTTCTTATGGGATGTGCCCCCCGTGAAATTCACTGGAATCGACATACGTTATTCCTCTTGACCTAATGAGCAAAAGTTCTCATAGACACAAAGTCGGAAAATGCACAGGTTTTCAGATATTGGGGGTTCAAATTCGACTTTGCAATCCTCGATATCTGGAAAACTGTACAATTTACGATCTTGGGCCCATGAAAAATTTTGATCAGGAGGTCGAGAGGAATAGCATATGTCAATTTCAGAGAATTTCACCGGGGGTCACTTTCCATAAGAAATGAGCCCTCTTTGCACCCCCTCTTCACCCCCCATATCTGGAGAACTGTCCAATTTTCGACCTTGTGCCCCTGAGAATTTTTAATCAGGAGGCTGAGAGGAATAACATATACCGATTCCAGCGAATTTTGCCGGGGCGGCAGCCACTTTCCACAGGAAACGAACACCCTCCTTTGCACCCCCGATATCTGAAAAACTGTCCAATTTTGATCAGGATGCCAAGGTCTACAAAATCCTGCAACATGAGCAAATTTGACCTAATCCCAATTTCCATAGGGTTAGTGCGGGGTCCTTTGTTATATGTATATATTATAGGAACACCAGGAACTAGATTATATTTTGGGATTATTCCGGTGAAGGGTTGGGGGTTAATTAGGGGTAAATAGGGGAAAATAAGTAAGGCAAGCTTGTAAAAGTACAGAAACTTGAAAGCTGGTGTAGCCTAAAACCAAGGCCTTAGATTTTTTAAATAATTTTTAACCCCCACCACCCCTACTCCATTATTAAAGGGGTTGATAAAATAAAATGGAGATATTCACTTGAAATTTGGTACACGTATGTATTATAAGGACATCTTTTTAATATTTTCCACTCATTAAAGTAGTGGGGGGGGGTTAAGTAGAGTTAAATAGGGAAACATAAGAAAAGTAAGCTAATAAGAGTACAAAAACTGGGGGTTTGGTGTATATGCTAGAAACCAATGCCTCAGATTTCTTTCTAATATTTTGCAACTCCAGGCTGCGGTTTTCAATTAAGTGGGACAATTAAAATTAATAAAAAAACGTATAAATAATATATATTTTATATTAAAATGGCATTTGTTCGTCTACACTGAATAAAATACAAAATTGTGTATTATATTTTATTCATATAATTGTTACACAAAAATGTGTAGTGACACAAAAGAACAGAAACATTTTGAATCATAATTAAACTCATCAAATACTATATACATAGAAATATATTCAACAATAATATATTTTTGCATGAAAAAAAATTGTGCAATAGGTTAATCTACTTTTATTCCACAAAACATCTGCGACTTTTGCGAAAACACTATACAGAGATTTTTGACACAATCTATAGATATATTTTATTTTTCTCCAAGTTGTTGATGCACAGAAATAACAGTATTTTTGGTTCTCCAAAACAATGTTTTCTGTAATAGGGTGTTCCAATTTTAGAAGTATCAACTGGCATAGAAGTTTTGTATTTTTCAGCCTTGTTTCCATATGAAACTTGACGAGAGACCTTACTAACTCATTCATAAAATTATACGATTCACCGTATCTGTAATAATTATGAATAATAAAGTCATTTACATTTGACATATCTATAATCTAGTAATAGATAGCCTTATAGACCAGTAGGCAGGGACAATAGAATAATAAATATCACTATGCGCACTTCGTAAACCGAGTGCTTATTTTTTAAATTAACAATTATTAAAAAAAACGACTTTTTCATTTTGCTTTATATTTCCTCTCCTGTGCATTTTTCGCAATATGTACCTTATTAGTTTTATGTTCCTCGTTGAATTATCTAAAAAATGAATGGTTTGAAGAGGCTAAGTGTTTTTTTTTAATTTGCAAATAATGTCCATAGTTCAGAAAGTGCCTTATTTAATTCTGTTTTTAGGGTATTTAAAGCTAAACTTATACATGTACAATAATTTTGCATACTTTTGACCATAGCATTGATTTTATAACTTAGTTCATCAGTACAGTTAGGGTCAATAGCAACAGTAGTATCATCTGCAAAAAGTGATATAAATACATTTTCTAGATTACACTCAATATGGTTTATAAATATAATGAATAATAGCGGTCCTAAGATACTACCCTGCGGCACCCCGGTAGAAACCGCAAGAGGACTAGATGAAGAGGTGTTGCCAGTGCTATTTATTGCAACAAACTGAGTTCTTCCGCTAAGATGTTTCTCAATCCAACTAAGGGCCGTATCACGAAAGCCACAGTGGTGAAGCGTATCTATAACAGTGTATGGTTAATTGTATCAAAAGCACGGCTTAAATCAAAAAACAAACAGTTTAAGATTTCTACTCGAAGTTTTCTAACACATAATTATAAAGAGACAAGACGGCATATTTTGTTGATAGACCTTTAGAGAAGCCAAACTGATAAGTAGACAGAAGGTTATGCTTTGTTATAAAATCAGTTAATCGTAGGTGGTATGATTTTTCTAAGGCTTTAGAAAAAGCGGAAAAAAGTGCAATTCCTCTTTAATTACTAATTAGACATTTATTATTCTTTTTGTGTATTGGCACAATTAGAGATTTTTTCAGTCTAGCTGGATAAATACCCTCTGTAAAAATTAAGTTAGTTATGAATGTCAGTGGTTCAATAATAAATTCAGCTACTTTTGATAATAAAGAACAAGGTATCTCATCTTCAACAGACGAGTTCTTTGTGGAGACAGATCTTGTAATCGTAAGCATTTCATGGTTAATGGCGTCAGAAAGATTGAACTAGTATGATACCTGTCTAATAAATACATTGAGTTAGAAGGTAGGGAGAAGCTGTCACGTGATCAAAAACGGCATCATTTCGCCATCTTGTTACTACTTTTCCGTCAAATAGTGACAGTTTGGTTTTCGTGCGATTTATTGTGATTTTTACTGATAGTTTGTTAAATTTTAGACAATAAACATTATAAAGACTAGGTATGGTGTCATGTACTAATTAAAAGAAGTTGCTCTTCTAGAGATGGTGTTGACAAGAAGAAATTAACGGGAATAACATTTCATGGGTAGTGTAAACAACAAACAGAGCCGTATTAAAAAAAACAGCTAATTAAATGTTTTTTTAATATGCTCTGATTATATATTTCGTAGAATAGAAACAAATGGTTTATTTTAGGATAACATTACACATTTTATATATCAAGGTAAATAAAAACTGTTAAAACTCTTGCATTTATTGAATTGAACATTTATTTACGTTATCCAGATAGACCGTCTCGTTGGGGTACAAAGTCCTTATTATTTTAATTAGTCCTGGTCTGGGAAAACCACCATATTTTTACTATATTTAGCCACGCCTACTGACGCCGTTTCTGTAGAGGAAATTTGTATAGGATGTCGTCTCCCTACCTTCTAACTCAATGAATAAATACGATGACACCCTTAAAACCATAAAATTCTAATTTATTTAATAAAATTTCATTGGAAACGCAATCGAGTGCTTTGCTTAAGGAAAATTCCCAGTGTTGAGCTGAAATTTTCTAAACCCTCGATAATGAAATTAACAAGTGAAAAAAACTACATTTTGATCTGCTTTTTGTCCAATTTGTTGGGATGATTCATTCCATTTTCAGCAGAGGGTCGCAACATGACTCAGTGCTTTGTCATGTTTTATTTTTCTTTTTTTTTCTTTTTGCATTGACTAAAGTAAAAGCTAACTACATTTTGAAACACGGAAAGGGCATCGGCTCTATTTTTATTTAGTAAATGAAAATAAGGAAATGAATGATATTTGAAACACAACATTATAGTATTTTAATGCATCTTCATCGCACGGAGAATTTATCAATTTGTAATATTTTTTTAATAATTCTATGGAATACATTTTCATAAATAACTCGTTTATTTTAAGTTTTTCGAAAAAACCCTATTTCAGATTTTTTATCCAAAAAGGTCCGTGCCTTATACTGGTAATAGAGATCGATCGACGGAATAGTTAATTTTCGATTTTTATTAGGAAACTGTTCGGAATTTGTAGAATTTATCAAAAAAATCAAGTTTTCCAGGATTTGTAGATTCGATTTTGTTTTTTCAAATTTCTCACAAACGTCAACTAATAGACCTAATCGAGCCCTACAATTGCCATTTTTGAAAATCAAAATCGGACCTTCGGTTCGGGAGTTATTAATTTCGTTGGAAAATCATACTCGGCCTGGAAAACATACTCGCGGTCAACGGATTCGGGCCGCCAGCAATAGGCTTGATTTGTGGCCGGGTACCTTTGATCGTACCAAGTCTCATCGAAATCGATCAATATTCTGGACAGTTATCGTGCTTCCTAGCCCAATTTCGAGAAAACCAGTTTTTTGCAAAAAAAAACAATTTTCGTTTGTTTCTCGACATGGTCTCTGGTATACTTATTTGTAGGGCTTTACCAGCGGCACCATTTCTTTTTTGAAATGTCTCGATCCGACTACCCGTTATCGAGTTATTCAATTTCTCCCGAAAAACTCGACACGTCTATATCGGGTACTTCCGGTTTCCGAACGGAGCCGAGCTTCCGGCGTTAAGGTTTTCTAAAGACCTCCTATGAACCACCCAAGTTTAATCGCAATCCGAAAACGGATTAGGGGGCTGGGCGTGACAGACAGACAGACAGACAGACAGACAGACAGACAGACAGACAGACAGACAGACAGACAGACAGACAGACAGGCAGACAGACAGACAGACAGACAGACAGACCGACAGACCGACTGACCAACGGACGGAATTTTCTAAATTCGCTCTCGAATCGATAGATATGACTTTCACATCGATCCGACGTTTTTTTCGGGTTTCGACGGTGCACCGGAAAAATGCTAAACGTATACTACATTTTTTTTCAAAATGTAGTAACAAGCTCTCAAAAACAGCTTGTGAGGTATTTTTACCTTTCCTCAACCCAAATTGTTTATTTGTAAGAATACCTATTGTATGATTCCAGATAATAAATTATTCTCAAGGCCATAATTTTTTGAAGCAGAAGCATATAGTTATAATTCACATATGCCCATTCTCTTATTTACTAGTACGAAGATTGCGGTTCTCCAGTCATCGGACCAGACTTTTCTGTCTCATATTTTGTAGCATATTATGTAAAGGACTCCCATTCCATTTTCACCTACTGACCTAAGCGCTTAGCTCGTGATATTTCGGCCTCACATACCTTGCCAGTCTTTAGTATTTGTATGGCTGCCTCCATTTTTGATTTTAGTAGTTTAGTATTATTTTAGTATCACTTAGTTAACTCGATTTATTATATTATAACAAATTCATCTAACTAAAAATTAGGTACCTTGTTCTTAAAACTGCTATGCGAATAAAACTATAAAAAAATTTTAAATTGAGAATTCCATACTCCACATTCTTACTTTTGTATATTTTAAGTAGCGTCTCTTTGAGTTTACAAGATTAAACGAAAACAGTACTAACGGACAATCATTATTTTCATATTCATATTGAGGGATTGGATGTATCATTACATGATTAAAAGCTAATATCAACAAAACGGTCAACGAATTATAAAATACGACCCTGTTGTCTGAGATCGTTTACATCCAATAACACACGGTGTTATCAATATCTCGTAAATACGCAGCGATAAGAATTGGAAATAAGAAAATCTAAAAACAAGCCGTCCCGATCCAGTCAGCTTTGAACAGTGTTTACCGCAGCATTGTATGTGTATGTCGTGTTTGTCTTGTGTTCGTCTGTCTGTGTTATTGTTGTGTTTTTGTTACGTGTTTGTGTCCATCCCTTTCCTTGGAATCCATCCAGAATCCACTGTGTGACAGGCCCTTACTTGTTGCTTCTGTGTAGTCATTAGAGCAAGATCTAGCCAGCGATTTCCCGGTAAGACGTCACTTTAAAACACGTTCTTCTATCGTCTCGCTTATCTTGCCGCCGACGCCGACGTCTGAACACGTGGTTATTTTTAGAGACGCCGCCCGTCTCCAGGCAACGCACACTTGTGAGATTTCGTTCAATGCCCATTTTATGGAGGTGTTTTTAGTTAACGGCAATGTGAGGATAGTATGAGACTGCCAGGCGGCGAGCAATAGAAATAAATGTAAAACAATTGACGGAAAGAGTAGACATTAAGTTAAATATTGGAAAATTTACATCATACAGGGTCTTCCTAAAATATAAACACAAGACGAAGTGAATTGACGTGGGAGATCATTTTCAATCTAAATAATTATATGTGTGGGTATTCAATTGTGGTTGGTTTAAGAGTTATTTCAATTTTTTTACGTTTACCTGAAAGGCTGTGAAGTATACATACGAAATCAATTTTGCGAAATCAGTTTTGCCTTAGAAGTTGTTTTCTAAGTTACATTAATTCTCGCCAAATGTTAGCTTCAAAATGATAGATGCTGAGGAAAAAAATCTTTTTGAATTACATTTCTTTTTCTCAGGAACTGCTGTTGCGAATTACATAAAATTTAAATATGTTACAGAGGTACTAAGAACTTATAAGCAGGATTGTGTTTTGTCATTTTCACTCAGAGGGTGGAAAATAACATTTTTAAATTATAAATGTATAAGTATATTACACTCTTTGTGAAATATTCTCCATGTGTACCCCTTTATCATACAAAAATATTAATATTGTCTAATGGGTATAACATATAAATATTAATAATTTCATACTCCAAAAACAATGGTATGATTTTTTTGAAATATGACGTGATTTGGCCGAAATATTGAAGAAAGACAGCTACATTGTTATGTATTTTGTTAAAGACAGATCCAACGTATTAAAAATTTAAATTGAATCACGTCACATTTAAACAAAATTATCCCTTGTTTTTATAACGTATTTGCCAATTAGTATCCAAAGATATTATTAAGAGTGTGCTAATGGTATGAGAACAGTTGGGTGCTGCTCTCATTTGGCAGCAATTATATATTATTATTTATGTTGTTTATTTATCAAAAATAATAAGACCTGGTGAAATACTAAATATTAAATTATTTTAATAATGAACACGTAACTGTTATTATTAAAGATGATAGCGATAATGATTAAACATTACTTCTATATACATATACAAACATACAACATATATGTAATGTAAACACGTATAATATTGTAATAAATTATAATAAACTTTAATATTGTTTATGCAAATATTAATACTTATGTTATACCCATTGGACAATTTTAAAACTTTTGTATATTAAATGGGTACATATGAGGAATACTTGACAGAAAAATGATGATTGCCCTCTGAGTATAAGATATATTTCTTACTTTTTAGAACTTTTATTATAATTTTTCACCTTTTGTGCAGAAAGAAAATCACAAAAAAAACTACTAATAAGTCTTTAGTATCTCTGTAACGTATTTATATTTTATATACTTCGAAACAGTGGTTCCAGAGAAAATTGTTATTATTTTTCTAATTCAAAAAGATTTCTTTTCAGCAACGATCAACATTTGGAAGCAAATATTTGGCAAGAATTGAGGTAACTTAGAAAGCAACTTCTAAGACAGAACTTACCACAGTAATTTAAAAAATATATTGCCCGTACTTACCTGGCTTTTCGTAGTACCCCAGTCGACAGGGCTTTTAAGACGTCACTAAATGTTATATTGCTGAATTTTTCAGGAAACATATCAAAAAGCTAATAGCACTACACGATAGAGGGTAAAATTTCACATGAAAAACACATATGAAGTTTTTTTTTATGATAAAAAATTTAGGCTCCAGATTTTCTTTTGTTCAACGCACGAGAATGGAACGTGACGCGAAGCGTGCGCGGTCTCGGACGCACTACACTAAATTTGTAACTTTTGAACTCATTAATGAAATTGGTCTCAACAAAGCTTAAATGAGGGAAGAAACATGAGACTATTGGGTATATATTTGAAGATGGAACATAAAGAGATTTCCGATGAAATCGGTATAAGCTCTACCATTTCTACGATTTTAAAAATAAAAACCTGGCACTTTCATATGTTACTCTTGAAGTATTATATAAAAAGATACGATAAGTAAAAAATCTCGAAAATTTATTATTGAAGATGTACACTTCCAAAATTTCAAAATTTTGAGAAAGTGATAAAATTTGATATGTATAACTAACTTTAACCATCTATTACTCTGATTTAAGATTTTTCTAGGTGCGATTTTTAAAGCTTGAAATGTGTTCTTTAAGATGCTTCAAGGAGATTCACCTTAAAAATTAAATTAATCATTACGAGAATAAAAGACACATTTCTTCTTGCTACAAAATTCGTGAAACTAGGGGTAAAATAAACGTTAATAACTTTCATTAAAAAAATTATTTAGCATACCTATATCTATCGGATCTTTTTATACATTACTTCAAGAGTAAACTGTGAAAATTTCAGGTTTATATGATAAAAATTGTGAAATGGTAGAGCCTTTACCGATTTAATTGGAAATCTCTTTGTTCCGATTTCATGTACTATTCCTACATACATTCATCTTTATATTTGAAAATACGATAATCTAATAGCGACATGTTTCTTCTTTCATTTAAGATTTGTTGAGCTCAATTTCATTAATTAGTTCAAAAGTTAACAAACTTAGTGTAGCGCGTTCGCTTCTACGCCGTACTTATGAGTCGCCACGATCCATTCTCGTGCGTTAAACAAAAAAAAGTCTGACGCCTACATTTTTGATCGAACAAAAAAGTTTTGGGTACATTTTTTATGTGAAATTTCTCGCTCTATCTCCTAATGCTATTAGTTTTTTTTTATTTTTCGAGTTATTGTCCAAAAACCGAAGTTCGGTCAATATTTTCGATTTTTTTAGGGGTCGCCGGCACTTTACAGCTGTAAACTTTTTTTGTCGTATTTTACACTAACAAAAATACTTATTCTCAAAAATTCAGCCACATAAAATTTAGTGATTGGATTTTATCAATTTCAGTCTCTGACAACTAAAAAATTAATTGAAAAGAATGTGTGTCGTTTGGTTAATTTCTTTTTTAAAGGATTTTAAGTAGATGCTGTATTTCAAGAACGGCATTTTTTTGAACTCTGTTGTCTTGAAACATATTCTTTATAGGATGTTGCAAACAGCGGAAAGAAAAGCTATATATGACAACTAAAGGAAAAACTATATATAAAAATATTAATGAAATCTTTGCATTCTTTCGATAACCTAACTTCTGGTTATGCTAACAAGTAAAAATTCTTATTTGCCATTCTCATTTTAACACTAGCATCCCACGTAGTCCCCACGGCTAGGCAGGCTAAACTAGTATCTACATGATCCCCTACGATATGAAAATTCAAATAAAAAAATGGTTTGGTGAACACTTTTATTTTCAAAAAATTTGAAGTGGTGTTGACACTTGACAGCAAAAAATAGTACTACAGAAAGTTGACTAACAATCAAAAAGAGTTGTTTCCTTAATGTAGATTCTAATATGGCATGACATATAAGGTTCCTCACAATAGATTTTTTTTTACCATTTTGTGTTTTATGTTTGTTAAAAAATGTATTTTACAAAATTTCAATTTATCCTTAATCCAATCATTTTGCCCTAGTTCTGATAAACCACCTGGTTTGTCAGAACTAAGCTAAAATGAATAGGATAAGGATTTCAATTAGTTCTTAACCGGCTGCTTGTATGGTCACCGGTTTAGAGGCCGGCACTCGATCGGCGAAGACCAGAAACTTCATTCTTGGAGTATGTGCCAAAAAACCAACTCCACAAATTTTTTCATGACATCTGCCTCAAATATTGTTAAAATTCTCTGACCCATTATTTCCACATACTAGAGAGCAAATACAGTCAAGATGTTCTCCCTTAGAGAATTTGATGGGAAATCTGGATGTGGAAGTAGTGATTCCTTAGGCAGCGGCTTTTTATTATATTAATATGAAAATTTATATACGAAAAAAAATGTAAATGCATGTCATATTACAATTACAAGCTCTTTGTGCATGTCAAAAATGAAATGTCATTAATATGGCTCTCTCCAAGCAAGAAAAAATCCCACTTTAGTATTCAACTCCACAAACTTTAGAAGAACATGAAAAAGTACGGTAGGTATTAATATAATTTCGTACATAAATTTAAGTAGTATGTTTATGAAAATTTAGCAGAAATGTAAATAGTCAGTTTTATTTTTGTAGCTATTTACGAAGCAAAACTAAATTAAATCAACCAAAATAACTTTTTAATTCTCAAATCATATTAAACTTTTCACCATCCCTAGATTCTATAATTTGAATATTTCAAAATTGAAGACTCCCTACAAGTTATATATCCGTTAGATATTTTAAATAAACGTTTGGGTTATTTGAGCAGGGCCGGCGTCAGGATTTTTGGCACCTGAAGCTAATATTTGCTTGCCGCCTTAAGAAAAATATTTACAAGTTAATACTGTCAGAACAAATTTATTAATAAAAACTAATAAAAATTAAAAGGAACATTCCACTAGATAAAAATAAATGAAAACATATGTTAGCAAAAAAATAAACAGACATTATAAGAAACATTCTATAAAAAATAAAACAGATATTCCAATAAAACAGGAAATAAAAAATATTCAATAAAACAAAAAATAAACTATATAATGTTAAAACAGGATCTTTACACATATCAACTTTTCTGCATTTTTCATTAACAGTCTTCGATTATAATCCAATTATTTGTTAAATCTTTTTCGATAGTAAGAATGGCTAAGTCTGTTTACCATTCCTGTGCCATGGTTGATCATAAATAATTTTTTTATACTTTTAATTTCGATAACAGACGTTCTCCAATGACCACAGACACAAGGATGGTTAACAGAATCCTTAAAGGTAGTACGATCTGTGTGGATTTGTGCGTTCATTATTGTTTAAATTAATTAACTTTAAAAAAGTTAAAATTTCGTTATGCAACTCAGATGATTCTATATCGTCTATTAGTTGCGAATGTAAATCTTCACAGCTTTTCAAAATTTCACTAGAACTTCTGCTTTTTAAAGCTGGGATACATAGAAAATCAAAAAGTTTATCATGTTGTTCCAACTGCTTAAATCTACTTTCGAGGGAACTAATGCAGGTGTCCAAACGCGCATTAAGGAAATTTACTTCAAAGAACTACTTAGGGTCAGAAAAACGTTTGTCTTTAGCTTCATAATCAAATAATTTTCTCTTTTCTCTTAACCTGGAGCGAATTCTGGTGGAAAATTCACTCTTCATCCATTTTGCTCGATAACGGTTTAACGGTACGTTAAATTCATATAGAGCCATTTCGAAGCGTCTCGCAGAGGTGGATTTTGGGATATAACTTTTCCGAACAGTGGAAGTTTAGGTTTTAATCCACTACGAGCTCTCCAATGAAAATTGACTGTTAGTCCATTTTACTGGATAACGATTGATTTTATGAAAAATTCATACCGAATCATTTCAAGCCAACTCGACGAGATTGATAAAATTGGTAAATAGCATTTTCTGAATAGACGAAGTTCAATTTTCGACCTATTACGAGCTGACATGAAAATTCACTATTCATCCATTTTGCTCGATAACGTTTGATTTTATGCCAAAATTATATAGGATCATTTCGAACCGTCTCGCCGAGGTGGATAACTTTGGGTTATAACTTTTTCCGAACAGTCGAAGTTTAGGTTTTGATCCACTACGAGCTCTCCTATGAAAATTGACTGTTAGTCCATTTTGCTGGATAACGATTGATTTTACGAAAAATTCATACAGAATCAGTTCAAACCAATTCGTCGAGACTGATAAAATTGGTAAATAACGTTTTCTGAATAGACGAAGTACAGTTTTCGACCTTTTCGACCGACCTGACATGAAAATTCACTCTTCATTCATTTTGCTCGATAACGGTAGATTTATGCCAATTTCATATAGGACCATTTCAAATCGTCTCATTAAGCCGGATAACTTTGGTATATAACTTCTTCAGAACAGTAGAACCAGGTTTTGATCCACTATAAGCCCTCCTATAAAATTGACTTGTTAGTCCATTTTGCTGGATGGCGTTTGATTTTACGAAATATTCATACAGAAACATTTCAAACCAACTCATCGAGGTCGATAAAATTGGTAAATAACATTATCTGAATAAACGAACTTTAGCTTTCGACCTATTACGATGTGACATGAAAAATCCTCATTGGTTCATTTTGCTCGATAACTTTACGCCAATATCTTATAGAACCATTTCGAACCGCCTCATCAAGGCGGATAATTTTGGTATATAACTTTTTCCGAACAGTCGAAGTTTAGGTTTTGATCCACTACAAGCTCTCCTATAAAAATTGACTTGATAGTGCATTTTGCTGGATAACGATTGATTGTACGAAAAATTCATGCAGAATCATTTCAAACCAACTCGTCGAGACTGGCAAAATTGATAAATAACATTTTCTGAATTGACGAAGTTCAGTTTTCGACCTCCACTCAAAAATCTCCAGTGCAGTGATTAAAATTTGATTAAAACCACTAATACATTACTTGTAGAAATTGCAAAACATTCTGCAGTAATTAAATAGTCGAAGGCGTTACTTTGTGATAATCAATCATTATAATCTGTTAAAACACTTTTTACTTTGTTTTTTTTTTACTGAATTTACTCTAACCAAAACTTTACTGCAGTTTCGGCACTTAACGTGCCATTTTCAAACGTTCACAAGTGAATGCGAGGGTACAAAAGTGTGTCACAATATTTAAAGTAATTTACCTAAAAGTAGGATTCCATAATATCATTTAAAATGGATTAAGAAAATGTACTTACCATATAAACATACACGATTTGATGTATTGACTTTCCTTACAAAGATGGCAGCTATGTTAATGCTGGAGCCAATTACTTTCTTGAAGAGACTATAAAAATATTCTCGGACGAGGAAAAATTAAGTCCTCAAGGATGCGAGCGTGCACCTGACTTGAGCAGAATTTGAATAGTGTGTTTTTATTCAGTGGTTGTTGAGTCACGGCCGTAAATAAAAAAATACTGCAACATAGTTAGTCATTGTTTAGAAACGTGCTTTAGCGAACTTGTTGGCTGCAACCCAAAGTAATTAAAACTTTTCCTTAATTAAGCAGTTACTTAATTAATAACAAAACAGTTTTATTTGGGGTAACGTTACGCCACACGGTTAGCTCTCATTGCAAATAGACGAAGAAAATATGTTACACATACGAAGCGAAAGGGTAAAATATTCTGAAGAGAGTTGGAATCTCTGAAGTAGCTTCCTCAAATAACAATACATTTACAATTACAATCAAATAATAACTTTTCATGGCGGGAAGACCGTGCGTACTTAATGTATTCACGACAACAACTAACTTGAAAGACACGGTGCCTCTACAGAAATTGTTCTAAGTGCGATAACAACTCTATCCATTATAACAAACCCTTATGTTATTTATCTTAACCTTCACTATATTCGTGAAATTAAATGATCCTTTTATGATCATACATGCACATATAACCTATGTGTTACTACCAAGAAACGATCGTCAATCTAACCATTCGAGCTTACACTGGGGTTTGCTCAGTCTATACAAATGATCGTTCTGAATATCGACTCATGTTTTGATTACGTTAATTAATTACAAACGGTGTCATTTTACCCCGGTCCAATATAATTTACCCCACGTATGTGACATTTCTAATAATATAATTTGACACTGGCTCTACTGAACCTTCCCAGGCTTCGGCGTTGTTGGTTCCTTGGGGGGTCTTGTTTGGGTTGTTAACTCGCAATAAATTTATTCCATTTTGGCAAATATAATACATAATATTTTACAGTTATTGTCGAAAAAGTTCTTGTTGTTGGCACGAACGATTGTTAAACTATAAATTTATATTAGCGTATTTACTTTTTAAACATCCTCTAATTCCACATTGAGCAGACTTCTTTACGATTTTTTAGGGTTTTTAGACTGGTAGCCCACTTTCTACAAAATACCAAATATGTGTAAAAAATAATTACGATTTATTAACCCTTTTATACTTTTGTTACACCATTACAAATACGTTGACACTATAAGAAATCTTTATGAATTACAAATGAGAGAAATTAAAATTGTCAATTTAAATATCATATACCTTCGAAGTCACGAAAGGATTACTACAAGGCTGTTGCCTCCAACGCTATTCAAGATCGATGTATATAATAGGTAGAGAGTATAGATTTCCTATGAATAGATACATGAAAAACTTTGTATGAGTGAGTAAGTACTACCACAGACCTACAGGGAGCCACTTTTCATACATACATAAGATAAATGAAATAGAAATTACACTGAAAATGGAAAAACCACACTTCCTGTGCTTATCCGAACACTGGATGTCCGAAAATCAGGCAAATGTAACATGTATTCATGAATACAAACTATTAACACATTTCTGCCGAACTATCCAGTTACACGGAGGTGTAGCAATCTATGGATAGAAAGGCACTGACTACAAAGTGATCAAAATATCCAGAACCATGCTAGAAGAAAAAACATGTGACTATTGTTCAGTAAGTACTAACTTCAATAATGTAAAAACAGCTGTGCTTTCAGTTTATCGTTCACCCATGAGTGACTTTCAACAGTTCGTAAACATGTCTACATAGTATTTCGTGCTTGATCGCAAGGAACTTTCAAAAAATCATTCTGTGTGGTGATCTGAATGTAAATTTGACGGTATCAAATGTTCATAAATTAATGATCTTTTTGACAGTTTTAGTATAAAATCACGTCTCCCTTTAAAGCCCACTCGATCGTTCAATAATAATGAAAATGAAATTGATTATACTGTATCTAATATAGGATACATAACAAGTTCAAATGTTGATATTCACTATTCAGATCATAAAATGCAAATATGTGTATTTAATCTTAGTTGCGCAGCAGTGCAGTTTGAAAAAGAGATTTGTTAGAAACCAATTTACACCAACTAAATATAAACCTATCACATACAGATTTCAGTCAACTTTATCTTTTAAATGATATGATTACTTTCGGGGCCTGTTTTATTTTTGTTTTGAAGTGAGTTACCCAAAAATTAAAATTGTCACAAAAAAAAACAAAAAATGAGATATTCTAGATGTTAGCGAACATTTAAAAAATTTGTTTTTTCTGTATAAAACCACAAATTCTGAGGGGTCACGAAACACATATTTTGAGGAAAAAAAAATTTTAACTTGAAAATTAGGGACTCGAAAATGTGCTTCTATGATGATAGAAAATCGTCAAATACCAATAAAGCTAGTTGGCAAATGGTAAAAAACAATGCTAACAGTAACAAAGGTCATCGCAATGAAACATTAAGTATTCTGCCGAACAATAAAAAGGTGAATGATCCAAATGAAACAAGCAATATTTTTTGTGAATATTTTTCAACTGTAACTGAAAATCTTATCAGTTCCTAAATTTCGTTAAATTTTAATGACTGTACGGTTTCTAATACCCCACCTCAATCAATGTTTCTTAGAGACATTGAGCCGTATGACGTCTATGAGACATTAAGAAATATATCTAACAGTACATCGATAGGACCTGATGAATTTAACTATAATATTATCAATTCATGTATGCATACTATTGTGCAACCGCTTTGTTACCTTTTCAATTGATCAATTTTTGTTGGCATATTTCCCACAAATTTTAAGCTAGGGCACGTTCCGAAATAGCACAAGAAAGGTGATATGGAACTGATACACAACTATAGAGCAATGACTCAAAACTCGTATATATAAAAAATTTTCGAACACATTGTTCAGACACGAGTTTATGAATATTTGACATCATTCAACCGTTTAAATGAACATCAGCACGGATTCAGACCTAAATATTCAAACATTATTGCAGCACATGGGTTTCTGAAATTCATTTATGAATCATATTTGATTTAAGTAGAGCTTTCGACTCCCTAAATCATGAGTTTTTAATTAAAAAAGTTGAGTCGTGAGGAATTCGGGTAAACCTTAGTAAGTGGATACAGTCTTTTATTACCGATAGAAAAATTGTTGTAAAATTTGACAATATTTACTCTCAAAAAAAGGATATTAATATCGGTTTGCCTCAAGATACAATCCTCTTTCCATTAGTATTCACAACATTTATTAATGATTTGGAAACTCATCTCAGTGAAGACATTAAATTAATTGTATATGCAGATGATGTTACAGTTGGACTTGTGGCTGACTCACCAGTAGAAAAAATAATTCTGCAAACAATTTAATAGCCGAATTCTCATATTGGTGTACACGTAATCAATTGCTTCTAAATTTACATAAAACAACCTATATACAGTTTTATAAAAGGCGACAGTCACGAGCTTTAAATATAATTATGAATCAAGACACCATTACACGTTCGGCATCCATTAAATTTTTAGATCTAGTAGCTGACGAAAACTTTACTTGGACGAACCATGTAGATTCAGTATGCAAAAAATTACACTCTCAATTTTTTGCATTACGAAATCTGAAACCGATCTTACCGAGAGGACAACTAATAAATGTATATTAATGGCCTCGTGAATTCTCATCTCAGATACTCAATTATTCTCTGGGGGTGTAGATACAGAAATACAAAGAGTATTTATTTAACATAAAAAGATCATTCACCTCATGTTTTCGCTCATGCCGCTAGATTCATGTCCACCTGTGTTCATGAAAAATAACATCCTAACCTTATATTCAATTTTTGCATTCGAGGCAGCCGTTTTTGTCTACCAAAACAAAAATAAATTTGCATTAAATTCATACATACAATACCCGAGTATCTAATCAGATTTTTACTAATAATTATAACCTCTCACTTTTTATAAAAAGTCCGTATGTCTGTTGTACCAGCATTTTTAATTCACTTCCTGTTGAAATAACGAACCAACAGAGTTTCATAGTTTTAAAAAATAAATTAGGAAGGAATACCTAATAAATAAATGTTATTACCCCATACGAGAGGTTTTTAGTAACGTACGCAACTAATGGTTATCTTAAAAATATTGCATCACATTCTGTGTCGTTTACTGTTCAATATTTTGTAGTGTATAAGTATTGTGTTTTATTAATTATGCTGTATATTATATATTTCTTATTATTCATTGTAATTTTTAACTTTTACTACTGTAACAATTTTTAAATATTATTTTATATTATTAACGTGTGTTCAAAATTGACTTGTCACATCTATACAAATGTATTATAGCCAACTGAATAAAGAATTTTATATTATTATTAAAAGCTCAAATTTCAATAATCTTTTTTTAATACTGATAAAATTTTTCGTGGAGACGTAACAGGAATGTTCCATTCTACGGCACTGGCAAAATTTATGGCTTAAGTTATTGAGCTGTAAGCATAAAATTAAATTTCATTATTAATATGTTCTACAGATATTTAAATAAATATTTTTTATTTAAAAATTTCAATTTCAAATACAAAATACTAAAGTTCTAAACACAAATGTTTATACAAATGACAAAAAAAACTTAATTTTGGAGAAGAAATACTTTCCTCATTTTTGACATTCCATTATGTTACATCCTGTACGTATTTCGGTATATTACCTATATCACTAATAATTTTAAAGTAGAAACAAAATGACTTATTGCTGAAACATTAATGAATTAGATAAATTATTTTATCTCTGACTACTTCTCTGCTTTTTAACTATTAATCAAATAATAAAGACATCACTCATCCTACTCTGCTCTTTGTGGTCGTGACTGTACAATTGTTCCCCCAAGATTTTTATGAAGAATCTGATTTCTGAAGTGTTCCCTGTCGATCAACCTCGAAGTACTCTTAAAACAACTGTCTTTGACATCAGAAACTTACACAACCTTCAATATTTTATTAGTCTTTTACTTTTATCGCCAACTTTGCTTTACTTCCCACTTTGTCCTGATTTAGTCCAAGATTATATATCGTGTGTTTAAAATTTTATAATGTTTTAATCTGGGAATACGTGACTGGCAATGTAAAACGTAGGTTTTAGGAGATAGAGTTTTTCGTTGAATGTTTTAACTATAATAGTGGAGTAAATCTAAGGGTGCAAATTACCTAGAAAGGAATTGTCTTACTATAGCAATTTTTTTGCTAGAACTTGTTGAAAACATTTCAAGAAGTTTTGGATTAAATTCCTGTGATTTAAAGCTTTTGTTTAAACAAAAGTATGTTCAAAATTCTGCTTTTTCGCAGTAGAAAAGTTGAAAATCGAATAGTCGATTGTCTGGGGTTAATAAGTCGTACATAAAAAATTGTATTTCAGATTATAGTTGTTTTTATGTTCTTTGTTGTGGTATAATCAAAAAATAAATTTTAATTTTTCAAATCGAAAAAATTTTCAAGTCATTATCTCTCTTGCTTATAAATGGCCATATTGCAAGGATATGTCATATTTAGTGTCCAAATTGGTGTAGATAAAACAATTTTTTTTAATAGTTCGTTTTTATGTACTTTTAATATATACCAATAATTTTTATTCTTGGGCAACATATTGGTGAGTAAAGTTCGTTTGTTTAAAAAAAAAGAAAATGAGAATTGAATAAAATTAGTTTTAAAAAGATTAAAATTTGCTTTTGTTTGTACCACCACAAGGAACATAAAAACAACTATAATATGAAATAAAAATTTTTGATGTACGACTTGATGCCCCTAAGCAATCCACAATTCGACGACTTTCGACTTTGTAATTGTTTTCTAGGAGTTATCGTAAACATGGCTTGATGGTTTCACTTTACAAGGGGTATATCCTTCTTCGTTGGAATATATGCAATATTGTTCAAGTTATTGTCAATTGTTTTAAAATGGCCTGCCTAAAATGCCTTCATGTTTTGCGACTTGGCATATTAGCCAAAAAGTTTCAATTTTAATTTTTAATTTTTAAGTTACATTTTGTAGCAAAATTATGAAACTGTTGCAAGTCAATATTTATTAAGTTTGTAGCTGTGCGGTAGTTGCTAGGATCGAATGAGAAATAGAGTTGTGTATCATCGACATGCTTGCACATAACAGTGCTGTATGTTTACAAACTTATCTGCTATGTAGACGAGATAAAGAAGAGTCCCAATATAGAGCCTCGAGGCACACCAGATGATATTAACTGTCTACGATAATAATTATTTTCAATAGACACTCTCTGATTACGACCGGTCAGATGAGATTTGATAACATTTACAGTTATGTCGTAAAAACAAAAATTATTTGCACATAAAAGTTGTTGATTTAATTTATTGATAGCTTTCGTGAAATCAAGCAGAACTAAAGCTATAACTTGCTTGTTATCTAGGGTCCTAAATATATTGTCGGTCACATTTACTAAGACAGATGCTGCACTATGACTCTTTCGGAAACCTCCCAAGTAACACAACTATATTGTTCCAATATTGGACTTATATCAGAGATACGTTGGGCCATTCTAGTTTCTCTATATTGGACCAATAAAAAATGTGGACATTCTGCAATATTGGTTCAACGTCATATATCAATATTGGAACAAGGCTATATATCAATATAGGTACAACATCTTGTATTAATATTGTCCCACGACCTTATATCGATATTGGCCCAAGACCATTTAGTAATATCGGCCCAATACCATATACAAACATTGGCCCCAAACCATATATCAATATTGATCCTACACCATATATCAATATTGGTCCTGCACCATATACCAATATTGGCCCCAGACCATATACCTATAATGAACCAACACCATATTCTAATATTGGCTCAATATAATACATCAATATTGCATCAACATTACTTTCCAATTTCCTATAGAAATGCATTACTCTTTTTATAGCATAACTTGTTCAAAATAATAGAACAGTTGGCAATGTAAACACTTTTAGTTGAATCGTAGTGACAGTGGTTTGTTTCTATACTGTAAAGGTTCATAATTTAAATGAACATTAAAGGTAAAACAAACCAGTCTCTCCGATTAGGCTAAAAATGTTTAAATTGTCTACTGCACATATATACTTTAAAATTATGCCATAATAAAATTAATATTAGTGCATTAAATTATATGAAACAGCCGTGTGCAATTCATTAGGACAATCTGATTTTCCTAACAAATTACACACAATTTATTTTATAAGTTATCGAAAACTTGCTTCAAATATTCTAAAAATTAAGTACATTCTGTATACAACTAGTTGCAAAAATATTAAGAAAACAAAGAATCCATATAAACCAATCCGATTATATAACGAAATAAATTAGAAAAAGTAAGCTTTTAATACCGAATTAGAAAATAGCTATTTGTGCAACAAGTTAGAAAAATATTCTCTTTTCATATTAGGCGTAGATTTTTTGATCGAGGCGATAGTCAGGATAAAAAAATACGCCGCATGCAGAAAAATTTACCTCCGTGTTGCACAAGATTCTTTCTACTGACGTTTGGGAATATGATTAAACCGAGATATTTTTTGAATTTTATATTTGACACTTACATACTCGCATACTTTTTTAGACAATAAATACAAATTAGAAAGTTGGATTAAGAAATTTAATTTCGTTACTAGGAAATGTTAGTGCGGAAATATAGAACATTTCCAAAGGTCCGTAGAAAAAAATATTAATTTTTTTTTCCAATATTTGTAGCCTTTAAAAATAAAAATCCTTTTATTTTGGTCTGTAGTTAATTTATTTTTTTTAAGCGACATTTGTATTTTGAAGATTTTCAAGTGGTCGAGATTTAATGCTTCTCCCGCCATCGCGGTCTCCCGCTGTAGCAAGGGCAACACCAATAAATTGGGTAATTTCGAGATCTGTTGAATTAAAGTTAACTTTAACAGCATCTAAAAATAAATAGATTTATACGAAATTGCTTTTTACAGATTATCCGTCATATTACCTAGAACAGCTTTGTATACGGTTAATTTCGAGAAGTTCCTTTTTTGTTTCTTTCCGTGTGCTGAGTACAGAAGGCTGAGTTCCCGGCTCATTAGTTTTTTCATGATCAAGAGGACGTTCTTCTTCGCAGTAACTCCTCCCACATGCGAAAGGATGTCCACCTAAAATTTTTAAAATTTGATATTAAGTGTTCCTTTAACCGAGAAGGCATGTAATTCAATACTTCGTCAGTACTAGTTAGAAGAATAGTTGTTTTGATTGGTTCTCCAATAATGAGTGTGTTAAAGTGTTTTCCTAACTAGTATATTAGCGTGACCAGATTAGGCACCAATATACAGAAAATAGGTCATTTCATATTAAACAAAAAAGTATATAAGTTGTGGATTTGCTTAATATCTAAATAATATTTTCTAATCATAATTAAAGCAAATAAATAAAAAATAATTACTTTTTACTTGTTTCCAAATTTTTGTCTATACCAGTCGTAATATTTAATCTTGCAATGGAAATCGGGCACCTGTCGACTGTATGCCATATGTTATACTGCGTCACAAAAATATTCATAAATAAAAAACTATGAGTCCTAGATGATTTTTTTTTTCAAAAACTTCTCCCAAATCTTGTTTTCAATTGCTTCGCTGCATATACGAAAATTTGCAAAATAAAAAAATTTGTCGCCTAATGAAAATATGAGTGCATTCTTTGCGAAGTAATAACTTCATTGTTATTGAAGGAAAATAATAAACAATAATCTATATAAATAAAAACACCGCTATAAGCGCTTGGGTGTGTACTTGAATAAAAAAAAATCAGATCAATAGCTCAATTAGATTTGAAGATATAGCGATGTTAATTTTAAAAAACAGGGATTTTCGAAACAATCAATTTCTGAAGATTTTTCGAAATGAAAAATATCTGTACCACAGAAAAATATCGTAATTGCGCCCATTGCAGGTTCCAAATAACCTACTCTACAAAATATTTCACAGTTTCATCTGGTTCTACGCCAAAAATAAATAAACAACACATTCCTAGGTCGATTTTGCTCCACTAACAATATGTAGAGAACTTTGTGATAGCTGTGTGCCAGTAATTTTTGGTATGAATATTAAAGATAAAAATTATCAATAAAAAAAATCGTTTATTGTGTGAAAAACACTTATAATATTCCAAAATTCGTTAATAAGTGTTTAAATAAAAATAATTTCAAAATTTATACAGTAATAAATTACCCGTCTCCATCCATTTGCACCAAAATTATGCTGTGAAAATTTTCCAATTTGAATTGGTAGAGCAACCTTGAAATAGATTTTAAATTGATACCTACTTCAGATGAATTCTATTTTTTACATTGCAAAAAAAAAACAAATAAAGTAAATAGTTCAATTTCTTGCTAATATTAAAAATTGGTTAAAGAAAAATGACAAGAACAAAATTAAATATAACTGTATTAATCTTCAACATTTTATTTGTTTAAACAATATTGTCGGTACCTAGCGAATTTTCGAAAAATGCGTGTGTTTATGACCGAGTAAAATAAATTAAGTAGAGGAAATTGAATATGGGTTCAATCTCATTTTTGAATATCGTAAAAACAGGGCGCCGGTAATGCCAAAATTTTAAAACGTTATATTATTTTCTACCTAACTGTAGCATTGTAGATACCTACAACTTCAAAAAAACAGGAAATATCAGATGCTTCCAAAAAAGTAATTAAATTGTTCTCTAAAATCATTATTTTTCGATATTATAAAAACGTAATTTTGATGCTTCTGTTAAAGTAAAATATTTACAGGACGAGAAACACTTAAAGACAGTTTTGTTTTTTGTTACAGCACGGTCATATTTGTTGGCTGGTGAAACGTAATGGGATAAATCTGCATGTTAATTTGTATAAACAATTAGTTTGATAACTACCTATACAATGAAAAGTAGTTATTAATCTACATTTCGTTTTATTTAAAGTTAAACCACCGTTTATTTTCTATACTTAGCAGTGATTTGAATTTTCAACAGCACGTGTTATTCGATTTTACTGGGAAATCTATTGGTAAATGTTAGAAATTGGGTTACTATTATTATCCACACTTCTTACACATAATTTAATGCCTAAAGTCAGTAATTAAAGGAAAGTACTTACTTGCAGGATTATACAAAAGTTGCACAACTAATTAAAATACCAAATCACTCACTTTGTAAACCTCAAACATACCTATAAGACCGCAGTAAAGAAATAAATTCTAAAAGATGTCGCATTAGCGTCGTTGCCGTGTTTGATTATTTTTCATTACATCCCAGATCTTATTGAATACATATGTATAATCCAAACTTTTTAATTTTGATATTGTCACTGAAAATACTATTGACATAAATTACTATAGCTTTAATGAGCCATAAAACTGTTGACATAGATATTTTTACATTTAAGTCCTTTAAATTCGTGAAATAAAAGATTCCATTTAGTTCATTACCATTTTAAGTAAGAATTTGCAACACAGCATGCAATATCTTTCTACCTGATGGATCTGCTATCTATTGGTAGCTTCCTTGTCTTATGGAATGTGGCGCAATATTTAAATGTACGTTACAATGGTATTATACCTAGTAATATTGTTATTTACCTAAAAAATCAGCAAATGGAGCGACAAATTTAAAGCGGCGAAAAGTTGTTCATAATATGCCCCTGATTTGATTTCCTATAATTAATTTGTATTCTCGAGAACAGTATGCGTATAAGAAGAAAAACACTTTTGACATATCATTTTCTATGTGTTGTAGGTATACACGGAGTGTAAAAAAAAATACAAATGTGACGTCAAAAAATAACAAATATTTGGTATTAATATTTTTGAAACTACAGAAATAAAGACTATGAAAAATACAAGTAAAAAAACTTTAATAGAATTGTTTCATATCAGTTACAGTTTTAGACTGAAAAATTATTTTTTTTTTAATTTTTAAATCCTATTTATTAAAATGTTATATCTATACATAAAAACACTTACCATATACACCAAATCCATAGTTACTGTGCTCTTACCTGCTTGCTTTACTTATTTCCCCCTATTTACCCCTATTTCACCCCCAACCCTTCAACGGAATTAGCGCAAAATATAATCTAGTTCTGGATCTCGTCATGGTAAAGATGTGTACCAACCACGTTTTATGACATTCTAAGCCTATTTCAAGAAAAAAAATATTGATTTTTTTTTACGATTACTATATACTTCCACTCCGCTACTACGTGGACATGGAAATGGGCCAATATTGAAAATACCAATATTGGCGGAAACTAGAACATAAATGTTGGCTGTATATTCAGTAAACTATATTGGAACAATCCCGCAGACAGAAAAAATAATACGTTGTACCATTATTGTAGAACAACATTGTAAAAAATAATCCTGGGTCAATATTGATAAACCCCAATATTGGCGGAAACTAGAACATAAATGTTGGCTGTATATTCAGTAAACTATATTGGAACAATCCCGCAGACAGAAAAAATAATACGTTGTACCATTATTGTAGAACAACATTGTAAAAAATAATCCTGGGTCAATATTGATAAACCCCAATATTGGCGGAAACTAGAACATAAATGTTGGCTGTATATTCAGTAAACTATATTGGAACAATCCCGCAGACAGAAAAAATAATACGTTGTACCATTATTGTAGAACAACATTGTAAAAAATAATCCTGGGTCAATATTGATAAACCCCAATATTGGCGGAAACTAGAACATAAATGTTGCCTCTATATTCAATAAACTATATTGGTACAATCCCTCACACAGGAAAAATAACATATTGTACCAATATTGTAAATCGACATTGTGAAAAACTATCTTGGGCCAATATTGATAAATCCCAATATTGGCTGAAACTAAAAAATACATGCTGGGATAATATTGACTTTACAACATTTGTGAAAACAATATTGTGCCAATATCGGCTGAGTATTGAATTAACAATGGAAACGAATCAATATTGGACCATGATAGACACAATGTTCCGCCAATATTATGTGCTACTTGGGCTGACTGAAATAAAGGAATATTTTGTGTTCTTTGACAATCAATTAATTCCTGGTGTACAATTTTCTCAAGAATTTTTGACAGAACAAGTAAAATGCTTACTGGACGCAAATCAGATATATTTTGAGGATTATTAATCTTTAGCAAAGGACTAGTGCCTCTTTCCACTATTCAGGGAAATACCCTTGTTCCAGGCAACAGTTCAAAATGTGAGTGAGATAGCCACCAATTATTGCAAACTGTATTTTAATATTACCAGAGAAATTTTGTCAGAACCACATTGACTTCTAAAATCCTGTTAGCATGCTTTACGTAAGCTAAATCCGATTTTAGGGCATAAAGTTACACTTGATATTTCCCTTTTAGGAAGCCCTGTTTTACGAATATATTGTAATTGTTATGAAACGCTATTAGAGAATACGAGTTAACATGCAAGTCCAGTTATTACCAAAGCATTACGATTTTAAGCTGCATTATGTATTTCAATAATTAATCAATTTAATGGAACGGCTGATTATAGCGGAATGTTAATATTTTAGGTCGGTACCGAAATGAAACAATAGCAAGCACATTTAATGAATTATTTAGAATATGAGCGTACATTTACTCTAATAATGTTTCGGGCTTTATCACGAAAATGCATTAAAAAAAATCTTCAATAAATACATGAATCATAAATGATGCAGTCGGTATTGTCCCACATTCGTGGAAAATATCACGTGTTGTTCCGCTACCTAAAAAAATGACATTCCCAACTTTAGTGAACTTCGACCTATTAGCATTCTCCCAATGCTATCCAAAGTACTAGTGAAAATTATGAATTCTTAAATTAGTCTAATGCATTGAGAACAGAGTTTTTGAAAAAATGCAGGATTGGAGATTTTTGCTCAGAATAGAAGGGGGACATGGGTAGGGTCTAATACCAAAAAACGTGGGACTGTAGCTGCTGGCTTCCGGTCGCCATCGAATAACGTAGTATCTCCATTCCTGTTCGCTTTTTCGGAAAAGTTATGAGAAGTAAAGTTATAGAAAATCATTTTATTTTCTATTTTCAATTTAACTGTTTTTATAGGATTGATACTGTAAAAGTTACAGCTGTTTGAAAAAAGAAACCTTTCTTGTCAATTTTTCAACCATTAAATGAAACTTCCAGGTGTAAAACTGTAAGTAAAATTATAGAAGACGTAATTACCTTTAATTTAAATGCTCAACAAAATTTTTGTGACTAATAGTTCTAAAGTTATAGATCCGCAAAGTCAATCCTACGCATAATTAAGGTCTCACATGCACGACCGCTGCGCGCATTCGAGCCCATATTGCCGCTTCATTGCATTTCTTGTCGGTTCGTGTTCGACATTTCTATGATAAAAGAACTGAAACTGCTGAGATTGAAATTGTCAATTTTCATATTGCTCGTGAAAATTTTTCAAAAAATTTGTGTTTCCACATAATTTTTAACGGAGTTTCGTAAGTAAACATGTTTACTAATTTGATTTGTAAGTTTAATTTTGTTAACCTTTATTTGATTTGTTTTTATTTTTCTTTAATTATTATTTTACTCATATTTTCATAAACCTTACATGTGTACTCAGTATTGATTTCTGAAAGGTATGATAACTTAAAAAAGTCAGAAAACATTTTAATGCATTTATTATAATAATTATCATTGTCACACATCATGTATAAATATATTCGTGGTAGCAAATGTAATAAAATCAATAAAAAATATTGGTTGAGACTACTGTCAATAATTTCAAATAGTGAAAAGAATTCCTTGCGAAAAATCGTCACATTTACCTCTCTTGAATCAATAAGTTCAGCGATATAAACAACAAGAATAATATTGTTATAACAGTAGACGTGTCTATTTAAAATTTGACGCAAACTCTGAGAAATGTTCCATTAGTAATAAGAATCAAAAAGCAACCACAAAAATTATATGGGAGTTACGACAACTGTCGTATTTTGATTTCTCTTTAGCCCAACCAGAATCCCAGTTAAAGGAGTTACAGCGTTCTCGAAGAATGTTGGCCCATGCTTGCAATGACAGTGACGTGAAAAGAGACCACAGGTCTATGTTTAACGCTTGTGATATTGTTGTTTAGAGAGATTTAGCGAAAACCAAATAATACTTGAGTTTGTCATTCGGGAATATCCCAACATAGGTTTAATATAAGGAGCTGTGTTCAAATCTTATCATGGAAAATCAGCATAATATATCTTTTACGGTAGCCATATTATATGAGAACGCTTAACCGACATTCGACACGTGCCTCTATAAGGAGCAAGTACCGGCTGTACTCCAACGAAGGGACTACAAATGTCACTTATATCCCTGAATATTACCCATTCAACAGAGGATAATAAACATTATACACAAAATTATCCCATAGTATCCATTTGTTAATTTTAGTTAAAAAAACTATTGAAAACTAAACAATTGTTCATTCTTATTCAGTTAAATGTGCATTGAAGGACCTTAATACAATTATAGCAATATATTCTAAAATCAAGGTACTATAAAACGTATCGCGATCTCGTTATTTTAAACCGAGGATATAAAGACGTGTTAATTTAGTAATATAATTCTACATTGGCAAGCGCCAGAGTTGAAATCTGCGGTACCGAATTCGAAATATTAGTCACAGAAAGTTCATTTAGCATTTAAATTAAAGGTAATTATGTCTTCAATAAGTGTTATTTTTAGTTTTGCACCAGGAAGTTTCATTTATTGGTTGAAAAAGTGACAAGGAAGATTTTTTTTTTTCAAACAGCTGTAACTTTTAGAGTATCAATCCTACAAAAAACAGTTAAATTGAAAATGAAAGATAAAGTGAGTTACTACAACTTTAGTTCTTATGAATTTTGCGAAAAAGCGAACAGAACGGAGATACAACGTCATTTGCGTTTTCCAAGATGGCAACCGGAAGCCAGCAGGTACAGTCCCGAGTTTTTGGTTTTAGACTCTAACACATGTCCCCCTTCAATTGCGGGCAAAAATCTCCACTCGTGCATTTTTTCAAAAACTTTATGGTGTCTAAATGCAATGGACTAAATCCATATTAATGAATATAATATTCTACCAATACACCAATCGGGATTTCGTCCGGGCCACAGCTGTGCCACCGCATTATTGGGTATCATGGATGACACTACTGGAGATATTGACTCAAGAAAAACAACAGCCTTAATTTTATTAGATTATTCAAAGGCGTTCGACATGATTAGTCATGAAATTGTATTCGCCATTTTACATTATATTGGATTCTCGGAGAGTGCTATTAATTTTATTAATAGTTACTTGAATAATAGGTCTCAGTTGGTAGAAATAAGTAATGGTAAATTAAATTATGGTAATATATTGTGTGGAGTACCACAAGGATCAATCCATGGCCCGAGGTTGTTTTGCATATACTCGTGTAATATAATAAGCTGTTTAAATCATTGTAAAGTAAATTTATACGCGGACGCGGAATAATGTTTTGCAAAGACTAGTCGAAATACCTACACGTCATAAATTATCTATAAATCCAATGAAGTTTTGTGTTCTTACATTTGGCAGATGTAGAGCTGAGTTGGAAGCAAATGTAAAAACTACAGTAGGTGGTGCTGCTTTAGTGTAACGAATTTGTTTACGTTAAGCACGTCTTCTAGGTAGTTTTGAGCAGAAGTAGTACGCTCGTTAACGGTTTTAATTTAACTACACTAAATATGTATTTCATATCTTGGGAAATACCCAACAAGCAAACATCCTTGCTTACCTTTACATATGGTATCTATTTTTTCGTTGTCTATCAAAGTATTTTTGTGTCTATGTTCATTATTTTTCTGTATATCTTTCAGTATTGTCATTCGTTTCGTTTATGTATGTTGCCTAATATTTTTAATTTACCGGTCAACAGAGTTTATTTGTGTTCTTGTAGACGAATTCACAATATATCGTTACTGTTCATTAAGTTGTTTTTTTAATTTTTGACTTTTGTCTGAAATTGTTAGTAGTTATTTACTGTCGGTTTTTCTAGAGTTTTTTTATGGGATGTTTAAAAACATGGTGGCGCCCATTAACTTTTCCTCTCTCAGAGCTTGTATTAACTTTTGTTAACGATTGTAAGGATAAAATAAGCACTTGGTGACAGGCTTGAATCCATCGTACCTAGTTATATGTCAATTAGCTGTCAGGTTATTCCCACTCTTTGAGGAGATGTCTCTGAGTAGTTGTAAATTTTTAATAATTTTTATTAGTAATTATTGTCCTTCATATTAAGGTAAAGTAAACGTTACAATCCCAGTCCCGTGCCTATTGAATGTGTAACAATTATTAGCTTGTTTTATATCCCTTTATTAATAGGGTTTAAATTTTCATTCTGCTCTTCTGGCTCAACTCATCCAGTTCTGGAAGTAAATAAATTTTTATCATTTCTGCATAGTATTATAGAGAAGATTAGCAGTAGCTTTTTAAGTGGATAGGCAGATTTTTCCAAATTCTACGTTTAAACTATGAGACAAACATTTCAATGATAACTATACATTCTGCATCGCCTGTCAATGACAGACAAAACGAAGTATTGTCTGTCTTTTTTTCTCTATTCTGCTTGCTGTCTCTCGCTGCTTCTGGCTGTCCGCGCCATGATGTTTCTACTTCAACAGTGATTGAATAGAATAGACAATATGCAAGAATACGGACGAACGATCTAAGTTAATGTCGCTGAACATAAACTCACACAAACGTCATATACAAAGTACAACTTGTTGATATGAACACGACTTTATAGACATAGGTTGGACTATCCTAATCATGCAAGTTTATTGTTCACAATTCTGATATGGTAAATAAACAAACTTTTATATCCTGACAAAGTTACGTTGCACTGAGCACTGAAGTTTCCCTAGATAAGCTTGTGGGCACGAAAAGTTGTGCTATTAAAAAGTTCATACAAAAAGATTGCAGAATAAACTGATGTAAAAGATTATCAAATTTGACACGTTCTACATTAGCAAGGCCTTAACCATCTTTTAGAATTAGTTTTCATGAGAGAAAATGTGTTCTTTGAACGCACATTAAATATTACGTTGTTTATTTTGCCTGGTTTGATCCACAAATAGCAGCACTTATTGTATTTTCCGGGTAATTACATCTTGGGGAATTACATAGAGTATCAGTGCCGTAGCGTTGGCAGCTTTGGGAGTAAACATTTTCAGTATCACCTAAATAAAAACAGCAATATATGTTCTCAATTTTACCATATCGTGAAAATTAATTTTCACACTTTTAAGACAATATACAGAATGTCTCATAGGGAAAAGAGCATGTAGTAATTACATGTAGATCAGGAGATATAAGCCTGCAGTCTCCACGGATATTTTGAAAGTTCTCTGATTAAGTATTTTGCTGTCCAACTGAAATTAACAACTTTAATTAGTTTTTTAGCATGTTGGTGTTTGTAGGACATACCTCAATCATAATAACAAATTAATGGTATAACGCCCAATCTTTCAATCATTGTCACCATATTATATCTCGAGAAATAAACATTTTAGGGCATTAAATAACAGTAATAATAATTTAACAATAATAATTTATTTTCTAAACGACAACATTACAATTGTATAGTAATACTCAAATTACAGCATATACATTAAAAACTAGGAGGTAAGAAAATTACATTCGAAGTAGAAACATGTTGACAGTACAAACAATTTTTACTTTAAAATCTCGTAAAATTCTAACTATTTTCTATTATGAGGGAAAATTATTAAACAATTTTGCTCCCATATAATTTGAGAAATTGTGAAGTAATATTGTCGTGCGTATGACATTCCAAGATCTTCCTTGCTACATGCATTTCTATTATGAATACTTTTATTCACAGTAAATATATTCTTGTCTCGATAAATATAAACACACATTTCGAAGATGTATAAACACGGTAAGGTTAAAATCTCGTGCCCTCTAAAGATCACTTTGCAAAAGTACTAGAAACATCCCACCTGAAATTTTTACCCTTCTTTACGAGCACCCCATACACAAAACTATTGCAGATATATTACTTATATTGTTTAGAAAAGATAATGAAAGTTAAGATATCGTTTGTTTTATATTAACTTGTATAATACATCTAGTCAATCAATCTCTTACACGTCGTGTCCTCAAATCGAACTAAAAAATTAAAATAGACGAGACCACGATGAAAAATTGGACTACATTAGTAGTATAATCAAAACGTCTTGAAATTGTCATAACCAGGAGAAGGCTGCAGTTTTGACAGTAGATATGGTCTATTTAAGTGTCGTTAAACACCTAAAAGGATAAGTCCCTAGCACCCCGAGAAGGATAAAAACCACCTGAAAAACAGATTTTCAGTTGTATGATGAATACGAAAGATTGTATCGAAATAATTTTCAAACAGTGGTAGAGCCTAAAACTTTACATCCAATATAATACTGTTTAAGCATTTTCTTAACACAGTAGGCTCTAAAGACCGGATTTCTAATTGATCTTGGCTTGTACAACCGGGTCACGAATTACGGAATGCAGATATAGTGACAGACACGCAGACATATAAACTTATAGTGGCTTAATATTAATAGTCGAATCGCTATATCGAAATTTTTTAAAAACCCAAAAAAGATTCAATACTTTACCGATTTTTTTGAAACATTGGGTCCATAGATCGAAAAGTTGAGAGTTTTTTTTTGTCGATCGAACCTCCGACATTGTTAAATAAACAAATTAAGGTAACAATTGAATAACTTCCTGAATTTAAAATGGCAGAATTTTTTTTAGGGGGTTTTGGGGGTCGCTGATTATGAATTTGATATTAAAGAGTTCAAATTCAAAATGACGGAATCAAAATGGCGCATATGTTATTAATTATTTCGTATATTTTTAACTAATAGTTGAACAACTGCCAGAAAAATAATTGAAAAGGGTTTAAAGTTCTTTGGGAGGGGGGGTGTTTGGTTTCAGAGGTCGCTAATTACGAATTTGATATCAAATAGTCCAAAATCAAAATGGCAAATTCAAAATGGCGGTTGTGACACTAATTGTTTGGAATATTCTCTGTGAATATTCATAATTGTATCGGATAATTTCCAGAACAGCTTTTTAGGTCGCAAATTATTAATTTAGTATGGAAAAGTCAGAATTGAAAATGACGAATTCAAAATGGCTGAAATATCATCCATTGTTTTAAATATTTTTGCAAATCGCAGTAGTTGCAACTGATGCTCCATTAAAAGAATTTTTGAAATAACTCATTACGAACCTTTTATTAAAAGCCAAAATGTAAAATGGCGGGTATTCCAAAATGGTGGAATTTTCAAAATGACGGATATCAAAAAATTTGAAATGTTGTCCTTGTTTGCATCTCAAGAACAATTTTTTGACGTTAAAATTTATTAAAAAATTTTGATACGGGTTTTGGGAGCTAAGAAAATTAACACTCAAATTTTTTATTAATTAGATTGATTTTAACTTTGCAGTACCAAGAATTTATGTACAATCTTTGTCAGGAAGTGTGAACGAATGAAAAACCGTTAATTGCAAAAAATGCATGAAATCCATCTTTTCTCTTCAATGAAGCTTCCTTTAAAGATTGTTTACCCATTTCCCCAACGACGGATAGTTCCTCACCAAAATGATCATCAGGGTTGGCCTCGGTTAATGTACAGATAATGCGCGCGTCGATGTATGGTTTATGGCAAGAAGCATGAATAAGCAATGGGTTATCGTTGAAACTTTTAAAAACATTATCGTTTCTTGTAATGGAAGCATCGTACAACGATTTCTTAAGTTCTTGTGAAACTTCAAATAATTTTTCGTTGATGTCCTCTTCATCCGTTGTCCGAACCTACGTGCATATACTGCACGATCGGGAAAGAGGGGGTGAATTTGGCACCGAATCTGTTATTCTAAAAAAATGATAACTGTCAGAGAAACCCAATTTTTTAATATAACAAAATGTTAAATATGACTATGCTTAACATACGTTTCAAATGTTATTGGTTTGGAGTCCAAAGGCCGTTACTAATAAGCATCTACTCGGCGAGCATACTGTCGGAATATCGTTCCGTTTCTTTTTAATTTCTAGAAAATAGTTTAGAATTTTTGAATGAAATAAAAGGCAAAGTTAAGCCAATAAACCTTTTGACTGTTTTCTGTTTGAAATCGATTTCCATGATTGTTTTCAAATGCGACCCCTCACAAGCTCCTATCACATTAGCGTGTGGTAGGAAAATCGCTCGTTTTTTTAGAATTTCTGGTTAAGAATTATTAAATGAAATAAAATGCAAAGTTAAGCTAATAAACGTAGCTTTCGATTGTTTTTTGTTTGAAGTCGATATCTATAATTGTTTTCAAATGTAACCCCTCACAAGCACCTATACCACCGGCGTGAGGTCGGAAAATTGCTCTGTTTTTTTTTTCGAATTTTTTACTGAAATAAAATGCAAAACGAAGCCAATAAACGTACCTTTCGACTGGTTTTTGTTTGGAGCCAATACGTGTAAATGTTTTCAAATGCGATCCCTCACAAGCACCCATACCACCAGCGTACAGCTGGAAAAACGCTCCGTTTTTTTTTTAATTTCTGGAAAGCGGATTATATTTTTTAAGTGAAATAAAAAACAAAATGTTTCTAATGAACGTACTTTCGAGTATTTTTAGTTTCTAGCCGATATTTATCTTTTGTTGTTGTTATAGTCCAAAATCACGTTGAGTTCTTTAATTATATAAGTTCACTTTTCCAATGAACAATTTATTTTATATATTTGAATTTTTAAATCTATATATGTAATCAGCGACCCCCAAAACCTCCCTAAAAAAATTCAGCCATTTTGAATAATTATACAGGAAGTTATTCAATTGTTAATTTAATTTGTTTATTTAACAATGTCGGAGGTTCGACCGACAAAGAAAAACTCTTGACTTTGGATTTATGGACCCAAGAAGATATTTACAAAGTTTCAAAAAAATCGGTAAAGTATTAAACATTTTTTGGGTTGTTTAAAAATTTCAATACAGCGACTCTTCTATAACGAATTCAGTCTTAATACTAGCGTTAACCAGTGTTGACTCCTAATATTCGGAGGTCCAGGTCCAGGTTATATCCGAAGTTAAAACTTTCTGCTGTCTCCATTTCCGGATTAAGAATAGGGATTTCCACTATATTTCTAAAGTTGACCTTCAAACAACCTTGAGGATCAAGGTCAAGCTCATACGTACATAGTGACATACATACAGACAGACAAGCAAACGCTAATGCAGAACGCACGAAATCCTGACTTCAGAGGGCTATACCTTAAAATCACGACTTTTAAGGCCTTAGCGCCCATAGAGACTTTTAATCTGCTCATCAAGAGCTAACAGAATCTAAAGTTTCAGAGAGTTTCACAGAGAGCTGTTTCTCATAAGAATTCTGCGGAGTCACAATTATGTGAATCGCATCGATATCTAAAGTCGGCCATTTTGGTTCCTTACATCAAATAATTGTAAATTTTATTGTATATTACTATACCAATTTTGAAAATATTCCATTCGTCAATTCAATAGTAACATTCAAATTCACAAGAAACAAAAGAATTAGTTACTAGAAAAAATTCAGTACTCTATGCTCTCATCAATATTTGATACGAAAATTCAATACTTATCTTTAGGTCTGCTTCTTACATATTTTACAAATTACTATTTTTATAAAGGTTATAAAGCTCAACAATTCCAGTTAAAGACTCACTCTGTATATTATGCACAATTATATATTGTATATCTGAAAGAAAGAGACTAATGTCATAAAAAGATAGTTACTATAGTAAACGAAGATAATTATATTTGACGAATATAATCAGATGAATTAGTCTTAATTTAACACGCTTTAGAGGTTAGAATCTTAAGAATCGGCAGAAGCTTCGCTGGTGACTATTGTCAGAAAGTGAAACCATACAAATCCATGCTTTACTTAATACAGGGGCCGAATCTGTCTTTCTTTTCATTCCAACTGTCGCTTTTAAAAAAATTAAAAGCTTTAGCCAAAATTTAACTTTGAAAATAAATACCGAATACTTTTTTTAATTAATTTTGCTGCATGGATGACTTTTGTTTCTCAGGTAAACTCATATTGTAGCATGGAATAGCCTATTAAATCACTTAAACGCGACATTTAATACCGGCTGAGACTATTCTGATAGGAAATATAGAACCGAACATGAACAAAACAACCCTGGACAGTCCTATAACTCTACTAAATTATAGCATTATAACTCGTATTATATATAAATCCCTTTGTAGATATTCTGTACACGGTCTTACTGTGGCCGACTGCAAACTTGCTGATTTACGTGAAAATTTTGTGTGCTGGGAATATCTCTTGACATTTTCACAATTAATTTACGCTGAAAGTCGCTTACAAGCCCTTTGGGCGACTGAACATAATTTGAACTGTCTCAGAACGGCTTAGATGAAAGTATCTGTGATAAATTTATTTTCGTTAGGGGCGCCATAGAAAAATATGTTAATTTTATTTTGGGTTATTATATTAACGGAGTTAGAGAACAACTCAAACTTTTCAAATTCTTGAACGGAGCCGTAATTCTGTTTAACGGAACTTTTTATCTCCGTTGTTTGTGAACTTCGGTCTTTAGTTGGGTAGAAAAACAAACCCAATGTTACTGCATTAGCTGCGTGATGAGGTAATTGCTAATATGATATTGAATGATGATGTGTTGGATAATGGTAACCTAGTCGTATAGGGTTTAACAAAAGATTTCAAAACCACACATATGTCAGACATGTTGATGACATTCATATTTCCAATGAGACATTACTGCATGAAAATATAAACAGTACTAAATATTAACTTTCCCACAGACGATGATATTGTAAAATACATAAAAAAACTGAAGTAAAATATAACTCTGGGATCAGATAAAATTTTGTTTTCTTAATTTGTGATTGTGGTAATCTATTAGCTGAACCTTTAAAAATAGCTTTTAAACTACTTATACCTTCAAACACAATATCCGTAATTTGGAAAGTTGAATGTCTTCAAAAAAGGAAATCTAAATAACAGAAAACTAGCGCCATTTAACATTCATCTGTAATATTATATTAGATTAGGTTGGAGGAGCTGGCCGATTGGGCTTTGACCACTGCGACCTCAGTAGATCCATTGTGGTGTCCTGCGTAACAGAGTTCACAGCATTGATAAGAGCCTCTTGATATAAAGCTATCAAGCCATTGGTTCATTGTGTGGTCCGAAATTCTGACGAGATACTTAGTCACCTGCCTAAGCGCCGGACTCGACCAGCGTTGCTTAACTTCGCTGATCGAATGTCCGGAGATCAAACCAATCAATCAAAACATATTTATTATCAATTAAAATACATGAAATTGCTTTCTCGGGTCGCGGCCCGGAAGTAACCAGACAACCACGGTGCGAAGCGTCGCGGTGAGTGTGGGGTTGGACGTGTCACGTCGGTTCCGCTCAATACAATGTTAAATACTAAGAACTCCTATCACAGTGTGTGGTTTAAAACGCAGCTTAAGTTAAAGTATGTTCACACACGTGGAATTAAAACAGTTAAAATTACACTTTAAAACTAACCTGGCACTAAAACTGATGAATTTTGAATTGCTGACGCGGGGATAATCTCAATGAAAAACCCTGCACCTAGTAGTGGAGCTCAACTGTCTCGATATCGTTGAGAGGGAAGACGATGGAAATTTTGATCAAGTAGTAGATATATCGGAGGAGTACAAATTCACATTCAAAGTCATACTAGATCTTGTAATATACGAACGTTAGTTTGTGAAAAATCATTTTGGGTATTCTCCATTGAATTTAAATTTTTAAATACTTTTTACTGTTTGGTTGTTACATACAGATCGCCTAACAGCAATCGAAATGGATTTATAGAAAAATTTAGTGAATGGTCAGAACCCCATTTTGCGAGTACAAATAATGTTAATTCAATAATGTTAGGTGACTTTAATATTAACTGGAAAAAAACTGACCCTATTAAGAAAAATTTTCAAAAATTAATAGAAAACTTTGGCTGCAAACAATTTGTAACAGATTTTACAAGGGTTACAAATACATCAAGTAGTTTAGTAGATCTCGTAATAAGCATTGACTTTAGATTAAATCTGTAGAAAAATATTACTCAATAACCGACCAATCAATTATACAAGTAAGTTAAAAGAAAAAGAAAAAAATTTAATTGTTACAACAAATATTCGAGGTAAAATAAATTATGATGAAATGACAAATATATTAATACAGAAAGAATGGGGATATGATAGTAGCAATTTGAACGTTGTCCAATCATTATTTATTAACAATATGATTGAAGCTCTTAATATTGCTTCCCCAATTAAATAAATTAAAATTAATGAAAATAGAAACTTATGGATTAATAATGAATGTAAAAAGGCAATTAAAAACAAAAATGCGACTTACCAAAAATTTGTATACGCAAATGAGGAACAAGACTGGAATATCTATAAATCACAAGGAAATGCATTAGTAAAAATAATAGAAGTTGTTAAACGTAATTACTATGAAAAAAGCATTGATAATAGAAAAAGTTCAAATGCACCAAATGTATTGACTTGTAATGGAGTTGAATACAATGATATAGACGAAATCACAAATTCACTAAACACTTATTATGCGGGCATCATAGAGGAGGATGTGATCGTTAGTATTGGTGTAGTTGTTGGCGATTTCATTGACAAACTTAAATAAAATAGTAGGTAACCAAGTAAAGAAATATAGCATAGACGAGATAGGGAAGGAGGTAATAAAAAATACTTTTCACGTAATTGGTTATCCATTACTAAATGTCATCAACTTAAGTCTTGAAAAGTGTATTGTTCCGGAATGTTTTAAAACGTCTACAATAGTGCCCGTACCGAAAATTCCAAATACCAATTTAGCAGAGCACTTGAGATCCATAAATATGCTTCCCTCTTGCGAAAAATTTCTTGAGTTAGTCGTGTTCCATCAACTAATTAAATATATAAATCTAAATGACATATTGTGTACTTATCAATCGGGATTTCGAGGTAAACATTCTTGTGAAACAGCTTTACAGTTCATAATATCTGAATGGAAAGAATTATTAAACAAATTCATAGATCTTAAAGGAGCTTTTGAAACGACTGATAGGCAGATATTGTTATTAAAATTAAAAACATATGGCCTCTCGAATACGGTGTTGCATTGATTTGAGAGTTATCTTTCAAATCGTCAACAAATACTAAAAGTAATTAATAAGAAGTAAGGGCCTATCGCAAACAATTTCGGAGTACCCCAAGGAAGCGTCCTTGGGACATTACTCTTCATTCTATATATTAATGACCTCGGGAATATCCTGAAAAAAATGCAAAATCCATCTTTTTGCAGATGATACGTTAATATATTATGTTGATAATGATTTGAATGAATTGGTGAGCACGGTAAACTTGGACCTAAGATATGTCTCTAATAAATTCAAGGAAAATAAATTAAAAGTAAATGAAATTAAGTCAAAATGGATGTTTATTGGTTCAAATTGTTTATACAACTCATTTAAAGAACGCAGTTTAAATGTCATTTTAAATAATGAAAATGTAGAATATGTAATAAATATTAAATACTTAGGGCTCGTTATAGACAGGGAACTAAAGCTAGGAAAGGAATGATAATATGTTGCCATTGGGAAATCATACGCACAAGGTGGCTAGTTTTCAGAACCTATAGTTCCAAAGCAGGAAGTGGTCATTTTCAAAATTTAGAAAGAAATATCTTCTAATATTTATTTATTGCACCATTTCTATTTATACCTTCTATTAGTCTATCTACTTTTCACATCGTGGTGATACTTGACAGCCTGTTGACAGCTTATCGACAGCTGTCATCATGTCAACATTCATTTTTGACTTCAGAATCGTAATCGACAACCCAAAAAACTTTTGTTGGAAACATTTAATATCAACTTTTTACATCTTGGTGAAATTTGACAGCTTGTTGGCGGCTGTCATTAATTCAAAATTTATTATTGACTTCAGATTTGTGATCAGCGAACCAAAGAACCCATACAAACGTCACAAACATAATTAAAGAATATTTTTGGAAATAATCTCTTCTATAAAAATTTATAGGGGTTATATGGGGTGTAGAGAAAAATGGACGCAGTTAAAAAAATTTTTTTGCCACGTTTGGTTCCAGCGCATCAAAATACTTAGGAAATGATGGGTCTGATTGCAAAGGCAGACAATTTTTTTGTATACCTGTGTTATTACTTAATATTTTCACTTTTCTGTTCACTTTGTGTCACTTCCGAATTATCTAATCTCAATTCAATAAAAACTGCTTTCCCGCGTGTTTACATTGGCTTATATACTCTACAAATTGCCTCTAGAACTATCCATCACTTCCATACATTCTTAGTACAGTCTTGAACTATCTTCTACAAGTTTCTGATTTAGTCTAGTCAACAAGTCATCCTACCTAGTACCTCAGAGATGGCGTGCATTACAGGCTTTGATGAATCAAGTTACAGTTGCCTATCATCATTGCCACCTCACTACTCATGAGCTATCAGCACCTGCCCCTAGGGAGCGTAACGCATAACAGCATGGATAGTGACATGATAGTACCGATCCCAAATGGAATGCTCTATTGATTATATCACTATTCGTTGAACTCTGACAGGGTTTAAGGTGCGGATGATATGATTTTCTGAATTCGTCCAACCGTGACAATATTTTATGATAAATTTAGTTGTGCTTTGATTTTAATCATCCCACGATGATGCTAACTTGGTTAGCGAAATCCGCGTCGAGTGTTGGTATTCAAGTGTTGTGTTCAAATGTTTTGGTGTTTATGGAAACTACGTTTCCAGAGGCAGCATCACATCTAAGGTTCGAGCCCCTCTCGGAATAGTTCCTGATATTTTCGACTGCTACCCTCACCCCTGCCAAGAGAGAGATGGAGAGTAGTATTTCATTTATGTTGAATAGGGCACTACTCCTGACAATTCTTCGAAAAATCATCAGTCCACTAAAACCCATTTCTATATCTGATTCGTCTACAGTATGAAGAGAAAATGACAATTAGGCGCATTAGAGCAGTGGTGAAAATTCAAATTTCAGAAGCATACAAATTGTACATATTTAAAGAAGAAGTTAACGTAACAGCCGATCCCAAACAATTTGGCCCTTTACACAAAATAAGAAAGGTCAACCAATAATACCGGGGAAAACGCATTGTGGCGGCATAATTTACGACACACCACAAAATGTTGTTGGTGGATTTAATAGTTATTTTAATAGTGTGTACTTAAGACCCTCAATCAAATTATTACCTCCAAGTAATATATCTAACTATCCGTGCATTAACCTTATTCGTCTGTCAGAATCTGACATATCGGAAGCAACTACAAAGTTAAAAAATAAAATGACGTCGGGTACTGACCAAATTCCTAGCTTCCTTATAAAGGACTGTTAATCGTATTCAATCTATCGTTAAAGACATCAATATTTCCTGAATGCTGGAAACTAGGAAGAGTGTGTCCGATACATAAAAATGGTGACATAAGTGATGTGCTTAACCACAGAGGTATTTTTATTTTATCAAATTTTGCAAAGGTTTTCGAGGTGTCGATGTATAATGTAATATATCCAGCTGTAAAAAATTTAATTTCTGTATCTCAACATTGCTTTATGAAAAAACGCTATACGATATTTAACTCTAACTCTAACTCAATTTATTTCCAATACGCTAGACAAACGAGGGCAGGTGGACGTAGTGTACACTGATTTCTCGAAGGCTTTTGACCCCATCGACCATAGGCTTTTAATTAATAAACTTGGCTTTAGTGATACACTTTTTAAATTTTTTGAGTCTTACTTACAAAGCCGGTTACAGTATGTTCAGTACAATGGTTTTAAATCAAATAGATATGTCGCAACCTCTGGCGTGCCTCAAGGTTCAAACTTGGGTCCACTCTTATTTTCGATATTTGTTAATTTATGTGATGGATTGAATTGCAACAAACCTTCTCTTTGCGGATGATTACAAGAACAATTAAATATCATTGAGAATTGGTGCCTAGTGAATAAATTATTAATGAATGTATTCAGATACATAAAGTTACGACTTATTCACGACAGGTAAATCTGGTTGAATATTCATATAATTTCAACGACATCTCTTTAACTCGTTGTGAGAGTATTGAAGATTTGGGTATACTGTTCGACTCGAGATTGTAATTCGCAGGACACATTAACTCGATTACGAAATCGGCGTTAAAAACACTCGGTTTTATTATAAGAAATTCAAAAATTTTTACTAATACAGAAGCAGTAAAAACATATTTATGTTTTGTGCGTTCGAAATTGGAGTATGGTTCAGCAATATGGAATCCCATTTTTGAGAAATATTCACAATCCTTAGAATCCGTTCAACAGACATTTTTTAAGTACTTGTGTTTTAAAATAGATCACCAATACCCCAAATAGGGATATCCAAACTATTTAATGTTAACACGGTTTAACTTGGATTCATTAGAAAACAGAAGAATTATCTCAAATTTAATGTTTATTTATAAGTTGGTCAATAATACAATAGACTCTCCAGAACTACTATCTTAAATTAATTTTAGAATTCCACGTTTAGGCTCTCGTCAAATCGTTACTTTTGCACTACCATCTATAAGAACAAATATCCTTGCTAAATCATCCATTTATTCCATGAAGGAAATATATAACTGTATTGGTGACCATTGTGACTAACTTACATAACCGTTAGCGTGGAGTGAAAAATCTGACAGTTTAGTTTTTGAACGCCTATATGCGGAAAAGTGGTGAGCTAAGTAATATTAATTCCCTGCAAAACCTGGAGTCGATTGGATGACGTTTAGCGGTGCCCCCACCACTTTCAAAATTTGTTGCCAACTGCCAGAAACAAAGCCGATTCAATTATTTCTCCAGCGACTGTCGTTAAGTGAGTGTGCGATTAAGCTGCCGATATTCATTCGAAAATAGTTTTACAACCGCATAATTGCATCTCGGTTCCTTTGGTTGTTATTTAGTGAATTTGCATATTCGAGTCTTTTTGTGAAATATGCCAAAAACTAGAAAAGATATTGACTGCCCTGTATTTGGGTCTCCGTCCGTGTTTAGGAAAAATACGTTACCTACATATGCGGAAGTAATGAAAAACTATGCATATATACGTCAAACCTTAATTAATTCAGCTCAAAATAAAGCAGAACCGACCTTAAGTAACATTGCAGAGATTTTGATTGCAGAGCTGAAACTTGTTTGATCTAAGGCGTCTATTCTCGTGGTGACAGATCAACAAATTTTACATATGATAAGACAATATCACGAATAATTGAGAAACCTTAAGAAAGCTCTAAAATCCCGATTGAACAAAACTTTTCGATATTTCGTCCTGCAAGTGCGCGAATTTTTCATTGTGTAAGTGTAAAAACAAAGTGCCAATTAGAGAAAGATAATTTCTAGTAGACCAGAGAACTGAGAGAAAAATGTTTATTGGCACAATTGATCCAGTAGCTACGTGAAACATTCAGCGATCCTTTCATCGGAGAGTCTTGGAAACAAGATCGCTACCTTCAACTTCTACTTCTAATGTGCTGGATATGGAACTGTCAGATGGTGAAGAGACAGATGATATTGATGGCAGTTATAATGCAAAGCAGGAGGCTAGCCAAAAATTACAACGCCAACGATCTAAACAAATGGGTATTAACTTACCAAGTCTCGTACAAGCGTGCGATCGCACAGGTGTTTCTGATAGATCCGCTGATATTATTGCGTCTGCTGTATTAAAAGATATTGGACTGGTAACCAAAGAAGAAACTTGTAAAATAATTGATAGAAGTAAGATAAGAAGAGGGAGAAAAAGAAGGCGAAACATTTTAAGAACCAAGCAAGACAAGGATTTTTTACAAGCCATTTATTTCGATGGACGAAAAGATAATACCCTCCTTCAGCATTCAATTGGTAATAAAAATCACAGAAGTACAATTAGCGAAGAACATATTGCGATTGTTTCAGAACACGGCTCTAAATATTGTGTACATATCACTGTTCCATGTGGCACAGCAGAGGCAGTTTTCGAAATTTTGATACAGCAACATATGGATTTGACGAACTTAGTGGCTATTGGATGTGATGGGACCGCTATCAATACGGGAATTCATAATGGTGTAAATAAAAAGCTAGAAATGCATATTGAAAGGCACTACAGTGGTTCATTTGTATGTTACACGGAAATGAATTACCTATGCGTCATTTAATAAAACATTTAGATGGGGAAACTACTGGCTCTTCTGGGTTTTCTGGCGAAATCGGAAAAGCGTTACAATCTTGCGAATCTATACCAGTCACAGAGTTTCAAAAGATTACCATAGAACTTCCCGAAATTGACTTACAAATGTTAAGCACAGACCAGAAATATTTGTATAACATGAGTTTGTCTATATCGAAGGGTAACGTATCGGAGGATTTGAACATGCAGCCACCTCCACGTGATGAGTTCTGTGTTGTTTTATATTAAAACAAGCGAAGAGCTGCATAAATCATAAGTTTTAATAGTTTCATTTATTTAGAAAAAAGTCATAAATTTGAAGAGCCTGGGGCACCGGAAAACGTAATCGTATGAGACTCAGTTTTCTCACAGTAAATTGACCCTACATGTAGCCACTTTTCCACGTATAGGAGAAATCAAATTCGAAAAAAAAAAATGTTTTCGCCATTTTCGCTCCACCCTAATAACCGCAACATTAAGCTACTCTAAACTAAATAATTATTTTATACTTTTATATCTTACAATCTTATATTATATACTGTTTTTTATATTTTTTTATACAGTTTTTTTATAATTTTATTTTTTATATTTTATATTTCATATTGTATACTTTGCATTTATATAATTTAGTTCTATTTCGTAAAATTGTCCTGTAACTGGAGGATTCTGGTGGGCAATAAATTCTTTATTATTAATATTATTATTATGAATTAAAATCACTCGGAAAACTGATTAGTACCAGACGACGTGCTCAGTTATTACTTTTCTCAGTGATGAAAAATAATAAGAATTCAAAAAATCTAAGGATTCTTGTATAGGAAATAATTACAATACCCTACTTTCGAGTTAGAATTATAAAAACATTTTCCAAATACCACAAAAATAAGAAACTTTGTATATTCGGAATTGCCTAAGTCTAACTTTGTGAACGAAACGCAATTAAAGAAAATTAAATCAGTGTTGGTATTTATAAGTCTTTGCAGATTTAATTCTTTTACTTTTTTTTATCAAATTCTCTTTTCTACAACGTTCACGTCTACCGAACTTACTCTGAATAATAAAACACTTTCAGAGAGGATCAACTTTTTTATTAGTTTTACCTGGAGGGCATTAACTAGATACAAATTGAGATTATGGCCAATATTGGTAAACATAAAGTCAGCGGCGCCGAAGTTTGAATTTTTGGTACATTATAAATTCATCGAAGGAATTCCCAATTACCTACTGCACAAATACTGGGATATGTAAAGTATACTCACACAATTTTTTTAGTAACAATTAATTTCAAAAAATTAAAAAGCACGTCTTTAAATACCGACCAAAACTGCTAAAAATGCACTAAAAAGAAGAAAATAATGTTAATAACAATAGTAATTAAGTTAACTATTTATATACCATTCACGTAGTGGATTGGAAGTATAGTAATCGTAAAGAAATTTTCAAAATTCTTTTTTGTTGAAATCGACGTTCTAAACCTAGAATGTCATAAAACGTCGAGATTTTAAATTTGTGCGAAAAAAAATTTCTGTCTGTGTGTAACTTTTTTTGCGGTTTCAGATATTGACTTGAAATTTTATATCCATATGCATTATAATGAGATCTGGAACTGGATTGTTTTTCGAACATATCCGGTGAAGGGTTAGGGGGTTAAATAGGGGTAAAAAGGGAAATATGAGTAAAGCAAGCTAGCAAGAGTAAAGAAACTTAAGATTAGGTGATATACTCTAACGTATAGCCAAGCCCTCATTTTTTAAAACAGTATTGAGATATTCACACGAAATGTGGTACACATATATATTATAACGACATCTGGAACTAGATTGTATTTAGAAATTATTTCGTTGAAGGGTGAGGGTTAAATAGGGGTATATAGGGAAGATAAGTAAAGCAAGCTGGTAAGAGTACAGAAACTCAGGATTTGGTACATATACTAGAAGTCAAGGCCTTAGAATTTTTATAATATTTTTCAACCCCCTCACCACCCTACACTCCATTATTAAAGGGGCTGATAAAATAAAACTGAGATATAATAAATTTGGTACACGCATGTATTATAACTACATCTGGAACTAGATTATATTTTGAGATGATTCCGTTGATGAGGGGGGGGGGGAGTAGAGGTAAATAGGGGAAAATGAGTAAAGCAAACTGGTAAGTATAGAAACTTGAAATTTGGTGTATATCTTTGGAGCCAGCGTCTCAGATTTCTTTATCATATTTTTCAAATCCCTACCGCCTCCACTCCATTATTAAAGAGGTTGATAAAATAAAATTGAGATATTAAACTGGGGAAAATGAGTAGAGCGAGCTAAGATTCCAGAAACTTAATTTTTGACGTATATGCTAAGAACAGACGCCTCAATTTTTTTTATGACATCTGCCTGGAGTATTATTAAAATTCCATGATAAATTATTTCCACTTTCTATAGTGCAATTATAGTCAAGATCTTTTCCTTTAAAGAGACTTGGATGGAAAATCTGCATGTGGAAGTAGTAATTCCTTAGGCAGTGGTTTTCTCTATTACAAAGAATGTTTCTTTTGCATGGTTTTGGAGAATATCTGCTTGTCCAAATATTCCAGAATCACAGTGAGTAATTATATAAGGGTTAATAATAATCCCAACCCTTAATAAGTGCCCCACGCAGTCAATAAGCAAAACAACATTTTGAAATACAAATTTCATTAATAAAATAAATTATATTATTAGACTTTCGCTTTTTTGTTAGTCTAGTATCATAGGGTCCGCTCGCGTCGATGTAAGTTGGAAAACTCTTTATTTTATGATTACTTAGGCCTACTGGATCACCGAATGGCATGTTGGCATTTCGGAAGATGGATTTTTCTCCAGTAATATAGAAATCAAGATGACGGATAGGGCGATTTGAAAAAAAATCGAATCTCCCGTCGTAGTTGTCCGATTTTTTATTTCAAAAAAAGGAAATACTTCAAAAAATATGTTTTACTATAAAAAACACAAGATCTAAGAATGTTTAATATTTAACTGAAATTTTTGCAAAAATAACAAAATGTTTGTTTACTAACTTTTTTCAATATTTTGTATTTGAAAAGTAGTAAGTTATATGGAAAAGTAGTTTAAACAAAAATGTGTAGAATTTAATACTGGATGCAACGATATATAGTTTATTGAGTATTGGGTAAACAACAGTGCTCTAAAATTTTAGAAATCATGGTGCGCTACAGGTATCGTGGAAGAATTTGCGGAATATTGCATTCAGACCATATCAAAAGTGTTTTAATTTTTTTATTGGCAAAGAATTACAGCTTTTTCAAAACGGCGGATATAATAAATGTACTTTTATTATTAATATCATAACATCATAGTAACAGTTTGATATAATCCTTTATAATCTAACGACCTAAATTGCAAACTTAATTGTCTTCTTCGACTTAAAATAATTCTTAAGTTATTTGCACGTCATCATCTACAAAAAAAAAATCTGGTTATTCGCAATATGTTAAAGTAAAAATACCACAATTGACCTGACTTATCTTACATGAGCGATGGCTTTTTACAACGGGTTTTTGACACGCAAAACGTGAACTAAAATTAAATTTCATTATTATACTCTTCGCAAATGCACAACGTAGAGTATATTGCGTTTGATCGGCACATTTCTAAAACCAATAAAAAAAATCATATTACTGTGTTGGTGATCGAATTCTGAACAACTTTCAAAATATCCGTCTGTCAGTCTGTCTGTCTGTCAGTTTCTTGTAAACACATAACTTAAGAAAGAAAAGTCCGATTGTATTAAAATTTGGTTAGTAAGTTAGTGTTAAATGAAGGAAGAACATTATTGTTTTTGAACAAAATTGATCAATAAACAAAAAAGTTATTAATTATTTAAATTTTAAAAACCAAGTGTTATGTTTTGTAATTAGATTAAATATCCAAAACTAATATTATTTGCGATAAAGATGCGAAGAGTATTTTATAGAATGTGCGACAATTATATAAAAAGTGCAGTGTAAATAATAAATAACAGATCGTAACAAGCGCTATTCAAGAAAAAACGTACATGCTTTCACTAATTGAAGTGGGTCGACTCAATGATACACGTCATATTTTTGCACATTTAGAGGGTTATCTTTCAACCTTATGATAAATAAAAAATGATAAATAAAATTAAAAAATAAAAATTTTAGTTTTTCTGGGAATATTCCATTAGGTATTAAATATTTTTAACTCTAATACTATTTTTTTTTTCTTCGTAAAATATGTATTTTTTAAGCATTTTGTTTTTTTGAAATTGAAAATTGGTCAATTATTACCGAAGATATGATTTTTTGAAAAATCGGCCTAGTCGCCACCTTGAATGGGCCTTTCCCGCATGACTGAATTTTACCTCTTCACTATAATCAAGCCATATAATAAACTGCAATATAATTTTATTTTAATTTAGTTTCTTCTAATTTTTTACGTTCTACCAAATATTTACATTACAAAATCAGTGTTATTTCAGGTAATTTGAAACGTAAGTTTTAAGGCGCCATGCGTGACGTCACTCTGATTAGACCAATAAAAGTCGTATTCTTAATGAGGATCCTCTATTGCCAGATGTATGTCTTTTTACATGAACATCGTATTTGCGCTATCAATTGTCTACTTTGAATAGCGCATTTTTTCGTTACAACGTATTCTTCGTTTCTCTGACACTAAATAAAAGCAAAAATTGTATCAACTTTTGACTGTATGAGTTTCTAAAATCTATATATCAGATTTATATTCTCTATTTTTGTTCATTTGGTTCACATATGGTATAAGGCCAGTTTCATTTGGCAACGCTGTACTGAAATGTTCAAACTTTATTCGATAACCTCACTTTCTATTGTTTACGTTCGATACGAAAATTAATTTTGCTCTCTTCTAATTATAAAATGCCGCTTAAAAAGGTTTGTTTTGTACCAGTGTGTCCAAATAATAGTGAAAATAGTACGAAGTTATTTTTGCGAGTTCCAACAAATTTGGAAATTCGAAAATTATGGTGGAAAGTTGCAAAAGTTCCAGGTATTGTTTATACTGCTCCTGGATTTTTCTGTTGCGAAGATCATTTTAACGTATGTATATATTGTTCTTTCTTTTAGTGGACCTTTTACAAATCTGTCTTCACATTTACTCATATTTTTAAAAGAAATTAATACTATAACACCAAACAAGAAGTAAACACGCTGGGCTGCACTCTCGTGATTTCTGACAGATACTTCTTGGCACTGTCAATGGGCGTCATAAACGCACGTTCTCAATTAAGCGTTACCACTTTGCAATATGAGATTCTATTGGTAGTTCCTCATAAATGTACTTCAGGCACCAATAGAATTGCAGGTTGTGGAAAGCAAGGCAGAGAAGTGAGGTTCTTTTTGAATGCACCTTCATAGCTAATTCTGACGGCCGTTTAATCTCATACTGATTGGTGCAGTTTATGATGACGTCACATTGGCGCCCGAAAGCTATCGTTTCAAACTGCTGTTCATTTACGGAACATTTGTATTTTTTTTGTGGTATTTTATGGGCTCAGAAAAAAAATAAAAATTCATTTTTAGTAATATTTTGATAGGCTCTTTCCAATAACACAATAAAAAAAAATTGAGGGAAAAGCCCGTGGATTACTGGAGAAAAATCCATTTTCAGAAATGCCAACAAGGCATTTGGTGATTCCGTTGCTTTATATGTTCAAAAAATGAAGCGTTTTAAAACTTAAACAGCAAGACATCGACGTGAGCAGTCATTTTTGCGCCCTATGATAAGACTATGTACCTACAGCTTACAACGACTTTGGCTTTTTCACGCTCTATGATGAACTGAAGTGTGTGGGACACATCTAGAGGAAAAGTTGTATTATTAGGAAACTTTCTAAGATTAACCCAACCCAACTCGACTTAGCTGTAAAAAGAAACATTCAGTACACTTACTAATTTTAAATTTTATTTCAAATTTTTGTGTACAGTGTACAAGAATTATTTTCTTCTGACTATTAGATTATACTGTACCTACATTATTATTCCATCAAATTTAAAATATGATTTAAGTCCAGTGTAATAATATCAATCAAAATTCATTTTTATAATTTCTATATCAAAACAACTTACATATTATAATTTGTAGACTATCCAGTAGGCCGTAAAAACATTACCACTGCATGCAGTTTCCTAGAACTGGTTCCGTTTTGTTCCGCAAAGTCGTGCGAATCAAGTTGGCTAGCAATAACATGCAGATGCTATATGCTGTGACGTGATGATTTCATTTTAAAGTTTTTCAGTTGTTTTCGTGGAGTTTTTGTTGGGCATCGTGATACTTGTGTTTAGTGAAGTACAGTTGTAGTAGTGTGAGTTTTGTGATGTAAGCAATGGATGTAGTGTTTGTCGCGCGGGTAATTATAAAAATCTATAAGTAGTTAAATCAAAAGACATCAAATTGTGATAGGAAATCAAAGCGAGCAAATTCTTTTTAAAGATAGGTTATATACGTACAACAGATTACTATAAAATTAACAATAGTCATATAAAACCTAAAGCTTAAAGTGATAAAATAATAGACATTATAAAAAAACGACCGTTATATTGTTGTTTTCGTTGTTGGCAATGCCAGGTAGGGTTATATTAAGGCAAATGCTATTTACTTCTTGATTAACATTCTTTAATAGCGGGGTATGATGAAATGTAGAACATTATTAATTTGTAAAATGCACAAAAGGAACAGAAATCAACATCGTTCCATCCGGAAGCTTTTAATACTAGTTTTTATTATTTAATATTAACTGTTTATCGTTTAACATCAGTGAAAATCTAAAATACTTAGGCTGTTGATGGCACATTGTTTAAGTTGCTTGATAATAAAGAGATTTTTTATTTGTTGTTAAAAAATAATAGAAAAGGGTATTTAGTTCGCGTATAGCTCTTGTAGAAAGATGGAAACAATCCTATTTTAATATTCAAAATAAAGCCGCTTGATTTTCCTTTTTATAAATACACCTAAAATCTGATTAAATTAATATACCTGCATATGTCATTGACCGTGAATTTTGATTTCTGAGTGCGTGAAAATTTGACTGTCTTAAAATTAGTGCATTTCCTAACATGGAGGCCTCTGGAAACTGGATTCATCATCTGGAAGGAGTAAAGGTAGGATCAATTAGTCTCTTTTATTTCTAAAAATCGTCTAATTTTTTACGCACAAGTTAACTACTATCTTATTGTTTTATGAATAAACGTAGGTCAAATAACTTCGTGCTGCTAGTTGACATTTGTTTGACCCATCATTAGAACGATTTTATAAATTTTGCGTCAGTACTTGGAGCTTTCATAGAAAGTACGGAATACCGTGAACCATTACGAAATTTGAACCCAATAACGTTCAGAAACTGAAAACTATAAAAACTTGATTATAAAAACGCGCTGTAATGGATATTTATTTTCCCAGTCTTTCTTGAATTAATTTTATTAAACATGTTATTTGATTTAAATGTGAATTATTATTTGTTTGCTTATAATTGTATTGAAACATATTCTTTATAGGATTTTGCACACAGCAGAAAAAAATAACTCTTATGAAAACTAAAAGAAAAAGTATGTGTAAAAATATTAATGAAATCTTTGCATTTTTTCGGTAACCTGAATTCTGGTTATGCTAGCAAACTAAAATCCTAAAATGAATTTATCTAATTTCTTATTTGAAAATTCCCATTCTAACACTAGCACCCACACAGTCCCCTACCGCCATGCAGATTAAACTAGTATCTACATAACCCCCTACGGTTTAAAGGCTAAGCATTTCCAAGAAACACAATTCTCCACAAGAAAAAAAGATGGCGGAACGTTATTTCAAGAATGTGTGTTTTTAAACATATACCTCTCGTTAGAAAATTAACTACGTACGATATTGATGTGATTTTTTATATTTGTATACTACTGACATAAGCGCATATATCTGTACTGTTAGAATTTCAAAATCACTTACGATTTTTTTCTAAATAAATCCTAAATCACAGGAAGCAAATTTGTGTGTTTGAATTTTCGACGTGCGATCAACTATATTAAATGTTTAATTTTTTTATATATTATATGCGAATAAAATATGGTCTAAAGATCAAAAAAGTTTTTGCAAAAAAAATTAGCTCCATATCTTTTACAATTTTTGAGTTACAGACTTTTCAAATTAAACCATAATTTAGGTCCGTGATACTCCTATTACCATGCGGCTATTATCTCACGTACTGCTATGTGGTTAATTGTAATGCATCAAGATAGTAAGCCAATACATTTTTGATATTGTGTTATTATTATTTATAATTTTACAAAAATATTAATATGTAAAATGAAACTCATTTGGAATAGTATTTATTAGATCTATAGGTTATGAAGGTGTTGTATATGGAGATATTTATTATATATACCATCATTATACAATATAGAAATAAAATATAAACACGTACACAAAACGTGTAATTTATGAGTAATAATAATAATAATAATAATAATAATGCATAATTATACACAGCTCAGTAAGCATCGACAACGCACTACTAGACTAGTAAGAATTACTGTCTGTTAAACACTGCTCTGTATTATTTTTGCCCTTAAAACAATTGTAGGAAAGGCCACATGCACATGCAACAGAACATCAACATTTTTAGTCACACTCTACTTTACAATTCCACTTTTTGTTTTTTTTTTAACCACTTGTGGTTTTTTGTCATCATTTGTGGGTTTATTTGGTTATTCTCTATCAGATATCCAAATTTTCTGGAAGAGTGTGATGTGTTTTCTTAACCGTTTTTCAAGTCACCGAGGTAATTTGTTTAAAATCCAGAATTTTGCGTTAGGTAAGGAAAGTATAGGAGAATCTAAACCACTTCTTATGAATAATTTTTACAATTAAAATTATTTTGCAGTAAGCAGGGTTTGACCCTGCTTCGCTAAGTACTTCAGTTGCAAGCTAAGCTAAGCATACCAAACTACTGGACTTAATGACCGTTTCAAATGCAGTAAGTAAGCTCTCTTGTAGGACTTAGCGAAAGTATGTCTAATAACTTTAAGAAAAATAAATGCTACCTTGGTGAATCTAATTAAACTCACTATGGCCATACAGATTCACATAGGTCTTACGACCATCTTCAATGACACGATCACCAATTGCATCGCAGTTATCTCCAAGATTAGTCAAACTGTTTAGATGGCCTGTTTGATTTAAGGCAACTGTAACTGCTCACTTTTTCCCCTTCGGAAAGAATAACTGACAGGTCACACAATACATAGACTGCCAATAAACAATATTTACAATATTTTCTTCTTCATGTTTTTCACATAATTATTTATTGGTTTCGTGAATACTATAAAATACCCTTTGTTGTCGTATACCCACAAAACTTTTGTAGTTTTTCTATTTTGGAAAAATTAAACATACCTTTCGTAAATATTATTGTGTTCGTTTGTTCATGGCTGCACTTCAAATTTTATGCTAGGCGTAAGGAATCCAAGTTCACATTGTTGGGCAACATTTGTCCTTATTTACACCAATATTCAGGGCTTGTTTTCTTAAGTCATATCGTATTTTTTTTAAATCCGAAGTTTAGGTTAATTTTTATTTTTAAACTCAATTTATTAAAACTTATTAACGATTTCGTACTCTATTTGCAAGTCTAGATATACTGTCCTAAACCAAAATGACGTAACTTAAAATTTCCTAAGCAAATTGGACGTACTTCAAAGTTTCCTTGTTAAATGACCGGCTTTTTTCAATAATCAATAAACCATTATTTTTGCATCTGCCTCATAGAATTAAATTAAAAAATAGAATGAAACTATTTAAAAAAATAAGATGTGCTGAGATTAGCGGCATAAAATATCAAATATCTCAAGAAGAGCGTATAATGAAGTACGTCATTTTGGCTTAGGACGGCAGTATATTACATGTAACAAATTACATCATAATTTAAAACCACGTATTTATTGCACCGAAATAATTGTTTAATAATTTTCAGACAATGAGTGATCTAATGATCAAGAATAATATAACACCTAAATCAAATTAGGTATTGGACTAATATATGATCTATCCACAATTGCACAGAACGAGCCCTGCCGTAGCTGTCACGTTGCGCGCTAATAACAAGACATTATTACGGTCGAATTTAAAACTCCGTATCTCGAAAACTGTATAAGATATCGAGCTAATTTTTTTTTGCAAAAACTTTTATGATCTTTAGGCCATATTTCATTCGTATGTAATAGATACAAAATTCGAATATTTAATATAGTTGCCCACACGTCGAAATTTCAAACACACAAAATTCGTTCATGTGATTTTGGATTTATTTAGAACAAAACCGTAAGTGATTTTGAAGGTCTATTAGTACAGATAGATGCGCTCGTGTTTGTAGTATATAGATATAAAAAATCAGATTGATATCGCAAGTAGTTAATTTTTTAGGAAGAGGTAAACGTTTAAAAAGACAAATTCTTGAAATAACATTCGGCCATGTTTTTTTCTTGTGGAGAAGTTGCGCAAGCGCCAACAAAAGTCCAACAAGCCATTTCTGATGCCCCTAAGGACCCTCTTCCTGAATTCGTTTCCAAAAATCATTTACCTTGTTGGAATGGGTCATTTCAATTTTTAAAGCTTTGGACCCCTTACTAAAATAAGAACTTCACAAACTTAAATTTTTGAATAAGATTTGCAGTCTACGAAAAAAATGTGAAGTAAATATAGTGAAATAAATGTAAACTCTTAAGGGATGGTTTCTGAAGGGATGCAGCGGACAATTTTATATTTCTACGAGGACGAAATTATTTCAATTATCTTTTTTATGTTTTTGGTGCGAAATGGTTAACTCTGTAATTTTAGGTTGTTCTTGAAATAATATTAAGACAAGTTGTAACTTGTATTTAAAATTTACTGCTCTATATACAATCATAATAGTGGTAATACAAATAAAAGTAAGCAAGCAAAGAAATTAGTCGCATCATCATCACAAACAATTTCCAGGCACACCATTTATTAAAGACAAATGTGAAATATTGCTCATAAGATAAGTGGATTTTAATCAGCTGTACTGTACGGGGACAGTTTTTTATTACGCAAGCAACATTACATTTTCCACTTGCATGATATGCGGGTTGAGTTGCTAGCTTTACTGTTTCGAAAAATGTTTGAGTAGTGATTGCACTTTTATCTTTTCATTCTTTGTCTACTATTACTAAAACTTACATTGGATTCATATAAATTGGCTGCTTAACCAAGTCGAGTATGTTTTTTAAACGAAGATACATTTCTGTGGGACTTCTAGAGCTTAAGCAAATTACACAACAGCCCAATAATAGTTCGAAGAAGTCTATCATTTTCTCCTAATAACTCGTAATATTTTTTAAGAAAAGTTGGTCCAAGTTGGTAAACTTTCATTACATGTTTGAAAGTACGTAGATATTAACCTGTAAGATACTAGACAAATTTCGGTTTTTTGAAAAGTCAAATATAGGTGCATAAATGCAGGCTCACGCGAAATAAATCGGTAATATGATTCTATAGACTAGTATATATACCTCGTGACATTTTCTCGATAGCTGAAGACAGTGGTGGCCTGTCAGAGATGGCATTGTAGGCAGTGCCCACCCAGTTATCTAAGAGCGCCAAGGCCAAGTAGTAGCTAGTCATGAAATTTTACCTTTATTTTAATATAAAAATTATAAATTTAAAAAGTAATTTTTATTTATGATATTTCTAATTTACTACATATTAATCCGCCTCGTTTACATACGAATCCGCTTAATTTTAATACTGGGTCGCTTTTTGCCAATACCTTATGTACAAGATCCTAAACTCTAACGACTAGTAACCAGAGTGGGCAGTGGACACTGAAATTGTGCTATATACTACGTTTACGCATATGTTGGCCATTCTCTTCGATCTTACGCCAGCAATACGTATCAAAAACGGAACGAATTGCTGGCGATTTATATCTAGGGAGAGCATACCACGCCTAAAGAAAACTTAATAAACTTATGAATAATGAATATTGAATTTTGAATTGTTGAATAGAATATCTTTACATTTAACAATAATATATCAAAATCAAACTGAAAAATGACTAATTAATAAATGCGTTAAATTTGATTAAATGATTAATTAATTTTTTAATCTGATGAGAATATTGAGAATATCAAATAGAATATTAATTGGGTACCTATTACAATTTAATATTTGATAAATAATAAAAAAATTCAGATTTCGCAATCCTTGCAATCATCGGGACATTGGAAATGATAACACCATACACAAAACATAAAGTTTTTCAACTTTTTAAACTTTTTCCGGAATCGGCTTCGCCTCGTCCGGAAATAGCACGATTCACTACACCGCTGTATTTCCACCTCAAATGAAAACTGGTAACTTAACCCCCTGTGATATATGCAACCCATGTTACATTTGCGTATATCAGCCGTTACATATGATAATCTCAGTCGACCGCGACACATTACTTTGAAATAAAGAGATATTATTATCACTCAATTTGTACAACAGACAACCTATATCAGTTAGTTGCAATTCTAACACATCATTTATTTGCAAGCAGGCACCTATTTGTAGCAAGCTGTACACTTTTGTGTTCTACTGTCAGCATCGCTGTACAACTTTTAGGTAATCTCCCGACATGGTAGGTAATGTAATTGACAAGCGTAGCAGCCTAATCGATAGTAGCGCGGACTTTTCGGCAACCGTGTACAAATTTTTGCTTGAATAATATAAAGTCATACATTTTCAGTCTGTGACGTCAGACGCATATGTTATGTAATAAATTTAACTAATGGCAGGTCAAATTTTAATTCGTTACTTATTGATTAATCAGTAAACATTAAATTCAATTGCAAAATAAATCATCTGCCAAGGATATCTTCGAACAAAAATAATTTAGTGTCATTGTAAGTGTTGGCCAGTTTATTAGCATTTTCTAGCTCGAGCAGTGTATATGTAGATGAGCGTACAAATATCGGATGCGCAGTGGATTCATAAAATATAAAATCGATTACAACAAATATCAAAAGTGAGCCTACTGGTCTTATCTCTACTGTGCCGCGACACCGCTGTCTTTTGACCTTGAACAAAAACTGGTAACTCTAGCCCATATACGAAAACATAAACATTTCCAATGTTAAAAGGAAGTTAGTGTGACATTAATTTATGATTAATATTATTATGAAAATAATATTATTTATAAATGACGAAATGCAAATTCAAATAGATACTTTATACTTTGCAGGTGGAATGTGGACACTGCCTGCCTTATCTCTTTCTTTTCTTTTACAATCGTGATTTCTCGCAAAACATCGGTTCATTTTCGGAAGTATGTAACGTATTTATTACGATACTCGGACTAGTGTCGGTGGTAAATGTGCTGCCGTGGACCAGCCTAAATGCTTTATAGGGTCACAACTTTGTAGACGTACGGGATAAACCAAATATTCCCTTGATTCTTGATGTCCTGGTTATTAAGGTATCGGCGTGTATATTAATTGTGCGTGTCGGATAAATTTCATTTTTGTAATATTGTCTTCCTAATATTGACAAATTAACCACTGTGCGGTGTCCAGCGGTTAGGCTATCAGTATTGTTTCATTAATTATGAAATTCGGCCCATTAAGGGGAGGAGGGGGTCTTGGACATTTGTGTCACTATCTCCGGATCTATAATGCTAAACCGAAAAATCGATATTTTTTGAATTCCTTTATTTTACAATATTTCCAATTTGGTAAAATTGTCAATTATTAAGATCGTATCAAAATGTAGAAGAATAAAATGCATCCCACTACTATACATGGTGAGTCAAATTGGATGCTCACCATGGGGATCTCGGAAACCGTAAGAGATGGAGAGTCGGTTAAATGGGGGCAAGGTTGTGTAATATAGTATTAAATAATATGGTATAATAAAATCCGAAATACTGTTGGTTTTTGAGATATTGGGAAAAACATTAAATTTTGGATTTTTAATTTTTCGAAATATTTTGTTTATTAGTGCACTTATAAATAATCTAAGAATACTTCCTTAGAGCACTTTACGATGCGCTACACACCTACAGTATCAGTTTTTTCTTGCAACGTTACGTCGCCTTAGATCAGCTTCAAAATTTTAAATACAGACCTGCATCATTTTCGGACATTTAATTACACTAAAACCATTAATCAATTATCCGGTCACCTGAATGCGATCCTGTAAGTTTCGTTTGCAATTCTGTGTCGTTTTTTAAATTAGATTTCATGGTACCTTGTTAATACTATTAGTAAGTAATTGTTGATTTACTCGAGATTATTTATTGATTTTTTACAATGATAGAACTAGGGCTTACCGCCCTATATAAATAATGTATAATAAAAAATTATTAATTAAGAAATGACATATAAGAATTATCGCAATGTAGTTAGCCCTATTATTAGAGAGAAAAGCTGATAACTTTTTCCATCATCTACTTTATAGTGGGGGATACATTTTTTTTTAATTTTCAAAACATTTTTTTGTTGAAATAGGTTTGGAATGTAATGAAACGGGGAAATTTTAAATTTGAAAAAAAAAATTCCATGTGGGAAAAAAATAAATTATTTTTTTTAATTTAAAAATTTTTTTTTGAAATCTGTTTAGACTGTCATGAAACGTGGAAATTTTAAATTTGAGGAAAAAAAATTTCCGTATACCTATTTTACAAAAAAATTTCAAATTTATTTTCTTTTTGATTTTCAAAAAAAAACGTATTTTTTTAAATGTGTTTAGAATGTCATGAATTAAATTTGAGCAAACAAAATTTTTTTACCATCATCCATTTTATACAATATTTTCAAAAATTATTTTTTTTTTTATTTAAAATGTTCAAAAAAAAATTTTTTTCACATAGGTTCAGAATTTTCTAACTTTTTGTTGGGTATTTTGCCACTGAAAAATATTTAAAAATTTTAATGAAAAAACCTCTGCGCCAAACGGATCAGGCAGAGGTTGGTTCTAGAATACTTGATTGTTTCAAAAAGTTTCACACCTAAAAATATATAAACTAGAATAAAGTTATAAACTAAAAAATGAAAATGAAAGCTATAGGCAGTTAACGTTTCGGAAGAAAATCTACTTTTTGGCCGTCAACCAAATGTTTCTTTTTGATTTTTTTTTTATGAAAAAGATTTAGAAAATCATGAACGTGCAAATTTTAAATTTGGGCAAAAAAATACGATCTTTCTACTGGAAAAAAAAAGTTTAGAAAATTAGATTTAGAATGTCATGAAATGTGGAAATTTTAAATTTGAGCAAAAAAACTTTCCATCATTTATTTTTGGTAAGTATATTACGAGGTACATTAGTAAAAAAAATTTCAAAACATTTTTGATTTTGAAATTTTTATTTCTGAAATAGATTTAGAATGTCATGAAGCGGGGAAATTTTAAAATTAAACAAAACAATATTTATCATGTATTCTATACTTAGTAGTAAAATTTTTTTTTAAATTTTTCGTTGACAAAATTTTCAAATTTTGGTGTCATGAATCGTGGGAATTTTAAATTTGAGCAAAAAAATCCCATTTTTCTACTGGTAAAAAAATTTTCAGTTTTGAAATATTTTTTTTCAAATAGGCTTAGAAGGTCATGAAACGTAGAAATTTTATATTTGAGTGAAAAAAAAAATTATTTCATTATCTATTCGCTTTAAACAGTCCACCCTGTATATCAGTGAAAGTCTAACCATTTCTTCGCTGGTAGTAGTGTCAGCTACTTACCAAATTTGAATATTATCCGTCAAGTAGTTTTTTAGATAATGCACCAACAGGCAGACAGACAGACAGACAGACAGACAGACAGACAGACGGAATTGAAAAACCTATATTTTCGTAATCTACATGATCTGAAACGTGGAAATCCTAAAAAATCTCGTAAAGTGATTTTTTCTCGAATACAATACTTCCCTTCGGTATGCGAGGGAAGTAAAAATAACGATTGAAAAGAAAAGCCAAAATTTGCATTTTTTCCAATGTCTCAAAAACCAACAGGAGCATTTCGGATTTCTTTATGCCATATTATTCAGTATTATATTGCACAACTTTGCCCCCATTTAACCGACTCTCCATCTCTTAAGGTTTCCGAGATACCTATGGTGAGCATCCAATTTGACTCACCCTGTACATAAATTCAAACTATTAGTATCGCACCCCAAGTCTGTAATTATCAACCCTTAAACGAGGGTTTCCTGCACTGCAAGCATCTTTTCCGTCGCGTCGGTATAGCAAAACCACGACAACCCTATCTCTTACAAGACCACAATGGCGCATATATGGCAATATTTTTATAGATATAAAACTACTTGCGTAAGGCGTTCCAGCTCCCAGCGGAGGACCCGATCAATCTTGATCACAGTCCATTTCTCTATCAGCCTCCCTTCATGTTATTACAGTAATAGAGAAAGTATCTGCGGTCCAGACACCAGCAGCGTGTCGCATCCATCATTCTAACATAACTTTGTTGGACACTGCTTTATCCACTTATATTTATATAAATCAATCAAAAACTAATTTATCAAAATTATTTGTGGGTGGGTGAAATATTGCCGAGAATTGTTTTTATGCGATTTAGATATGTTTGTCCATGTAGAAGAAAATGTCTTGTTTTATCACAAGAAAACTGATTTTGTTCCTGAAAAAATAGTACAAGCAATGAATTTGGTAGAGATGTTGTATTTGTCTTCTTATTAAATGTACCAAGTCTCCAAACAGTCAAGAATATAGTTTTTCGAAGAACGCTCCCAAAATGTTAAAACCATGTCTACGACTCGAAGATATAGTATTGGAAAAGTATGTAAATTATCTAGAAAAATAAATTTTTTATTATACATGCCGACACTGCCATATCGTATGTCACTTAGTTTGCATAACTTGCGTTATTTCTTACAGAACACCGCCACTTTCAAATTTACATTAAAATACAAAATAACTCAATAAAACATTATTGAAAATGCTTCCCTCGCATTTAAAAGCTTATTACTTCCACATCCGCGTAGTGGAGTGGAAGTATAGTAATTGTAAAAAAAAATAATATTTTTTTTGTTGATATAGGCTTAGAAAGTCATAAAACGTCAAGATTTTAAATTTGAGCAATACAAAAAATGTATGTCTGTCTGATCGGTCTGTCTGTCTGTCGGTAGACCTATCTGTCTGTCGGTCTGTGTGTTGGTCGGTCGAGCTGTCGGTCGGTCGGTATGTTTGTCGGTCGGTCTGTCTGTTGGTCTGTCTGTCTATAGGTCGGTCTGTAACATTTTTGTGCACGTTTTCTGAGGAGCGGTTTAAGATATTGACTTGAAATATGGTACACATATGTATCATGACGAGATCTGAAGCTGGATTATATTTTGCGCTAATTCCAGTGATGGGTTGGGGGTTAAATAGAGGTAAATAATGGAAAATAAGTAAAGCAAGCTGATACAAATTGTACAAATTTGTTACAAGTATGTATTATATCATTTGGAATTAGATTATATATTGAGATGACTTCGTTGAAAGATTAGGGGGTTAAATTGGGGTAAATAGGGGAAAATAAGTAAAGCAAGTTGGTATGAGTACAGATACTTGGAATTTGGTATATATTCTAGAAGCTAAAGCCTCAGATAAGGGAAGCAAGCTAATAAGCGCCCAGAAACTTTTTGGAGTATATTCTAGAGGCGAACGCCTCACTTTTTAAAAAATATTAATACCTAATAAAGAATTTATTGCTCATCAGAATTCTCCAGTTACAAGACAATTTTACAAAATAGAAAAAAATTACACAAATGCAAAGTATACAATATAAAGGTTACAGTCTATTTCAAACACAGAATTTAGTGATCTTGGGGTAATTATTTAAAGAAAGACTAAACATGTCGCAATGGTCACCAATAGAGACCTATATGTTTTCATCATGGAATAAATGGGTTATTTAGCAAGGATATTTGTGCAAAAGTAAATATTTGACGCGAGCCTAAACGTGGAATTCTAAAATTAATTTGAGAGAGGAGTTCTAGAGATCCTATTGTATTATTGCTCAGCTTGTAAATAAACGTTGAATTTGAAATAATTCTTCAGATTTCTAATGAATCCAAGTTAAACCGTGTTAATATTAAATAATTTCGATATCCCTGTCCAGGGTATTGGTGATCTTTTTTAACCCATTAATACCCAATGTTCCGATAATGGAACAAGGGATATTTACCCACTCTTCTTGTTATGAGTTAGTCATATGTATGTCCTACTTGTTTCAACTTGTCGCCCTGGTTAGTACGCTATGAGCAACAGTGAATTAGAGTGTATACAGTGCTTTGGTTTGAATAGTTTGAGGTTAACTAACTTAACAGCTGATGATAAAAAATGGCATTTAGAAAGTAAGTAAAATAAAATACTTTTATATTATTTTCTCCACCACTAATTATATATATCTTTTACCTATTTACCTGTCAACAATTTCATTGAAACAATTACAATAAACTCTTCATACATTTGGAAAAAAACACATTTCTTTGAAATGTTCCATTTTTGGAACATTGGACCTGAATGTTTAATATATTTTTTTTAATTTCAATTTTAGATATTATACAACTGAAGAGCTGATACAGCTTGTTGAGGATGAAAATTTTTGGGAGGCAGATATTTTCATAACTCCCCCAAATGATGGTGCTGAAAGTGCCGAGGATAGTGGCGATGAGGAAGAGTGTAATGACATAAACAAGTTAAGTGGTCGTCACTTCAAGCACAAGCTGTGGCAAAAGTCAAGAATAGAGGCGAAATATTTACTCTTGGTGATGATAGTGACACAGGTGACGAAGATGCTGAAACATACTTGAACAATGAAGACCAAGAGGACGAGATGCGGCAACAGGAAAGTGAAATTATTGGTAATGATAGTGAGGACAGCGAAGAAAATATTTCATTGATGGAGCTTAAGAAGAGGTTGCCGAAAAAGTATGAACGGGTTTGGCATAATTCTACTGATCTCACCTGCAACTTACCCAAATTTGTGCCTCCCAAGAATATGCCACAAATTCCAGAAGATGCCGTAGAGTGTTTTGAATTATTTTTTGATGACGCCGTTTTCAATTTTCTAACAAATATGACAAATTTATACGGAAAAAAAAAGGAGCCAGACTTTCATGTCAGTGTAGAAGAAATACGATGTTTTATCGCCATTCTTATCTTATCTGGATATTGTTATGTACCTCGTTGGCGAATGTGGTGGGAGGTTGATACAGAGGCGTGCAACTTACATGTTGTGAAGGCAATGAGCAGAAACAGATTTGAGAACATAAAAGAATATGTGCACTCTGCCGACAACGACAATTTACCTGCAAATGATAAATTTGGAAAAATGAGGCCCTTGATACAAATGTTAAATGAACGTTTTTTTGAGTATTCAGAATTACAGGAGAAGTTAAGCATTGACAAGAGTATGGTACCGTACTTCGGCAGGCATGGTGCCAAACAATTTTTGAAAGGAAAACCAATAAGATATGGATATAAAATGTGGTGTCTCTGTGAACCTCTTGGATATCTGATGAAATTTGAACCATATCAGGGAAAACCAAGGCAACAATCTGAAGAAAATGCAAGTACTACATCTGTCGATGCGGGACCTTCTACAAGTAAAGCAACGATAAAAAAACAGAGGAAAAAAACTGTCAAAGAAGATAAATTGGGAGTTGGTGGAACAGTAGTAGTTGATCTGGTAAAAGAATTACCCAAAAATGTCTCCTTCAAAATATATTCCGATCGATTTTCTTCTTTGTTAAAATTAGCCAATACTTTACTAGAGAAAGGTATGGGATACACAGGTACTATAAAATAAAATAGAATTGAAAAATGCCCTACTATATTATCTTCAAAAGATATGGAGAAAAAACCTAGAGGTTTTTACGATTTCTGTACAGACACTAAAAATAATCTTACAATTACAAGTTGGCACGACAACAGAATCGTGTTAACTGTCAGTACGTGTGATTCTACAGGTCCTGCTTGTAAAACAGATAGATGGGTGTCTTCTGAAAAGAAAAAGTTCCAATCTCTCAACCACTTGTTATCTCCCAGTACAATAAATTTATGGGAGGTGTCGATCGAAAGGACCAAAATGTGGGATACTACAGAACCTCCATCAGATCGAAAAAATGGTGGTGGGCAGTATTTGCCTTTTGCGTAGATGCTAGTGTACAAAATGCTTGGCAACTATATAGAAAGCGAAATGGGAAGAAAATGGATAATTTGAAATTTAGACGGTCGATAGTACAAACGTACTTACAAAAATATGGAACACCTGGAAAAGGAGCAGGACGTCCGGTAACACATAAGGAGTTAACTTCGCGAATACCAGAACAGGTCAGGTATGACAGAACAGAACACTTTATTGGTGCAGCTCAGAAACAAAATCGATGTGTAGTGTGCAAGAAGAATACCACAAAGGCTTGCCTAAAATGTGGCGTTAATTGCCATGTAAATTGCTTCACACTTTTCCACACAAAATGACTTTAGTGTTTTCATCGCTTAGCTATTAGTTTTTGAATTAACTACAAGAAATTATTTTTTTGCCATATTTTAACAAATACATTTTCTGTTTCTTAGTCATTTACAATAAAATATATACTATACTATTGATGGTCTCTTTTATGCCCATTGTTCCATTATTGGAACGTGGCAAAATAATAACAAAAAAATAAAAATATAAATATATAACACTACGAGAAGACTTAAGACATTTATAATACTTGAAAATTACAAATCATAGGGTAAATTAAAAAAAAATAATAATTCGGGCATTAATGGGTTAAAAGATAAATGTTTAAGAAATTTTCGTTGAACAGATTCTACTGATTGTGAATATTTCTTATAAGTGTTGCTGAATCATACTCCAATTTCGAACGCGCAAAATGCAGATATAATGTTTTTAATGCGTCTGTATTAGTAAAATTTTTAAATTTTTTATAACAAAACCGAGTGTTTTTCACGCAAATTTAGCAATTGAGTTAATGTGTCCTGTGAATTCCAATCTGGAGTCGAACAATATACCCAAATCTTTAATATTCTCAAAGAGAAGTTTGTTGCACATAAATCATTAATAAATACCGAAAATAAGAGTGTACCCAAGTTTGAACCCTGAGGTCACCAGAGGTTGCGATATATATATTTGATTTAAAACCATTGTACTAAACATACTGAATCGGTTTTCTAAGTAGGACTCAAAAGGTTTAAGAAGTGTGTCACTAAAACCAAAGGTGTCAAGTTTATTAATTAAAAGTCTGTGGTCGATGCGAGAAGTCAGTGTACACCACCACGTCCACCTGCCCTAGTTTGTCTAAGTTAGCTATTGTAGAGCGTTTTTCCATTAAGCTATGTTGAAATATAGAAATTAATGTTTAGTATTAAAAATACTACTGGGCGCATGATATAGGACCCATCTTACAAAAAACGTATCGAGAGCGACAGATCTGTCTAGGCCGCTGCGCCGGCCTTGTAACCGTACCGATCACTCAACACCATGCTATTAGGGATATCACGTTTCAATAACAATCCAAACAATATCTCGAAACTAAAATATGATGATAGGTATTTTCATAAATATGATAATAAACACTCCTAAACTTAATGGTCTCTTGTGATACATGCCGACACTGCCATATCGTATGTCGGCATAACTTGCGTTATTTCTTACAGAACACCGTCACTTTCAAATTAACATTAAAAAACAAAATAACTCAATAAAACATGGACTAGCTTAATTCGATTCTATGGACAAATATATTTAAAATTATGTAAATAAAATTATCAAACACATCTAAGTATGATATAAAAAAGTACAGTAGAAAAGCACTATACAGGGTGTTGTATAAGCTTTATGACAAAATTTGACAGACAGCTGGGTTAATATAATTTTTTTATCAATGAACATAGGTCCAATTACAATGAACCCAAGTGGTATTATTAAATTTGATAAAAGTTTTTATTTTTTTTATTTTATCACTAATCGCTAATGGTACCTAATGCAAATGATGAAAATACCTATCATCCTAGCCATCCTCCTTGGACTCCAAGAGCAGTATAGTTGCATCTGATATTTTCAATACGCTTAAGATACTTGCGAAAGATACTTGCGAAAAATCTTTGCAAAATTGGATAAAATGGAAATACCTCTATAGTTAAGCATATCACTTATGTCAAAAATTTGTATGTATGGGATACACTCTTGTCAGTTTCCAGCATTCAGGAAATGTTGATATTTTAGCGATAGATTGAATAACATTAACAGCGTAGTAATAAACACATTAGAGCAGTCCATTATCAGGAAACTAGGAATCTGGTTGTTACCCGAAGGCATTGTATTTTTTAACTTTTTAATAGCTTCGGATATATCAGATTCTGGTAGACGTATACGAATAATTAGATATATTACTTGGAGATAATAATTCGATTGACGATCTTAAGTAAGTATACACCATTAAAACAACTACTAAATCCACCAACAATATTTTGAGGTTTGTCGTAAATTATCCTGCCTCAAATATTCCCATACAGCACAAGGACATCCTCAGAACATACTGGGGACAACTTTTCAGGACATATGGGATATCCTGGGAAGATCCCATTATCACCTTGGGATGTCCGTAGGATATCCAAATGGGACAGTTCCGGCTTTGCTGATGACGTCCTCAGGACATCAGTACGGGTGTGTACAGGACATCATCAGCTCTTATATGGGTTATGCCTGGGCTTTACTATGAACAACCTGAGGATATTGATCGGACTTTATATAGGACATCCTCAGTTCTTTTAGGGTTTATTGGATATTTCTAAAGACAGCAAAAAATGCATATTATTTTATAGCATCATTGCTTTTAAACTGAGCCAATAAGCGAAGACAAAGGAATACAAGTTTATATAATGGCAGAGGTAAAATGACTAATAAAAATGTGATACATATATGTACAACTCCATACACATATTTGTATCTATCAATTGGCTTATATCACTTTAAAAGTAAATCTACCAAACTAATAGAGGTTATATATAAGTCCAATGAAATAGGTCGACAAATCAAAATTTTAAGGTAAATACTTGAATTTTTGACATGTTACTTTGAAGTATTTGAACACGATTAATGCAAGAATTTTTTTTTCAACCCTGAGAAGGGGTGAAAAAAAATAACAAAGTGTTTTTTGAAAAGTACTCACAATGTGTAAAAGATAATAAAGAAAGTTTCAAATAAAAATTGTAAAAGCATGAAATATTACATAAAAATTGATCTCTTGCCTTTGTTTGGTATTATTAAAAACAACAGAGTTTAGGGTGGTTAGAAGTTATAAGGGATGATATATACAACTTTAAAAAACCATTGCGTGCTGAAAAGTTATAATGAATTTAAAAAAAAATCTACTCGCTCAGAAAAATATAAAGGATTATGTATCTGACAATAACATCTGCGGACAATAACCAATCACATTTTCCGACTTTTCACAAAAAGGTGGCTAATTCAAAACACAGTAAATGTATTAAAACCAAATAATAACTGCTATTTAAATAGGATATAGTTTTAATACATTTTTAATGAATGATTTGTACTATAGGGGATTATCAAATAGAACAAACAAATAAGTTTTTGGAAGAAAATTTTACAAACCAATAAAAGACACTAAAAATAAATAGCCTCAAGATAATATATATATACTTTTCATTATTTTTGTTGTTGAAATCCCCTAAATAATAATACCTATAATAGGACGACTCTAGGACTTGCCCAGGATATTCCTACAGTGGATATTTTGTTAGGTTTTTAATATCTTTGTGGGATATTACTAGGACATCCTGCCAGAATTTGTCTAGGATATCCCCATTTGGGATATTCTCAGGTTGTGTATATTTTATTGGGATATCCTAAGGATATCCTGAGGAATGTTGTCCTCGATTGGGATATATGGGACCAAATGAGGATATCCTAGGTATGTCATGTGCTGTGTGGGTTATATTAAAATTCTATGACCAATTATTTCCACATACTAGAGTGCAAATATGGCCAAGATGTTTTACTTAAAAGAGACTTGGATGGGAAATCTGGTTGTGGAAGCAGTGATTCCTTAGTTAGGGGTAAAAAAAGAATTATCTACGCTCCTCTGTGGTCATTTTTTCCTTACTGGCCTTATAGTCGGGGAGGTAGCTTCAAATTTTCAGTGCACGTTGTTTTTTCATTGCTTATCGAAGAATCGTATGTCAGCCACTTCACTCGCGGAAATGATGGGCGTTGGAGGCTGCGCATCCGGTAAAATAATTTCGCGTCAATCCAAATAGGCTACTAAAAAAAAAGATGTTTGAACAAACTCTACGGCATTTTAAAGAGGAAGATTTATACTTTAAGATCCCATACATGGTTTCTTGAGAAAAAAAAATCTCAAAGCTACATAACCTCAAATATGTCTAACCCTTAGGTTAGAATATCTCAAAATTCTGACGTGATAGAGCAAAACGAAAAACAGATTCGAATTCAGCGTCGAAAAATATATAAGAAACGTATGGTCTGACCCCAGACCCAGACAACTTTTCTTGTAAACCTGTGTTATTAAAGAAAATAGGGTACCTCCTTTTATTTGCCCCATGGCTGATTCGCTCACGCCAAAATTCTGTGACGCGGGGAAAATTCGCTTATATGAAAAATAGCTCCCTGTAGGTCTGTGGTAGTACTTACACAGATAAAGTTTTTCATGTATTTTATTCATAGGAAATCTGTACAGTCGGCTCTCTACCTATTACTTATTTCTTCCTATTTACCTTTAATTACCCCCAACCCTTCACCTGAGTAAGCTCAAAATATAAGTCAGTTCCAAGTTTCAAGTCAATATCCTAAACCATTTCAGAGAAAACGCGCGCACAAAAAAGTTACAAACAGAACATTTCCTCTCAAATTTAAAATCTCGATATTTCATGACATTCTAAATCTATTTTTCTTACTTTTTATTGGGTATTTTGCCACTGAAAAATATTTAAAAATTTTAATGAAAAAACCTCTGCGCCAAACGGATCAGACAGAGGTTGGTTCTTGAGTAGGTACTTGACTGTTTCAAAAAGTCTCACACCTAAAAATATAATAATAATAATAATAATAATAATAATAATAATAATAATTTATTGGTGTTAATATACAAAACAGTATTTACACAGGTCAGGAAAACATACACTTTACACTTTATAAAATGCCATTGTAAACAAATACAATAAAATAAATTTATAATATTTTAATCACTAATGGGGGTTATTATTATTAAAAATTATTAATATTTGACAAAAAGTACTCCTCAAATGTATAAAAAGCATTGGCTGTCAGAAATGATTTCACAGTTTTCTTAAACAAGTTATATTCTAGCTCTCTAATATGTATGGGTAAAGCATTAAAAAACATAATGGCGTAGTAATTGGTTCCAGAACGAGATTTTGATAGACGTAAAAAATTTGTACATATATTACTACTATTTCTCGTGGGATATTTATGAACATCACTATGAGGAGAATACTTTACCGGATTTTGCTTGATGTACAGTAGACATTGAAGTATATATGTACAGGGAAAAGTTAAAATAGCTAGCTTTTTAAAAAAGCATCCCTACAGTCGTTTCTATATTTCAAACCGTATACAATTCGTATAGCTCTCCTCTGTAATGCAAATACTCTAACACAATGGTTGGAATGGCCCCAGACCAAAATAGCGTAGGATAAAGATGAATGAATTTGACCATGACAAGCTGTGATAAGTACTTTTTGGGATACATCATTCGCAATATTTCTAAGAAGATATATTTTAGTCGAAACTTTCTTGCAGACATAATTAACGTGTTGCTCCCACGTTAGTTTACTGTCTAGATAGACCCCAAGGAATTTAATACTATCTTTATTGTCTTTTACTGCAACATTTCTTAAACTAAAAACCATTGTTTCGGTTTTAGACTGGTTTAAACTCAGTCGGTTTGCTACGAACCAATTCTGAGCTTTCGACTGTGAGTCATTCACCTTAGAGTACAAAGTTTCTATATTTTTATGTGAATTGATGATGGTGGTATCATCAGCAAACAAAACGAATGTTGAGGAAGATATGTTACTTAAATCATTAATGTAAATAAGAAATAATATAGGACCAAGTATGGATCCTTGCGGCACTCTATGATTCATTTCTAGCAGGCCAGAATTTATATTTTGATAAGTCACATATTGGTAGCGTTTGGTAAGGTAAGATCGTATTAAATTTATGCTACTTTTGTCGAAATTATAAAAGCCTAATTTGCTTATTAAAACGTCATGTGACACACAGTCAAAAGCTTTAGAGAGGTCTAGAAACTGAGCATGTATATATTCACATTCTTCACTTGTTGAGAATAGATTGTTTGATTCAAAATAGTGAGTTAACTGAATTTTTATAATGGTTTCCAGTATTTTTGAAAATAATGGCAGAATAGATATTGGTCTATAATTTTCAACGTCGTGAATAGAATCTTTTTTGTGCAGAGGTAACACTTTTGACAGTTTCAGTATATCAGGAAACGAACTGGTACGAATACAAATATTTATTAAATTTGTAAGAGGTATTAATATTATGTATCTTATGGCATTTAAAATTTTCATATTGATAAAATAAGCATCACTAGAGTTAGTTTTTTTTAAATCGGTGATAATGTCATTCACCTCAATGTAAGTTACTTCCCTGAAACAAAATTGATTATTAATCCGTGATGCCCCTCTGTCTAAAAAATCGATATGAGTTTTATCAGTAGCTGGTAGATTTTTTATCACTTTCTCAGCGACATTTGCAAAATGTAAATTAAAATCATCTGGGGAAATATCTGATTTATTCTCTGTTTGATTTTTATTGCTATTTATGATTTGCCACATTGCTTTTTGGGGGTTTTTTGAACTTGCAATAAATTTAGAGTTGGCTTCTTTTTTTGCTTTGCTAAGTTCTGACCTGTACTGATGTCGTTGTGTTTTTATAACATTATTTAAATATGTTGTGGGATTTTCTTTATAAATATCTTCTAGAAAATGTAATGTGTCCCTTCTACGTCGTAGTTCAGCATTAAACCAGTTTATTTTTGGTATTTTTGTCTCGTTTACTAATTTTGATTTTACAGGAAATGATTGTTCAACAGCCGATGTTATTTGATTAATAAACTGATAAAATTTGTTTTCTACAGTTATCGTTGCACAAATAAAACATACACTTGTTTTATGATTTTCACAAAGATTTTTTTTTTTATTTTATATATTTTTTCAAATATATAAACACATAACAATTGTTTCGCCAGCACAGTGGCTTCTTCAGATGTGAGTATAAAACTAAATTTACAATGCAAATTAAGGTATATATATATGGGTAATAAAATATGGTTTCACCCTAATTAAGCTATCATATTTTATTACCCATATATATATACCTTAATTTGCATTGTAAATTTAGATTTATACTCACATCTGAAGAAGCCACTGTGCTGGCGAAACAATTGTTATGTGTTTATATATTTGAAAAAATATATAAAATAAAAAAAAATCTTTGTGAAAATCATAAAACAAGTGTATGTTTTATTTGTGCAACGTTAACATGGATTTTCATCAAGTAAAGGTCGAATCAATCAATTATTCTACAGTTATGTCATTATTTTTTATAAAATTCCAATCAGTGATTAGCAAGTGGTTATTTAAACAACACAAGCCAGCGTCTGTAATAGGCCTATAGTTTATTCTTTTATATACAGTTTTAGGTTTACTTTTATGTATCTTTAACAAAACTCCTTGATGATCTGAAAGTCTTGGGTCCAATATCTCACAGTTAAAATTACAGTTAAAATTAATAAAAATGTTATCTAGACAAAATTTGTTTCTAGTATTAGCAGTATTTACATGATGAAAACCATACGAACGAAAAACATTCAACAGCAGGTTAAGGTTTCTTTCATTCGTGTTAAAATGTACATTAAAATCGCCGGTTACAATGGTTTTTTTATTTTTCTTGGTGACTATATCTAAAGACAATGATAACCTTTCTAAAAATAAATTAAAATCTCCGTTGGGAGATCTGTATACGGACAAAATATGAACATTATTGTATATAAACTAGAACAATGTTATAAACTAAAAACTGAAAATTAAAGCTGTATTTGTAACGTTTCGGAAGAGAATCTACTTTCGTTCTCAAAACTTTTTTGACCGTCCATAGTCACGTGAAATATTTTTCAGTGGCAAAATACCCAATAAAAAGTAAGAAAATCTGAATATGCCACAAATAAACAATTACAGACAATATTCTAAATCTATTTTAACCAATTAAATACTTTTATACTCCCTCATGCATTTTTGTTATTTGTGTTCTGACAAAATTAACGATGGAATACTTTGTAACTCAATAATTCTTCTTTCATCTGTAAGCTCTAAACTGAGACCAAATATACTGCACGTTCAGCTTTACCGTTAAAACCGGGCATAAACCTCAAAACTTGCTAAGTTCTCTATTCTACAGACCGGAGTTGAACTACACAATGCCCTGTAAGACTTTACACAAAGCTGGACTTACTAATATGCTAATGTTATTGCTCCGACCCAGCAGTTGAGAAGTTTGCACGCCTGCGAGATCGTTAATTAAAAACTTGACCTGGTTTAATAAAAGTCACTAATTCCTTTGGACGGTGCCGAAAGTTTTGAGTCATAAAAACAATTTATAAATTTCCCCCTTGCGCACTAATTTTGCTTTAGAAATTTTTTTAACATTTTTGTGCTATATGCTAACTAAAGTAAATTGGATATTTTGAGAATGGCTCTATTCAAACAAATTAGTAAATATACAAAACATTGTTAACTAGACCATCCGATTTGAGCATCTTTGTTAAAACAGGAATGAATCAAATAATTACCGCCAATACTTCTTAATAGGACATTTAAATAGTGATGCATTACCGCAAAATATATTGATAAACACACGCTGTTTCAAAATAGTAATAATAATAATAATAATAATTTATTAATTCTGTCGATCACAAATACATGATCGAGTACAAGATATAGTGAGACGCTGGGGGTCAAAAATGCAATGACGGAGTTTTTGCTCCTAGATATAATAATAATAATAATATACAACCAGTTCAATATCCACACCTTACCAGTCCTCGGCTAGCTTCCATCAATCTCAGTGTGAGTTCCCAGTTCATACAGGCGTACTGGTTGCCTAACTAATGATCTAGGTACCTAAGTGAACAACAGATTAATAAATTGTTAAATTAATTTATAGTACGAGAAAGAAAACCCAATTAGTGGAGCTTATAACAAATTTGTTTATTCATATAATTTATATGCCAAGTCAATAATAAAAAGAAATGCTTATCAAATTTATAAGTATCATTTTTTTTTCACGTTAGCAGTATCAAGAAGTAATGAGTGACAAATGATTTAATCTAAATAAAATTTATTAACACGTGAAGTTCAATAATAATACCAAATGCAATTGCACGCAGTTTATATACTTTTCAAAACAGTGGTTATGAGTACAGAAAATGTAATATTATAACAAATAACAAATATCTGGATCTGGACTATATTCTAATCTAGATAGCCAGTTCTTGACTTTAATATAAACAAGGTAGGTATGTGAATCATGTCAACTAATGAAATAATTACAATACATACACATATATATGTACAAACAAAATTATACAAGTTATGACTTACGGTTGAATTTTGAAATACCCCAAAAGAAAATATGAGAACCCTGAACTTCTCCCAGGAGTGGAAAGGTATGAGCATTGAACGGTCTTCTTGTATTTTAGGGTAATTGATCGACTCTGCCAAATTTCAGCTCGAACTATAACCAGTTACAACCATCTCGAAGTCATGAAAAGAAACCAAAAAAGGAAACAAACCATCCATCGGTATAAGCTCCAAAATTTTTCAACCATTCCTTTCTATACTAATAACTACATCTATTACTAATGCTTCTTATCAAAAAAACTAACGACAAAAAGCCTAAAAGTTTTAAAATTCAAATTAATATACTATTTACATTTTCGCAAATTTAATAACTCACCCTTTTAGGACTTAACAAAATGTCGAGCATGTGCTCGACCTAACACGTGTTCTGCAGCCATAAATCCAGCAATCATGCCGATCAGATTTTTCATAAATCATTATTATTATTGGTAAATACGGAAATCCCACCATAACAAATATTTCAACAAAAATAACCAAAATGTGGATAAAGATTACTCTCACCAAATTTACCAAAGCCACGCTGCACGTCTTATCGCCTTAAAGGTCACGTCAAGAAGAAAAGTACTAGAGAACCTCTGACCCCTTACAAGACAGGCGCCTGGCGCAGTATTCCTTGCTCAGTACGTATTATGCAGACGAAACGACACAAAAAAGAATTGAATTTTCGTGATATACCATTCGACCTTGAACGGAAGTCCATAGAAAAATAATCACAAAAATGATTTATTTTAAACATAAAATACAACACGACATCCGTAATTTGGATAGAATTCGAGAAGTTCTGTTACAGACGTCCCTTTCGATTAAGACAACCCCGACATAGACTAACCTGTTGATCGGAGATTGGATAAGAAGTGATAATTGGTGACAATTTAACTACAAAAATTATGCTCTTATCATTATTTTTTGAAACTAAATTAATTGACAAATACTAACTTATCAGAGCAAAATATATCAAGGTAAAACATTGAATCGAGCTACTCCGAACAGCAGCTGTTAGTGTGCCAGTATTCGGTTAAGACTGAATACTGAATCGAACTCTGCCAATCAGCTGATTACCCTTGAATCAACAGCTGTCAATTCCTATAACCTAATATTTTTTTGTCTCTCTATTTATTATTATAAACAATTATTAAGGATGAAATTTAATAAACAAATAACCTAAAGGTACAGAAGGTAAGTGATACATTTGAACTAGTCGTTTTCATAGACTGAACTACTTAAGTTATGGTTATGTTATAGGTTTGTTTATCGTTCCTGTTTATTCCAGATACCACACTATGTATAAGAACTAGTGAATTACAAGGAATAATAATGTACCACACAACACTGTGATTGATGAAGGCAATGTACTTATTTATATATTTTACTCGAAACATTCTAATTAAAATTTATGTTTATTTCTAGACACAAGTTAGCTGGACGACAGTCGATAAATGTGACAATTTTATTAAGCAAATTTAAGAATCAAAAGGATTACTAAAGTATGCAAATGTGAATGGAAATACTATTAATATATGACAACACATTATTAACACAAGACCTTTTATTTTTTTTTTTTTTCTAAATGATGATATCCTTTAATAATGAACTACCTAAAGAATAGATTTAGTGATTGAATTTTTGTGGTTAAACATCTAACAATGTCGTGTTTACACATACACTCCTAGAGCCAAAATGACAGATTATTTTACAACGTCTAAATTGACAAAGCAACCGTAACAATAGGATAAGTCAATATTACATAATAGAATATAGAATAAGTATAAAATATAATATAAATAGAATATAAAAAATGTATACACTAATAAAATGTCATTTAAAAATAAGAAAACGGTATGAAAAGCTGTATATAAATACTTATAAAATATCTCCAAATAAAGGTTACAATTACGAACACGCTCATGACACCTATGTACAAATACAATGAAACAAAAAACTGTTAACAAATACACGTTGATTACGGCAATAATATTAAAAAAAAGATCAAGAGAGAATGTACAGTCATAAACTTCTATCAGCGTAGTATTCATTTAAAGAATAATAGCTTTTATCTATTAATAATTTTTTAAGTATTTAGTTCCCTTTTAGCATACCCTAATAAATTTAATAACAAAGTGCAGGGCAATGTTAATATTCCCAATTGTTTAAACAACGTTTTACAGCTACCACGCTTATTTGATCCGGAAATAAATCTTACGCTTTCGATTTTTAAATGGAACACCTTATACATTATTGCATTTTTGAATTCTGCATCCAACGATGCCAAATAAGTGACATTTCAAACATCAATTTTTTTTATAATATAATTTTTAGTTTTCCATTTAAGTGTGCCAAGACGGTTCCTATTTATTCCAAATGACCCATGTAATGCAAAAATCGAAATGCACAACTCAATTTTTTCAAATGGAACCATATCGGTACCGTGGTACCATTTATTAGTAACTACTAATACGGAATTTATTCATATGTCGTATCGTGCGATCAATACAATCAACAAAATTACAGTTAAAAGAAAATAAGAAAATACAGTTTTGTTCCAATTAAATGTTAAGAAGTAACTAAGGTGGCTTTGAAAACAATAAAATATTTAACTTGTCAAACATTTGTTGGTTTAACGGTGTTTTTATTGTGTCTTTAAAAATTGTTTAAAATTCTTGTTAATTATGTTCAAAATGCCTCAAATTTATACAAGAGATGAAAAACTGGACATGTTAATTATTTATGGGGAACGTAAAAAAATGCTATTGCAGCTATGGACCTTTATGGCCGACGATATCCTGATAGACAATGTCCAGCGAAAAATTATTTTAAACGTGTTGAAAACCAATTCCGAACAGAGTCCAACAATGATCCCGAAGAAAACTTCATTATTGACAAAGGAACGGAAATTAATGTTTTGGCTCAAATAGAAGTTGATAAGACTGTTTCTTTAAGGCAAGTTGGGCTTGAACTGAACATCAGTCACCAAACAGCAACCCGAATTTTGCACAAATACCACTATAAATCTTTTAAATACCAATTGCACCATCATTTGTACGAAAGTGATTACGAACGTAGGATGGAACATTGCAATTGGATTTTGTATGATAACGTGCAGCCAAACAATGACTTTTTGGGACTGATTTTATTTTCGGTAGAGTCAAGGTTTACAAATGTGGGATTATTTTACCAACAAAATACAAAATATTGGTCACAAGAAAATCAAAATGTATTACGGGTCACTTTCAAGTACGGTTCGGTTTCAGAATAATCGGTAGTAGAATCATTGGTTCAATAATATTTGAAGGACCTCTGACTGGCGGCAGATACTTGAGATTCCTGGAAAATGAGATTGAGGACAGTTTCGTTGAGTTACCTTTAGATTTAGGACAGGGAATGTATTTTCAACAAGATGGCGCTCCTCTCCATAATTCAAGGATACTTAGTAATTGATTACGTAATTTCAACGAACGGTCCTGTGAGGTGGCCTCCAAGTTCACCTGATTTAACGCCCCTTGATTTCTTTGTTTGGGGTCATTTAAAAAATATTGTCTATGTAACCGCCGTTACAACCCGTGAAGACCTGAAGCTACGAGTAGGTCGAGCAATTAATAGCATAACGGCCCAGCAATTGGCGAACGTTCTTCGAGAAACAGCTGTGCGAGTTCAGAAGTGCATTGACGTTAATAGACCACATTTTGAACAACTGTTGTAATGTTTTGTGTTAATTTTTTGAATTCCAAAACCACCTTATGTGTAACAAGGTAATTTGAATAAAATTGTATTTTCTTATCTTCTTTTAGCTGTAATTTTGTTTGTATTTATCTCATATTTTAATACGACATATGAATAAATTTCTTGTTAATAGTACTAATAAATGGTACCACGGTACTGATATGGTTCCAGTTGAAAAAATTGAGTTTTGCCCCAAAAACAATTTTGGTGAATTTTATTTGCTCATAAATCACGTAATTTAGTGTTTTTACGGGATTTCGACTTTAGTAGCATTACACCGGTCATTTAGAATAAATCGGAACCGTCATGGTACACTTAAGTGGAAAACTAAAAGTTAAGATTATAAAAAAAATTGATGTTTGAAATGTCACTTATTTGGCGTAGTAGTTGGATTCAAAAAATTATGCAGAATTCAAAAATGCAATAATATATAGGGTGTTCCATTTAAAAATAGAAAGTTAGTGTCACTTCCGGCGAAACAGAAAGTAAAAAAAATCAATTGCATGTCGAAAAGTGCCGCTTATTATGTATGTAGCATATTCTAAATTTCAATCAATTATCTTCAAAACTTCTTTAGGAGAAAAGGAGGATATACCCATGATCCTGTTACACCCGGTACAACAGTAGAAAAGTAATGATACGTTTTGTATCGGATTTAGTTTAGTATTTGCTTGACTAATGTTAGATCTCTCTGCAAAACATATTCAGTGGTTCGGTACACGCGTAACTATCCTTTATTGCAGCCGATATTGATTATTCATATTAACATTATTATTTGATATCTCAAAGGGAAACTGTAAATACTGCTATCGCACTGGGAATTTCCACAAGTTTAACGACATAAGTTGAAATACCTTAGGGCTATTAAGAGAGTGCGGAGATTGCATGCCTCAATTGATTTATAATTCCAACTAATAGGTTTCCGGTTAATTTCGATAAATTATTCTGAATAATAATACACTACGAAGTTGATGTAGATTCTCAAGTTTTAATAATAGTAATAGTAATAATGAAGAAAGTTATTTATCTATGATTTACAGTTGTTGACAAGTTAACAAAAAGGTGACAAAGAGGAAAGCGCTTCAGTTATCCCTGAAGCAGCCTCAGTCTCTTCCGTGTGTCCTACATACGATCATAGAAAAATGAGTTCTTACATCCATATTTTTTATTTTCCAACATTTAAAAAAAATCGTGAACTTAGATACACAACGAAGATTCAGTTAAATTAGACAACTAACCTAACCAAAATTTCATTAGGTCACACGACTATCCCAGCGAAGACTTCGTTAGGTTGGGTAGCTACAGATTACAGCGGATGATCTGGCTGCTTGGTCTAGATCACCGCGACCTCTCAAGTCTATTGTGGTAATGTAGATGTACCTAGTATCATAGCCTCTGATGGACACGACAAGGATTTTATATAATTTAGGCCGGAGCCGTGCCGCCGCTACGATATCTATCAACTCTACTCACAAGGGGGATTCGAGTTACCCTTCAGACTCCCCAAGATGAAAATAGATAAAATTATACATACTGTGATTGTTACAGTCTCCTCTTTCCGTCGAAATCTTATGTCGGGCGGAGGACTTTTAATGAATATATCATATAATTAGCACTTTCTCAGAAACACTTCTTAATAAATAACACAGTAAAGAGGAAAGCGCTTCAGTTACCCCTGAAGCAGCCTCAGTTTTTTCCGCGTGTCCTACATACGATCATAGAAAAATGATTCTTCCATCCATATTTTTTATTTTCCAACATTAAAAAAAAAAATCGTGAACTTAGATACACAACGAAGATTCAGTTAAATTAGACAACAATTACAGACGACTATCCCAACGAAGACTTCGTTAAGTTGGGTAGCTACAAATTACAGTGGAGGATCTTGCTGATTGGCCTAGAATACCGCGACCTCTCAAGTCTATTGTGGTACTCCTGTTTGGTTTTCCTCTAGAGCTCCTTATCCTTATTCTTACTTCGACTGGTTCCTTTTAGATTTCGAAGTCTGTTGATAAAGAGCCTCTTGTTATATCTATCAGCGTTTGGTATTTTTTTCTCGCCAGGCAGTCTCAGTCCAGACAGGCCTAGATATGCACCGAACAAAGAATTCAGTATGATAACTGATCTATCGAAGACGTCGTTAAGTTGGAGTAAATATTGTACTCCTCGCCGATTCATCGACTTTTTATATAACTGTTGTAAATTCTGTATGATCATTTTTGCAGTTTTTTGTAAAAAGCGTAGTACAGTGTTAGATATTTTCAATTTTATGACGATAATGTCGTTGGTGAAATACTCGTCACCAAAAATAAAAAAGTGCATCCACGGTTAGCGGTGAAATTTTATTTATTAATTTTCAGTACCCTACTTGAAGACTGTTTTTTTCACTCTACTCAGTGATTTCATATTGCGAAGGAAAATAGATTTGTTCATTCAGATATGTAAATCCTAAAGGAGGTGGTAATCAAAATTTGGAGCGAAAATTGACAATTTTCAAAAAAGCTCCTTTTGTTAATGGTCTTATATTGAGCCCAGTGGAACTTCAGGGGGTCTAAAATGATTGGATGACGTTCGTACTTGACTGCTCATCAGTTTATGTCTATGGAGTGTCAGTCAAAAATTTATAGCAAAAAAGCCCATTTTTCACTATGAGATACCTCTGGGGGGTCCAAATAATAATAATAATAATAATAATAATAATAATAAATGGTCTTTATTAGAAAAAAGAAATACAATTTCTTAATTTAAAAGGCGAAGTTTAGCTCAACAGCTATTCCACCACTTATACCCTTAAAAACATGATAACAAGATACTTGCACTAAGTAGATACTTATATAAAACTAGTAGAATTCGTTTAAGTAACAAACAAAATAATAATTATAAGACTAAGAATAATTAATTGACGCAGAATTACATATACAATACAAACAGTTTTACACATATTACGTACACTGTTGGTTAAATAAAAAATTTTAATTTTATACTTAAATGTATTTATGGATAAATGTTTGAAATAGTTTTCAAGCAGATTATAATTTGATATAGCGTTGTAGGAGAAAGAGCGCAGAAATATGGCAGTACTATGTTGTGGCATGGTCAAAATATTAGTAGATCTTATATTAATATTATGGATACTTCTTTGACTTAAAAGTTTTTGCTACTACTCCGGAACTGAAGTAGTAAGAATTCTATGAACAAATATCAGCAGGTGATATTTGTAGGTATTTTCAAGATTAAGCCAACCAAGTTGCAAACGTTTCTGTGAGACATGTTGAAATTTCTTTAATCCAAAAATATAGCGAATGCAGGTATTTTGAATTTTTTGTAATCTACTTATTGTGCTCTTGTCGAGACACAACAATGCCATAATTAAGAATAGATAAAACTAAAGATTCACACAGTTTTTTCCTTAGTTTATAATTAATTATATGTATATTGGCAGAAAGAAGTTTCAGCACAACGTAGGATTTTTGAACAAATTTGTTAACATGTGTTATAAATCTGAGTTTTGATTTAAATATGATACCTAAATTTTTTGAATTTGCTGCTGTTGGGAGTCTACTATTATCTAATAAAATATTTATATTTTCACATAGCATTTGGTGATACATATTTTGACTAAAAATCATTACTGTCGATTTGTTTGGGTTAATTTTTAAACTATGTTTTGTAGCAAAATTATAAATTTCTTGCAAGTCAATATTTGTTAAGTTTGTAGCTGCGTGGTAATTACTACGATCAAATGAGAAATAAAGTTGTGTATCATCGGCATACGCTTGCTCAGAACAGTGCTCTATGTTTACAAACATATCTGCTGCTGTGTACAAGAGATAAAGAAGAGGTCCCAATACAGATCATTGAGGCACACCGGATGTTATTACGAGAATAATTATTTTCAATAAATTCTCTCTGACTACGACCAGTTAGATAAGATTTGATAAAATTTTCAGTTGTGTCGTAAAACCAAAATAGTGCAACTTTGCACATAAAAGTTGATGATTTAATTTATCGAAAGCTTTTGTGAAATCGAGCAGAACTAAAACTGTAGCTTGTTTGTTATCTACTGCTCTAAATATATTATAGGTCACATTTACTATGACCCTTTCGGAAACCTGATTGAAATAAAGAAATAATTTTGTGTTCTTTGGCAATCACTTAATTGCTGGTATACAATTTTCTCAAGAATTTTTCATAGAACCGTTAAAATACTTACAGGACGCAAGTCAGATATATTTTGAGGATCATTGACCTTTGGCAAAGGACTGATTAGTGCCTCTTTCCATTCTTCAGGGAAGTACCCTTGTTCCAGTCAACAAATCATAATGTGAGTGAGATAGTCAACAAATCCATTGGAAATTGTTTTAAACGGATAATACTTAATTGTTTGATAGGTTTCTACCTCACGGCATTCAGAATATGTATTTAAAGGCCATGTAGTGTAGTGTATTTAGGGGTTGAAGGAGGTAGGCAAAGAGTGAGGGGTTGGGTGGTCAAAAAGTCTTCTGAGGTGCTTCATAAAGTTGTAGAAGTACTGCAGCAATTTTAATAAGTAAATATTAAAAAAGGCTTCACCTGTGAGAACGGCAACTAGTTTTTTTATTGGAGAGTATAGGGCCGTCGAATTTAGGAGTGTGGATATTCAAAGGGCGCCACCTGCTGGATACTAAATGTAGTGATATAAATATTTTTTCCAGCCAAGAACAAAATTAAGTTATTAGAAATCATGCGATGGAATTCTTAAAATTTATCGAGAATGACAAGATTTACACTTTACTATGAAATCTCAAAATCTAGGCAAATATCAGGTGCACTAGTGCAAATAACAAGAACATGTAGACATTAGACATTTATTACAACACAAGTGAGATGTGCAACAACAAAAAATAAATAAATATATAAAGTTACTTAACTTGATCTCTACCCAATGAAGAAAATTCTATATATTTGATCTAACGGAACTATTCAAGTGATTTAATAATAACTTTAAGATGTTTTCTCGCAACCATGTATCATATATTATGCATAACGAGTCATAGCTTTCAAACTGTGACGTAAATGAACAAAAATTCACGTACTAATAAATTGCAATATTCATGGTGCAATTCAGGTTTTAATAATGTTCTAAAATAGGTATGATTCCTTATAATATTTCATGTACAAAATGACCAAAGGCATAGTAACCTCGCATGGTAACGTGCGCACAACAAGATCTTAAAGCATTTCAATATTTCACACATAAACTTAGCGTTAAACTAAGATTGCAAAAATGATAGTATGATTTACTTTAACATATGAATAAAGAAATCACTGAATAAATCTGTAATAATTTCTTCAGAAATGTACACCCAAAATGAAACAAAAAAACCTAATCAGAACCTTGGTATTCTCCTCGATTACTGCAGCGTGACTTGTCACCACTTCCTATGCGTACTTGGCATTGGCTATGACTACACTCCGTGCTGCACCAAAATTTCTGCCTTACATCTCTTGGAGGCTGCTGCGTACAACTCTCCAATCCAAAACTTCTCTAAATATAACTAAACTATTGAGTAATAGACTTTCTCCTATTACAAGCTGGGTCCATACATTACAACTGCTCTGCTTAATAGCCTAACCCATATATATGCCTATCCAAACATATGCCTGACCAAACATAGGCCCATCCAAACACTCTGTAATAATTACAATAAATAAGAACTTTTCCAAGACAAAACTCAAAATAAAAGGCTTACCTCATGTAGAGAGTATTACGTAACCTCACAAAATACGTGGCGTCAAAACTTCAAAAAAAAACAAAACTAATTCCTTTTTGGAATTGATCAAACGCTCACAGCAAGGCGGTGAAGATTATTGGGTACATCAAATCGAATCCTATTCAGTGTAAGCGATGTAAAACCCAAATTCTTCAACACAAATCGGGATCGCCGCCGTTCACTATCGCGGCTGCCGAAGCACCAGACCCAGACCGAAAATCTGCCACAGTTTTCAGTGTTGCCAACTTGAGCACCTAGAGAAAACCAATGAAGTGGAAGGGAAGACTGGAACGCTGACATCGTTACGTGAAAATGACACCCTGTGTTAGAGCGGTGCGGATGCTGCGGAGGGGTCAGCTAGCCTTGTCTAACACATAAGGGCCTCATTTGCAAATGCGACTGTGTTCGCTAAAATGAATATTATAGGTAATATTCATAATAGTAATATTATGACTCAATTAAATTAAACTGAAAATAATGCAAGGTTAATTTTAAGTACCATATACTTACAATAAAAGTACTTAATACTTGCCGAATGCCGAGTCGACAGTCGGTTAAAGTAAACTTAAAATATTGTAAATTCGTTTTTAAGTATAAGTGGCGTATATTTATAATAAAAGTAATACCTGTTGAATGCCAGGTCAATTAAAGTAAACTTAAAATAATGAAATATCGCGTTTTTTGGTAGGTTTATATTAATTATTTGAATATAAATAAACAATAAAGAAATGTGTCATAATAATAATAATGTTTATTACTCCTCTTAAATGTTACAATATACAAGTATTTCAACATTATGGGATCGTCAGGTAAGATAAGTAAAATATAGTACTTAATTATAGTAATTGAAACAAATAAAGTATAAACAATTATATGTCACAGAGTGATACAAACATACAACAATAAATATACATACAATAAAGACATACAAACATATCAAACATTATGAGGAGGTATTATTAAAAAAATCGTCTATTGAATAATAGGATTTACATATTAAATTTTTTTTTAACTCGGCCTTAAATGTGGATATTTTTAAATTACAATCGATTTTTTATACATTTAACACAGAATTTTAAATTGTACGTATTACATAGTACTTATTAAAATTTTAATGTCTACCTACATACATATTATTACAATGATAAATATACGCTAAATTAATCTAAACTTGATAAAATATCAGTTTTGTGCAGTTTTTGTCTTACTGATAATTTTTCAGCTCCTACAACTTGCATTGTTGTCTTTTGCATGTGTTTACTATTCTTATATCAGCATAATAATATGCATTTGCAATATATTTAATAATTTGCCCTTCATGTACCTCGGTCTTCCGAAATGCTAACTGGGTGGGATGGTAGATACCAACATTGTTTCTATCTTATTTAAAACATGTTGCAAACCACCTTTAGGTTACGTTTTTTAAATCCAATTTTTTCCATATACCCCATTAGAATTTCCGCTCTGAAAGCTTTTTCGCAATATTTTAAAATTTCAAACACTACTGGAGAAGGAAAATATAATTTACCTCTCGATACAAATTTAGTAAAACTTGCATAATCGTCTATATTTATTTTACCGAATAGTTAAAATTATGATCGTCATGCCCATTTGTTATTAAAATTTTTTGTCAATGCGTGGGCATGAATTCTTAGCCAACATTTTTTTGAGGATAAAACCATCAATATAATATAAAATATTTTCCTGGAAAACTGATAGTGAAATTTTATCCAATACCTCCTAACTTAATATTCGATTCAATGTATGGACCCCTCACTTTAACCGCGAATATTTCAGAAACAGAGGATCGGACAAAATTGGAAAAATTACGTGTTCATTATGTCTCCATTCTAAATCATTCACTGAAATTTGAATAATGTACATCAGACGGTTTTGAAGTTCTGCTAATTATACTGAAAGCGCGCACGTTTTCCAGCAGTTACTACGTATGTGGGACAGAGACAGATACCCACCCCACAGCATCCGTACTGCTCCAACACCTAGTGCCACTTTAGAGTTATATTTGCCTATGGTGTAAGCGTTCCAGTCTTCTCTTCACTTCGTTGGAGAAAACTCTCTAGCCAATCAAAATGCGCCAATAAAGGACTCAATAATCAAAAGACCGGATTTCACAATTATGTAATATCTCAACTACAAGAATATACATTAACGCCACTAACTCAAATTATTCTTAAAGAAAACATGTCTACTTTCGGAATGTTAGGATTTTGCAGATATGCGACCCGTTATGCCCTTCAAAGTACGAGTGGTTGCGTACTCTACTCCAATAAGTGAATTAACTAGAGTCAGTTTACTGCAAGTCAATTGAAATTAATCATGTAGCCTTTCTTAAGGTGGCCATATTTATGTGCTAAATTGTGGGTATAATCACATGATTTTAAAGCGAGCTATTTTAAAAAGTATAGGTCATATTTATAAAAGTTGCACATAAACGGAAACTACAAACTTTAACTTAGGAAACGTGTGCTTTTATATTGTTAAAAAGTAATATTTTCATAGATAAAAAAAATGCTTAACATGTACCTTAGAAACGATGTCAGCTCGCCACTTCAATAATTATTTTGCACTAGTTAAAATCAAAAATAGGGAAAACCAATACAGACAAGTCCTAACTTAAACATTCACCCATATTATGAAACAAGAAAAAGTCTCATTAGACCCTTCATGTACTAGAAAGCTCGAATTAAATTTGGCGGTGCACTTTTCACATGTTTACTGATATTCTGACATATTTATTTTTCATAGAATGGAATTTTATAAGATTTGATCAGCTAAAAGTTGTTGTCTTAGTTCGGTTACTGTCTCATAGATGACGCAACAGAAAAAGGGAATTATCTGAATTTTATATTTTTATATAGGGTGGACAAAAAAATCAATAGAATGGATCCAATATAAATCGATATAATCGTTAATAATCATTATTCCCCACAGTTATTTTTTTAAAACATCTGCTCTAAAAAAGTCAAATTTCACATTTATTCTTGGTTTTAAACATTTATTAAGTTTTAAAGGTTTGTAGCTGTTCTGCATTTACAAATGTGAAATTTGAAAATGTATAGGCTCTTTAGGAAACTTCCGATGTTTAATAATACCTACAATAATGACATACTGTTTATGTTTTCGTGCACTAACGTAAATTTCTTTGTTTTGGATGAATTACGGTAAAAATATATTATTTTAACATGGACAAAAAACGGTTGTTTGTTTATACTTATATATTGAATGCAACCGCTATTAGGATAAATTGTTTTGATAAATGTTCGAGAAGTAAAGAAATCTGATGAGCTAAAAATCTTGTGTGGTAGTGTCGTGAGATCCCATTTCTTTACTGACTTAATGTTACCGAAGGTAACTAACTATACTTGTTGTATTCGTGAAATAAGCATTCGCTCCGGCATTTATTCGATTTTTCATATTTCAGATTATATCGATTACAAGAATTAATATATTTCAATTATGTCGATCTGTTAGCGCTATATTTATAAAACTATTTTATGAAAAAACATGACATTTCGTTATAATAACTGACAAGAATCAAACCAAATAATACTTTATACACAGGGTGGACACCAAAACATAAAAGAAATGTGACAGGGAAGCATAATGAGTATACGTAAGTGGAATATAGTTGACGCTCTTTAAGAAAGAGAACCTGTTATAACTTTAAAATTGGATAAGGTATATAATGTGGTAAAAGAAGAAAATAATAATCTCCAGAATAATTAATAAGTAAAAAGTGCCAAATATATTATACAATATTATATTATCTGTACATATTTATAGAATATCTTACTAGGATACAAAGTATATATGACGTACTAGGTAGGTACTGATAATATTAATGAAATTGTAATATCAGTATCACTAATATCACACAAGAAAATAAGCAAGGGCCGCTTTATCAATGCGAGGATAACAAGTTATCCTATAGTTAAAGCACAGTTTGTAATAATGCGGTAGGGTCACTTCCTCTGACAGTGATAGCCTCACTCCTGCTATCGACGCGTGAACTAACTCGGTAGGGGAAGTGTCCTACTATATTATTAAACTATTATTTCACTATAGGATGACACTACTTATCCACGCATTGATAAATCGGCCCTCACACATCTTCAGTACAGAACAGAAGGTTTTATTATTCAGTGACAAGCACGATTTCACAGATGACAGATTGATCGACGAAAACAACAATATGCTCAATCGTATCTGCTTTTTTTTAATGTTTTGTCAAAAGTGATGGGTTATAATAATTATTTAGAATATATAGCATATTGTGCGAAAGTGCATAATAATGCAAATTTCTTACGAGTTGTGGTACGAGCGTTATTACAATAAACTGTGTACAAAAGCATGTTTTTGAGGTAGCCGTAGAACAAGTAATTGTAGCTCTGTGCAACTAACTGACGTCAGTCATCCATAATATAGGTCAACATTGTACTGTTCTCAGTCACATGGTTTTCGTTACATAAAAATTCAAATTTCATATATTTAAGAATCCTCTTTTGTGACTTTTTTTTATTATAGTGTAAAACTTAACTTTAATTTTTCCCGATTTGAATCAAATTTTACTCAAAGATACAACATGTTAGGATCTACTTATGACTATATGCACTAAAAAAATGAAAAAAGCATATTAAGCATCTTTTATTCGTAAATGTTACTAATGTAACCTGAACTGTCAAGTAATTGGGAAGTAGTTTGTAAATTTATTTTTGCTTTTTGTGTATTCTGAAAATTCTACAATCAATATCTTAAAGGCTATTGCCGGATAAGAATAGTGATTTGGCCCACAGAACCAATTGGGCTATTAGTGGTGTCATTATATCGGCGTGGTCAAAAAAAAGTGTTCGACACAATTTTTACCCCCACTTTCTCCCTGGGGGGGTTTGGGGGCCCAAAAAAACTGTTATTATTTGATTATTTTTTATTTTATTACCTAGTAGACGAATCTTTACCAAAAAAATCAAGAGTGTAGTGGAAGTAGGGTTACTTCAACTCAATTTTTGTCAGAATTCTCTGACCCCAGTTTCCCCCCCCAAAAAAATTATAAATTATTCAAAAATGTTTTTCTCGAAAACTAAGACAATAGCACCGCTAAAAATTTTATATTTTATTTATTTTGATCCAAAAAATCTACGAAAATTTTTGTAGCCCCTAGAAATTGGTGCGTCATAATCAAATATTAAAGAAACCGTTATTTTCACGATTTCTTGCGATTTTGTTGTTTTTATAACGTTCATTAGGGCAGAATAACACACTTCTTCGCAGAAAATTATACACTATATTATATTTACATAAAATTATTCCATTTATGTCTATATTTACGGCCGATACAACTTCCCCTTGCTGGATATAAAGGCCCAGAAAACCTGTTATTGCTTGTTTGTTTTTTATTTTCTCACCTAGTAGACGAATCTTTACCAAAAAAATCAAGAGTGTAGTGGAAGTACGGTTACTTCAACTAATTTTGTTTTCAGAATTTTCTGACCCCACTTCCCCCCCCCCCCCCTCAAAAAATTATAAAATATTCAAAAATTTTTTTCTCGAAAACTGAGGAAATGGCACCGCTAAAAATTTTACAATTTATTTATTTTGGTTCAAAAAATCTACAAAAATTTTTGTAGCCTCTCGAAATTGATGCATCATACTCAAATATTAAAGAAACCGGAATTTTTAATAATATTTAATGCCCAAATATTTTGGATCGTTTTGACTTTGAATAAAGTTGGTGTAGCATATGGTGTATATTGTATTGTATTAGTATATTTAGTTGTTTATCGTGATATAATTTTTATTTACTCTTTCATTATGAGCGTTGATGTATAGGCACGGTAACGTTAAAATTCTGAATTTTTTAAATAATGGTTTGCAGCTGATGAGATGTTGTTCTCTGGACATATGCCTCCATTTTTTACTTTATTTAAATGCACCAAGGAACTCCAAAAGCTTCATCCATATTGTGAGGTAGATTGTACATGTACAAGCCCATAGCAGAGATTACAGAATTAACAAGATAAGACAGCCGATGAAAAACATTTGATCAATGGTGTCATTGGCCTCGACGTTTACATTGATGGTATACAGAGTAGTTACCACAATACGCCATTCACATGAAAAAGGTAAAATTGGAGACGGAGGCCAATTGTGAAAAATCGACACTGTCCTAATATGTAGAACGACCGATTGTCAGAACCCAAGATTCCTAAAGAAACCGATTGCATTGTAACATGTCACATAAACCCTCCAGTATTTCTATGTTCATATATTAGGTAGGATTATTCATTGAGAGAATAATTTTGAAATTTTTTTATTCTATAATTTATTTTATAAAATGAAGAAAAAAGAGCCACACGCGGCTCTCGTCGAAGGCTACACGTGACGTAGCGCATGCCGATTCTAACGAGCCAGCCTGTCCTTTAGTAAGCTTGGTCAAATTCATTCAATACGTATCCGACAAATCCCAAAATCATTTTCGTTGGATGTCGTGCTCCTTTAATTTGAAGTTAACAACGGTCTTCGTCTATTTCGTGTTCTCTGTCTGACTGTCTTATCGTATTAATTTTTTAATCTTTGCCCATAGTATAATGTTTTTAATATTGACTCTAAAACGGCATTCCTCATAAGTGTAATTATATAACACACTTTACTTTTATAGTAGGTTTTAAGGAAATGAGTATTATTATATATTCCGAATTCTACCTTTTACTGCTGTGCATGTAAAATCTAGCTTTTCCTTGACCCCTGGAGATTGCCGTGTTTCCGTTGTAAGCTACAACGGTTAATAAAGACTTGAGTAGCTTACTCAAGTCCTGCTGCACCAGCTTTTGTGGGTAATAGTTGTTCCTAAATAAAGGAAACTGCTTCCTTAGCTTTCTTTTCTTACCATAAACCGACTGCCAAAGCTTCAGTGTCAAAATGACATTTCACCATTACCGGATGAAGTAAGCGCATCCCAGATAACATTCTATACGTAAATAATAATCATGACATTTCATTTTCATTTAAATGTCTACAATAAAAACGATAAAACATTTCATATTGTCAATCATTGCACAGCACCGTTAAATAATAAATAATATATTATATGAGTAGGCGTATGTGAGGGCTAGCGTGGGTTTGTGTATGTCTGAGTGACTGCAAGAGTTAAAAATCGCGACGTTCTAAACCTATTTCAAGAAAAAAATATTCTGATTTTTTTTAAGATTGCTATACTTCCAATCCTCTACCTGATTTTTTTTGGTAAAGATTCGTGTACTAGGTAACGAAATTTAAAAAAATAACAAGCAATAACAAGTTTTCTTTGCCTTTATACCCAGTAAGGGGGAAATGTATCGATAGTTAATCTAGACATAAATGAGATTCTTTAAATCTAATATATCATATAATTTTCTGCGAAGAAGATTATTGTTCTGTCCTTATGAACGTTTTAACAACAACAAAAGCGCAATAAATGGTGAAAATACCGATTTCTTTAATATTTGAGTGTGACGCACCAATTTCTAGGGGCTACAAAAATTTTTGTAGATTTTTTGGACCAAAACAAATAAATTGTAAAATTTTTAGAGGTGCTATTGTCTCAGTCTTTGAGAAAACTTATTTTTAATATTTTATAATTTGTTTTTTGGGGGGGGGGGGGCAGAGAATTCTGAAAAAAATTGAGTTGAAGTAACCGTACTTCCACTACACTCTTGATTTTTTTGGTAATGATTCCTCCATTAGGTGAGAAAATAAAAAATTAAAAAGCAATAACAGGTTTCTGGGCTTTTATATCCAGCAAGGCGAAGTTGTATTTGCCGTAAATATAGACATAACTGGAATCATTCTATGTAAATATAATACAGTATATAATTTTTCGTGAAGAAGTATGTTATTCTGTCCTAATGAACGTTTTAAAAAAACGAAACCACAGAAAATCGTGAAAATAACGGTTTCTTTAATATTTGAGTATGATCCACCAATTTCGAGAGGCTACAAAATTTTGTGTAGATTTTTGGACCAAAATAAATAAATTGTAAAATTTTTAGCAGTGCCATTTCCTTAGTTTTCGAGAAAAATTTTTTTGAATATTTTATAATTTTTTTGGGGGGGAAGGTGGGGTCAGAAAATTCTGAAAAAAATTGAGTTGAAGTAACCGCACTTCCACTACACTCTTGACTTTTTGGTAAAGATTCGTCCACTAGGTGACAAAATAAAAAATAAACAAGTAATAACAGGTTTTCTGGGCCTTTATATCCAGCAAGGGTAAGTTGTATTGGCCGTAAATATAGACATAAATGGAATAATTTTATGTAAATATAATATAGTGTATAATTTTCTGCGAAGAAGTGTGTTATTCTGTCCTAATGAACGTTATAAAAACAACAAAATCGCAAGAAATCGTGAAAATAACGGTTTCTTTAATATTTGAGTATGACGCACCAATTTCTAGGGGCTACAAAAATTTTCGTAGATTTTTTGGATCAAAATAAATAAAATATAAAATTTTTAGCGGTGCCATTGTCTTAGTTTTCGAGAAAAAAATTTTTGAATATTTTATAATTTTTTTGGGGGGGGAAAGTGGGGTCACAGAATTCTGAAAAAAATTGAGTTGAAGTTACCGTACTTCCACTACACTCCTGATTTTTTTGGTAAATATTCGTCCACTAGGTGACAAAATAGAAAATAAACAAGCAATAACAGGTTTTCTGGGCCTTTATATCCAGCAAGGGGAAGTTGTATTGGCCGCAAATATAGACATAAATGGAATAATTTTGTGTAAATATAATATAGTGTATAATTTTCTGCGAAGAAGTGTTATTCTGTCCTAATGAACGTTATAAAAACAACAAAATCGCAAGAAATCGTGAAAATAACGGTTTCTTTAATATTTGAGTATGACGCACCAATTTCTAGAGGCTACAAAAATTTTCGTAGATTTTTTGGATCAAAGTAAATAAAATATAAAATTTTTAGCGGTGCTATTGTCTTAGTTTTCGAGAAAAAAATTTTTGAATATTTTATATTTTTTTTTGGGGAGGGAAGTGGGGTCAGAGAATTCTGAAAAAAATTGAGTTGAAGTAACCGTACTTCCACTACACTCCTGATTTTTTTGGTAAATATTCGTCCACTAGGTGACAAAATAAAAAATAAACAAGCAATAACAGGTTTTCTGGGCCTTTATATCCAGCAAGGGGAAGTTGTATTGGCCGTAAATATAGACATAAATGGAATAATTTTGTGTAAATATAATATAGTGTATAATTTTCTGCGAAGAAGTGTGTTATTCTGTCCTAATGAACGTTATAAAAACAACAAAATCGCAAGAAATCGTGAAAATAACGGTTTCTTTAATATTTGAGTATGACGCACCAATTTCTATGGGCTAAAAAAATTTTCGTAGATTTTTTGGATCAAAATAAATAAAATATAAAATTTTTAGCGGTGCTATTGTCTTAGTTTTCGAGAAAAAAATTTTTGAATATTTTATAATTTTTTTTGGGGGGGAAAGTGGGGTCAGAAAATTCTGAAAAAAATTGAGTTGAAGTAACCCTACTTCCACTACACTCTTGATTTTTTTGGTAAAGATTCGTCTACTAGGTAATAAAATAAAAAATAATCAAATAATAACAGTTTTTTTGGGCCCCCAAACCCCCCTAGGGGGTAAGTGGGGTTAAAAATGGTGTCGAACACTTTTTTTTGACCACGCCGATATAATGACACCACTAATAGCCCAATTGGTTCTGTGGGCCAAATCACTATTCTTATGCGGCAATAGCCTTTCATGAAACTTTGGATTTAATCATTTTGTGTAGTTCTAAACAATTTTCATTTAATTTTTTTTTTTTGTTTTTCAGTTTATTATTTAGAAATTTTATTCAAATTGGATAATATTTAAAAAGTTTATAAGGTGATATAATACTATTATGGCAAAATAATTAAACCATTTTTAAAATTTATGCATCTTCCCCATTAAAGTATGTGCACCTTGTTTACATTATATAATTTATGAAATTTTCATAATATTTATTATTCAAATAAATTTACAAATGCTATATAGTGTAGTAACTTGTATTGTGTCTTCCCGTAGCCATTTTGTGCAGGTTGTTTGAAACATACTTAAATTAAGCTTAAGGTGGCCATTCCCTAGAAAGAGACTTCCAATAGGGAAATATTTATTATTTTTGGCCATAACTTTTTTTTCTTGGTACGTATATTTATTAAAATTATAAGAACACCTAAGTAGAACCATAACAAGACTGTTACTATGAATTTTCACTCAATAATTTCCGCGGTTTGCAAAATAGCTAGATTTAAATTTAAGAATTATGTCAATCTCCCTATTTCGTAGTTTTGAATCTAGCTATTTTGCAAACCACTGAAATTATTGAATGAATATTCATAGTAATAGTCTTGTTATAGTTTTACTTAGGTACTCTTATAGTTTTTTAAAATATATGTACTAAGATATAAAAGTTATGAGCAAAAATAATAGATATATCCCTATCGGATGTCGCTTTCTAGGGAATGGCCACCTTAAATGAAGTACTAAGATGTGTTATGTCTTCATTTTATTATCTTAATTTTTTACCTTGAATTTATGTTCAAATGTCAATATTACTGATTTTTTGCGTTTATCTTTATCAGGCTATGAACATATTAGTTTGTAAAAATTAAAGTGGCTTGAAAGAGTTTCTATCTTAGTACTATCCCATAGAGGCGACCGATATTTTGTTAGGGAGTTTTCAATAGAGATGTTTTGAAAAAATTACACTGTCATCCGCTTTTCATGAGTATATATTTCACGAATTAGGAGCGGGATTTATTTCAAATTTAGGCGGTACGTGCAGACTGAAAATGTGATTGCATTGAAGTAGTGAACTTTGATATCGCTCATTACAGTGTGGCGTTACTTTAAGGAAAATTTGAAGAAAAAATATTATCGACTTTTTTATAGAAATTCTTATTTTATATTTGTATTCACTACCATCAAAAACCCATTTTCACCAAATTTGAACAAAATATATACTGGCTTCTCAATAGGTGGCCAAATAAAGGGACATGGGATGGGGAAATCATTTTTGGACATAACATTCTTTCGTACTACGTATATTTAAAAAAAACATAAGAATATTACTATGACTTTTCATTCACTTCACTCAACTGGTTATTTTTATACTTAGGTAATATTATAGTTCTTTTTTAAATATACGTTAGCAAGTAAAAAAGTTATTGCCAGAAATAATAAATATTTATGTATGGAATGTCCCTCTCTTGACCATCGCCATCTTATTAGATTTCATACAAATAATTGCTCTAAACCGTAGTCCAATGAATATGTTTGAAATACTTTGGGGTTTCTTTCAGTATATATTTTTTTACATTTTAAAATTTTTTAATGATTTCCAAGGGGATTTTTTAAGGAAAAAAAACTTTATTTATACAGGGCGGTCGTTCTAAAAAATTATTAACTACGAAAGGACATATGAGAATAATAATCGGAATGTAGGTATCACTATTATTACAAAGGAAACCTGATAACTTTTGGCCAAGAAAATATACAGAGTGCTCATCCGACAGCAAAAATTCAATATTAAATAAAAGGTGACAATTCTGTTAACTATATGCCAAATATTATTGCCATCTGTCACATTTTTAGTTGTACATACACGTAGTGGAGTGGAAGTATAGTAGTGGAAAATTGTCAGTTTCTCTTTTTTTACAATGACATGAAACGTGGAAATTTTAAATTTGAGCGAAAAATTTTTTTTTTCATTATCTATTCCCTTTAGACGGTCCACCCTGTATATTTTTGTTCGAGTCTTATTACAGTAGATATTATAAATACATTGTAATATAATAGATATATGTAATAATATAATAATTATAAATGCCAATATTTCACATGAAAGCTCTTCTGGATCCAGAATAACATTCAAATGTACCTTTGACCTATATATTAAAATCCAGTAAAATAATGAGAAATATATTTCGACCCAAGGGTTTCGATATGGAAGGGGGGAAAGGGGATCGGCATGCGGTTAAAAGCAGGTAGATAGATGTTTTTGTTGTTTACATTATTTCGATTTGGAACACTTGTTATTTGGATTGCTCAAGCGAAGCAATGTTTACAACTGGATTAGTTTATAGGATTCTTTATTGCATTTTCACGAATAAACATCTATAGTAAATGATTCGTCCGCTATCCGCTAGGTACCACCACTTAACGGATGGTTAACGACTACCCTTTTCTATGACGTTGTCGAGGTTGTTCTCTTTTGCGAACATGGCGCCCTTAAGCGCAATCGTAAAACAAAGAGCAGGTCTTCTAATAATATAGACCTTTCCATTTTTGGCCTGCAAAATATAATAAAAAAAGGTTTCACTCGATTTCGATGTGTTAGAAAGTATCCTGGACTGAAATACTTTATTGACTGCACTAATTCTGTTTTAGTTTATCTTTTTATTGTAATCCCTCTCGCACTTACTCTAGGATTTGTAATACCAGGGTCCTCATATACAGTGAGCACGTAAAGGTTGGAATAAATTCATTAAAACAGTTACAAAACAAGTGACAAAAATTCGCTCAGACCCGTCGATTTTTAAATACATTTCTCAATTTGTTTATTTAAAAAAAAAGTGCTGCAAATATTTTTTTTAAAGTTATGACGTCATCGCCATTTTTTTTAAATGGCAACCCCCATTTTTTAAAATGTCATTTGAAAGAGCACATTTTTCTCCATACAGTACGTTAAATTCTAGGGAGTATTGCATGACGAAATTATCGAGAAACGAGTCTTAACTACTTATAACAATGTAATAAAACAAAAATACAAGAATTTAAGAATACAGCAAAAAATAATTAGATTAAATGTTCAAATTGCTTCTTGACAATGTCCAAGTCGAAACTGAAATTCTCGCAAATCGTTAATAATTGTTTGGGTTCCAATTCTTCCAATTTCGTAAGTAATTCTGTCTTTTAAGTCCTCAATATTGTTCGGTCTATTAAAATAAACTTTGGATTTAAGGTAACCACATAAAATAATCAAATGGGGTTAGGTCCGGAGATCTAGCTGGCCATTCTATTGATCCGCGTCTACCAATCCATCTGCTTGGGAAAATTTCGTTTAAATACGCACTATTACTGAATAATGTGGCGGTGCGGCATCCTGTTGAAACCATATGAAGTTTTCCGGTACATTAGGGTTTTCACCATTTGGATACAGTGCGACAAGTTCTGGAATTATGTTTTGTTGGAGCAGCTCCAAATATTTATCGTCATCTAATGAACCTTGAATAAAAAATGAACCCAATATTGCAGTCCCAACAATTTCAGCCCACACGTTAACTCTGTGGAAACTGAGTATGGGCCTCCACCATCCAGTGTGGATTTTCACGTGACCAATATCGAAAATTTTGCCTATTCACAGTGCCATTTAAACAGAAGGTGGCCTCGTCAGAGAAAAGTACTCGACTTAAGAAATGTGGATTGATATTAAATCGTTCCATCATGGTTTCACAAAAATCTACTCTGCGGTCGAAATCATCTTCGCTAAGCTGTTGAACTAAATTCACTTTATATGTGTGCCATTTATTCTTCTTCAAATATTTTAAAACAGTCGACTGACTAATTGACTGTTCTGCTGCGACTTCGCGACTTGGTTTGTGAGGATTCTCCTCCATCGTCAGTAAAACATCTAACTGTTTATTTTCTGAAATTGTAGGACGACCTTTCGTGAAATTATCTCTTATATGACCACAATCTCGGAACTTCTTTTCTATGTTGCTAACAGTTGATTGTGTAATAGGTCGATTAGGGTATTTACCATTAAATAATTCACAAATTATGGTTTGTGTTCGGGGCTTGTCTCCATAGCCAAACATTATTAAAATTTCAATTCGTTCTATCTCACTTAAACGTTGCATTATCAGCACTTTCAATACGATATCACAAGTAAATGCTAATGGGAATGAATGGGCCTACCCCTTTCAGCATGGTGAAAGTGTAAGTTGTAAAAAGGTTCGACGATATGTAATGAATGTGTTCTATTAATGTTAAATGTTTTTTCTCGATAATTTCGTCATGCAATCCTCCCTAGAATTTAACGTACTGTATGCAGAAAAATGTGCTCTTTCGAATGACATTTAAAAAACATGGGGGTTGCCATTAAAAAAAATGGCGATGACGTTATATCTGTAAAGAAAATATTTGCAGCACTTTTTTTTTAAATAAGCAGATTGAGAAATGTATTTAAAAATCGACTGGTCTGAGCGAATTTTTGTTACTTGTTTTGTAACTATTTTAATAAATTTATTCCAACCTTTACGTGCTCAATGTATTTATTTATTTATTTAACAATACACTACCCAACAGAAAATTCCAATTACAGGGTAGGAAATAGTAAGTATTTACAAACATATAACGTATAAGTGTAGATTACAAAGTAAACAAATAAAAACAAAGATAAAACAAAACAAAAAAATTTAAATTATGCAGCTAATCTTTTTATCGCAGCTACATTGCAGTGGAATATATCAAACTGATCTTGTAGTTTATTATAATTTTCACACATTTTGTGTAGCGGCGAAAATTTCTGGACGTTGGTTCGGGGAGTTGGTAAATAGAACAATGAATTATGCCTAGAGCCAGGTCTAGGAGTTCGAAAATTTAGTAAGTTTAAGATAGCGCTGCAATCAGTTATATTATGTATTATTTTAAAAAGGAAAATTTGCTGTGAAATAGTTCTACGAGCCTCCAGACTCGAGAGTGAGAATCTATTTAACAGTTCAGTCTGAGGAAAGCCAATAGCAGGATAGACACCATCTTCCTTATGACTCAAAGTCTTTAAAAAACGCCTCTGAATTCTCTCTATGCTCTGTATATGTGTGTTATAATGGGGCGACCAAATAATTGACGAATATTCCAATTTGGATCGAACAAACGATTGATATAGTAGTTTCAGTGTGTTAATGTCGTCAAAATCGCGAGAACATCGTATTATGAATCCCAGCGTTCTGAAACTTTCATTAGTGATGGTATTTATATGACAATTAAATGATAGTTTGGTGTCAAATGTTACACCTAGGTCGCGGAATGTTGATGGACGTGTAAGCACTGAATCTTCTATACGGTAATTAAATTCTACATATTGGTGTTTATTAGTAAAAGTTAGGACATTACACTTTCTTATACTCAACTGTAATTTGTTTAAATCACACCATTCAGTAATTTTATCAAGGGCACTTTGTAATACCACACAGTCACTCACATCATTTATTTTATTGTATAACTTCATATCATCTGCATATAAAAGAGAATTGACACCCAATTCCTCTGCAATGTCATTGATGAAAATGTTGAAGAATAATGGGCCCAAAACAGAGCCTTGAGGTACACCGGAGGTAGATACGAATTCCGCAGATCGTTGTCCACGGTATTCAACATGGTGATGTCTGTTTTCAAGATATGATTTGAAAAATAACAACAAATTTCTTGAGAAGCCAAATTTTTGAAATTTATAACATAAAATACTGTGATCTAGTCTGTCAAATGCTTTAGTAAAGTCTGTGTAAATTACGTCAACCTGTGAGTTGGTGTCGATAGCATTAGATATATATTGAGTTATACAAAAGAGATTAGTTGATGTAGATCGTCCCTTGAAGAAACCGTGCTGGTATTCAGTAATGCGATTTTTTGCATAAGAAAATGTTGGTTCATGTAACAGAATTTCGAACGCTTTTGAGAAATTGTTGATAATCGTTATAGGTCTGTAATTCCCAATATTATTTTTTTCGCCTTTTTTATATACAGGAATTATTTTAGAACATTTTAGTGCGTCAGGAAATATATTAGATTTAATGGCTAAATTAAATAAGAATGTAAGAGGAGTTGTGAGCACGCTAGCACAATCATGTAGTATGAAGGCTGGAATTTTGTCAGGCCCCATTGTGTATTTAGGCTTGATTTTTTTCAAGGAATTTAAAACTTCTTGTTCTGTAAACCGTTCGATTGTTAAAAAATCTGTTTCTGAGTCAACAGGAAGGTCCTCGATTGATGGATTAGAGGTAATATATGAACTACAAAAGTATTCAGCGAAGCCATTAACTACTTCCTTGTTGCCTACATAATGTTTATCTTCATAGTTCATAGCTGTTGGTAAATTATTACTAGACTTCTTACTGTCGATAAACTGCCAGAACTTACTGGGATTGTGTTTAATATTACTTTCGATGTCGCGACAATATTTTTTATATTCAATATCAACCTGCTCTTTGATATATGTTCTTAATAATTTAAACTCATTGAGTGCAAGAGGATCCTCACGGTTCTTGTAATCACACCACGCTCTATGTTTTAATTTTAGACTTTTAATTATATTGGAGTTATACCACGGTGGGTAACTCTTGCCTTTAATTACGGTTTTTGGGACAACTGTATCATGAATGTTACCCTGTGTACGATTCTTTCATTTTAGATCGTAACAAAATATGAAAAAAATACACAAGGGGTATATTCTTCTGAAGATTATTTAGAATATGTGTATTATTGTTCAAGTTATCATCAATTGTTTCAAAATGGTATCCCTAAATTGTTTTTCCACCTGATGGGTTTAATATAAAATTACACTCCTTAAAATGTTTTCAACAAGTCCTAGCAAAAAAATTGGTACAGTAAGATAATTTCTTTCTAGCCAATTTAGATCCTTAGATTAACTCCGCTACTTCTTCTTTTTAAAATTTCCTTAAAGACAGTTAAAAATTATCTCGTTACCATAATTAGCTTGTTCTAATCAAGTGCACTAATTTTCGTATTTCCAGTGTTCTATAATTACATTACGAGAAACTCGAATATACATAACGTACCCATACATCATTAACTCGAATGCAATGGATCAGTCCTCGTACAGTATATGGGCCTCGCATTGTTGCCTTACGTTCTAGCGATGCATGCAAAAGTGAGCGCACGTAAACCATCACATCGGCGATAGGACGTGTTCGTCTGACACTGCTCACCTAGCACAAACGTCATCGTGTTGGAATTTTAGATTCTGACAACTTATTTTGCTGATACATACAAATGTTGGAGTTTCAGGCTGAACCGCATTGAATTTCAGTGTGACGGTTTATCAAAGCATATAAATTTTCAATATTGTTGCGGCATTATCTAAATTCTAAATAGGAGGTATTTGTGACAGTTGAGGGTTGCTTTAGACGTACTGAGAATATACACAGTGTGAGTCTAAAGTTTAGAACATATGCATTAAGTCAATGAAGTAAGGGAAAATGGGAGAAAAAATTAGAATAGAGTCGAAAATTCATAAAGTTGCTTATTTTAATGCCTCTAACAGGGCTTCCAAGGGGGTCATTTACATCATCTAAAGTTCATTTTTCCACCAGCAGTCACTTACAGTCATTTTTCTCCCGAAATAGTCTTTTATAATAACATAAATCAAGAATTAAGTGTAAATGTAAAAGATATTATTGAACAAATTAAATTTCGCGGCTGTTCTGTTTATTTCAGTTGGAATCACGTGCTGTCCAATCCGATAAAGTTTATTATACGAACATCATCTTACTTTGGTTTGCCGGATAGGATTAAATATTAGGCTGAAAAAATTCCACTATTACATTTAAACGTAAATGAATGTGTAATAAAGGTAGATTAAAAAGAAATGGTGGAAATTTTTTGTAATACTGTTTTCAATAAAACATATCCAATAAGTGGTGCTACAAAATATCCAACAGTGATAAGAGTAGTCAAAGCTTGTTACACGGAAGTGCGGACGTCGAAAATGATTTTCTATATTTAAACTTACATTAACTAATGATAAAGCATCAATGGAATTACGCACGCTAACTGCCTAATTTATTTAAAACCTTACTTTAGTCCAATTACAGAAAAGCTTATTAAGGGTGCAAATAGTCGAGTCGCTGTATCGAAATTTTGAAAGAACCCAAAAAATGTTCGATACTTCTCCGATTTTTCTGAAACTTTGGAAATATCTTCTTGGGTGCATAAATCGAAAAGTTAAGAGTTTTTTTTTTGTTGGTCGAACCTCCGACATTATTAAATAAGCAAATTAAGTTAACAATTGAATAACTTCCTGAATAATTATTCAAAATGGCTGAAATTTTTTTAGGGCGGTTTCGGGGGTCGCTGATTACCAATTTGATATTAAAGAGTTCAAATTCAAAATGGCGGAATCAAAATGGAACATATGTTATTAATTATTTCGTATACTTTTAACTAATAATTGAATAATTGCCAGAAAAATAACTGAAAATGGCTGAAACTATTTTTGGGGGGGTTTCAGAGGTCGCTGATTACGAGTTTGATATCAAAGAGTCCAAAATCCAAATGACAAATTCAAGATGGCGGTTGTGACACTAATTGTTTGGAATATTCTCTGTGAATATTCATAATTGTATCGGAAAATTCCCAGAAAAGCTTCTTAGGTCGCAAATTAGTAATTTAACATGGAAAAGTCAGAATTGAAAATGGCGGATCCAAAATGGCCGAAATATCATCTATCTATTATTTTAAATGTTTTTGTAAATCTGTCATTCTAAAAAAAATGATAACTCTCAGAGAAACCGAATTTTTTAATATAACAAAATGTTAAATATGACCATGCTTAACGTATATTTCAAATGTTATTGGTTTGGAGTCCAAATCAGTTATTGTATTCAAAGGCCGTTACTAATAAGCATCTACTCCGCGAGCGTAAGATAGGAAAATCGCTCCGTATTTTTTTAATTTCTGGAAAACGGTTTAGAATTTTTGAATGAAATAAAATGCAGAATTAAGCCAATAAACATACTATTCGACTGTTTTTTGTTTGAAATGGATCTCTATAATTGTTTTCAAATGCGACCCCTCACAAGCACCTATCCCACCAGCGTACAGCTGGAAAAGCGCTCCGTTTCTTTTTTTAATTTCTGGAAAACGGATTCGATTTTTTGAGTGAAACAAAAAACAAAATGTTTTTAATGAACGCACCTTTGAGTACTCAGCTCATAGCATCATTTCTAGCTAGTTTTTATCATTTGTTGTTGTTATAGGTACTCCAAAATCACGTTGAGTTCTTTAATTATATAAGTTCACTTTTCCAACGAAAATTCTTTTTATGTATTTTCCAGAATATGTGGTATATGTGGAATTTTATTTTTGGAGTATACCTCCATACGATGTATCTATAAAATTCACATTAATATATGCCTATACTTCGTATAGGAATTTAAAGATCATTGTTTATTTGGAAATGCGCGCGAATTTTCGTATCCTAATAAATTTTTAAATGAACCTTCATAGATAATGAATTTGATTAACATGTGAATCTCAAAATATGTGAATTATCTGGAAAATAAATGTTCATTTTTCTTTTTCACTACCTACAAGAATATTAAGAGTCTTTTGTTGTTTTATTTCATGTAGGTATTTGGTAGATTAATGATGTCTCAGTGTTCCACATGTAGGAGGTAAGCAGCACTCGACATCCACAAGTAAACTATCTATTGGAAAAGTATATTAATTATTTTTAAGACTGGTAGAACTGGTAGAAGAAGCCTTCCATAAATACTGGTTCCAATTGCAGATGGATAAGAAATCTCAAAATCTCCAAGGATAAATATAGTTACGAACCAGGGTTATAAGGGCTATACTTGTACCCCTTGTCATTTTATAGTAGGGCACAAGGGGTTAAAAAAAGATTCCTTGAAAATACAATACAAAGGGTCAAAGACGAGGAACTTAACCAAAGAAAGGAATCTGACAGGATTCATTAAAAAGTTGAGAAAAGGAGAACAACTATTATCGAAATATTTACTAAGCAAATAAAAATAAATTTAAGTCTGATATAACGAATGAAGTGCATTACCTATTATTATTTACATTTAGTTACTTTAATTAATTTTGTTTAATTAACAATAATTTTATATATTTTTTTGTCTGATAATTTTTTATATTTTGCTTTTTTATGTACGTTAACATATCTTTGATATTATGAAAACGCTAATCAGTTACTATTCTGGGTCACCCTGTGCAACTTTTTTAAGTAAATAGGTAATTTATAGTATATATATAGTATATATAATTTCTTGTATGGTATAATAATCACTCTATCATTTTTTATTGAAAACGTTCCTTGGAAACCTTGCATAATTAGTGTTAGCAAATTTTTCGACAACTCTCCTCTGCCAGGCCGCACAATGCACATCCTGCATGCGCTGTCAATATGCTGTTTCAGAATCATCCTCTGGTGGTATCTGGTATTGACAATAGTTGTATTTTAAAGTTTATGCTAATGAAATTAAAAATATTTCAAATATTATCTTACTGTAATATTGCAGGCCTATATCAAATTGTTTTGTATAAAAAGCAGGTAATGCAGAAATTTTAAAAATTCATTTTGATGAAATATTTACTCTTCTACGTGTATGTGTATAGTTGTAATAACTGGGGTTTTATTCCCCTAATTACATAATTTAATCAGACATTACCATTGGTATAGTACGGAGTGTCCCAATCATTTTGCAGACTCCGTCGATATTATAGTATATCCATCGAAAACAAAACTGTGCTTACCCTTTGCTTTCTAGGTGATTTTATCCTTTTTGGTGTCCATCAACCAGGTTACTTCACCAATAAACTTTACTGAATATAAAATGAACTTAATTTCATGACAATCAAATAAAACACGTGATTTCTCAAAACACTTAAACCACTATATTTACATAAGAAAATGAAAGCAAATGAAATTGACAATCACAAACACTTAAAGACGATTAAATAAATTAACAAACAGTAATTACACTACATTAAGAAATGAAATGGTCCGCGGCAAGTTCAAATCTTTAACTGAATCGCGACCGAATATTCTTAGTTCAATTACAACACATTAATTTTCTACTTATTAAAACCGGCAAAATACTGAACAAATGTACTTAAACTTTAAAATTGACAAAGGTTCGCAAAACGAGAATTTACTATACCTTGTAGGTAGATGATGACCGGTCAAAAGTTAAGCCAAGAGTAACGATATCCTCTCCATCGAAATAATACGTTTCAAAAAGTGGGCCGTAAACTTTAAACCTCGACCAATTAGGATCTTCTTTACTTTAAACCGTACTCATTTGAAATTACCTAACAGACCATGGTATTTATCATATGGCCTATCTGAACATTTTTATTACCACTAAAACAGATGAAAAAAAACCCTTTTGTTCCTTACTTTGCTTTTGTATGGGGGAAAAATCTGCCTTAAGTGGTCTATCTATCTTATGGTCTATTACATATGTTCCTGGAAGCCTCTATCAACTGCTTTAGTCTTGAAAATCTAACTAGAACCCCGGTGGGTATCTCAACAAGTGTCCTTAACTTCAAGTGAGCAAAGCGAATTGGACATCAAATAATTTGGATGGTTATTTATTGTTTACAAGTGGCTAACGTCGACTACCTAATAAAGAGTAAAGTTAAGCATGTTTCCTGGGCTCTCAAGTAAATCAGTTCGAAAGATAAAACAGATGTTTCTATGACCAGTATTCTATTGTACTAAAATCTCGACCCTTAAAATATTACAGAAATCAGCAGTAAGAAAATACGGTGGTTCTATGAGACAGGGCCTTACTTGGCTCCCTTAATTTGACTTTTGTTACATAGTATTTACGAACTCGATTGAAACGGCACAAAACTAGAGGATCTTACGGGGTATTATCAATATATCGCTTCACATTGAATGAGAGAGCACAGAATGTTACAGATTTATATTCACCACTCCTCGTCTACAGTCCACGTGGAGTTGATCCGCCTGTCACATAGAAATATAGGTGGGATTAGATGCTTAGCAAATTTTATTTGTCAACACCAACCTTGTTCAGAGTTTTTGCATACCATAATATATAAAACAAAAAATACGTGTGAACTATTTGTATCGTATGATCTGTACGAGGCAGTGCAGTACAGTCAGGCAGCGTTATAAATTACTTAATTCTAGTGAATATTTGAAAAAATTATTAGTTTTATTACTGTGTTTGGGTGATTTTTTGCAATTAACTGCTTAAAATGGCATTTTGGAGGCTTTTCGATAGTAGTGACAACGAAACGGAAGATTTTGATACAGAGCCTATACAAGCGGAATTTGAAAATAAAGACTTACACGTTGAAACTCAAAGGGTTATTTTGAATATTTAGTCGAGTTTTAAAAGCGAAAATATTGATGCTTCATATAAATAAATAAATAAATAAATAAATAAATAATCAAATTGTGAAGAGGATTTGTGAATTAATCAAATTTAGCCGTACTATAATTTATAGGGTGATTAGAGCCGGGGATGTAGTTGATTAAACGAAACAGAGTTGGACAATGACATGGAAACCTTGATAACGCGTCCAAAGATGTCATTCGTCGATTTGTGCATGAGTTTTACAATGAATAGTAGGTGCCCATATTAGAAATGATTAGGGATAAGTTATGCGACTATCCAGATTAGAACTATAAATAATTAGATACTTTGCGAAACGTTTTGCTCGATTGCGGTATTAGGTACAAAAATTTGGAAAAACGAATGGTAGTTATGAAATCAGCACGTATCGTTGATCATCGACACGAGTACCTGCGTAAATTAGAAGAATACTGAGATGCAAATAGAGACATAATTTATCTTAACGAAACATGGTTTGACACCCATGATGTAGTTCTATACGGTTGGGTAGATAACACCAAAAAGTGTAACTTAAGTGCTCCATGTTCTAGGGGAAAACAATTATAATTCTACGTGCTGGAAGTAAAAATGGTTTTAATCCAAATGAGTTGTTGTTATCTGCTAAAAATATCAAGCAATCCTCTGCCGACTGCCACGAGGATATTGCAGCCGAATTATTTGAGAAGTGGGCAAAGGAACAGCTGTTACCAAATATCCCACCAAATTATGTAATTGTTATGGACAATGCGTCATATCATTCGCGGCAACACAAACAATTCCAAATACCAACACAACAAAAGGCGATATCATTGAATTTATGAAAGGTAAAGGCGAGGAGAGAAAAACAAAAAACGCTTTGTTAGAACTGATTGGGAAGCAAAATTTTAAAAAGTAATATGCAGCTGAAAATATTTTCGAGGCACGCGATCATACCATATTATTGCGTTTTCAACCCCATAGAAATAGTGTGGGCTGATGTAAAAGCAAGACTACACCAATATAATTAATCCCCACAATTAAGTGAGTCTGTCTTAAAGAATATAAAGATAATAGTAGACGAAATAGGCAAAAGCGATATATGGAGGAAGTGATAAAAAAGGAAAATTAGTATTCTATATTACCACATATTAATCCAATTATTATTATTTACTAATGTAAATACCGATTCAAGTTCTGAAAACTGGGATAATGACGAATGAAAGATTGTTGATTTAAAGTTCATAAACAAAGCTTTTTTGAAATGTGTTTATTTAACGTCGAACTATTTCCGCTACTGAGACCAATTACCGATGCCAGCAAACGAGTTCCATCTTTAAAATTTTGCCGAGTCTTTCTTTTATAGAATAGTAGAAATTTTCTACTTGCCTAACATCATAATACTGCAAACTTCACATAGTATCATGGCCTAACATTTAAGAAACAAGACAGTCGCTGCTCTATATTGTGTTAAATCTAACCATGATTCCTTTAAAACTAACGATTTTCATCATAATTACGATACAAGAAATGGTCAAAACTTGCGTATTCCACTACATTACCTGACAAAATATGAGGAGTGCCCCAGGTACATAGGAATAAAATAATTTAATCGTCTTCCAGTTGAAATGAAGGTGTCGTCAATTTAAAATTATTTAAAAAGTTAGTTAGCCAACTTCTTTTACAAAAGTGTAATGTGACTGAATATTTAACTGACCCATGTTTTTAAAATGTTTTTCTCTATGTGTTGGTTTAGTAGTTTAGGTTTTTCTTTTAAATGTGACTTATTTGACTAGTCCTATATCACTTTTTTGTGGTCATTTATTTAATATGGACAATAAAGATTATTATTATTATTACTATGTTATTTTACGTCCCTTCGGGAGGATTATATTTCATATGTGCAACTCCCGCCTAAGATTACATAGCTTTGCCGTTAGAAGATAGAACGAGAGGTAGGTCACTACCATGACGTAGCCTTAATATATCATTTATATGACTTATCAAATGTGTGATGTTTAACACATTTTTTCATCAACCATTTCTATTGAATAAAAGTATTATAGAAATCCCTTTCTTTAACAATTAAAAAATAATTATTTAAAGCATTTTACATTTCTACGGCCTCCGCCTATGTTCCATAAAGGGGATGCAGACTTTACTCCGAGTTTTTGGTATACTCGTCACCGTTGCTTAAGGAATGTTATGATTATCTATCATTTTTAATGGACATATAATGTGTAGTATAGAATTTTTAATGTATGTATAGTGTTTCTCTTATTTATTTGGGAATTCAGTTAAAAGCATTGCTACCAGTATCATTACAAAGCCTATTAGTAATAGAATAACACGCGAGACCGTCTGATTTGATTTACTCATATAATTGACGGTAGCATAGCCGTAGGTTAAATGATATTTGTTTAGTTTTATTGGATTATATATGAAGTTGTTCATTAAACTAACATTATTTATTATATACGAATAATTTACTTCATGCCCATGAATTAATATAGAGCAGTCAAACAATATTTGCGATAATTAAAAAGTGATTCTAGAAATTGTCATTCGGTGCATATAACATCTCTCCTGTTATGAAGTATTCCTTTATCGGTCTTTTTTTATGATTTTCAAACTGACACTGGATAATCTATACTAACGAGATGGCTATTATGCATCTACTGTAAAGTTCTGTCATCAGAGGATTCAGTAGTTTGGAGAGAAGGAGATTATTCACGACCTCACTAAAAGATATATTTATTTGAATAGAGCTAATATACAGGGTGTAATCAGTTTCATGTCATTAAAAAAACTGGTAATGGGGACCGACTAGACAAACAAAAAACCTTTATGACTTTTCGCTCTAGGGGCACTTTGAAAAAAACTGATCTAGGTCAATATTTTTAATATTGTAGACTACTATTGAGAACCACTGCTTTTCTTGGCAATGGACTTGTAGTTCCCAATTATACAACTTTTAAATTGTCATAAGAAAGTTCCCGCCAGCACACGCGGTGGTCTGCGCTGTTAAAGGATCATCGGCCGCCTTTGATGGACCGCCTCAACTGAATTGAGGCAAGTATAAAGAGGTAAATAATTCGTTCTCTCTTCGTGTACAATTGCAGGCAAATAATGGCCATAGAGGTTTAAACAGAGCATTTCTTTACATGTGTGTTTTTTAATTTATAATTTACAAAATTTAAATGTTGTTTATTAACATTTGTAACATAAATGAGTGTCCTGGATTAAAAGCTTACTACCTACCTAAATGATTCAAAATCTCTGCATCTGCATCAATACACAGTTCGGTACGTGGAATTAAGAACATACGCACTTCGTTCAACACTAAACACTAAACTATCAACTAACGTTGTCAATAAAGAAAAATAAAATAAAAACTTGGTACAAAAGCCAAAAAGGAATACAAAAAGAACGAACAAGTAAGTTGTGTCTGTACGTAATCAAGAATTTGAAGAAAATAAATCCTAACTATAAATACACAATGACGCGAAATTCAAAAATAACAAAAACAACGAACGGCGGGTTGGACGTTTGTACATAACGAAACATCCACAGTAACTAAAATATTGCACAAGGGAGAGTTATAGTTTTATTCAGATGAGATCTAGATCTAAAGCTACCTCAATATTCCAGCAGTTCTCAAAAATTTTTATTGAAAATATGCGAAATTTTCGTTTATTTTTTTCTCCAAAACTATGAGCTTTAGACCCCATGTTATATAAGGTGTTTTTGTTTGTCTTGTCGTTCCCTACCACCAGTTTTTTTAATGACATGAAACTAATTACACCCTGTATAAAATTACAATTAAACACGACAATGAAACAAATAAAAATGGGAATAAACAAACTGGTATATGTTATATTATGTTAATAATTCAAGTATTTAACTACAAACATGGTTAAAATGGAAGTGAGAATTGAAATCTTTATTAGTTATTGTCCTATTCAGAAGATTGTCAATGTACTTTTGCTCAATACTATGTGTATTATCTTTTTACAATTCATAAAAATTTAAATCGATTTATTCGCAAGCCAATAAAATTGGCTATACACAAATGCAAAGTACACTAAAATTAATCCTTTGTAGGATTTATTAATGTTCATAATTTTTCAAAATTTAACTAAACTACTTCAATTTTTAAATAGTTTTTTTAAATAACTAATAAATATAAGTATAAGATTAGATTAACCAAATATGTGGGAGAATGTAAATTCATTTTTTTATTTATAAATAACAGTAAAGATTAAACATTTACAAAGTTCTATATTCGAGGACCCATTTATATTAGAGTATTTTGAGTAAACTGGTATTTGCTACAGTCTCTCATTCATTTCTTTAAAGTGTTTAGAGGTACCTAGGGAATAAAATATATGTTATGTAAACAATTGTAGGAATGGAAAACATTAATACACTTAGGTAGGTAACTCTTCCTTTACAACGTTATTCTTTTAATGCAATAGAAATACATTTATCTTAACAGCAAGTAGCAAACAAAAGGTATATCGGAAAACTAATAATCGGAATTGCAAGAGTATGTCTCTTAAGGGAACTGATAACCCACAGCGTCGAAAAATGTCCTGGTAAATTGCATTACTTTCCAAGTTTCTCTGTGCATCTTGCGGAAACGAAATTATGTTTTAAAAATAAGAACTTATCTTATATCTCTAGTCAGTTAATGTATTCTTATTGAATTTGACTTACGTAACATGACTACTTGTGTTATAGATCTGTTTAGGCTCCATTCATTCCTATATTAGCATTGAATGTCTCCCAACCACTTGGATGTAACGAATTTTTTTGTTGAAATAATACAATCTGCAGATGGATATTAAAAAAATCACCACAGTCACAATTATGGGTTTTAAGAAAAACTTATATGAATACCAGTTACGAGACATCTAATTAATGTTTTTTAATCATTTTTATTTCCTGAAACTGTACAGTGTGCCTAAAAACACCCCTGTATATTTTTCAACGATGTGATGTAGAAATGAAAGGCGAGCATTTTTTGTAAGTACTTCCCTATGGCTAATTGCAACCATTTTGGTTTTATAAATAAATAAGTGTCAAAATCAAGAATAAATTTAAAAAAATCGGTAAAAGTTTTTACACAGAACTTCCCTCTTTATTTGTGCATGGCGGTCACTCTAAAAAATTAATAATTGCAAAGTGACATTGAAAATAATAATCGGAATATAGTTATCACTATTATTACAAAGAACACCTGATAAGTTTTGGTAAAAAAATATACAGAGCGCTCATCCAACAGCAAAAGTTCAATACTAAATAACAGGTGCCAAATATGGAAGGCTTGGGCAAATATCTTTATAAATGTTCACCATGACTGAATTATTTCTTGGGATGACCACCCTGTACATTTTTCAATAATAGTTATAATAGGTGCATATGCCTAATATTATTGCCATCTGTCACATTTTCAATTCCACATACACGTAGTGGAGCGGAAGTATAGTGGTGGTTAAAAAATTTCATTTTTTTTAAATCCAAAAATGTTTTTAAAAAAAAAATTCCAAATTATTTTCTTCTGAAATAGGTTTAGAATGCCATGACACGTGGAAATTTTAAATTTGAGCAAAAAGGGAAGTTTCCCTCTAACAGTGGTATTTTTTTTTTTAAATTGGTGCCATAAAACGTGAAAATTTTAAATTTGAGCAAAGAAAAAAAAATTTTCGATCTTTTCAAAAATGTTGGTGCAAAAAATGTTCAATTTTTTTTTTCTCGAATAGGTTTAGAATGTCACACGTGAATGTCAAACGTGAAAATTTTAAATTTGAGGAACAAAAAAAAATTCTATCTATTCTAGTGGTACATTTTTTCCAAGATGGTAAAAAAAATGTTGCAAATTTTCTTTTCCGAAATAGGTTTGGAATGTCATAAAACGTGGAAATTTTAAATTTGAGTAAAAAACATTTTTTTTGTCTATTCCATACCCAGTGATAAATAGATTAAATTTTTTTAAAAAATATTAAAAAAATATTCTAAATTTTTTTTACATAGGTTTAGAATGCCATGAACGTGGACATTTCAAATTTGAACAAAGAAAAAAAATTTCCATCTATTTTAGTGGTAGGTAAAAAATTTTTCAAAGAAAAATTTTTTTTTAAATAGGTTTAGAATGCCATGAAACGTGGAAATTTTAAATTTGAACAAAGACAAAAAAAATTTTTAGTGGTAAAAAATTTTTGAAAAATGGTGAAAAAAATTTTAAACATTTTTTTTTCTGAAATAGGTTTAGCGTGTCATGAAACGTGGAAATTTTAAATTTGAGCAAAAAAAAATTTTTTCATTATTTATTCCCTTTACACGATCCACCCTGTATATTTTCCAGTGAAAGTTCTACCATTTCTTCGCTGATAGTAGGGTCAACTACCTACCAAATTTGACTGCTCTCCGTCAAGTGTTTTTTTTTAGTAAATGCACCAACAGACAGACAGACTGACTGACGGAAATGAAAAACCTATATTTTCGTAATCTCCGTGATCTGAAACGTTAGAATCCCAAAAAATCTCGGAGGGTGATTTTTTCTCGAATACAATACTTCCCTTCGGTATGCGAGGGAAGTAAAAAGAGGTTTCATCAAACAATTCACTAGAAAAAAGTATAATAGGTGTTCGACGTGTTTGATTGACATACGTCTTTATGCAATTTTGAAATGAAGCCATTTAATGGGATCATTTCTTCCAATCCACTGAAATGAGTAAATAGTATTTAACAGGTCCTTTATTGTAATGTTTTTTTTGTACATTTTTTTGGCGTTTGCGAGCATTCATCACATTTATCGGTCGTTAGTTACAATTTGTATTGAATTTAAAATATTTGGAATCGTACAATAAGAATTTTAATAAAGCGGAACTTGTAGACATGATTTTTGTTTTGGGCGACTCAGATAGAAATTGTTTACTTGCCAGTAGAACTTATCACCAAGGTTATCCTGAAAGAAGAATTCCTGATGTTAGCAGCTTCCAAAACCTTCTCGATAGATTTCTGGAAACTGGAAATGTCGAATATAAAAAAACTGAAAAAATAAAACGTGTCGTGAACGTAGAAAATGAGTTTTCTGTGGTGCTGGCAACGGTTAAGAATCTCCATGTTAGTCAAAGAGAAGTGAGCTCAGGATCTGTGGAAACTATAGGGGGTAAAAAGGGGTATTTTTAATTAAGAAATTCGATGTTTCTCTATTTTCTCGGGAAATATGACATTCACAAAACAATAGTTGGAATAAAAGTTGTACATGGCAAAATTATCTTTAATTATGTTTAAATTAAGATTATAGCAATGATTAACTGAAATACGACAATTTTTCGATGGGGGTCGAAATTCAAATGTTAATGAAGACAGCTACCGGTAATAAGATCAAAGTCGATCAAACTTGTGACGATGCCGATAAATTGATTGTTTATAAAGACTTCACAACAACAATAGTTGGGCAAGATGTTGATCTATTTGTTCTTCTAATAGCATTAGCTCCTGAAAATATAGACGTAATATTTTACAAATCAAACATTGATAGACAAAATCAAAACTGTATTCGGCAATAGACAGAACAATAATATAAAAAAGTGGATACTTCTAGCTCATGTGATAAGCAGCTGCGGTACAACAAGCGCTCAGTCCTCCTTCTTCAATTCTTTGGGACTTCCTGCAACATGTATGTTTTCTTTTTAAGCGGTGCTCGAGGAGTCTACAAAATATCACAATTAACCAGTATGTTACTGGTAAATAACCTCTACGCCTGTGACTGGCAGGAAGTCCCAAAGAATTGAAGAAGGAAAAAAATTAAGAAAATGCCACAAATAACATTTAGACAATATTTAAAGGTTTACTTCTAGAGCAATATGCTATAACCGTTTTTTATGTTGAAAATTCTTTAAATGAAGTGAAAGAGGCAGGAGAGAGAATGTTTTTGCGTCTGCACGGATGTAAAAAAAATATAACACTAGACGAACACAGATTATATATGTTTCAACAATCGCTTAAAAAACCTTCTCACTTGGAATCATCGCCTCCGACGGCTGCTGATGCAGCATAACATTCATACAAAACATAATATCGAGTGCAAAAATGGCTTGATAATGAAAAATTTCCTGAAGGGCGGTGATGGGAAAAAAGAGGAGATATGTTCCGAAACCGGTTCAATTTTTTTCGAATTAAAGTAAAGTTTTCCTGTTTTATACTGATTATTTAAACATGGTTCAATGTAAAAAAAAAAATTCTACGATGAACAGTAAAAATTCTTGTCCGGCTATGATTTAATCAAATAAGTAAGTAATTATAACCGAACGAACATTTTTACTATTCAGACCATTGTTATACCTATAACAATACGTTCAGAAACATATAAATCGCAGGCAAACTTACTATATCAAGCGGACTGGGCTAAACCTCTTGTTTACCTCTGATACACAGACTCGTAAATGATAGATCGTGATTTTATATTGAATCCCTGTTAGATATTTGTGAAGGTAGCCAGGAACGTGTACACTTCGACATATCATTACTAATTAGTTTCTGAGCTTCGGCAACCTAATAACACTAATGAAATAATAGAAGGGCTTCTATCTAATTCTGCTAGCACTTTATTTACCCTTAGAGGCCTTACAGCCCCATTACCTCGCATCTGCTACAAATTAATCATGGAGATACGTTTGGTTGTGCTGCTCTTGTTCGCTGAATATTTGCTTATTAACAATCTTACTAGTGTATTGTTTACTTTCATTGAATAATTATTATGTAATTTCGTAAGTAGATGCGTACACATAAGGAGACGAGATTAAAACAAAGTTTGTTGTATTTCTTGGATAAGTGTATCTCACTTGACGAAGACAAATGGGTGTGCACCTCAGATGTTAAATAATATTTAACGCAACAGATTGTGGAGGGTGGCGTATAAAGTGTTTCATTGTTTATTTTGCGGATGAAATGGATATTTCTCATTGCGAATAATAATAATCACACTATTTTTTATTAATCCATTTCATCACATTACATGACATAGGATAAGTCGAAATGGTATACAAATAGCAGAATACAAATAACAGAAATAATACATAATTGAACTCTATCAACACAGTTTCAATGTATATAAGTATGTTACTTACAAATAAAAATATGGTGTTGTCTGTAATTGTTTATTTGTGGCATATTCAGATTTTCTTACTTTTTATTGGGTATTTTGCCACTGAAAAATATTTAAAAATTTTAATGAAAAAACCTCTGCGCCAAACGGATCAGACAGAGGTTGGTTCTTGAGTAAGTAAGTAAGTCTCACACCTAAAAATATATAAACTAGAACAATGTTATGAACTAAAAACTGAAAATCAAAGCTATAGGTAGTTAACGTTTCGGAAGAGAATCTACTTCCGTTCTCAAAACTTTTTTGGCCGTCAACCATGACAGTTCTTTGTTTATGTATTTCCATAGTCACGTGAGACATTAAATTATATTTATCTTATTTTTACTTACTTCGTCTCTAAGGATGGGCAACTAACTAGTACAAAAATCTATTGAATAATTAGAAACGCGTCTATCCTCGTTTAAAGAATCCGCGATTATTTTACTAAATTGAAGAAAACGTGATAAGAAATGGACAAATCGGGAAAAAGTAATTTTATTGAGGGATGTTTTTTTTGGGGGGGGGGAGGGGGTGAAAAATGGGAAAAACGTGGCACAATGATTTAAGAATGGGCCTGTTTTCTAAAAATGAGTATATTTAGAATGGAAACATTATTTAAATAAAAATAAAGGTAATGGGGGTAGTTTGCGGGGATGTAAAAAGTAAAAGTGTTAAAAAAATCAAAATGGATAAATTGCGTAGAAAATAGTGTATTGAACATGTGAAACACATATTGGATTAGATTGCAACATAGTTAGATATCTTTCATATTTTACAACATAAAGAGTTCATAATTAAATTCATATTTGTGCATCTTTGGTACCGGTACTGCTGTCACATGACAATCTTGTCTCATTCTTTCCAGGCGATTGAGTATCATCAGCCGATTTATGATGTTCTGGCTCTTTTGTTAACTGGAGAAATTCCTTAGGAAAGGTTACCATTTTCTTTTTGAGTTTATTTCTCACAAGGAAGTACTGGGCCTGAAGACACCAATAATCTATTAAGTAAGTACATTTATCTGTTTCGGAAACAAGTACAGAGAATTTGGCCTGAGACAAAAAATTTCGCAAATTTCGAGATCTGCAATTCTAGCTTGCGCGTTTTTACTGCGACCAACAGAAGACGCGATAAATCGATACCAAAATTTTGATGGTGGCGATCCATAAACAAGTGAAATTGAGATTTTACTTTTTGAGAAAGTTAAACAAACCATCCACTTGTGTACCGCCCGCGCAGTATTGGTAATGTTGATATATGCCTCAGACGAGGTAAGCTAGTAGAACAGGGACAAATTTGAATTTTTTTGATATTTCATAATGTCTTCGATTTAAAACATCAACATCTGTTGAAATGGTAATTAATTTCAAATTTTCCACTAAACTTCGTTACAAAATTTAATTATCCAATAACGAGGGAAGTCAACAATTTTCCGCCCCGTGATTTAAAATATTACGTAACTATACCAGCATAATTTTACGAAAACAGCTATTCTACTACAATGTTAAATATAGCCGGCAGGTAATGTTTCAATACTATGCCAATGCTTGTCCAAGCAAATTATTATTTAATATTATTATTTAAAAATTCAACAGCTAATTTATAACATTTTAGTATGGAACAAAATTACCGGTTTATTTTATTTTGTGATGCATGATAAAAATTTAAAGTAAAGCCTGTCAATTGCATGCAATTTTAACTATACAGACTGTCTATTTTACGAGGGCCACACCAAATATCTCGCTTAATATCTATTGTAGAAGAATAAAGTTTTAGAAACAGTTATCCCATTTTTTATGAGCTATATTTCAGTAAAAAGAAATTTGAAATCCATAGCCTACTTTATGAGATATATTACAAAAACCTGAAAAATAGGAAAACCACAAACGGTTATAGCTTCCTTATTTGAGGAGATACGAAAAAACTTAAAGGAATGAAAGTTGCCGGCAAAGACAATAAGAATAATAACGTGTAACAAAAAAATCGAAAAATGCAGTTGGCTTTGACATACGCTATTGTGCAAAAATGAAAAATACATATCTCAAAGTAGGCCATGACGCCATTAATTCCGTTATTTTTTTCTCATTCCAACGATATAAAACATGTCACAGAAATTTTAACCGATAGTGTCAATATTTAATATTTTACGAATACCACAATTCATATAATTGAATCGTAACAATCAGCTGTGCCATAATTAGTGAAAAACAATGTATACAGTTATTAATAAATTTGAGATTGTCACTGTTGTATGTTGCATTGTCGAGTTCTAAGACAAATTTTATATCAGTAATTATGGTGTACACCAATAATAACAAATTCGATATGATTAGCATTTATTGTCAGTGCAATTTTGACGCTGAGATGGCAGTCACGGTTTACGGAGATAGATTTCCAGATGCTCCGCAGCCAAATCGAACTATGTTTAGGAAGTTAGTTCAAAATCTAAAAACGTACGGTTCATTTTCAAAACAAGTAGTAAGGCGAGCGCATGTTGCGGATAATGTAAGAAAAGTGAATAGAGTAATGAATTATGTTAACCAAATGAGGAAACCTCCTTGAGACAAATTCAAAAAAGACAGTGCAAGAAAAATATTGAAAAAAAACTGATTTCGATGCTACAAAATGAGGAAAGTTCAACATTTAAATGAGGGAGATAAGCCAAGGAGAGTAAGATTTTGTAGATGGTTATTAAATAAGAAAAGGAATGACGCGCTGATATGTAGCAAAATTCTTTGGTCGGACGAATCAAATTTTTCTAATAATGGATTTTTCAATAGAAATATACATTATAAGTGGACACGAGAAAATACACATTGGTGCAGAGAGACTGCTTTCCAAGAAAGATTTTCTACGAATGCTTGGTTGGGTCTTTTAGGGACTAAAGTAATTGGACCTTATTTTTATGATGGCAAATTAACCGCTCGTAGATACCTTAATTTCCTGCAAAACGAATTTCAAGATTTTCTTTATGAATTAACAGTGGCAGAAAGATTAAATTATTCATATTTTCAACAAGATGGGGCTCCACCTCACACTGCTGTAATATGTACAAATTATTTAAATCAAGTTATGCCAGATAGCTGGATAGGCACCTATGGACCCATTCTATGGCCAGCTCGATAACCAGATATTATTCCCTTGGATTTTTTCGTCTGGGGTTACATTAAAGACAAGGTATTTCAAACTGCCCCTGAAAATATTGAGGACATCAAAACCAGAATTCGAAACGCATGTGAGGCAATTACTCCTGAAATGCTCCAAAATGTAATGCGTGACGTGTCTCGTAGAGCACGTTTATGTGTCAGAATGCATGGTGCACAATTTGAGCATTTGTAGTTAGAAAAATAAATACACACAATTTCTTTTCAATATAGTAGTAGGTAGTACTGTTATACATAGTTTTTGTATACTTGTATTTTTATTTATGAAATATTTATTGGTTTGTATTAAATTGTAATAAATAATTACGGAATTATAATTATTATAAAGTGAATTTTTACTATTATGGCACAGCTGATTGTTACGATTCAATTATATGAATTGTGGTAAAATATTAAATATTGACACTATCGGTTAAAATTTCTGTGACATGTTTTATATCGTTGGAATGAAAAAAAAAATAACGGAATTAATGGCGTCATGGCCTACTTTGAGATATGTATTTTTCATTTTTGCATAATAGCGTATGTCAAAGCCAACTGCATTTTTCGATTTTTTTGTTACACGTTATTATTCTTATTGTATTTGCCGTCAACTTTCATTCCTTTAACTTTTTTCGTATCTCCTCAAATAAGGAAGCTATAACCGTTTGTGGTTTTCCTATTTTTCAGGTTTTTGTAATATATCTCATAAAGTAGGCTATGGATTTCAAATTTCTTTTTACTGAAATATAGCTCACAAAAAATGGGATAACTGTTTCTAAAACTTTATTCTTCTACAATAGATATTAAGCGAGATATTTGGTGTGGCCCTCGTAAAATAGTAGTAATAGTATATACTAAATGTGCTCCAAAACTATTGAGTTTCAAGAATGCCCTTCGATTATCGACATAAGGAACTGAAATTATGGTTCACTTTACTGTTAGCAGTCCACTAAATTTTTTAACCAAGGACATGGCACACCTTGTTTAGATTGATGATATTCACTGATTCCTCGCTCATGCAATTTCAAATAGACTTGCTGATTCAACTTGTTCGGAAATTTCTTTTTAAGTGCACAGAAAATCATGAACTGATCCTTTTCACTACGTCTTACGCTAATGACAGTCCTGGGAAAATAGCTGATAAAATTCTGCTTAAAAGTGAAACAGTGTGTTTTAAGTCTAATCGATTCCAAAATACGCCCTTTTTCATTTTTGGCCTAAGAAATACGATTTATAGATGTTTTGAATCGTTGTTTCTAATTTGTCAAATTTCTCTTTTTGGCATATTGACAAAAGTTTTTGAGCTACTCATTATAATAGGGATGTTTACAAAAAAATTAAATCGTGTTTAAACACCATAAAATGGTTAAAAATAGTCTTATAATAATATCCACAAAGTTTTACAAAAATCAACAAATCCGTTCTATGAGAAAACCCCTAGAGAAATACGAATATTCATTTGAATGCGCGAAACGCTCCTTGATTGGTGTGACGTCATGTTGCTCATAGTTAAATGCGCGCGAATGTAGTGGCTAGACTTTCATGCATGTTTCATATGAGAATTAGGGATGGCAAAAAATGTAATATATCGATATATGAATCATTTGATCAGGCCCCCCGAGAGGGGGGAGTCGGGGGTGTTTCCTCCCGGGCTCGTAATGTCAAAAATTAATGAATATTGGTATAACTTCGGAAAGCGGGACAGGGGGGGGGGGGTGGCATTCCGTACATTGCAATATTTATCTCGATTAAAATTTCGCGATTGAAATTTTCTAGAGCAAGGGGGTAATATGCAAGTTGGCCCTTTTCGATATATTTAGAAAAATATCGATATTTCAACCCGATACGATATGAATATATTCATGGTTTAGGGTTTATATACCGATATTTATTTTCTATCGATACATCGTTGCCATCCCTAATGAGAATAATTAGTCTGCGTTTACTGACTTCTGCGAACTGGTGTGTCCGTGTAGTTCTTCGTTTTGCTATTTTTAATTTTAATTCAGGCATACTTCTAAAATGGAGGAAGGCTTTCAAAAGGCAGACTCGCATAATCTGCCAACTGTGGACGTTACCATGGTTTCAGAATTTTTGGCCATGGTGATAGACTTCAGTCAGCCTCAATCTAGTGGTGTAAAAGTGAAACAATAAGTACTGTTATACTGTACTGTTTATATAAATAAGTAATATGTACCATATAGTACCAAACCTTTGGTAGTACATTATACAGTGCGTTCCATATTAAATGTGCTTTGCTACGTTGGAAACAGGGATGCGAAAACATTGTATAATCGGAGACCAATTTTGTTAAATGCGGTTAAGGTAACAAAAGTTTCTTAAAAATATCGTTAGTTTAAAAAAGGACCAAAGCTTCTTCCTTTTCACATTTTGTGGCACAGACATAAAACCCCTTTCTGGGTTATTTACTGATGTATTCGTATATCCAGGAACAAAACAACACTTGTTTCTATTAACTTTTACATTTTTTGAGTATTCCATCATTACAAAAACAGAGATAAAACAATACCGAAACAATCAATCCATAAAGTTCCGCTATGAGCACTACGACATCACGCACACTACTCTCACTGCAGGGATCGTTTACCAGACTCGTTATTTTCGGAGTTTTTATTTTTATTTTATTTTCAAGGCGCTTTAATGGTTATTACGTGTTTCTGTAGCCTTAGAACTCTCATTTTTTATTACAATTAAAAAATTGTGAACATCCCTATTGGCCTGCTATATGGTACGTTTGTCATTATCACTCAGTATGTCGCTTGACCCTTGTAAGTTAATTTTTTAGTTAACCAGTGAAGTTATAAGAATAAATTTGCGGACAAGGCTTGTATTAAATAGTTTAGTTCTCTCTATATTATACTCCTAGTATCTAACTAAATTAAAACAACAAAATATTAAAACAAGGTTTTTTTACTAAAAGGGTGAGCATTATATTTTTCTATTTATTAATATCAAAGGAGAACCGAGAGCTGTACGCCAGTATTACTTCGGCTTTTGTATAGTCTGCTTTCAAAATAATTGATCCGTAAAGGGCCCATATTGGCTCCATTAGCGATCTACTCGTTTTGCTGAAATTTTAGGCTAACAAACACAGTATAAGTCTACCGAAATAATGCGCTTATGATTTGATGAACCGAAGTAGTACAGAGTGCTTCCAAAGAGAAAATTAACAATATATTGATTATGGACTTCCGTATTAAATTTTACTATTAATATTGTTTCAATATTTTCTCCTCGTGGCGTGATAATATTTTTAAAGCACGGAGAAGACCTTTTACAGAATACGACAAGAATATTACCTAAGGTAAAGACTGTAGGTATAGGCCAATTCTTAATTATGGTACAAGGTGTGTTTTTTGTAAGCTAATTTAGTCAACTGTAATGAAGCATTTTTATAGTGTGGAAATTGCACCCAAACCGCCGTCTATTTATCTATTTAGAATATAAATATTTTATATTACAGGTATTAGGCATAATTTATGGTGTGGAAGTTGCACCCAAAACCGCCGTCTATTTTCGTATTTTGAATATTAATATTTTATAATGTCGATACAGAGCATACATAATTGTTATACCTACTTTAATTGTTAAATTATCAAATAGGAATACACTCCGCCAGGTGGAGCCAGTGTCTCCACCAATGACATGAGTGGCCTCCCCGTTAACGAATACTTGGCCCAGCCAGCGAAATATTGTCCATTGATTTGGATACTTGAAGTAGTGTGTTTCACTAGTGCGAAATTACCGTGCGACCGCCGAAACCGCTATCTGTTAAGGAAAGTACCGTTTACGATGGAGAGAGTAAGTAAATCAGGTTGTAGATAAACAGCTTGGCTAGGACTAAGTGCCATCTTGTGTACTAATCTTAGCTTGCTCCGCCCTGTGTCTGTGAAGATACTTTGGTTGACAACAGGTCTCGTGTTTGCTCTCTGGCCTAGTCCCCGCCAGCTGGAGGACAAGCGAGTACTTGGGAAGCTTTGCGCTTTCTGGCCTAGTCCCCGCCAGCCGGAAAGCCACGAAACCTTCTAGCAGACCAAAGTGGCATCCGCGACCAAGTACTTGGGTCCTGTTGGGATTAAACCAGCAGGGTACCGTCAACAGGAGTGAGCTATTGTGCAAGTTGGGAGTGTGTGTGATTGGGAAGTTTTCCGCTGGTAACCGGACTCGTGTTTGTCCTCTGGCCTAGTCCCCGCCAGCTGGAGGACAAGGGAGTACTGGGGAAGCTTTGTGCTTTCTGGCCTAGTCCCCTCCAGCCGGAAAGCTACAAAGACATCTGCCAGCTCAAAATAGCGCCCGTGAACCTCGTTGGTTTAATCTCTCCTTTGGGGAGATTACGCCAGCAAGGAACCGTGACCAGGAGTGTGTACTAACCTTAGGCACTGCGCCTTAGCCAAGTTTCCTGAGTATTCTGTTTTCTATTGTTTGCATGTGCTTTTGCTGTCCTACGCCTGGTATCTGCGCTGCCCTGACCGCTTTTGTACCTCTAGTAGTTGCTCCAGCTTACCACTCCGTGTTTTTCTTATAACCGCCCTCTAGCTCCGTTCGCCATCACCCCGCTGTGCTTTAGTAGTTACGAAACCCGTAATAGTTATAGGCCAGTTATAGGTTAGTTAGCATTGTACATAATCGGAATAATAAATATCTGTATGTAGGATCTGATCTGTGCCTTTTATTTGATGTGCGTGAAGTCTACTATCCCTAGACCCCTGGACGTACCGTGTCTCCTCTGACGCTATCCCAGCCCTACTGCAACAGGCTGTGTCAAGAGGCTAGTGTGGGTCCTTTACACCACAAGAAAAACTGTAAAGGTGGCGCCCGAGCTTACCGTAACCGCACAGAGCTCGAGTGCCAAAGTGACGCCCCTTCACGCCCAAATTATATACAATATATACTTTTTTTTGTGATATTATAAAGTCGAACCTCCCTAAACTTGTGGTGACTAGTGTGGGCGATTTACAGATAGTGGAGGGGGGAAATTCACATGTAATGATACGGGAAATCAGTTTTTCGGACATAATTCTCTTGGTTTGATTCGGATCGAAAAATTGTATGGGGTAAAAATAAAGGACTCGCAAATGTGCATAAACTGAATTTCAGTTCGTCGAAATTCATTCAACGTATCGCGAAATATTTCAATTTGAAGGCCCGGTTATGTATACAGATTTTTCGCTGCGGCGAAAACGTTCCAAAAGTCGGTCTCGCGTTTTTTTGGGGAGAATAATGCGCCTTAGCGACTTGCAATTTTTTCCCTCAATAGACAGTTGGGTCCAAAGTATTGTGTCCAAATTTCAAGTCGCTAGGTCTATTAAGAGGGGTGGGGCAGGGCAAAAAGGAAATCAAATTAAAACTGCTGTATCTTCCACAATTTTAATCACATATCGCCCAGCAAACGCGACGTTGTGTATTAATGTTCCAACTTCAAGGTTTTATCATCTGTTTATAATTTTCGGCATAAATAAACAAATGCTTGCGGAAAAACCGATTCTTTTCTTTTTAGAAAAATTCATTTTTCACCAGGAAGAAAAGTGGTGGGGGAAGAAATTATTTTTACTAGTATCTTTACATGTAAATTCCCCCCCGTCCACCACCCGTGAATCGCCCAGACTAGTCACCACAAGTTTCGGGAGGTCCGACTTTATAAGATCACAAAAATAAAAGTTGAAAAAAAAAAAGTTGTCACTTTGAAACCCAGATCGACTCCCTATATCAATATTAATTTCGTTTATTCCGATACATAAGCGTAGGTAGAAACAAAAAGGGGGTTATAAAAATTAAAATTATTGAAATATTAAATATTCGGTGTTGGAATGGAAATTCCTACGTCGACACTTTGTTCTCTATTTGCTTCGTATCTAATTTTGTTCGCGGTTTATCGTTATTTATACATTTATTTCTGAAATATGCTTCCAGCTGAACAGTTTTTTAAATTTAATTATTAATTCTCTTCCTGGTAGCTGGAATCAGAATAATCATCCCTATCCTAAAACCGAGAAAACCGCCGACCTGTCCTACTAGCTATCGTCCTATCTGCCTGTTAAATACCCTCTCCAAATTAACGGAGAGGGTAATTCTCAGGATACTAAACAGAATAGTAGATAAAAAACGGCTAATCCCAACTTTTCAATTCGGTTTTAGGAAGGGCCACAGCACAACTCACGCGTTATGCCGAGTTGTGCAGGACGCATATAACGCTTACAATAAAAAGCAGTGTACAGTCTTATTACTCCTCGACATCGAGAAAGCCTACGATACGGTCTGGCATAACGGGCTGCTATATAAGCTCGATAGCATCCTTGGATTGCCAAAATATCTAGTTACACTTATCAAGTCATATCTTAGGGGCAGATATATCACCGTCTGCATAAACAACGCTTACTCTACTAACACACGTTTATCGGCGGGTGTCCCCCAGGGGGCAATCCTCTCTCCCCTCCTTTATAACCTTTGTACCTCCGACGTCCCTTCCCACCCAACTTCTAATATACTATTATACGCGGATGATACCGTGCTTTATGCTCAGTCATTTTATGCGCAGACCGCGACGGCTAAAGTACGGTATCATCTCGATAAGCTCCTAACCTTTTTTAAACAATGGAAAATAACGATTAACAATACTAAAACACAGACAATTAATTTTAACAGGAAATTTACAAACATTAAGACTTTTAACAAACTTAAAATAGACGGACAGACAATTGAGGAGCAGAAGTCGGTCAAATATCTGGGGGTAACCCTAGATAAAAGACTGAGTTTTGCTCCTCATGTGACACAGACACTTTCTAGGACTTACGCAACGTTAAGCAAAATGTATCCTCTTATTAATAGGCGGAGTAAATTAACCACAGAAAATAAACTTATGTTATACAAAGTCATGTTTAGGCCGATTCTGACCTATGCATGCGCTGCCTGGAATAACATCTCCGCCACCCAATGTAAGAGGATACAGACGACACAGAACAAATTAATTAGACTATTGACAAACGCTGATCGCTACACGCCGATAGCTGAACTACACCGAGCAACAAACCTTCCCATGATTCGGGAATACATAGACGAACTCTCCCAAGAGTTTTTTGCTAATAAATGTCAGCTATCGGCAATGACATCTGACATTACAGACATACGTATACATGATGAACCTACGCACACACACAGACTAATACACCAACGACTCCCCATATTTTTGCAAAGAAGATGACCTTTACTTTAACCCGACAAGACTAATTACTCAGACTAAAACAAAAAACCCCCCAACTCCCATATCCTACCAACAACCCCTGCCCCCTACCCGTCGATACCATATAAATAATGTTACGATTTAACATTAACAAATAACAAACAAACTATATTTTTATACACCTGACCGAGGATTTAAACAGGTTTTTATATTATTTTTCCTGTACAAATTAATTAAACATTCGCCTTCCAAAGAATTTTAATATAAAAGAGCTTCTAGCTCACTAAAAACCGTGAGGTTAAAATAATATCAACAACTGATATAAATCATAAGAAGTATCACTATAAAAACCCATAATTAAAAGAGCTTTTTTTCCTATGAGGTCTCCAGCCATACCATCGGCTCTGTCGCGTTTTACAGAGTGTTTTACACGCTGTTAAGACGTGACAGTTTAATAGTACATTGTACCTACTTTATTAATATATGTTTTTCATATACACCTATAGGATAGGCCCATTAATTGTAATAATTGAAATTAATAAAATATATTTAAATGGAAATGGAAATGGAATCAGAATCAACAAAAGGATATGCCAGATAACCTACATAATAAATTCAATCATCAAACTGCAATATTTCCCGACAGACTGAAAACTAGGTATTATAATCCCCATTCTGAAACCAAAAAAGCCGCCCCATTGCACTGCAAAGTACAGGCCAATATGTCTGCTGAATACTCTCTCCAACGGAGAGGGTCATTCTCAGAATATTGAATAAAATAGTAGCCAAAAATCGGCTGATACCGAATATACAATTTGGTTTCAGAAATGGCGATTGTACGACACATGCCGTATGCAAGGTGGTGCATATACCAAAAAACAATGTTCTGTACTGTTACTCCTTGACGTAGAGAAGGCTTATGATACGGTCTGGCATAACGGGTTGCTGTACAAGTTAGACAGCATCCTGAAGTTACCCAAGTACCTACTAAAATCATATATAAGAGGCAGATATATTACTGTATGTGTTAACAATACCTATTCCACCCACACACGATTATCGGCGGGTGTCCCCCAGGAGGCAATCCTTTCCCCACTCCTATACAACCTTTATACATCTGACGTCCCTTCCTATCCAAACTCCCAATTCTCCTATATGCAGATGATACCGTGCAGTTATGCGCAGTCTTTTTACGCGCAGACGGCGACGCAGAAGTATCACTCCAAACAGTTTTCAAAAAATGGAAAGTAAACATAAATAATGACAAGACTCAGACCACTAACTTTAATAGAAAATACACCACCATTAAGACTTTCAACAAACTAAAAATAGACTAACGGACAGTTGAGGAGCGTAAGACAGTCAAATACCTGGGCGTCACCCTGGACAAACGGCTGTCCTTCGCTCCTCACGTGACACAGACAATAAATCGCACGCAGCCCTGAATAAACTGTATCCTCTTGTAAGCAGGCGGAGTAAATTGTCCATTAACAACAAACTACCTTTATACAAAGTTGTCTTTAGACCACTTATGACGTATGTATGCCCCGCATGGAACAGTATCTCCTCCCGACAATGCAAGAGGATACAGATCACACAGAACAAATTACTTAGACTATTGACAAACGCCGACCGCTACACGCCGACAGCTGAACTCCACAGAGCTACTAACCTGATCATGGTTAGAGATTACATCGACGAAATCTCGCAAGAGTTCTTCGCTAATAAGATTCAGCTATCGGCACTGACAACTTACATAACAAATGTACGTGCACATCATAATTCCACTCACAGACACACCCTCATTCATCAAAGACTACTCGTCTTTTTTCAAAAACGGTGACCATAACTGACGCCAGACATGACAATACGCCCCCAAATCCACAAACATTATAAATTCCTACCCATACTATGCCATGCCCCCTAACCAACGATACCCCCAAATTCTATTTACATAAAAAATTAAAATATTTTCTCGCAAACATCCGTTTCTTATTCTTTAACAAATTGTTAAGGTGGCCATTCCCTATAAATAGACATCCCATAGGAAAATATTAATTATTTTTGGCCATAGCTTCTTTTTCTCAGTACATATATTTAATAAAATTATAAGGGTACCTAAGTAGAACCATAACAAGACTATTACTATGAATTTTCATTCAATAATTTCAGTGGTTTGCAAAATAGCTAGATTTAAAGTTAAAAAGTATGTTAATCTTCCTATTTCGTAGTTTTAAATCTAGCTATTTTACAACTCACTGAAATTATTGATTGAAAATTCATAGTAATAGTCTTGTTATGGTTCTACTTAGGTACTGTTATAGTTTTTTTTAAATATACGTACTAAGAAAAAAAAGTTAAGGGCAAAAATAATAAATATTTCCCTATCGGATGTCTCTTCTAGGAAATGGCCACCTTAAGTAGGTTTTTCCTTTATTTTCCTACACAATCAAAATAGGTATTTTCGTGATGCTCCTCTACTCCAGAACTAATACCATGAATTTTAACCTTGCGGTAAAAAACACTGATAACAAACATAAATGAAAAAGAGGTGTTTGATAGCTGTTCATCAATGTTTATAAGCTTTATAAAAGGTCCCCAGTCTATCCATCGACTGCCATCGTTTCTACATTTATATGCATGTGATAAATTATAAACGATGTTTTTATATTTATGTGTATTATATATCGAATACATGATACCTTTTAGCTTAAGATTAGTGATGTATCAAATAGGAAATAAATATTTAAATGGAAAATGGAATCAGAACGGTAAAATGGTTAAAAATACATTAGATTTTGTTATTTGTTAATTTTTACACATACTTCAAAATCGTACAATTATAATTAAGTTATATTCTATAATCTTTAGTGAAAGTTATTTTAAAGGTGGTTATTTGGGGAAAAATGTTTTTTCTTTTTCCTGCAGGTTTATAATAATGTTTTTCTTTGCTTTTTCTAATGCTTAACCCCCTTCCGTACAGCCTGGGCTTTTAATTCAGGGGTTATCTACTATATGTGATGTGTTCATGTTTATGTTATATGACATCCATTGATCACCATTATATTTAGGATATTTAAGAAAACATTTTACTGGATAACACAGTTCGATATAATCCAAAATTTTATTCAAAATGATCAAAAACTGCATTTGGATATGTTTCACCTTCTTCCGCTTATACTATTTAGTTAGGTGAATATTTACATCAAATATATTCGATTTTAACGTCTTGGCACGACATAATAGGGTGTGTGCATTATTTTTTTTTAATCGAAAATTATAAAGAACTCATGGTATATAGTATAGCTGAAACAATTTTTCGGCAAAAAAAAGCCTTTAAGGAATTTTAAAGGGAATTTAGTTTTGAATTAAATATTCGCCGCCAAAAAGGGCAAACCTATATCCTATAGGCGATTCAAAATAAGCGATACGCCACCTACGGTGCCGATTACGAACTACTTTGTGTGAGATGACAAGTGAAAATGTTCATTGTTTGCTTGGGTCATAATTGTTTTGCGTTGTTTTTATTTTCGATTGGGTTCAATTAAAATTGAAAACGATATGAATCAATATTGTTTAGTTCCTCAGTGTTCGTCTTGGGTAAAAAAAAAACACAACTTAAGCTTCCATTATTTGTTTCCCGAAGCCGGCAAACACCGCGTGAAGACGGATAACAGTTTTGGGGTGAAGGATTTTGTGGACTCTCAGCACTTAGGGACATATTTTAGCTAAAATAAACATTGATTATTAATAAAATATGAATGTAGTAGTTATTTTAAGGATTAAATCACATTATGAAGAAAAAAATAACAGTATCCTAACCTAACATAATACGTACCTTGTTTTCGTGAATTTACGCTGAAGAATTAAGGTAAATACACCCAACTCCTAAAATATCGCTTATATACATAATAAAATCAATTGCTATACATATATTTTCATTGAAATTTATTTATAAAATACCTAATTATGGCAAGCAAAATCACCAAAAATACAAAGATTTGAATCTAAACAAAGAACTTATCACACAGGAATTAGTTCCGATTCAACCGCAGAGGCGCTGCAATCTTAATTTCAGACGCGTATACATATATGACATCACTCATCATATATGTAGCAGTCAATCTACAATCTGTCAAAAACATGTTCTACGACTTAAGTGAAGTTAGCAACGCATTACCAACTTCACCCTTTCAATTTAACTTGGCAATGGAAATAAGTTTTGAGTTTGATGATGTTACTGAACTGAACTGAACTTGATTGAATAAAAACTTTTTATTTGGACTAATATTTTTTATTGGTGAAGTTAACAACATCATTGGATACGAAACATTTTCCTGCTGAGGAAGCTCTGTGTTTCACATCACCTTTAATTTTACATGTCACATCTTTACTACGAAAGAATGGTTTGGCCTGCACCCCACAGTTTTTTTTAGTCTGTATAATTTGACCTATGTCTTGTTGATAAAATTGTTCTAACACATGTTCGTCTGCATCTAATCTGACATGATCAGTGCTCGTACTGGGTTGATCAAAATTTACAACTAGTGATAAATATTCCTGTTCATTATATATCGTTTCCATATTTTTAGCCAGCACAATTTGAATATCATCTTGTTGATATACATGTTTCATCACATGTTCGTTTAATCTGACTTGCTCAGTGCTTTTGAATCGATGACAATCTGTAACGGGCGATACATCTTCTAATATAATGGAATTCGTGTCCTGCATTAAAGCCTACTCAACTAACTGTTCTCTTTGCCGCCTTAAAGGGAGAGATTGTTCTGGTGCAGACGCATCTCTTTTTGTTTCTGGTTGGTAGGCAAATATACGTGGAACTACATCCTCCTTGAAAATCATATATCCTCCCATAAGTTTGTATCGCATGTAATTTTTCATGTCTTCCTCAAGCTGAAAATAATAAAGAAGTATATTTTATAATAATATATAACATAAGTGGGAGTTCATAGGGTTAAATATAACTAAGTAATTAGATTATTAGTTTCAATTCAAAATACATATCATACCATTACAAGCATAATTCTAAGGGAAGTATATACCTAGTGTGATCTATTTACAATATTAAGGGTAATCAGTCATTTAGCTATTGTCGATTAGTTTCTACCATGATAACAAATAAATTGTACTTACATAAAATGATCTTCACAACAATAAAATGCCCATTTCGATTTGGGAACATTGCGATTCTCTGCTTCAAATCATTTCATTCTTCGTGAATAATTGGTTTTAGGAACACTTATTATTGGGGCATTTACAGAAGTATTTCTGCATGTTGGCACAAAACACCACTTATTTGCTACTCCACTCATATTTCTGACTTATATTAATGACATTAATAATATCTGACATATTGTTTTTAACATTGGCTCAAAAATTATTTCCGTTGACGCCACGTGACGTAATCTTCTATATCAATGTGTGTGAAGTTAGCAACGCGTTGCCAGCAAAGCGTTGCCACCTTCACACATAAGATGTATGACGTCACATGATGTTTTCGAAATCACTCAAATATTTGAATTTTAGGTCGATTTGTTTATTAAATATTTCTTTTAATCTGATATGATTAATATGAATGCGTTTAGGCTTTCATATTTATGTATAACTTGATATTAATGCATCATTTGAAGTGAATTGTTATATAGTGCACACACCCTATTGGTGCCAAGGTAGATTCAACAAACTTAACATATGTGTCTAACACACACCTCTATTATACACAGAACTTGACAATGAATTTTTAACGTAGTTAAGTTCATTTTCGATTATAGCTGATTACGTTTTAACGGCACACGAAAGCACTGAATTTTATTATTTTAAACTAACCGTAAAGTTCAGTATTTTATTTTAATTTGTGTATTTTTTTGGAAGCTATAACATAAGTAATAAACGATAAACTGAAAATCGTGCATACATTTGAATTTTCATTAACATTTTCAATAAAATTTACTCGGTTTTATATTCGTATAGAAATAAACTAGAAACTCAATTATTTAACCATACAGTACCGAACTGGATCACCAAGTAAATGTTTAAATGTTCGGAAAAATCTATGTATAGGGGGCCCAGATGCTCGAAAGTTAACGCTATATACAGTATACGACATCTTGTCAAATGTTGTATAGAGTCAGAGCCTCTTAGGTTATTTAGTTAGGGAAATGGCGTGCAAAATCGACGACGAAAGGTTACCGTCTGCCACTCAGTGATCGAAAAGAACATATAACTACGAAATTTTTTTCTCTCTGCAAATTTTTTGTATGGCGGGAGAATAGGGAGGGGGGGGATATTTTATTTTAAACGAATGATTATCGATATTTGTCCTCATAGGTCGTTGGTATATGTACTTGACATACCCCAGACGAAAATTGCGCTCGGTGCACGGTAGAGGGAATTTTAAAATGAGAATTCTTTTTTTTTTAATTTCCCTCTACCGCGCACCGAGCGAGAGAGAAAAAAATGTTGTAGTTATATGTTCTCTTCGATCACTGAGTGGCAAACGGTAAACTTTCGTCCTCGATTTTGCACGCCATTTCCTAGACTAATTCCAGTCTTATGGAATTATATAAGGTTGAAATACATGGAGAGCGTCTAGGCTTTATTTTGGGGAACATCTAGGCTTTATTTTGGGCCCAGTCTTGTTTATTTTAAACTTCAACAGTATTTCGTTTCATGATGCCTAAATTATATTACTTATATTGTAGGTCATTAAAAATATGGACTTTGCATAATGCAGAAGTGGAAATATATACATATTTTTTAATGGCATTAGGTCATTGACCATGCAGCCAGTTACCTAAGTTTTAAAATTAAGAATATCCTAACCTAAATCTAACAAAATTAATAAAAAGGAAAAACTTGTTTATATTTAAAACAAGAGCCTAAACCCAGTTACATCGACAGGGAGTGGGAAAGAAGTGGAAGTAAATCACTAATTTTTCAATATCGATAGATGAAGTACCTCAACAATCAGGGCATTTTACAAATGTTAGGAATTTGTAAACATTATACATATACCTGTACCATACCTATGTTCTCCTGTTTACTTACTCCCACCCCCTCAACGAAATCATAATAATCTAGTTCTAGATGTTGTTACAATACATACGTGTACCAAATTTTAAGTGAATATCTTAATTTTATTTTATCAACCCTTTTAATAATGAAGTGGGGGAGGGGGCTGAAAAATATTAGAAAAAATCTGAGACCTTGGCATCTATTATATACACCAAATCTCAGGTACTCTCACCAGCCTGCTTTACTTATTTACACCTATTTAACCCCAAACCTTTAACGGAATCATTACAAAATATGATCGGATTCCAGATGTCATTATAATACATACTTGGAGCAAATATCAGGAACCGACCAGAACCGATTACGTACAGGAATCCCAGATCCACTGACTGGATGTCTTACACAAGGGACCTGCAAGTGAATCTGAAGGATGTGCCCTGTAAAAAAAGAAACTCACGAGAAGTGGAATCAGCAGCTCTACAGCTGCAAACTGCCATTATCTCCGCGTTTGAAAACAATGGCCCCTTACAAGTAACTAAAGGGGATAATCGCACCCCATGGTGGAATAAAGAACTATGTGGGTTGCGTAAAGAAACGAGGAGGTTGCTCAATAGAGCAACCTTTTCTGGCGAGCCAGCGGATTGGGAAACCTATAAGGAGTCCCAACGAAGGTACAAAAGCTTGATAAACAAGCAAAAAAGAGAGTGCTGGAAGGCTTTTTGTGGAACCATAGAAGGCCTACCGGCAGTAGCTAGACTACGTAAAACTCTCTCAAAAAGTCCATCATCGCGGCTTGATTGCATCAGGCTTCCAGATGGATCTTACACAAACAATGACCGTGAGACAATTGAGTGTCTAATTGAGGCTCATTTTCCGGGGTCAGTGTAACATATTTTGATACCTAAATATTAAAACATGTTATTCCGGTGCGGACGGCAGCCGATTTTTGTTGGAGAGCATAGGCCGTGGGTTAGGATTGTGTGTGGACACTCAAGAGGGCGCCACCGGCTGTATGTTACGTAATAAGATTTAAATAATTTTGCCAGCTCGGAACAAAATTAAGTTATTGGCAACCATGCGATGGAATACTCAAAATATATCTGTGATATCTAAGCTCTACTTTACTCTCAAATCTCAAAATTTAAGCAAATATCAGGAGTATCAGTGCAAATAATAAGAACATGCAGACATTAGACATTTATTAAAACACAGACATGAGATGTACCACAATAAAAAACAAAATTGTTCCCCAATTGTTCCCCAAACTTAATCTACATGTGCAAAAGAAATGCAACATATGCAAGGACCCTTTCTAAAATTATTTCAGTGGTTTGACTCTTTTTATAGAAATGCAACTACGTTTAAATGGAACCAACAATGAGTTTCAAATTCACAACAGCGAGTTAAAAGGATTACAACGGGTTAAAATTGCAGCTCATCAATAAATTATTACATTACAAACAAGATCGAGTGAGCTAATTTTTGCAATGCTCGCTGTGTGCACTAGAATGTCACAGACGGATCTAAGAGAATATGTTCTATTAAAAATACTTCATATGTGACATAGTAGAAAGTAAACTAGTGTCGCGTGGTACCATGCTCTACTTACAAAAAAAGATCTTAAGATACTTCACATACTAGGTGTGTAGTTGCAAAATCGTTGTGTAATTTACTTTAATATTTTGACAAAAAAATCACTGAATGAAACTATAAAAATTTCTCTAAAATTATGTAACTAAAATGAAACAGTAAAACCTGGTTAGAGCCTTGGCGTTTTCTCTGACAACTGCAGCGTGATCTGTTACCACTTCTTAAGATGTTCTCGACGTTGCTTACGACTACGACTCCGTGTCACTCCCAAAACTCTGCCAAAATCTCTTGGAGACTGCTGCGGACAACTCTCCAACCAAAACTTCTCAAAACGTTAGCAGAACCCACATAAAACGAAATGTCTGGGTAACGGACCTCCTATTACTCCTCTAAATGCTGGGCCCCCTTACATAACCAAAATGACAGCACCAAACACGTGCTTATACCAAGTATAATACAAGCCTCTCCAAAACATAACTTATTTTCAAAGGGCCAGTCCCTCCAAACATATACTTGTACCAAACATGGGCTTATACCAAACACTCTGTAATAATTACAATAAATAAGAACTAAATAAAACACCAAACTAAGTAAAATAAAAAGCCTACCTCTTATAGAGAGTATCACATAACCTCTGAAACACGTGGCGATCAGATTTATGGCAACCGACAAAACTCCTTGCTGGGAATTCACAAAATCTTCACAGCAAAGCGGTGAGGATCATTGGGTACATCAATCAAATCCCTTTTCAGTGTAAACGATGTAAAACCCAAAAATTCCACACAAAATCGGAACCGCCGCTGTTCACTCGTGGCTGTCTCCAAGATCAATCCACGACGGAAAATCCCTTCACAGTTCACCATGTTCTCAGTGTTGCCAACTTGAGCATCTAGAGAACTCTTTCTCTAGCCAATAAAAATGCGCCAACAAAAAGGGCTTGTAATTTAAAGACTGAATTACACCATTGTGTAATGTCCCAACTACACGAATATGTGAATAACACCTCCGACTCAAAAACAATACATAAAAGAAACCATGCTTTCTTTCCTTGTTGAGAATTTCAGATATGCAACCAGCTATGCCCTTTGAAGTACGAGTGGTTGCCTATCAAACAAATGAATTAATGGGTTAATTTACTGTATTGAAACTGAAATTATTAATGTAGATTTTTCAAATGCTACATCAGAGATTGTGGAAACTAAACCCCTGGCGACGGAACCCAGATCAACGGCTACTGCCGCAGACTGGAAAAAGGCGTCAGAGGTTGTAACACATGAAAGATTAAGATGGGCCATATCTACATTTGACCCATTCAAATCACCGGGACTTGACGGTATCTATCCGGCCCTGATACAAAAGGGCGCGGCTGTACTGCTAAGTCACCTGTATCATCTATTAAGATCTTGCCTAGCTCTAGGATGTATACCAACGTCTTGGAGAGAGGTCAAAGTGGTCTTCATACCAAAGCCAGGTCGTATCATATATGACCAGACTAAGGCTTTTAGACCAATAAGCCTCACATCCTTTCTTTTGAAGATACTGGAAAGGTTGGTAGAAAGGTACATAAAAGATGGGGTATTGGCGCTATCACCAATCCACCCCAATCAACATGCATACCAGGCGGGGAAATCTGCAGAGACGGCCCTTCATCAGCTTGTTGTCAGAGCTGAGAAGGCGCTCGAGCAGAAAGAACTTGCTATGGTAGCGTTTTTGGATATCGAAGGAGCGTTTAATAACCCCACCTTCGAGTCTCTCTCTCAAGCAGTTGCGGACCGCAATGTGGACGGTACCATTATCAGATGGATATCGTCTATGTTGAGCACCCGCGACATCGAGATCACGCTTCGCAACGAGACGGTCAGGGCCAAGGTGGGCCGAGGATGTCCGCAGGGAGGGGTACTATCTCCACTACTGTGGAATCTTCTGCTCGACGGGCTTCTGGCCGAATTGAACGAGGCAGGTTTCTATGCACAAGCATACGCAGATGATTTGGCTATCATGATTAGAGGCCAATTTGAAAGAACTATTACAGGGCTCATGCAAAGGGCTCTCAACATAGTTCAGGAATGGTGTAACAGACATGGGCTCTCTGTCAACCCTGGCAAGACGGAGCTAATGCTGTTCACTAAAAGGAGAAAAATAAGCGACTTCCAGCTTCCTTCTCTTATGGGCACACGTTTGTGTCTTTCCCGCACAGTAAGGTATCTCGGGGTAACCTTGGACTCCAAGCTGTCATGGAAGGACCACGTTGAAGCTCAAACGAGGAAAGCGTGCGCCTCCTTATGGATGTACAAACGCATCTTCGGTCCAAAATGGGGAATAAGTCCGAAGACTGCTCTTTGGACATACACCACCATGGTGAAACCCCTAATAACATATGCGGCACTAGTGTGGTGGCGCTGCCAGGAGCGTTCCACAATTAGAGCTCGCCTATGTCAAGTTCAAAGGCTAGCTTGCCTTGGAATTACAGGAGCTATCAGAACCACTCCAACGATAGCAATGGAGGCCATTCTTGGACTCACTCCCTTGCATATCGAGGTGGAACTGGAAGCTAAAAAAGCAGCAAATAGAATGTTCAAAAATGGAATGTGGAATGGGACTGGCCGTGGATGGGGGCACACAAAGGCCCTTGATCTGCCGGTAAGGGACCGGGTCATCACCCAGGCGGAGGATGACCGGTGTCTCCCTGTCTATAATTTCACTATTCCATACTCAGCGGTGTTTCCCAGTCTAGAGGACTGGGAGCGCGATGAAAACCGTCTTCTGAGTCCCAAAGGTCTCGAGTGGTACACAGACGGATCTAAGATTCAGGAGGGAACTGGTGCTGGCATACACGGCTGCAAACCAAGGGCTCGCATGTCGGTGTCACTTGGAAGGTATCCTAGTGTATTCCAAGCAGAAGTATATGCCATATTGGTGTGTGCAAGCGAGAATCTCAGGAGAGGTATCGCCAACAAACATATTTATATATGTAGCGACAGCCAAGCAGCCTTGAGGGCTCTTGTGTCAAACAAAGTGACCTCAAGACTAGTTTTAAACTGTCGGAATATTTTGACAGAACTGTGCGAACACAACTCTGTCAAACTCATATGGGTGCCCGGTCACAGAGGTGTGGAGGGCAACGAAGAAGCAGACCGATTGGCGGGAGAAGGAGCAATAACTCCATTCCCTGGCCCTGAGCCAGCCTTCGGTTTGCCAAGAAGTCTGATTCAATCAGAGTTACGAGACTGGGCCACTGCAAGGTTCAGCAACTATTGGACCCAGGCCCCTGGAATGAGGCAGTCGAGGCTCCATATAAAGGGGCCCTCGACTGACTCAACCATTAAGTGGCTGCTTGGGCTCGATAGAGAAAAAATGAGACGGATAGTAGGCTTGTTAACAGGACACTGTCCTCTGAACAAACATCTTCACACAATGGGGTTGAAAAACAGCCCTATTTGTAGGATGTGTGGAGTGGAGGATGAAACCACCACTCATATCCTATGCAATTGCGCACCCTTAGGTGCGTTAAGGTATAGGCATCTCCAAAGGCAATTTTTACAGCCGGAGGAGTTACGGGATCAACCATGGAAGAGACGTCTATCCTTTGCGGAGAGCACTGGTCTCTTCTAGAAGATCCCACATGACGCGAATGCACAATGGGCCGACAGGCCTGAGTGCTGCGGATTCCACAGATCTGCTCGCGCGATAATAATCTCCTCGGCCACTGTGGCGCCCTCTGTTGGCGGAGCCTGAAAGATGGTGGGGAGAAGGTCGGACAGAGGTGGAGCAAATATCAAGTGAATATAATAATATTAATAATAAATGTCTTTATTTTATTTCCGGTAATATTTACATACGATAATGAAGTCATACATAGTATAATTCTTGTAAATCTCAAGGGGAAGTTTACAACAAGTGTGCTCTACCACATAATCCTTGCTTTACAGTAAAGAAAATGCACTTAAGTAAGTGTACTAAAGTCGTAGTAGTATAGGAAACTAAATATTGTATTATATTATATTAACTAAATTTTATATACGTAGATAATGAATAAACAACAATAAATACTAATAATAAAAATAATAACAAAAATAATAATAATAATAACAATAACAATAAGTACCAAAACTTGACAATAGAGGTAAAGCGTCTGTGGAAACTACGCGAAATTAAAATTATACCAGTGATCATTTCTGTTGATGGAGCTTGTTCAGAACACCTGGAGCCAAACTTGGCTAAACTAGAGATTCCTAATGACCTTATAAAACGTAAGCAGAAGGCTGTTATTCTACAAACCTGCCACCTAGTAAGGAAGTTTCTGTCGACGTAACAGAAGTTGGATAGGGTAAATTCCCTCTCAGCTAATGAAAATAACCGGCAAGCGTACCGAGACAAATGAATAATAATAACAATAATAATAATAGGCACATGCAATAATCTTGAGTGTCCTAGCAACAGCTTTCATATAACTTTTGAGTTTTGCGATCTCAATTTTATTTTATCAACTCCCTTAATAATGGAGCGGTGTGGTGGGGAGGTGGGATGGAAAGTACCATTAAAATATCTGAGGCCTTGGCTTCTAGTATATACAGCAAATCCCAAGTTTCTGTACTCTTACCAATTTGCTTTACTTACTTATTTTCCCCTATTTACCCCTATTTATCCCCCAGCCCTCCAACGGAATTAGCGCAAAATATAATTTGGTTCCAAATCTCGCCATGATATGGTACCAAATTTCAAGTCAATATCTTAAACTGGTTCCTGAGAAAACGTGCGCACAAAAAGGTTACAGACTGACAGACAGAATTTCTTTCGCTCAAATTTAAAATCTAGATGGTTCATGATATTCTAAGCCTATTTCAACAAAAAAAAAAATATATATATTTTTTTACATTACTATGCTACGTGGAGGTGGAAGTAAAAACCGCTGCCTAAGGAATCACTACTTCCACATCCAGATTTTTCATCCAAGTCACTTTGAAGGAAACATCTTGACTATATTTGCACTCTAGTATGTGGAAATTATTGGTCATAGAATTTTAGTAATATTTGGGGCGGACTTTATAGAAAAATTTGAGGATTTAATTTCTACCATATATATCTCAATTTTAAGTTATAATTACCTTTAATAATGGAATGAAGGTGGGGGTGGGGGGTTGAAATATATTAGAAAGAAATCTGAGGCCTTGGTTTCTAGTATATACACCAAATCCCAAGTTTCTGTACTTTTTACTTATGCTTACTTAGATTATTTTTCCCCATTTACCTGTACTTACCCCCCACCCCACTCTTTCAACGGAATCATTTCAAAATATAATCTAGTTCCAGATGTCGTTATAATACATATGTATGTGTACCAAATTTCAAGTAAAAATCTCAATTTTATTTTATCAACCATATCAGGAGAGTGGGGGTAGTGCGGGGATAGAAGATTATAAAAAAACGTGAGACCTTCGCTTCTAGTATATACACCAAATCCCAAATTTCTGTACTCTTCTTTACTGCTTTACATATTTTCCACTATCCCCCAACCCTTCAACGAAATCATCTCAAAATATAATTTATTTCCAGATGTCGTTATAATACAAACGTGTACCAAATTTGTAGTGAATATCTCCATTTTACTTTATCAACCCCTTTAATATTAGAGTTGAAAAATACTATAGCTTCTCACTATTACCAGCTTGCTTGACTTATTTTCCCCCATTTACCCTTATTTAACACCCCACCCTTCTATTTCAAATTTAAAATCTCAACGTTTTGTGACATTCTAAGCCTATTTCACCAAAAAATGCTTGAATTTTTTTTACGACTACTAACTATACTTCCACTCCACTACGTGGATGCGGTTAACCTTCTTATAAGACGATATGTGTGTTACAGTTATATACATTACCGATATTTTTCTGACCGTATTTTATCAGAAAAATAACGACCGCGAAATTTAATTAATCATACGTATACATTTGCATTCCTTAATTACTGTCGGACGCCATATAACCATTATTGCTTTAGTTGGCAAGCATGCAAACCGTATATTATTCGCAATAATTGGCAAAAGTTTACGACTTTCTCTCCTTCTATTTTTAATACGGCAATAGGCGTGTGTTTAGTTTTACATCACAATATAAGTCAAGTTTGATATAAGCCTCATAAATAATAAAATTTCAATAAACAGAACTGAGAATTTATTGCCTGATCGTGTACTTACAGCCAAATGCATCTTTAAATTAAACGTTTATAATTTAGTGAAAATAAACTACAATTTTGCAAAATTTTTGCAGCTAAAAATAACCAGAGGAATGTTTCGTATATGAGCTTAATCCGTTTCGAATATACGTAAGAAAGTAAAATCAAACATACCTTTTTTATAAACTTTAATATGAACATGGTGTAATTATTTAAAAAATATAGTTCAAAATCAATTACATACTATTTTTTTCATTTATGACCCTCACCAATAATTTATCATTTTTATTTTTATTTTATAAATCCAACAGAATTACATTCAATTACAGGACAGACACACGCAGTCAGATGTAAGTTAACAAAAAATATGGCGTGTGTGACAGGATCATGATATACACCCTTATTTTCCTTTAGTTTTGAACATTTGGAGCATCCCATACATTCACTGTTACCGAGACCGTCACACAGTGGTGATTTTAATTATTCTAGGAAATAATAAATAACGGTGTCAAATTTGTTTTTCTAATTTGTGTTATAAATTATTTGTTTAAAATCAATTGATCAACAACTTAAGATGGAACCCTTACCTATGATATATATAGAAAAAAAATAACAAATACATCATTCACATTTTTATTTTTTGATCAAAACTTTCTGATTTTATGTTGAAATAAATATTAATTTACATTGAACATAAAGCCATGTTAGAGAAATACAATGATCAATATCAATTGCTAAAGTGTTGGGAACACTTAGTCTATGGAATACAATTTAGTATTTATTGTCAGAATCATCAGAATAATCATTTTGTCGGTAGCAAAGTGTTAACGAATTTTGGCTCTTGTAGCAATTGTAAAACCTTTTTAATCAATGGTTCTTTCTGTGAACGTTTTCATATGCACTGTGATATTGATGATATAAAGGGTCTGAAGAGAATAAAAGAGCATTTGGCAAATCTCGCATGGTTTTTTTCCTGAAAAATTTTCTAGTGTAAATACGATATAGTCTAAAATGTTTGTTTTGAGATCTCTATGTGTCCTCTGAAAACGTTTCAATGGGAAGAGCAATTGCCTTGGCTATATCAGTGCCATCCATGGATCAGGATGCGGTGGATGCTCTAAGGCATATAATACCACGAGTAAGGTTGCACATACATTTTAGCAGCACTTTTTTATAATTGGCGAATGCATCTGTGTTGGTGGCATACCTATATGGTATTGTTAATAAAATTACATATAGATGTTTTAGAAAATATGCATCTAGTTATTGAGGAAGCTAGGGGAAACTCGCAAAAAATTTTTCGGGCAGTGCTGCCATCGTTTGTTCCGTAGCCAGAGTTATGAATCAGTACATTCATTTTTTTAAACCTATTAACTATTCCTGCCCTCCTTCTATCAACCTTTTCCTTATTACTTCTGCTGATATATCCGACACAATAATATGTTCTTCCTCTGGACAGCACTTTTTTTGCGCCTTGGTGCTTATAAAGCCGTTTTTACTCTAATTGCTTTGTTGGGAGAGTAGTAACTTGTCGCACCATTTTAGCAGTATCTCGGCGTCCACGAATGTCAAAGTTTATACGTGTCGTAAAGGTCAACTCTTCCTTGAAATAATTTTCCAGCAATGGTACAATTTTTTGTCGTTTACTTTTGGCCACTGATTAAAATCTTTTTGAGGTCAGCTTTTCTGGCATGTGATGTTTCTCCTGTCTGTTTTCACTAAAAAACATGATTTCCTCATCAACCCTTGGTGATGTCTTGCTTCAAAAAAACTTTTGAATATTTTTCCACATTTTCACACTCCATTAGAAACTAAGTTTGTTCAAAACATAAATTAAGACTAACGAATTTTTTCATTTTACTACCCTTTCTTGACGCCAACTGCTGAACAGATCTCTCCTTAATATAGACATTATATCTAAAAAGGTTAAATATTTTAGTTTTTGGCACTTCTTGGCAGCTAGTGATAAATTTAATGAGAAGCTAAGAAAAGTACCTAACTGAAAAAAAAATATTTTAGTAGAAACAAACACGAACACACGTATTGCAAGTCTACTTAGTTATAAATAAAGGAAGAAAAAAACGTTATGAGCGGTAGGATAAACAATAGCTCATTTTCTACAATTTGTTAACAAATGAAAGTAGTACATATAATATGAGCTGCAACTACAAACCTTTAACTCAGTAATTAACAGAGAAAAATGAAGAATCGCAAGGCAATTAAGTAAATATTTATCCTTTCATTTGACACATCTTTATGAGATTACAATTAATAGACCCCTTCACTGATTTTTTATTTTTACAGCAGGTATCACACAACCATCACACTTCCAAATTAAATTAGAACGAATGACTTTGGTCATCTTATATTTTTTGTATTATTAATTCATAGAATAATTAAAATGACCACTGCGCATCACCTTTTGATGTATACATTACTTTTTTCCACTTCCGGTTTCACCACACTAAATTTTGATTTTCAAATGGAATCCCCTATATATTATCACACTTCTGGAATTCTGGGGTTATGAAAATCAAGTTGTGTTTTAGAGTGTGTATGAGAAAAAAGTTCTCAAAAAATTTTTGGACATTCATATCTCATTTCAATATATCTCTTTGCTTGTTAGACTAGAACAAAATTGACCTAGATTTCGTAGCATTGAAACTGTTCTGTTTAGCATAGTTAATACCAAGTTCATTGAAAATTATTCTATTTTGTGAATGTTCAACATTGAAGTGCAGTGGTAAAGCTTGTGCAAAGAACAGAATATGCACAAAATTAATTGCATTGTACAGATTTGACGTTTACTTGAGGCACAGATCCCAGCATAGAATCCTGGGGTACACCAGAAGTAATATATCTAACGAAAAGCACAGAATTGCTTAGTATAACTTTCCATACTTTAAATAGTTAGTGAAAAACTAAGTAAATGTTAGCAAAGCCGAAGTATTTACATTTAGCTACAAGTAAATAATGATTTATTATGTCAAAGACCTGGCTGATATCTAATAGGATCCAAGTTGTAGCTTGTCTTGTATCTACGGCGGAAATTATGTTATCCGTTATATTCATAAAAGCCGACGTTGTGCTGTGATCTGTTTTGAAACTCGATTAATGTTTAGGATATAATTTATTGGTACATAAATAATAATTTTCGTATAGATTTTTTCTAAAATTTTGGAAAAAATGGTTAATAGGCTTATCGAAGGCAAGTCACTTCAGGATGTTGGATTGGGAATTTTAGGAATAACCAGAACCAGAGCAGCTTTCCATAGTTTTGTAAAATATCCCTGTTACAAACAGCAGTGAACAATATATTTGATATTGTCTTACGCCGGCTCCACACATGTGTTATTCGTATATAAATGTTTGCCATTTGTAGGAATGTACGCAAATGTGGATGGAATGTTCTTGTTCGTGCACAAATATTCGATATTTGGTCCGAACACGAACACGTTTCCGTTTCGAGTCGGTAAACAGACGCACATCAAAGGGAACGAATATTCACAACGATGTTATGTGTGGAGGGTGTGTTCGCCAAATATGCATAAACGAATATGTCTACACAAATATTCGTAAAAGCACCCGAATATTCGTGGACGCATGTTGGAGCTGGCATTAGTACAGAAACCAACATGCAATTATTTGACACAGTTGTATTAGCTAGATATGTTATTATTGATTAATCCCCTGCCTTAAAGCCTGGTGGACAAGAAAAGTGATATATGAATAAAATTAATTATTAAAAAAAAATCAGCTTGACCTTTACTAGTTATGGCTTGCAGGTTCAAAACATCTGTCGATAATAAACAATGGACAATGTTAAAAATAGCTGATTTTTGGCCCCCATCGCGGAACGCATAAACCCCAAAGAAAATGGTTGGAAAAGGTTCAAAATTAATAAAAATGCGTCTTCGTGGTATCAAAAGGCTGGAGAAAATTCTATACCACCCGTAAAAACAGAAAAAACAACTCCTAAAATTGCTTTGAATAATATCTTATACAGAATATGAAAAATATATTTATTTCATGATAACCATTAGGTATCGATTTAATATAGATAACAATAAAACTACCCCTATATGGGGGTGGAACGCCACACACACCACCTAATATTAAAAAAATGAGTACCAAGGTGATTAAAAAGGTACCGGGTAGAATGGGGTGGATAGAAACTTAAGGGTCAATAGAAACAAAAACTGTGAACGTAATTCAATGATACCTACAGAGCATCAAATTAAATTTGGTAATCTTCTGTAATAATAATCCCTTCCTTATTACAGAAGATCACCAAATTTAATTTGATGCTCTGTAGGTATCTTTGAATTACGTTCACAGTTTCTGTTTCCATTGACCCTTAAGTTTCTATTCGCCCGTTCTACGGTACAATATGATTTTTTAATACCAGTTGAACCAGACCTTCAACTGATCCTGAACACAGCAAAAATAATAATAGCAAATAAGAAATTATTATCAGTGATCGGAATTTGGGATTAATTTCAATGGCGCACATATATGAAATTTTACATCAAAATATTAACTGTAAGTTTGTTCTCTCCTACAAAATTAACTGTAATGCCCTATGAGTTTATCATGTATTTTGGCATAATAAATGTATGTACACATATTTCACACATAAATTGTTATAAATTTGCACAGCACTTTCAAGTTTCAAACTTTATACTTCTACTGAGTGTTTATAGTTTCTAAGTATACGGTAAGTATTTTTTCTAAATTTTCATGTGAGAGACGATTTCTTCTCAGTAAATATCCACTGTAAAGTTGAAAATGACCTCTTGCATTCTTCAGAAGTGAGGGAAGCATATCTAAAGATATTCATAGGCAGCTGATCAAGGAAGGCATCTGGTTCTGTCACAATTCTTGTGCTAATGGCAAATGCGACCGTCAAGTCTGAATTCCTTTGTAAAACTGCAACCCACTTTTTTAATATAAGCTCACCAGTTGCGTAAGGAATTTGTTGTTTTTTTAACAGTATCTAGTTTGTTAAATGTTTCTTCCAATGACAAATTTGGACATTGACATTCTTGTTCTTATTTTAAAACGTTCGAAAATTAATTTTAAATCATTTTTAATATTTGGAATATTTATTAAATCCTTTGTATGCATAATCGCAGTAACATCTTCATTTAAGGTTTCTACAAATTCCTTTACTGGGTTGAAGTTAACATGGTAGTAACATGCCGAGTTTATCCATGTTCCTCAACGTGTGATCACTGGTTTTGGAGGAAGCTGCAAATTAGGATATTTTTCTTGGACATATTTTATCCTACTAGGAGCTTTTAGAAAAATTTTCTTTATAATCGCAATAAGTTAATATTTGTGAAACAATCTCGTACTTTTTCGCATATGCGGTGTAACGAATGCGCCAAGCAAGTAACGTGTAACACTTGTGGGTATTTCCTTTTAATTTTTTTTACAGCACTTAACATATACGATATTGAATCACTAGCAAAAACAACATCTTTCTTTAAATGTTGTTCAGCCAAGTCTTGCCAAAGCTATTTTAACATGTTCTCAAGAAAACTAAACACTGACTCTCTATTAACTGTTTCTAAAACCTTGGAAGCTATTAAATGGCACTTGCCAGGACCATCAACATGTGATTTTGTAACTAATATATTTGCAACTTTATCTCCCGAAAAGTCTGCTGTTTCATCTATTGTAACCCAAAACCAGCCAATTTGAAGATCACTCCGAATACCTTTCAGGTTTCTTTATATAATTCGCTGAGAATTTTTTTACGAAGCAGGATTTCACCTGGAACATGTTGTCCCACGCAATACTTGTTTAGAAAATGTGTAAATAGAACGTTATTTAGTACACTCCATGGAAGATTTAAACATATTAACAAAAGAGCCAAATCGAAATAAAACCCATCCTTTGAAATTATCCTTTCCTTTGTATTACACTCGTGTGTGTCGCTATTTACATGTTTTAAAACAGCATTTCTCTGTGTACACCTTATTGTAACGTCACAAATATTACAAATTATGTTTTCACCATCAAAATGTAGTTCTTTATAGAGCCATTTTCGACCGTAATTTTCCTCGGACTATTGATAATAACTCATTCTTTCAGTAAACACAATTATAAACTAGCATGGCATGGGCCAAGTCCTATTCAATTTAAAAGTGAGTAAACAGTAAATAATGTTTCGCGTGTATTGCAAGCGTGTCGGCCAAGTGTTGCAGGTATGCATTGTTTGTGCGCTCTGTTTCTTTAATTTAAATAGCGTTTTTTGTCTAAATAGTTTATATAATTTATATTACACGAAAAATTAATCAAAATTTATTTATTTTTTAGTGAACTAAACATCTGTGCGTATTTATTTTATTTTCAATATTTCAATAAATCCTTGTAACGACGCACCTGAAAATTAAACCCAAATTCCGATCACCGATTATTATACTCTTCGCAAATACAAATGGATGAGTATATTGCATTCGATCGGCACATTTCTAAAACCGGTAATATTGCTCGTAGAAAAAAAAATTCATATCACTGTGTTGGTGGTCGAATTCTGAATAACTTTCAAAATGTCCGTCCGTCCGTCTGCCTGTCCGCCTGTCTGTCCGCCTGTCCGCCTGTCTGTCCGCCTGTCTGTCCGCCTATCTGTCCGCCTGTCTGTCAGCCTGTCTGTCCGCCTGTCTGTCCGTCCGTCCGTCCGCCCGACCGCCCGCCCGCCCGTCCGTCCGTCCGTCCGCCCGTCCGTCCGTCCGTCCGCCCGTCCGTCCGTCCGTCCGCCTGGTTGGACAGTAAATTAGTGTTAGCTAGGGGAAAAACCCTATTGTTTTTGAGCAAAATCGATTGATAAATGAAAAAGTTATAAATTTTTTTAAATAAAAAAAAGACATAATTTCTTTTATGTTTTGTAATTAAACTAAAAATGTGTAAAACTAATATTATTTACAAAAAAAACCGCGAAGAGTATCCTACAGAATGTGCAACAATTATATAAAAAGTGCACTAAATCTGCGAAAAGTATAACGGTTAGCTTGTTATATTACTGTTTTTGAAAATAGGGATGCTGAGGTCAGGATCTGTTGAAGATCCTGGCTCAGTTAGAATTAAAAAACCATTTTGTACATCTTTAATCACCTTGGTAGCAATTTTTTTTTTAATGAATTGCTATGTATGCCGTTCCACCCTTGAATAGGGTGTGAATAGGGTTATTTGTTATCTCTATTAAGTCGATACCTAATAGTTATCATAAAATAAACATAATTTTCACTTTTGGTATAAGCTATTATTTAAAGCAATTTTAGGAGTTGTTTTTTGTTTTTATGGGTCGAATAAAATTTTCCCCAGCTTTTTGATGCCACGAGGACGTATTTTTATCAATTTTGAGCCATTTCGAACCATTCTTTCTGGGTTTTATGCGTTTCGTGATGCTATTAAGCTATTTTTAACATTGTCCTTTGCCGTGTGTCGCAAAACACATATCATTTGTATAGTTAGCGAGTTGTTTACATCCAAATACGGCAGCTACAGATTTTTCTAACAAATTGTTACGTGACTGTGTATCACTGCCTATTCTTTGCTCCCCATTAATTTTATGCTCCAATTTTCATAGTAGCACCGTATACTCGAATTATACGGAAGAAGTAAACGAAAATACATATTACGACTGAATATAAATATAAAGATAAGTTTTTATGGCGTTAATAAAAGCGCGATGTTGATGTTCTATGAAATTTAATATCTACCTCTAACATTTAAATATGATGTGTCACACTAAATCCCAATGCAGGATTAAATCTACCATAAAGATTGCATTCCTGAATTATGGCAACACATTTTACGAGAATTGTTTCATATTTATTTTACAGTTAACGTTTTTCATGATAAAATTGCTCTATTAATAGAGTATTAAAAAGTTACTGCAGAAATTAATTTGCAAAAATGCAGTTCTGATTATTTTTAGAAATCCGCCTGCTTGTTTATAGTATATATGATTTCAATTGGGAAAGCATAAAAACGAAAACTGGGAGTAAAGTCGGCGTCTCCTTTATGGGACATAGGCGGTGGCGATAGAAATTTAAAAATGCTTTAAATACTAAATAATTATTTTAACATTGGAAATGTTTATGTTCGAATATGGGGGTCGAGTTACCAGTTTTCGTTCAAGGTCAGAAGACCCCAACTAGCACAATTAGTCGTGGAAACGTAGCAATGACTATTGTAATCACTTTAAAGTGTTTTGGTACTAGTCACAGGCACGTAATAGGAACGTTCCTAATACGTGTTTATGACCAAAATGTGGAATATTTTTTGGTGAAGATAACGTTCCAACCACGTTCCTGGAACTTGTCTGGCTACGTTCCAATGACGTTGTTGCTCCGGAGCGGCGACGTGGCGGCGTAGACGCCGCAACTTTCGGAAAACTTTACCACTCCCTACTCTTTCAAATCGATGTTGCCCCTTCTTTGTCTTGCAACCGATCTTATTATATTTATGTTTCATTCTTACATATGATTCTTGTTCTTGTTCATTTCCCTAACTCAGAAATTTAGTAGAATATCAGAAGGTAATATTAGACAACAAAACTAGTGCTACGTTTCAGTGGTCTAAGGGTCACAATTAACACGAATGCAATTTTACTGACAAACATAATGATAAAACGTCCGAATCTAACCACGCGCCTTTAAAATATGCATTTTTTGATAAAAATATTGTTTTTAAAATATGTAATGTCATGCGAGAATATGATACACTAGATGCCCAAACCTATTTTTTATTGTTCTTCGGAACTTAACACTACTTTTTATGTATTAATTTGTTGTATTTGGTGAAGATAAAACTGTGTTGAAATATTAAATTCTGTTGCCTTATTTTGAACATAAAATGTTGCATAGCATGAATATAGCAGCATATAATTCTATTCTAGGTTAGGCAAACATATTATATAGGTTAGGTTTGTTGCATTAACTTTATCTATGGTCAACATTGGGAACTAGATGGTGGAATTTACTTCATGGTAAATTTCAGAGGTGATGTGCACTTTGTAGTAGCCGTACACAGTTCTGTACCTAGCAGTAACGTCATTAACACCTATGAATATTACTTACAAGTTTCAAATAGTGAAGGTTCCCAGAACGTCGCGGCAACTATTAAACCTACTTGATTGCAACTTTGAAGTCACATTTCAGTGATGCGAGTTAGTCGCTGCTACTACAGTTTACCACCTTCAAGTTCTGAAAACCCGAAAGTCGTCTCACTGGTAACTACCGCGTTCCCATGTACCACGAAAGCTACGTAGAAGTTGCATAACTATAAAGTAATCATTAGTGGTAGAAACTACGAGACATGGACTGTAGACTTGTCAAATGAAGTTATTTTTACACCAAAGTCGTAAATTTAGTCGCAATTACGTAATGGTTACTCATACGAAGTTCCTATCTCAGTTACTGTCACTTTGGTGCTAGTTGGGATAAATAATGAGAGGAAATAGAAAATCATTTAATTTGACTGCACTCTTACTATACTGACATAATGTTGAACGTTGGCTGCGGCTACAACAAGCGGTTGCATTGTATTTCGGTAATATTTAAGCTGATAAAGAAAATCTCAAGTCTTTGATAAGGACATAAGTTGATGTGAATGACAACATTCGTGATTTGGACTGTTGTAGATTAGCGAGTAAAAATTTCTTCTTAATTTTATTTAACACCAAAGGAATTTTGAGAAAACCTGTTTTTTTAATGCTTTCGGCTGTAAAATAAAATGCAGAAGAGATTATTTCAAAATCATAATATCTAGCGATTAAAAATTGCAGCCTTCTACCTCAATGTCGCTCAAAAAATTCTCTGGAGCTTGATCACAAGTTATTAATTAAGGCTATTGACCTCCGAAGAAGTTTATACACAATACAAGAAACGGAAACATTTTTATATTTCAATTAACAAACATCTGTATAAATGAACTTTAAAATTATTACCAGGGACAAAAATTATATCATGAACGACTATAAAATGTACGGAACCGTCCATTTTACATGTTATCGACATTTTACCAAATTACCCTGAAACAGCAATCTCAGCATCTGTCATATCTGTGTTAAATGAAAACTTTATGCTCTGTTCGGAGATTTGAACGAGAAAAATTGGTGAACTGTATTACTACAATATTACACTGTGAAATGAGAAAACCAAGACTGATGACTCAAATTTTCACTATATGAGAACTTATGCGATGCTGGTATCTTTATTCTCTACGCTCTTCACATGTACATAAAGGAATTTCCGGGTACAGCATTCTATGCTCTTCCTACACAATAAAATTTAAATTTACTCGAATTTCTTAATTTACTTTATTATCATGATAGGACTTGTAAAAATTAAATATGTTACCAACGAAAACAAATATAACACAAAAAAAATCGGTAAAGGTATTCACACAGAATTTTCATCTTTATTTATAAGGGGGGGTCACTCTAAAAAATTATTAATTAGCAAGCGGCGTGTGATAATTATAATCTCTATTGTTACAACGAAAACGTGATAACTTTTGGTAAAAGAAAATATACGGAGTATGGAAATAAAATGTAACAGATGGCAATAATATTGGGATATAGATAACGCAATTGGCAAGGAAGACAACTATTACAGTTTTATTGAAATAGGGTGGTCATCTTAAGAAATAAATCAGTTATGGTGGACATTTGTAAAGGTACCTACACAAGCTTTTCATATTTGGAACCTTTTTTTAATATTAATTTTTTGCTGCCGGATGACTACTCTATATATTATTATCTTTTTGGCCAACATAATAAGCGGTCCAAAGCATTAAAAATTTAAATGACCCATTCCAACAAAGTAAATAAGATTTGAGCTCGAATGTCGATAGAGGGTCCTAATGGGCATCAGAAATGGTTTGTTGCCCTTTTATTGACGCTCTTGCACAATTTCTCCACAAGAAAGAAATATGGCGGAATGTTATTTCAAAGAATTCGTGTTTTTAAACGTATACCTCTCGCTGAAAAATTAACTACATGTTATATTGTCTGATTTTTTTTCTTTACATACTACTAATATGAGCGCATATATCTGTACTAGTAGAGTTTCAAAATTACTTACGGTTTTTTTCTAAATAAATCCTAAATCACAGTAACGAAATTTGTGTGTTTGAAATTTCGACGTGCGGACAACTAACTATATTAAATGATTAATTTTCCTATACCGAATTTAACAGGATCATGGTATACCACCCTTTTCTCCTTTATCTTTGAAGATAATTGATTGAAAATTAGGATATACTATACTATATACATAATAAGCGGCAATTTTTGAAATACAAATTTTTTTTCACTTCCGGTTTCGTCGGAAATGACACTAACTTTCGATTTTTAAATGGAACACCCTATATTTTATTGTATTTTTGAATTCTGCATAATTTTCTGAATCCTACGGTGCCAAGTAAGTGATATTTCAAACATCATTCTTTGTTATAACATAATTTTTAGTTTTCATTTAAGTGTGCCATGACGGTTCCGATTTATTCTAAATGACCCGTGTAATGCTACAAAAATCGAAATCCCATTAAAAACACTAAATTACGTGATTTATGAGCAAATAAAATTTACCAAAATTGTTTTTGGGGCAAAACTCAATTTTTTCAATTGGAACCATATCGGTACCGTGGTACCATTTATTAGTACTATTAATAAGGAATTTATTCATATGTCGTAGTAAAATGTGCGACAAATACAAACAAAATTACAGTTAAAAGAAAATAAGAAAAATAAATACAATTTTGTTCTAATTACCTTGTTACATATAAGGTGGTTTTGGAATACAAAAAATTAACACAAAACATTACAACAATTGTTCAAAATGCTGCCCATTAACGTCAATGCACTTTTGAACTCACATAGCTGTTTTTCGAAGAACGTTCGCCAATTGTTGGGTCGTTATGCTATCAATTACTCCTCTTACTCGAAGTTCCAGATGTTCATGGGTTGTAACGGCGCGCGGCGGTTGGATAGACAATATTTTTTAAATGACCCCACACAAAGAAATCAAGGGGCGTTAAATCAGGTGACCTTGAAGGCCACGTCACAGGACCATTGTTGTTGGAAAGTGGAGTGTGGGAATCCTATACAACAGAGAGGGAGGCTGCCAACATATGCACACGGCCGAACAAGATAAGGTCTATTGAGAGTATGAGTTTATTAACTCTTATTAATTATTGAACCTAATTGAATTTCTTAAAATTAAAAATATATTAAACATAAGGCAGGTCCCACAACAGGAAAGTTTCGACTGACAGCTGTCTCATGTTCCATACATTGGGCTTAATTATGAATATAAAAATGTTTCTCAGGTGAGAGTAGTTGGGGTCTGCTTGATATACAGAGCGTCATAAATGTCCTCCTCCGTTTTACTTTTTACAGATTTTACTTTTTATTTTACTTTACCTTGGCCGATCAGTATACAGGGTGTCTTAAGAGTTTCATTGGAGCTCTTTTTAGCACTTCCAATGTAAATGGCTATTTACCTGTGGAACGGTTGATACATGGAAGGTTCTGACAGCGAGATAATGTATGTCTTGGAGAACAAACAAAATGAACGAACTGATGCAGGAGGTTCAAACGAAAACACAAATTTCTGGGAAACAGGAAACCATATCTGGATTCAAGTTGACAGGAGGAGATGCACACTGCTAGATTCGGAAACAGAAGAGACAGAAGATTCATAAGAAGAATAAACAAGAAGATGATAGATGGAAACTTAAAAAAAAGCTTGGAAACGTAAAAGAAGCATTTCACAAACACCTGGACTTCCCATCCTATTTTCCCATGTAAAAATATCCAGATCAAATATCTGGAAGTGGCGGTAATGTCTACTAATGTCTGCTGGTTTCTCAATCAATCAATCAGTCAATGCTTATGTCAATTCTTGGACATTATTCAGAACATATTACTTATTTTCACTTTTGTAGTAAAAGAAATTTCAAATATTCGTGCGACGGATATCCACGTTTTGCTCTTTGTACAAGCACTTATTTTATTATTTATTTTGATTGGATCTTCCAGTAGTAACAAAATGAAATTTACATTCTCAGCAAATTACAACGACGGCCTTGAATGTTATTACAACGACCTCATTGTTCGCAATAAAAAATCCAATAAACTTAACAGCCGTGATAGCAACGCCATAATAGATAAGAAGTGAATTATCGAAGTAAACGAATGATAGGCAGAATGGCGGAAAAAGATCGACGTAGACTGAATGGGGTATTAAAAATGTGTTGAACAAGGAAAGAATAAACTTATTGGCGCGATATGATGGAATATGAAGACATATCACGAAGCCGTCTGCCTCCACGTAGACTTAATATAATGTTGAAGTGATAAACGATAAGACATTTGGACCGAAATTATATTATGGATATTACTTTCGACATTAAACTTATTTGTACGGACATTAATCAAAAACTCTATTGTGGGAGGGTAATATTGAGCAGCTGAAGGTTTTAATATCATTTTATATCTAAAGAAAACAATTTTTCAATAGCGCGGACCATTTTTAATCTTCAGGGCTATTCATACCCATCTCATATGACGAATGATCTCAAACGTGAAATAACTACGGATATTAAAATATACATGAGTACCTATATTTATTTATTTATTTATTTATTTATTTATTTATTTCATCAGCCCTCGTTTACAAGATACTTTACATGAGTATTGTCAATATAAATTAAACTTACAGTATATGTGTATAAAAGATATTGTAATACACTATAGTATATGAATTACTATTTGATAAATAACACAGAAAATAGTAATACACTAAATAAATAATTTTACCATAATGAAACACTGTAAGAAAAAATAATAAAATACAGGATAAAAGTATATAAGAAGATGTATAACCTAAGTACTTTGTACAGCGACTTTGAATTCGTCCAGTGTATATATTGTATTGATTATAAGAATTTTTTTAAGATTATTTCTAAATTGTTTAGTCGAAGTTGCATTTTTTATATCCTCAGGAAGCATATTGTAATAGTGAAGCATATTTAGGCGATCTTTTGAAAAAAATGTGAGAGTGTTTTGGTATCTGGTAACTTTTCCTTTCTCTAGTATAGTATTTGTGATTATCTTCCTGTTTTTTATAGGCGTGTCTGTTTTTATAGATGAAAGTCAGTAACTATTTATTTAGTCTTTCGCATATTTGTCTATGTTTTCTGTCCAGTCAAGATGCTTATCCATAACAACTCCTAGAAAAGTCATGCTGTTTGTGAAATCTAGGGTTTCCCCGTTAATATTTTAGAAATAATTATTTGGAGGTCTTAGTTTAGTATGAAAGTGCATACATGCAGTTTTTCCGTAGTTAATGATGAGTCTATTTTCTCTGCAACGATTGTTAAAGTTCTGTATTGCATTATTAGCTTTTTCTTCAAGCTTTTGGGCGTTTGAATCCGATATAACTAACGTTGAGTCATCTGGGTACATGAATAGTCTACCCTCTCCAATGTGAGAAGGCAGTTCGTTTACATATGAGAGAAAGATTAATGGACCTAGTATTCCCCCTTGAGGGGTGCCAATGTCAATTTCAAATTCCTTAGAGATGATATTTTCTACTTTAACCATAAATTTCCTGTTTGTTAAATATGACAAAATCCATTTACTTACCGGTTCGCGTATGCTCAGTGCCTTTATTTTTTGTTCTACGAATTTCGGTTCCACCGTGTTAAATGCGCGGCTTAGGTCGAAGAAAATACATATTACCTTTTCATTTTTATCAAGTTCTTCATTTACGTATTGAATAAGGACGATGGTAGCTGTTTCCGTTGAGTGTTCCTCTCTGAAACTATGTTGATGTTCACTTAATATATTGTTTGTATTTAAGAAGTTCATAATTCTTGTTGCAATAACTTTCTCCATGATTTTAGAGAATACACTCAACGCTATGGGTCCTATAATTTTCTTCATTAAATGGGTCACCTTTTTTAAAAATGGGCACTAGACATGCGGTTTTTAGTGGAGATGGAAACTCTCCTGTTAACACAGAATAGTTTATGATATCCGCTAAAAGTTGCGATAGTTCTAGGCTACATTTTTTTATAAGAGTAACTAGAATGTTATCATAGCCTGTTGGTTTTTTAATAGGTAATGCTCGGATAATCTCTTGAATTTCTTGTGCAGTAACCGGTTCGAAAAATATTGACTTTCCATTGCTATTTCTCCCAGTTGTACAAGAGTCTAATATATTATTTTGGAAGTGTGACGTTAACATATTTGGTACAACTGTTGAGAAGTACACGCCGAATTTATCTGCTGTTTCTGCTGATTCGTAACTCTCGTTATTTTTTAAAATGATATTTTTTTTCGTTGGTGTTTCGTCCTAGACTATTGCTTACTATTGACCACAATGTTTTTGTTCTGTTTGCCGAGTTCTCGATTATGTTATGTATAATGCACTAAACATTATTTGACCATATAAAAAAATGGCAAAGACCAGTGCACAAAGAGTATGTACCGATACAATCACTGCTAAGGTCTTAATGCGTAAGGCAATTAAATAATAATAAAGTACATTCGAAAACTTCGCGCTGTACTATATATATATAAATGTAATTATTTATATGAAATAGAACAGCATTAATTAGGCTTATCAGTATTTTCAATTGGCGTAATATATCAAAGTTTATTTTGAATTACGGATAAAGATGAATGAAATACTATTTAAACGTCTCATTATAAATTTTAATTGTATAGAATTGGTTACAGCTACTAAAACAGGATTGTACTATAATTATTATTGACAACTGTTGGTAGCTTGATTATTTTGTAGTTTACCAAGGCGAAAACCTCGCCTTCGTGTGAAAAAATGTCCCATACGACTTTGCATAATCACATTCGGAACATGCCCCTGAATAAAGATCAAGAGTTTGCAGGATGGAAATCTGGCCCCAATTTATTCATTTTTTTTTTAACAAATTGGCACCAATGAATTTTTTTAATTTTTTTTTTGTCATTCTAAACAAAATTGTCATTTGTCATTTTTCGTAAAGTTGACCGTTTCCGACTTATAGATAATTTAATGTTTGAAAAATCTTAAAAACGACCATATTTAAGGTTAAAATATATTATTAAAAAATGAATTTTTTCAGTTCACCAAAATTCTTGTACAATCTTTGATCATCCATTAACAAAATCCCGAAAAGTAAGTGCAGATTTTTTCATTCTAATGTGTAAATTTTTAATTGTTAAATAGACGTTTTTAGCCGAGTGCGCACTCTTTCAATTGTCTATAATTGTTTATTTGTGGCATATTCACATTTTCATAGTTTTTGTTGGGCATTTTGCCAATGAAAATTATTTAAAAAATTTAATGAAAAAACCTCTGCGCTAAACGGATCTGTCAGAGGTTGGTTCTTGAATACTTGACTGTTTCAAAAAGTCTCACACCTAAAAATAGATAAACTAGAACAATGAAAATAAAAATGAAAGCTATAGGCAGTTAACGTTTCGTTCTCAAAACTTTTTGGCTGTCACACATGACAGTTCTTTGTTTATGAATTTCCTCGTGAGACATTAAATTACATTTATTTTACTTTTACTTACTTCGTCTCTAAGGATGGGCAACCAACTAGTACAAAAATCTTTCGAATAATTTGAAACGCATTTATCCTCGTTTCATAAAATAATCGCGGATTCTTTAAGTTTTCTTTTACTTCCGTTGCTCTCACTCTTTTTCCAAAATCTTCGCCGAGTCCCATTTAATCCTGTGATTATTATCCCACGCGTATTCACAAATTTTGGATTTTCCAAGCCTTACGTTGAAAGGTCTAGATATACCTACGTAATGTTTTCCGCACTCACGCGGAACATTATAAATACAATTTTTCTTTCAATTGTTTACAAGTCGGAAACGGCCAACTTTACGAAGAAATGACAAGAGACCTTTTTTGTTCAGAATAACCAAGAGAAAATCGATTTTTGCGATTTGTTCTAAAAAACAAATCGGGACCAGATTTGATTTGATCCTTATTCATTAGCATGTCCTGAACGTGAATATGCAAAAAAATCTTATGAGACATTTTCGTCGTACGAAGGCGAGGTATTCGCCTTGTCTAAATGGATACCAAGAAAGTTAATCAAAGATCAGTTTGAAATATAATGTGTATATCATTGTCTAGAAAAGCTGTATCCAATTAATTAAAACAGTATTTTTCAGTTGCAGGGATAATACCTATAAGAAATTTTTATACAACCCCGTGTATTGTACAAATCCTTTAAAACTTATATAATAATAATATCCTCAAAAATCCATACTTTCGGTTTAACACTAAAGATCTCGGCGTAATTTTGTACAGAAATTTAATACAGCAATTCCATTGACTTTTCTTATAGGAAAATTGCGCTGAACACGATGGTAACATTTAAAAAAATTATAAGATGCAGTCTTCATTGTCAAAAACCATGGTTTTTATGTTATGAAAACAAAAAAAAAAAAGGGATTTTTTTAAAGGTATACGGTTTTATTGTAAATAAACATAATAATGATGCAGATAATGTACGAAAAGCTGAAAAATAATTAGGTTGGTACCAGGTACCAGTCATCACACCACTCTCCTCATCAATCTAGAGCATTTATCGGACTAAAATAAAATCGTTGGGTGAGTCGAATTTCTATTATCTACAGTCAACCGCTCATATCTTTATATGTATGCTTTGGATGCATCTACTCAGTAGACAACTTATGCAAAATGTGTGTAAAAGTAAATCCGTCACTATCATCATGTGACATCGTAGAACGATCATTTATCTATTTACTCAGGTTACGCTACGCTCCATGATTTTATTTTAGTCTGATCAATGCTCTAGATTGATGAGGAGAGTGGTGTGATGACTGGTGCCTGGTACCTACCTAAAAATTTTTGAGCTCTTAGTACATTGTTTGCATCATTATTATGTTTTATATAATAAAACCGTTTAACTTAAAAAACATATTTTAGTATTTTACTTAGTTTACTAAGTGTACTGTGTTCTACTTATCAAGCCCTTTCATTTGATACCCATATTGAGGGGATTAGAAAAAAGTAATCCGCCATTTTGTGATGGCGGCCATCTTGAATTTTGAATATTTTCATGGTGTACTGTATTTTACTAGCTAAGCCCTTTCATTTAATACCCATATTATTGAGGAGGTTGAAAAAAGTATATAATACGCCATTTTGTGGCGGCGGCCATCTTGGATTTACAATGATAATGAACATACATAATTGTATTGTCATCAGAGCTAAAGGTGTGTACCAAATTTCAGATCAATCGGTCAAATGGATTGTGCAGTCAATTGAAAACTGGTTACTATAATTAATTAAGTTTATGTTGTCATAAGATTTTTTCAAAAAACTAATTAATCACAGACTTGAATTTTTTGTCTAACTCAAATGGGTGATTCCGAAGGTTTTGACGTGCTCAATATGATGCCCCTGGCCGTTTTGCGCCATCACATCACAATTTTGAAAAAACCTAACTTAAAAGTGATAAAAAGGCCATTTCTGCCTATACTCGTGCCCTGATGACTGGACAGAGATTGAGTAAAAGGACCAGACCATCTTATTCAGCTGTTAAAAATGTTCAAAAACCAATACTAACAATGAAAAACATAACTATAAATGGTACAAACGTTATTTTATTTCTGAGTTTAGTAAGAAATAGAATTATTATCGTGAGTATATGCAAGTAAATCGGACCTAAACAGCTAATTTCATAGGATTTTGATACGCTGAACACAATGCCGTTACCCGTTTTGCTCTATTAGATCAGGTTAGGTAGCTCCATTTTGTTTGTTGTTTTTCTTGTTTTTCGTTTAGTTTTTGTTTTTTGCTTTTTATTGTTTTTTGTTTTTCTGATTTTTTGTTTTTTGTTTTCTTGTGTTTTTTTCTGTTTTTTGTCCCCCTGCCTCCGCGTCGCGCGCTCTGGGTGATTCTAAAGGGGATTATATTAAACATTCCTCTCTATTCGTTTAGGACTAGACCTATTAGGTTATGATATAGTCGAGTCGCTGTATCGAAATTTTTAAAAAACCCAAGAAATGTTCAATACTTTACCGATATTTTTCAAACTTTGGAAATATCTTCTTGGCTCCATAAATCGAAAAGGTTTCAGGGGTCGCTGATTACGAATTTGATATCAAAGAGTTCAATGATTATTATTTCTTTTTTTAAAATTTTTATCCAGCCAAGTCTTCGCGCATATGAAGCAATTTTTTTCCCAATCAAAATCGGGATGTTCATTTGACATACGTAATTTTTTTTTGACGGGAGATCTATTGCCAAATTCATTGTGCCTAACTTCCCTTTTCTGTTTATGAGAAACTTTACAGTACCAAGAATTTATGTACAATCTTCGACAGGAAGCGTGAACGAATAAAGAACCGCTAATTGCAAAAATTGGATGGAATCCATCTTTTCTCTTCAATGAAGCTTCTTTTCCCCAACGACGAATAGTTCCTCACCAAAATGATCATCAGGATTGGCCTCGGTTAATGTACAGATAATGCACGCTTCGATGTATGATTTATGGTAAGAAGCATGAATAAATAAAAGGTTATCGCCTTTGAAAATATCGTCTCTTATAATAGAAGCGTCGTATAACGATTTCTTAAGTTCCTGTGAAACTTCAAATAATTCTGTGTTGATGTCCTCTTCATTCGTTGTCGGAACCTGCGTGCTGGCACCGAATCCGTCATTCTAAAAAAATGATAACTCTCAGAAAAACCGATTTTTTTAATATAACAAAATGTTAAATATAACCATGCTTAACGCATATTTAAAATGAAGTCGAATTACTCCATACAGAAAATAAAGGAAAGGAGTTACATTTACTAGAACAATTTGAGATCATGAAAGCTTTCAAAAAGCATAAAAATGTAACTAATGATCAAACATTATTTATGGGTCATAATATTCTAGAAAAAATAATTTAACATTAAGAACTTATTTGTAGTATATTTACATAGGATAGGAATCATATAACTATTTGGATGTAATAAATAGATTAAAAGCTTTGAATAATTTATACCTTCCATTAGGTATAAATAAGTAAGGAACACATTTTAAATTTAGTAATATCTTGTACTCTTGATAAAGGCCTAATAAGCCGAAACACGTGTAGAGTTTTAATAAAACTTTTTGAAACATTAAAAAGCAGAATTTTCCTGTATATTTAAATTATTTAAAATGTTATTGGTTTGGAGTCCAAATAAGTTATTGTATTAAAGGGCCGTTACTAATAAGGATCTACTCCGCGAGCGTACGGTCGGAGAATCGCTCCGTTTTTTTTTTAATTTCTAGAAAACGGTTTAGAATTTTTGAATGAAATAAAATGCAAAGTTAAGCCAATAAACATACCTTTCGACTGTTTTTTGTTTGATATCGATATCTATAATTGTGTTCAAATTCGACCCCTCACAAGCACGAGAGCTGAGCAGGATACATAATCGGCAAGCCAGCAACGTCGCGCGTCGTATGAAAAGCAGGTTTTTTTTGGGGGTAAACGGTTTGTTGTTGTTATGAATATATGCCTGTGATAATATATTATACTTCGTAGAGGAATTTAAAAATCACCGTTCATTTGGAAATGCGCGCGGATTTTTGTATCTTAATAAATTTTTTGTTAATAAACAAATACTTTTTATGAATTTCTAAATTTATACATGTAATGAGCGACCCCCAAAACCCCGATAAAAAAAATTCCGTCATTTTAAATAATTATTCAGGAAGTTATCCAATTGTTAACTTAATTTGTTTCCTTAACAATGTTGGAAGTTCGACCGACAAAAGAAAAACTTTTAACTTTTCGATTTATGGACCCAAGAAGATCCAAAGTTTCAAAATAATCGGTAAAGTATTGAACTTTTTTTGGGTTTTTTAAAAACTTCGATACAGCGAGTCGACTAATAGATAAAGAGCTTGAACTGTATTCCTTTTCGCTGTTATTTTTTTAATTGTTATTATTGGTTTTTGAAAATTTGGGACTGCTGAATAAGGTGGTCTGGTCCGTTTTACTCAATCTCGTGTCGTTGCCCTGTTAGCAGGGCACAGGTACGGACAGAAATAAACAATGCATTTTAATCCTGAGCCGAGATATTTCATTTGTTTACTAAGCAATTTTTTAAAAACATTAGCGGGGTGAAAAAAAGAGAAGGAGCAAGACCACATAGAAATGGTAGATTTTATCAATATTTATTGATTGCCGGGGTTGGAGAATGCAAAAATGCAAATGGAAAGTCGCATATCCTTAATAAACAAATCACCTTATTGGCTAATTGCGAGATAGAGACACAAAAAAGAAACTGTAAATTCTATGAACAAAATGCAACATTTTTACCACAATAAAATGTATGACGTATGAACTTTTGTTAATCAGAAAAAAATGTTAATTTAGGACCCTTAATTTGTTTACTCAAATTTAAAGTTTCTACGTTTCATGACACGCTAAACCTAATTCAGAAAAAAAAATTGAAAATTTTTTTCACCAACATTTTTGAAAAATTTTACCACTAAAATAGATGAAATTTTTTTTCTTTGTTCAAATTTAAAATTTCCACGTTTCATGGCATTCTAAACCTATTTCAAAAAAAAATGTTTTTGAAAATTTTTTTACCAACATTTTTGAAATATTTTTCACCATTAAAATAGATGGAAAAATTTTTTTCTTCTTTTAAATTTAAAAGTTCCACGTTTCATAGCGTTCTAAATCTATTAAAAAAAAATTGGAAATTTTTTTACCATTTTGGAAAAAAAAATAAGAGTAGATGGAAAAAAAATTGCTTAAATTTAAAATTTTCACGTTTCATGACATTCGAAACCTATTTTGAAAAAATATATAATTTTTAAATTTTTAAACTTTTTTTACCACTACTATAGAATAGAAGGAAACTTTCCTTTTTGCTCAAATTTAAGATTTCTACGTTTCATGACATTTCTCAACCTATTTCGGAAGAAAAGAAGATTGAAATTTTTTTTGCCAACATTATTGAAAATTTTTCCAAAAAAAATTAAATTTTTTAACCGCTACTATACTTCCACTCCATTACGTGAATGTGAGATTGAAAATGTGACAGATGGCAATAATATTTGGCATATGCACCTATTATACTTTTATTGAAAAATGTACAGGGTGGTCCTCCCAAGAAATAATTCAGTCATGGTGGACATTTGTAAAGATATTTGCGCAAGCCGTCCATATTTGGCACCTGTTATTTGGTATTGAACTTTTGCTGTTGGATGAGCACTCTGTATGTTTTTTTGACCAAAAGTTATCAGGTTTTCTTTGTAATAATAGTGATAACTATATTCCGATTATTATTCTCAATGTCATTTCGTAATTAATAATTTTTTAGAGTGATCGCCATGCACAAATAACGAGGGAAGTTCTGTGTAAATACCTTTACCGATTTTTTAATGTCACCATCGTGTTCAACGCCATTTTTCCTATAAGACAAGTCAATAAAATTGATGTTTTAAATTTCTGACAAAAAAGTTACGCCGGCCGGACTATTCTAAACCTTTAATATACCAAACGCTGGGCAATCATTCGAACAAAAACATACCCCAACAATTCTATCTTCCCGGGGACAAATGTCGTAGGGGAGGAATAGAGGATCATCGTAAACCCAATTGATTTTTCCATATCGAACAAAAGTAAGCTTGTTTTGAGAGAACAATAGCAACGGAATGTGCTCGGCTGTGCTGTTTTGTGGTAATACCGAATTTCTCCAAATCGAGTCGGGTTGTCAATATGGGCCGGCGAAGGGCCGGACAAGTCACTTCCAGAAGCCGCCGACTTTTTTTTCCATTTCCGTTTCCGCATTTATTGCTCGTGTGTGATGCACACGTAGATTGAATCAGACTACAACAATGGTTTTATCACAAATAAATATCGACGACCGTCGTTTTAGTTCTATAGATAGCCCGCAGTGTACATGTACAAGTTTCATTCTGATTCTGCTCGACTTATATGTCGTATCTAGTCTGATAAAACCTAATGAATAAATAGAGAGCGGATGCATATACAGGGTATGAATATCAAGTAGGTAGAGTACGCTGATAGAGAAATGCGGGTTATTTTTCACGAAGCTAATAAAGGTTTCATCTACTAGTAGTTTTTAACCTTACCACTAATTAAAAAAATCGGTAAATATATTTACACAGAACTTCCCTCTTTATTTGTGCATGGCGGTCACTTTAAACAATTATTAATTACGAAATGACATTGAGAATAATAATCCGAATATAGTTATCACTATTATTACAAAGAAGACCTGATAACTTTTAGTTAAAAAAAAAATAGAGTGCTCAACAGCAAAAATTCAATACTAAATAACAGGTGCCTAATATGGAAGGCTTGCGCAAATACCTTTACAAATGTTTAAAAATGAGTTATTATTTGTTTGCTTATAATTGTATTGAAACATATTCTTTATAGGATTTTGCAAACAGCAGAAGAAAAAAATTACTATCTATAACTAAAAGAAAAACTATGTGTAAAAATAATAATGAAATCTTTGCATTCTTTCGATAATCTGAATTCTGGTTATGCTAGCAAATTAAAATCCTAAAATGAATTTGTCTAATTTCTTATTTGACAAATCTCATTCTAACACTAGCATCCACACAGTCCCCTACGGCCATGTAGATTAAACTAGCATCTACGTAATCCCCTACGATCATGAAGATTCAGTTAAAAATGAGAACAAAGTTCTTTTGGTTATAGATAGTTATTTTTTTTTCTTCTGCTGTTTGCAAAATCCTATAAAGAATATGTTTCAATACCTTTACAAATGTCCACCATGGTTGAATTATTTCTTGGGATGACCACCCTGTACATTTTTCAATAAAAGTATAATAGTTGCATATGCCAAGAACATCACAAATTAAAAAAAATATATGTATTTTTTTAATAGATTTAGAATGCCATGAAACGTGAAAATTTTAAATTTGAGCAAAAAAACTTTTTTCCATCTATTCTAGTGGTAAGAAATTTTTCCAAAATGGTAAAAAACTGTTCCAAATTTTTTTTCCGAAATAGGTTTCGAATGTCATGAAACGTGGAAATTTTAAATTTCAGCAAAATGAATTTTTTCATCTATTCTATAGTAGTGATAAGAAAGATTAAAAATTTTATAAAAACAAATTTCAAAATTTTTTTTGAAATAGGTTTAGAATGCCATGAAACGTGGAACATTTAAATTTGAACAAAGCAAAAACATTTTTCCATCTATTTTAGTGGTAAAAAAATTTTGAAAATTTCAATTTTTTTGAAATAGCTTTAAAATGCCATGGAACGTGGAAATTTTAAATCTGAGCAAAAAAACTATTTTCCATCTATTCTAGTGGTAAGAAATTTTTCCAAAATGGTAAAAAACTATTCCAATTTTTTTTCCGAAATAGGTTTAGAATGTCATGAAACGTGGAAATTTTAAATTTCAGCAAAATGAATTTTTTCATCTATTCTATAGTAGTGACAAAAAAGATTAAAAATTTTATTAAAAAAAGTTTCAAATGTTTTTTTGAAATAGGTTTAGAATGTCATGAAACGTGGAACATTTAAATATGAACAAAGGAAAAACATTTTTCCATCTATTTTAGTGGTAAAAAAAATTTCAAAATTTCTTTTTTTTTTTAAATAGCTTTAAAATGCCATGAAATGAAAATTTAAAATTTTTTCCATCTATTCTGGTGGTAAAATTTTTTTCCAAAATGGTAAAAAATGTTCCAACTTTTTTTTTCCGAAATAAGTTAAGAATGTCATGAGACCTGGAAATTTTAAATATGGGCAAACAAATTTTTTCATCTATTCTATGGTAGTAATAGAAAAAGATTAAAAATTTTTTCTAGAAAAGTTTCATTTTTTTTTATATAGGGTTATAATGCCATGAAACGTGGAAATTTTAAATTTGTGAAAGAAAAAAAAATCATTATTTATTCCCTTTAGATGGTCCACCATGTATATTTTCCAGTGAAAGTTTAACCATTTCTTCACTGACAGTAGCGTGAGCTACCTACCAAATCTAACTGTTCTCCGTCAAGTAGTTTTTTAGTTAACGCACCAACAGACAGACAGACAGACTGACGGAATTGGAAAAACCTACATTTTCGTAATATGAATCTGAAACTGAAAATACGAAAAAATCTCGGAGGGTGATTTTTTCTCGAATATGGTATTCGGTATGCGAGGGAAGTAAAAATAGGGAGGTTACTACAATTGGTAAAAATAAAGATAAGAAGAGAGAAAGAGATCCCAGGAACACGTAAAAAGTCATAATTTTGAAAGTAACTTTACTTATTTAAAATAAAATATAACAATGGCTACGCATTTTTTATTTCTTAAAAATGGTTCCTAGTAAATGTCTTCCCCTTATCTCTACGCACTCTTAAATACGATTGGTGAAATTTTCTATTACACGGTGCAACATGTCTAACGGAATATTGGCAATTTCTTTACGGATTTTTATTTTCAACTCCTGAATATTTCTTGGTTTGTCAACTAAACCGCTCTTTCAAGTAGCCCCACAGAAAATAATCGCATGCTGTAAGGTCTGGCGACCTTGGGGGCCATTCAATGTTTCTACTCCTGGAGATAATGTGAGCAGGAAATAATCTCTGTAAGGCATTTATTGATTCTCTTGTGGTAACTTTATGGCATGAGCGGTAGGAATTCTCCCGTGACGAGGAATGGCAAAGTGTAGTCGAAATTGCCGCTGCACAGCAACTATACTGTCGTTATTTTTATAATACGATTTCATTGCAAAAGCACGCTGCTCACCGAACCACTGTTTCATGATTACCAAATGGCATATAATAACAGACAATATGGCAATTAAATCCATGGCCAACTATACATGTTACAAAATAACAATATTTTCAAAACTTCTTGTTCCCAGGGACCACCGGTTAGTTTTAATATTACACAATATGTTAAGAATACATGTATTGACATGATTCAGGCAGAATTATCTTAAAGTTGCTTCTTGGTACACGTCGATCGGATATGATCGGTTTCCAGACGATATTACAGATATTTATAGTTGGACAAAATACTGCTTTCTTTTTCTTTCATAAATTGCCTATTGCTTCCTCATCCACGTAGCGAATGGAAGTATATAGTAATCGGGAAAAAGTGTTCCTGTTGAAATAGGTTTAGAATGTCATGAAACGTCGAGATTTTAAATTTGAGTGAAAAATGTTCTGTCTGTATGTCTGTCTGTCGGGCTGTCGGGCTGTCTGGCAATCTGTCTGTAACTTTTTTGTGCATATTTTTTCTCTGGAACGGTTTAAGATATTGACTTGAAGTTTTAAACACCTGTGTATGATAATGAGATCTGGAACTGGATTTTTCTTTGAATATATCCGGTGAAGAGTTGGGGGCAAATAAGGGCAGGGAGAAAATAAATAAAGCAAGCTGGTAAGAGTACAAAAATTTGGGATTTGGTGCATGTTTATATACTAGAAGCAAGGCCTCAGATTTTTTTATAATATTTTCCATCCCCTTCGCACCAACCCCACTTCATTATTAAAGGGGTTGATATAGTAAATTGAAAATATTCATTTAAAATTTGGTACACATATATATTATAAGGACATCTGGAACTAGATTATATTTTGAGATGATTCCGTTGAAAGGGTGTGGGTTAAATAGAAATAAATAGGGGAATATAAGTTAAGCAAGTACAGAAACTTGAAATTTGGTGTATATACTAAAGTCTGTTCTCTGATGGAGTCCCGCTGTGACGTCACGAATGTCTGAACCAATATGCTGTAGGCTCATTGGTGTTTTCGAATGCATAGTGGCGTCGCCTTGTTTTATATTTTACTTGATATATTTAATTAGATTCGTTTAAGGGAAATTTAATTATAAGCATATACAGATTCAGCAAGTTTAGTTTAAGGTACGTAAATTTGTTTCTGCGCAGATAAACCACGCCTGGTCGTAGAACAATACAGGGCATTGGTATAAAACAATAGCGCCATCGTTTGACCGCGTCGAGTTGAGAACAGCGCACCCGTTCTGCTTTTAATAGCGTAGCTGTTTAGACGTATGGGAATAAAATAAATTAATCTCAATTTCGTTATTAAAATGCCGTGTGTTTATACAACTTCAGAAAAAGTGCAAATTGTGAAGTGGTACTTCGGGGGCCATTCCACTGAAGACACAATAAATTTATTTACTGTGTCATATCAAGACAGACCAATCCCCTCAGCAACATTATTTAAAAAATTGAGAATTTCGGGTGTGTCGTGAATTATTGTAAAAAATGCTGTCAACCCGAACCCCGTCCTCAACAAATAAGCGAAGAACGTGAAATTCGCGAAACTAATGTCTGTGCACTTGTTGAAACTAGTGAACCTATGAACATATGCATGTAGAAACACTTATTATTATCTAATTTTTTCAGAAAAAATGCATTACACATAGCACAAAAATATGAGAAAACTTGTAAAATATTGTAAACGAGACACTTTTATATTAATCAAGCAAGTGGGGTAGTAGCGGCAAAAGGTGACGTTTGATAGTCGAAGAAGTTTTTGGATCAGATATTCCTTTTTGTAGTTGTTTAGTTTAACCGCAAAAGAATTGTTAACATACTCCTCGCCTGCAACATCTAGTTCTGCATCAGATATGTCATTATATCTGCTCGAGAGAAATTACAGTGGATACAAAATAACGGTTGCTGGTCAAAGAATTCATTTATTCAAAAAGCACAAAATTGGTTTGTTCAAATTTAATTGATAATTATGAGACATGAATTAAATTTTACCAGTAAATTATACATTAAATATAATAATATATTTTATGTTTAATATTTAGGACACACAGAGAGAGAGAGAGAGAGAGAGAAAGAAGCGTTACGTGACAGTAATATTTAATCCCCTCCTCTTTGCAACGCCATGTAGAAATTAGTGGTTATCCTACCACCCCCTCAACAGCGTGACGTGGTTTATGGACGATCCCTTAAAGACAGTACATTGCAAACGGTTTTTTATATAAGAACAAGTATTTTGGTGTTCTACAGGAAAAAATTGTCGAAAAAGATGTAACAAATATCATAATGTATGATTATAGACAATGTCCATTAAAAAATTTTAGGCAAAATATCCTATATCATACTTTTTCGTCTAAACGCACCAAATCTAGTAAACATGAAAATACGTGTTTTTTCTTTCTCTCTTTAGTGAATATTTTCACTAAATAAAGACGAGTGCTGCTCCAGCGATTCACATTACAATTAGTAATATTAAAACATTTATTTAATTTTAACAATAGGTGTACAATAATAATGCACGCAATGCATACAAATTTTAGAGACTAAAATAAATATAATCGTTGAAACTCGACAACAGCAGAATTGCAATTAATTACCACGTATGTAACACAAATAGTTTTTCGAAATTAAACGTTATTACATTAATATACAAAACAGAATATTAATTTGCTGTGTTGGTAAATTTTGTGTTCGATATATTAGCCTCAAATGTCATTAATAATTTCGATACCGTGATTTCGGCAAATGAAGTAAAAATGTTAACCTTGTTGTTCAATGATGCTGGTATTTGGAAATTGCTGTTGAGAGAATTATTGTTCAGGGTTAATATTCATTAGTAGAGATTTTTATTAATTGGGAGTTATTTCAGGCATTGGGAATATTTGACGTTTGGCAAAGTTAATCAAGTTTAATTTTTTTTTTTTTCGTAAATGTGACATTAGAGAAGTGAGAATTTTAGGAAGTAGTTTCCAGTGGCGTAAATAAAGCCCCCGCGAACCTCTCATTCAGTTAAAAATGAGAACAGAGGTCCAAAATGAATTTATTTACATACCTCGTCTTTTGGAAAATTTTTCGTTTAAATGGATTACATTTTCATGAAATCTATCATTCTGTTTCTTGGAAATGCTTAGCCTTTGAAACGTTTTTCGCCCTTATTCTGAAGCTCATCAGAAAGGCACAAAGCACACATTGTTTCATGCAAAAAAACAAGAAAATTATTAAGTTTTTTGACATTAATGTAATTAATTAACAAAAAAGTAATTAACTTTTAAACATGTATAGAGTATATAGGCTCCATTGCTAGTTAGGCAATACATAGGTGAAAATCAGTTTTTTCTTGATTTTTTCATTCAGTCAATGACTATAATATTAATGTCAAAAAACTTGATAATAGGGTCGTTTCCTTCAACAAAATTTATAAAATATTATTATACCATAAAAAAATATACTAAATATACATTTCATGTATCATATTAAAGAAAGTCCTAATAATCACATGCAAGAATAAATTGGTTTTCAAAATAACAAGGCGGTAAATGATGACGTATGTAATGAGAATTCAATTTTAGAGAATTTTCATGTTTCCGTTGATCATGTTGGTGGTAGTGATCGGTTGATTTGTTGCGTATTTGTTGTTTATATTGTGTTAATCTTCCTTTGTAAATTATAATCTAAAAAGTTTAAATTTTATTTTCTATTTTAAAACATATCTGCAACAGTATATTATTAATATAAAATCTTTTACATACTTACTTTAGCTTACAGTGTACTTCATATTTTAATCGAAGTTAAATAATGACAATAACATAGTTTGAAGACAATTAATATAACAATGACTCACGTCGATACTATAACAGTAAACGAACGACGCCCGTCGATTATTCCTCTCTTTGTCAACTGCGCATGCTCTTACATCTGACGTCACCATAGGCGCCAATTCAAAATTTCGTAACTTAAATAATTAATTTCACTATTAAAATGAATTTGGAATGTAAAATAAAAAAATACGGGTCAAATAAAATTTTATAAATCACTTGAATTTAAAATTTAAAAAAAAATGGTCAACGACCCTATTGTCTTGGTATTTGCATGAAACATCATGTAAGTGGCTTCAGTGCCTTTAAGATGAACTCCACAATAAGGGCGAAAAACGTTTCAAAGGCTAAGCATTTCCAAGGAACAAATGATAGATTTCATAAAAATGTAATCCATTTAAATGAAACATTTTCCGAAAGGCGAGGTATGTAAATATATTCATCTTAGGCCTTTGTGCTCATTTTTAACTGAATCTTCATGACCGTAGGGGGTTATGTGGATACTAGTTTACTCTGCATAGCCGTAGGGGATTATTTGGAAACTAGAATAAGAATTGTCAAATAAGGAAGACAAATTTGTTTTAGGATTTTAATTGCTAGCATAAACAGAATTCAGGTTATTGAATGAATGCAAAGATTGTAAATCAATAATTACTTCCACATCCACGTAGTGGATTGGAAGTATAGTAATCGCAAAAAAATTTTCAAAAATTTTTATTCGTGAAATAGGTTTAGAATGTCATGAAACGTCGAGATTTTATATTTGAGCGAAAAAAAATTTTCTGTCTGTCTGTCTGTCGGTCTGTCTGTAACTTTTTTTGTCCGCACGCTTTCTCCGGAACAGTTTAAGATATTGACCTGAAATTTTGTACACGTATATATTATAACGAGATCTGGAACTGGATTGTTTTTTGAGGAAATCCGGTGAAGGGTTGGGGGTTAAATAGGGGTAAATATGGGGAAATAAGTAAAGCAAGCTTGTAAGAGTACAGAAACTTGAAATTCGGTGTATGTACTAGAAGTTAAGGTCTCAGATTTTTTTATAATATTTTTCAACCCCCCACCACCCCTACCCCATTAAAGGGGTTGATAAAATAAAGTTGAGATATTCATTTGAAATTTCGTACACGTATGTATTATAACGATGTCTAGAATTAGATTATATTTTGGGATGATTCCGTTGAAGGGTTGGGGGTTGATTTGGGGTAAATAGAGGAATATAAGTAAAACAAGTTGGTAAGAGTACAGAAACTTGAAATTCGGTGTATGTACTAGAAGCCAAAGCGTCAGATTTTTTAATAATATTTTTCAACCCCCACCACCCCTACTCCAACTTGAAAAGGGTTGATAAAATAAAATTGAGATATTCATTTGAAATTTTCTACACGTATGTATTATAACGAACGAATCTGGAACTAGATTATATTTTGAGATAATTCCGTTGAAGGGTTGGGGGTTAAATAGGGGTAAATAGGGGAAAATAAATAAAGCAAGCTGGTAAGACTACAGAAACTTGAAATTCGGTGAATGTACTAGAAGCCAAGGTCTCAGATTATTTATAATATTTTTCAACCCCCACCACCCCTACTTCATTATTAAAAGGGTTGATAAAATAAAATCGAGATATTCATTTGAAATTTGGTACACGTATGAATTATAACATCTGGAACTAGATTATACTTTGAGATGATTCCGTTGAAGGGTTGGGGGTTATTTAGGGGTCAATAGGGGGAAATAAGTAAAGCAAGCTGGTATGAGTACAGAAACTTGAAATTCGGTGTATGTACAAGAAGTTAAGGCCTCAGATTTTTTTATAATATTTTTCAACCCCCCCCACCACCCCTACCCCATTAATGGGGTTGACAAAATAAAGTTGAGATATTCATTTGAAATTTCGTACACGTATGTATTATAACGACGTCTATGGTAGAAACCAACTCCTCAAACTTTTCTATGACATCTACCCCAAATATTATTAAAATTCTATGACCAATAATTTCCACATACTAGAGTGCAAATATAGTCAAGATGTTTCCTTTAAAGTGACTTGGACGAATAATCTGGATGTGGAAGTAGTGATTCCTTAGGCAGCGGTTTTTTACAGAGTTTTTCTTTTAGTTCTCATAGATAGTTTTTTCTGCTGTTTGCAAAATCCTATAAAGAATATGTTTCATTACAATTATAAGCAAACAAAATAATTAACTTTTAAACAAACTGTAAATAGTCCATTCAAATTGCGCGAAAGGATGCAGGAAAGAACACCGGTCAGAAAGTACTTTGACTATACGTTTCTTGGGTCTCTGAAAATGCAAGAAACACTCTTTTTATATGGTTTATCTCTATAATTTTAATAGTTAAAGTCAAAAAGGATCCTATCAAATCTCCTCTTTTTAATATTAATTTGCCAATGTGGTTGATTTATACCAAATATAGCCGAATTATATGATTGGTAATAATCAGAGATGGTTAAAACCACCCCTATATTGACTTAAAATAAAAAAAAATCGTAAAAAATATTTCTTTTCTACTTTTTGCTTGTATGGTCACCAGTCTAGGTGCCGGCACTCGATCAGCGAAGTTAAGCAACGTTGATAGGGTCCGATACACAGATGGGTGACCCAAGTTCTCGTTGGAAATCTCAGTCCATGTGCTGAGCTGCTAAGGCCTGACTGGACTGAGGCGACTTGGCGAGAGGACGACAAGGGCTGATAACTGTACCGGGGCTCCTTATCAACAGACTCGAAGTCTAGGAAGGACAATGTCTGGATAAGGAGCCCTAAGAGGGTGGTACAAAGGAGTAATTAAAAGAGACCTTCTAGGTCGCAGTAGGCAAGCGCCAGCTCCTTCACAGCAAAATCTAATCTAAACTACTTTTTGCTTCAAATTTGGTTGAGTGGGAATTGTCGGGCAAAAGTTAATTATTCTCAATCCTTAAGGGGGTAAAATTATCCCCTCCTACTCCTAAGTTAAAGCAGGCTTAGAGAAACGAGTTATTTTTTTGCATAATCATTTTAGTTTTTACAAAATATTTCTAAAAAAGTTGGAAATTGTGAAATTTATCTCTGACCCTTTTGGAGTGCTAACAAAAAAATCGTGGAGTGGAGGGGTAGGAGGAGTAGTTTCACTCCCTTAAGGGTGAAATATGTTGTATTCTTAAAATAAGTTAATAGTAATCGACTAATAGAAAAAATTGTGTGTGCTATTCTTTCTTGGATAACAAAAATACTATTAAGTTCAGTTGTCTGGCCCTAGATATAGTTGAAATATGAATATGCCAAGGTATCACAGACATTTACTAGGTTCTTAATATCTAAAATGTTTTTTGGATTAAGAATAGCAAGGTAGGCACTATTTAATTTACTTTTGCCCGGCAATGCCCATTCAATGAAATTTGAAGCAGAAAGTAGAATAAAATATTTTTTACCAATTTAATCCTCTCTGATTATTCCTAATCATATAATTTGGCTATATTTGGTATAAATCAACCACCCTTGCAAATTGATATTAAAAAAGGATAGGCGGATCCTTTTTAATTTTTATTGAAATTGTCGCGAAGAACCCTCTAAAATGAGGTAAAAAGAAGTTTCAGACCGGTGTTCTTGTAGATGAACCTTGTGTCGTTTGGTCTGAAGGAGACGACAAGGATTTTATATAATTTAGGCCGGAGCCGTGTCGCCGCTACGATACTGATCAACTCTACTCACAAGGTGGATTCAAGATACCCTTCAGACTCCCCAAGACGAAAATAGACAAAATTATACTTACTGTGATTGCTACAGTCTGCTCTCTCCGTCGAAATCTTTTGTCGGGTAGCTCACTTTTAATAAATAATTTAATGAATATATCTTATAATTAGCACTTTCTCAGAAACACTTCTTAATAACTAAGACCGTCGATGTATTCTGTGAGTATTCGGACAAATACACAGACTTAGCGGGATCAGATGTGACCCGCGGAAACAATTGTCCGACTCACGCCACAGAATCGCACGTCGGTCAAAAATCTTATAATTAGTGGATCAATAAGAAATCGAATTCAAAATATATTTTCATTTATTGAAATAATTCATAAAATGCAAAAAATATAAATATTCAATACTTAGCTAATGTGTATAAGGCAAACATCAAAGAGCACCACCAATCGGCAAGCCGTTACCTTCCGTAGGAGTGTAAATGCGAAACTTTGAAAATTATTCACTTTGAATTTTGCACTAAAATTATCGAAATGATTGTCAGGATGCTTAAAGTAGCTATCTATGTGAGTTCGATGGTTTTCCTGCTTTTATAAACGTACTAACGGCATCGAACACAAATATACTTTTTTACCGTCGACTCGCCTTCGAGCGATTAGTATGGCATTGTCCGCCTGAGCCGGGATAAACAGTATTTTGGGTTCGTCGGAATCGACCCTCCGACTTTGAATTCTTTGACTATTTTTCTGTACGTTTTTGGGGTTTTGTATGAGGATTATGCTCCAACCCTTTGAGGAATATTAAATGAGGATTTTGGTTTTTACTGGAAAAACCATCCCATCGATTTTTTCCTAAATTTTGACGTTTAAAATAGCTACTCGCTACATCCTGACTGAGGATTTCGACTTGTGAACTACCAAATTCGTGGTACTTTCGAAAAACCAAATTCGTGGTACTTTCGAAAAATTCATCTCGAGGATTGGTTTTCTGCTTTATTTACGTCTTATTGTATTTTTATAAAAATGATTTTGAGATTTTCAAAAAATTAAATTCGTTGTACTTCCGAAAAATTTGTTGTGCGGAGCAGTTTTCCGTCTTATGAGATTTTATTCTCTGTACTTTCGAAAAACCAAATTCGTAGTACTTTCGAAAATTTCGCCGCTCCGTGTCATTTTTAGTGAAATATTTTTTAAGGTATTTAGAAGCCTTTTTACTGATTTACATATTTAATTTTTCATGGGATGTTTGTCTGAATTTACTTTTTTAGTAAATTGGATATTTTTTGAAATGGATCATTTTACTTGGTTCAATAACATTCTTTCCTGTACCTCCCTCCACCGCGTTTTGAATGGACTGAAATACACAGGATCAAGACGGGTGCAAAATATCAGGGTGCTTTCAGAAACCTGCGGGGGGCGTACATACTCTTAGTTACGCCACTGGTAGCTTCGACAAATGCATAACACACAACACTGAGCTATTATATTTAACGTGTGTTTCGTCAACTATGTTGACGTCATCTGCACATTATTAAAACTAGAGTAAATCTAGACTAATAATATAACATAAAGACAACATTTAAAAAGAGAAACTCTTTTCCAGAGGAAGAAAAATAATGCCTTTTAATTTAAAGATTTCATCGTTTCTTTACGCATGCGTCAGCGGGTTAACTTACCCAGGTCGCTTTACTAAATTTCAGGAACGGCTTTTACGTAGATATAATGTTATGTTGTAAACATCGAATAGAAAATTGAAACAGTGTAAAAACCGCTTAATATGTGAGTTTGTGGTTCAGTCACTCACGCATCAGTTGACTGATCAACTTGAAGTCTCGTGCCTAAATTATTCTCAACATCACGACGGTTTATTCTTTCCCAGATAGCTCAGTACGTTTGAAAACCCGATATTTTGCTAGTGTTCTTATATTCCTGACTTGTAAGCCATTATTTCGGAGGACATCCTGTGAGCACACAACTTCATGTACTATTTTCAGTTACCGATTAATTTCAAAGATGACATGATTTAGAATTTTTAATTTACTGTAATAATTTTAGACGTACTGATGTTTTTCGATTAATAAGTACTTAGCATCTATAAACTAGGACATTACGCTTGACAAATGTGATGCTAATGCTGTGAACAATTTTATGATCATCTTTATACCGCTGTAAAGTTTGTACCAGTTAAATTATTTAAAACTGCAAATCTTCAGAATTTGTGTTCGGGTGAGTTTAAATATTTAACATTCAGTAAAAGGAAACGTGATATTCTAATTCTGCACCCATAGTGTAATTTTTATAATACTATAAAAGTGTCTTATTGGATTTAAATTAACGGATTTACTAATTTGCATTCTCCTTAAAATTCCCAAGAGGACTTGTGTGCAGTTTTGATTTTCCTACGTTTCCATAATTCTATCTCAAAATTATGAAAAAACTAATTTTTCCCATAGATGTGCATGAGAAACTTGATGGTCTCTAAGCCAATCTTCTTCAAATTTGGAGAAGATCATTCTTTTGGGATTTCGAACAGATCTGAACAGATCAGGAAGTAATTGGTTAAACGAATTCAAGTGGCCGCAAAACATTTCAATAAAACAGGTTCTTGGTTTGTTGCTTTATTTTGTCTTGTTCTTTGTGATTTGATCTGCGCAATTTTGTCTATTTATAGTTTTTCCTTTTTTTTAAGCTATATACTTGTTTATACTATTTATACTATTTATATTTACCTGTCTATTACTACTAAAAACTATTTTGTATTCTCGGTCAAATAAGGATTCTATTCTATCCTATCCGCAAGGGTTAAAATGACAGAAATGCTAAAGAGGGGTCATGTTTGTACTCGAAATATCTGTGCAGACTTTCAAGCATCAACTGTAAATGTTCATTAATAATAATAAAAAATAAATAAAAGATAATTTTTAAAAACAATGTTTTTCTTCTAAACCTGAATTATACTATAAAATAGAACATAATTTTTATTCAGCGATTAAATTACAAAATGGCGATGAGAAAGAAAACGATTGGAATATATTATCTTTATCAACAATCAGCATTGTGGTAAAACGTTACGAATAGAATGTTGTAATGTAACAGCAACAGCAATACTTTATGAGCGCCCAATGGTTTTCTTCTTCTTCTATTTTGTTTACAAGCAAGTGTACATGCCTGTTGTTCAATACGATTTAACTAAGAAGAAGTAATCAGTAAGATTTCAGCCAATTCAATTTAATCAGCGAGTTATCTCTACAGATATTATCTTTGGTGTAAAACCAAAATTTTAATACCTATGATCAAGTTCTTGTCCAGCAGGCGAACGCCATGTCTTTATTAGAGCGCTTCTCTGTTTTGCGACTTAGAATGCTATAAGTTTGGTGTGATCTGTATGACCTAATCTATGTTATACTCTTGACAAAAGCCTAAAAAGCCGAAACATATGTAGAGTATTTATAATATATTGTTTGATTTATCTAAAAGCAGTGTTTAATTTATAATTAACAATTATTTTCAAGATGTTTCACAAGGAACTACCACCAATTCAGTTCATGTATTAAAAACGCAAAAATAGTTATATCCCTTAAACTAATGATTTTTGGAGGAGGTGGTAAAAATGAACACTTTTAGAGGGTCTGACGGCCATTAACAGGGGCCGCGGACCTTTCGGGTCCTTTAAAAACAAAAATTTAGAATCATTAGTAAACTATTTTTGAATAATAAAAATTTGAGTACCAAAACGCATGAAAAACTTGGTCTGAGGATTTTCCAAGGTGACGTTGGTAAAAGTTTGATTTGGAAAAAAAAATCGTAAATTTTGGAGCGATGAGCAATAGGGTGGAGCGTAATTTTTTTTTTTCAATTTTGTTAGCGGCTAGTCAGGAAAAGTTGTCACTTGGTACAAAAATTCTGTGATATTTTTTTAAAAGTTTTAAAAAAATGTTTTAGGGTTCTCCCAAGCCCCTAAAATTAGATTTTTTTATTCTTTTTTATTTTCAAAATGGCTACTGTTAAAAAGATTTCTCCCAAGCCCTAGATTGACCACATTTTTTTTATTAAAAAAAAAGAAACTTTAATGGTTCCCCGAGCCCCGAAAAATTTACATTTTCACTTTTTTTTCAATTTTAAAACGATTACTGTGGAAACGCTTTCTAACGAGTTTTATAGTAACTACAATTTTATGTAAAATGCAAAAGAAATGTTTAAGGGTTCTTTCCAGTCCTTAAAACTTGCCACTTTTATTGTCATTTAAATTTTACTTTTTGGTTTTAAAGGAAGGCATTAGTTGCCTTCTTCTAATAAAGCCATCTCTGTTTACCATCCCACATACTGACTTTGATGCTTCCGTTACCAAATGAACACACCTCTCAACACCTTGAGTATGACACGGGAACTTTGGCACTGTAGCTGTAGGTATATCTAGACCACCACGTACCATTTCTGTTAGATCTGCTGTTAAAATGTGAGCCAAAATAGGTGGTTCAGTAACGGTGGTAGTTTGCCAGTCAATTAGGTCCGTGTAATCAGTTGAATTAAAGTTAAGGGCAGGTATTGCAAAAGTACGAATACCGTCTGTTGCTTTCATTCTGGCGCGTAATATAAGTCTAAGGCCTAATTCCCTTATGTGATTGCGTTCGTCCGTAACCATCGCAAGAAGAATATTCTCAGGGTGCCCGAAGTAACCATTTCTTTGTATAACCGGATCAATAACAGTTTTAATGTCATCACTAAGGTTACGCGAAAAATTGATTAAAACTGAATTTGCAATTAAAGCCGCTGCCCTGTCGGAGACACCAGCTCTATCACACGCACTAGCAAGTGATGGTAATTGGGTATAGTTTTTTTCGGGCAGCTTTATATCTACATTATCTTCATCAACATCAGATTCTTCCTTGTCATCTGAACTTGAAGAAATACTGTCTGCTTGGTGCTGGGACTGCTCGGGTACTTCTTTATCAGTATGCAGTTTTTTGTTTCTTTGTTCATTTTCCTTTGTGAATCGTTTAAGTCTTGCAAGATTTTTAGCTGTTGCAGCATCATCTAATGAGCCTATAGCCACTTTCCTTGTTGTCGTTTGATCTGTTAGGAATTGTTGTTCTTGTTTTGGTACTCGTGCAGCTTTTGGACAAATACAGGTATTGAAATCGCGCATTTACATGAAGAAACGTCAAACAGTTTACACGTAGCACTTTTAAAAGATTCAATCTTGGGGTTATTATTGCTCGATTTTGATTTTTGTCAAGCCTTCTTTACAGTTAGATATTTGTTATTATATACACGAATCATGTCTTTAATGCGTTTATTTGAAACGAAAAGAGATGCCTTACGCCAAATTTCCTCCACGTTTTTAGCCACCACACTTACTATTTCGGCAACGGAGAGATCATATTGATTGGCTTTATCTTTAAAGTCCTGTCTTATCCATATGTAGTGTTTCATTACGTCACCATACGTTGGTAAAATCCGAGTAGTTAAGTCAGATGGTGTACCGAATATTGGGCACTCAATGGAACTTCTAACGGTTTTTGCACATTGCTTAGAACTTTTACACTTTACAGTACAAAAACACAAACGTTACACTTACGTACTGATCCACGAATGAAGTAAAGCATCCAAACTTTATACGGTTAATTATTTAGACCTGCGCATTGTGCAATTGTGTATTACAATAAATACGTTGGCGAGCGGGCTATTTAAATAGCTCCAAAAGCATTTCGTAACACTAGCAAGAATGCAGTATTGCATGTAACAGGTTCAGGTGGAACCCTAATCAGTTATTTTATTATTATTTTATAATTGTAATCATTGTACGATTCGTTAGAAAACTTTTCCACATTAACCGTTTTAAAATTTAAAAGACAAGTGAAAATATAAATATTTGAGGGCTCGGGGGACCATTAAAAAAAATTTTTTAATTAAAAAAAAATGTGGTCAATCTGGGGCTTGAGAGAAAACTTTTTAACAGTAGCCATTTTGAATATTAAATTTAAACAAAAAATCGAATTTTAGGGGCTCGGGGAACTCTAAAACATTTTTTGAAAATTAAAAAAAATATATCATAGAATTTTTGTACCAAGTGACAACTTTTCCGGACTAGCCGCTAACAAAATTGACAAAAAAAATTTTTACGCCCCACCCTAATGAGCAACCATTCAAGTAATTATTGTTCTGATGTATAGTGCAGTCAACGCTGGGTTTCACCTCAAATTTGAATGCTAGTGGATGGATTTTAATGAAACCTTATGCAATGTGTTTGTAATGACGTTAATAAAAAGTTGAAAGAAAAAATAGGGTAGGAAATAATTGGAAGGGGTAGAGAACACTCCTCTGATGAAAAATGAAAAAACCAATATATTTACCTTTTTTGACCCAAAATAAGATGTTTTTACTCTTGTGATTTTTTTTCGAGAAATGCGTATTTTTCCAGATATGGCCACTCGAAAAATTCCTAATAGAGGGGGGAGGGGAAATGTAAAATTTGAGAAAAAAACTGAAAAAATTCATGTGACCGTATTATCGAAATATAAGACTTTTTTATTTGCAATTTTTCCATAAAGTGAGTTTTTCCGGAAAAACATGAGAAACTACCCTTTCCTTTGAACCTATAGCGCTTTAAAAATATGTAATTTAAATTCAAACGTATGTATTGAGACCTTCTGAACATTTCCTGTCTCTTGAAATTTTCTTGTAACTTGCTTATTTTCCGAGTTACAGACAATTTTTCACCATAAATAATGTACCACATTTCTTGTACATTTTCAATTTAAAAACAATTTATTGATGCTTTAAACATGGTATAACTATATAGGTATTATATATTTTACAATAATATACAGGGTGTAATTAGTTTTAAAAAACTGGTGGTAGGGAACGACAAGACAAACAAAAAAAACCTTATATAACATGGGGTCTAAAGCTCATAGTTTTGGAGAAAAAAAACATACAAAAGTTTCCAAAATAATGAATAACATAGTTTGGGAACTGCTAGCATACTCTGACATTCGTGCAAATAGGTATGGTGCGCCTAAGAGATCATCGAAAAGCATGCCGACAAAGATATTAAAAGCGACCAAATTATCTTTTTAAGCATGCTATACTCTCTCTTGTAATATTCTCAAGTAATAATTTTGGTTTGTGTCCTTACTTGGTAAATAACGTACACACGGCGCGACCTACCCATTCCTTGGTTATGTCTGTTGCTTTTGTTCTTTTTGAATTTTCTGCCATTTATGTTAAGGTGGCCATTCCCTAGAAAGAGACCTACGATAGGGAAATATTTATTATTTTTAGCCATAGCTTTTTTTTCTTAGTACGTATATTTAAAACAACTATAAGAGTACCTAAGTAGAACCATAACAAGACTATTACTATGAATTTTCACTCAATAATTTTAGTGGTTTGCAAAATAGCTCGATTTAAATTTAAAAATTATATTAACCTTCCTATTGCGTACTTTTAAATCGAGCTATTTTGCAAACCACTGAAATTACTGAGTGAAAATTCATAGTAATAGTCTTGCTATGGATCTACTAAGAAAAAAACGTTATGGGCAAAAATAATAAATATTTCCCTATCGGATGTCTCTTTCTAGGGAATGGCCACCTTAATATTTATTTTATTGACTTATCGTTCAAGTCGTTAGTGCTTGGTTACGTAAGACACTAATTCTCGTTCGTGCTTTTTGCGGTATTTTTTGGATTTTGGACCAAGTTTTTCTTTTTGTTTTCTTTATTGATAACATTAATAATTCACAATTTAGTGTGGTGTTTTAAAACGCAGGTTTTGGACATTATGAGAAATTACACTTATCCAGAGCTCGCAGATATGCACTTGGTGTATGGTGAAAGTGGTGGAAATGCAGCTCGTGCGGAAGAGATTTATCGTTTAAGGTTCCCCAACCGACGTCATCCTTACACCCCTATCACTCTCAACGTGTCCAAGTGTAATAGCTGGGGTTTTTATTCCCCTAATTACATGATTTAATTAGACATTACCATTGGCAGATTACGGAGTGTCCCAATGACTTTTGCAGACTCCGTCGATATTATAGCATATCCATCGAAATCCAAACTGTGCTTACCGTTTTCCTTCTAGGTGTTTATATCCTTTATGGTGCCTCTCAACCAGGTTACTTCACAAACAAACTTTACTGAATATAAAATGAACTCAATTGCATAACAAGCAAATAAAACACGTGATTTCTCAAAACACTTAAACCACTATATTTACAGAAAAAAAATGAAAACAAATGAGAATGGATCACGAACGATTAAATAAATTAACAACCAGTAATTACACTATATTAAGAAATGAAATGGTCCGCGGCAAGTTCAAATCTTTAGCTGAATCGCGACCGAATATTCTTAGTTCAATTACAACATATTAATTTTCTACTTATTAAAACCGGCAAAATACTGAACAAATATACTTAAACTTAAAAAGTGAAAAAGGTTCGCAAAACGAAAAATTACTATACCCTGTAGGTAGATGATGACCGATCGGACGTTAAGCCAAAAGTGACGATGTTATCTCAATAGAAAAAAGACGTTTCAAAAGTGGGCAGTAAACTTTAAACCCTCGACCAATTAAAACCTTCTGTAGTTTAAACGGTACCCCCTATTTGAAATTGCCTAACTGACCATGGTATTTATCATATGGCCTATATGAACATTTTTATTACAACTAAAACAGATGAAAAAAAAACCTTTTGTTCCTGACTTTGCTTTTGTATGGGGGAAAAAAATCTGCCTTAAGTGGTCTATCTATCTTATGGTCTATTACATATGTTCCCGGAAGCCTCTATCAAATGCTTTAGTCTTGAAAATCTAACTAGAACCCCCCGATGAGCTCGTATTTAACAAGTGTGAATAACTGCAAGCAAGAAAGGCGAATTGGACATAAAATAATTTGGATGGTTATTTATTGTTTACAAGTGGCTAACGTCGACTACCTAATAAAGAGTAAAGTTAACAAAGCATGTTTCCTGGGCTCTACAGTAAAACAGTTTGCAACATAAAACAGATGTTCCTATGGCCAGTATCTTACGTTATTGTCCTAAATACGGTGATTCTAAGCGACAGGGTCGGACTTGGCTTCTCTTAAGTTGGCTTTTGTTACACAAGCACTAGAACCTCAAGATGAGGATTTTTTAAACGTTCTGTGTTTCTCCGATCAGTTGTGTTTTACCAGAAATGGAGTGTTTAATTTTTAAAATATGCACTATTGGGCAGACGGAAATCCACGTGCAATAAGAGGGCGCATTTTCAACGACGGTTTAGCGTTAATTTGTGGGCAGGAATTTGCGGTAATGAAATAATTGGAGTATACAATTACCCGCTAGATTAAATGGTGATGCATACTTAAATTTTTTGCAACAAACATTGCCAAATTTGCTGGTAGATGTACTCTTGGCTAAGCGCAGAACAATGTAGTATTTGCACGATGGCGCGCCAGTCCATTTTAGTTTAGCTGTTCGAAATTCGGGTATTACAGTTTTTTATTATTTCTAATATTCGGAACTATAACATCCATTGACCCTGAAAAACAGTGGTTGTCAAATGCTTCCTGCCTTAACATTAAAAATGTAAACCCAGGTCATTTCTTTTTCAAAGTGCCCCTAGAGAAAAAGTCATATAGGTTTTTTGTTTGTCTAGTCGGTTCCTAATACCAGATTTTTTGATGACATGAAACTAATTACACCCTGTATAAATCACGCTCATTTTTTAAAGGAAAACGTGCAAAAGATGTAGTACATTTTTTATCTTAAAAAACTGTCTTAGCAAGTTACAAGAAGATTACAAGAGACAAAAAATATTTAAAAGGCCTGAATGCATGCATTTTGAATTTTTTCAAATTTTTGAATTACTTGTTTTTTTACCTAATTCTACAAGCTACGGAACCCATGACAAAAGGGGTGTTTTCTACCCCTTCCGGTCATTTCCTACTTTAATTTTTTTTTCAACTTTTTTATTATCGTCATTACAAACATATTGCACAAGGTTTGATCAAAATTCATTCACTAGCACTGAAGTGAAATTTTTGTTGTCATTTTAGCGCTTCGTAACTATAAGTAATTGAGGTATCCAAGGAAAAAGCTTTAGGGCCGCAAAATGTTATTCGCCGAAAACTATAAAAATTTTGAATTAAAATAAGCTCAAATTAAAATATTCATAAAAATAAGTAAAATTAATCAAATGACGTAAAAAAATTGTAATAAGACGTTCTTTGGGCCTCAAGTAACTCATACTTTAAGTCTAGGGATTTTTTCGTAACTAATTTCTTCTACGGACCCTTAATTTTTAACCTAATCGAGGATAGTTATATGCCCTACGCCCAGATTTGCAACGTTCTAAACTGTTCTTAAAAACAGTTTTGAACATTGAAAAATCCTTGGACTCAAAGGATAAGTTACCTGTAACCCTGTATAAAGCATCCGCATATATATGATGGCATATATTTATGAAATCCAGGTACTTTAAAGTTACGCTCTACAATGCACATTTGCACTTCATGCAATCCATAAATAATAGAAACGGCCTAGCGCACTCGCTCCTGATATCGACTTCCAAAATCCCCTAGCTCAGTCCGATTTATCAACTAAATTCTGGTCGTCCATTCTCCAATTAAACCGCGGACATAATATTATCTGCCGTCTCTTTCCGGATTTCCGTATTCAAAAGCAAAGACAAAGACAGCCATAATCTACTGGTGAAAATTGCAAATACTTCAGCCATGGAGTAAGATTCCCTAGCAAAGCAAAGCTTTGTATTCAGCTCGTTAGCGTCCTTAGAATTTAGTTTTGTAATTTTTATTTTGTACAAAATATTTCGTCAACCACAGGCGTACATAGTAGAATATTAAACGTGTTTTTCTTTTATTAGGCCAGGATCCCGCTTTGCATTTTCATATGACGACATTCTCCGCTTTTCGTCTTTCCTAAACATTTTGTTTTAATAAATGACTTATGCCTGAAGCTTTGCGATCATAATTCAACTACATGTTACCGACATTTTTTTACTACAGAATATAATTATGAAAAGTTGAAAACAAGTATGTTTCATAAATTCATTGTGTTCTATATATTAAAATTTTCCGACAAGTTTATATCTAAAATTGAAATACAAATTATTCAGTTATACATGTTGACGTAGTAGATTTATTTTAATTATTTTAGCATGAAATTGTCTATTATAATTTTGTTGCATTTTGTTGGATATTTTTGTACGAGATGGTCGCCCATCCTCAAAAATGAAGTAAGTAATAATGAAATAAATACATGCTAAGTGTTATACTCTTCGTCTATATACTGCACTTTTTATATAATTGTTGCACATTGCGCAGTTTTTTTTAAATAAGTTTTAGGCATTTCTAGTTTACAAAGCATTTAAAAAAAATTATAACGTATTTATTTATTGATAGATTTTGTTCAAAAGCAGGGTTATTCCTCTAGCTAACACTAACTTACTATCCAAATTTCAATACAATCTAAAATTTCGTTCTTAAGTTATACTCCTTACAAGAAACGTGACGGACAGACGAACGGACGGACATACAGACAGACAAACTGCGACGTTAAGTTCACTCGGCAGGTGGTGAAGCGTCACTTTGACCCTGGAGCTTCGGTTGTCGGTGAACGGAAAGGACGGAATGCGGAAATCTTGGGCGCCAGTTCCTTTTCTGATGGAACAACTAATTACCCTCAAAACCGATTCAACAGGGCTTGAGCAGCTACAGTGAAGAAACGGTAATATCCAGCGCATCTAGGAATAGTTAGACTTCACATACGCCACAGTAAAAAGCACGATTCAAATTACATAACAAGATTTATTATCTTAAAACCTACTATGTACATATGTACAATACTAAATACTACTACTATTACCAAACAGACAACCAAGAACTTAAACTAAAGTTACGCTATGGTAAACGAAAGTGAAGCTAATGTGAAGGCGGTGATGATACGATTATAAAAACGGCTAGGCGGTTAATGAGACAGTGATACTGTAAACGGTTGGTAAGTAGTGCCGACGGCCAAAGGCGGTAAAGATGGTCGGTTTTCGGAGTCGACTGCTTCCTACGGATTGTATATACTGATTTGCGGAAACTGGAATAAACATAAAGTTGCCAGAGTGGGGAAAGGCGTAGTCGGAATGCTCACCAGTTCTGAGAGAGAAAACATAAGCAGTTTTACCAACTAGTTCCTCTACTTGCAATTCCTTGCACATGTCAGTCCTCCCAGTCGGTCGGACACCAACTAAATTCTCCAACCACAGTAAAAAGCACGATTCAAATTATGCGACTATACGACTACTATTACCAAACAGCCGACCAAGAACTTAAGCTAAAGTTATGCTATGGTAAACGAAAGCGAAGTTAATGTGAAGGCGGTGATGATACGATGGTAAAAACAATCAGGCGGTTGGAGTTTGGAGTTTGTGGGAGGGCAGTCACATTTAGGTGACCGCAGCACCTAGGCCCCATTGGGCCCCTTGTACATCCTCCCAAGGGATACAAGATTCCACCTAGGCCTCCAACCATCCTAATCTTGTGAAGAAGGTAGTGATGCTGCCTAGGGGAATATCCCTCAAGTCGGCCAAAGTAGGCCAACGTTCTCCCAAAATGGATTCTCTGCTAGAGGAGACTGCCGGACACTCACAGAGTACGTGTTGGACAGTCTCGTCTTCTAGTTCACAACCTCTGCATAGGGGTGTGTCATTTAACTTCATGTTATAAAGGTGCTTCCTCATCTGGCAATGACCAGTAAGAATTCCTGTCGCGAAGCGCAGGTTCTACCTGGACATTCCCAGGTAGATCATCGTTGTATCCTTGTCAGGGTATCTAAGCAGATCCTTGGCCAACTGACAACTATGAGTTTCATCCCACAGTTTTTTAAATTTTCTGTGGGTGTTTTCTTTAATCATTAGCATCATTGCTGAGGCCGGCAGTATGTTGGAAGGGCCAGGTCCAAGTATACTTAGACTGGCTGCTTTCTTAGCCAGACTGTCAGCTTTCCTGTTGCCTCTGCACTGTGCATGACACTGTCCATGCTGGAGGCGCCCACGAGTGCCTGATGGCATTCCCATACTGACACTGTTGTTATTTTGTGTCTCTGTAGGGCCAGTAGTGATTGTCTACTATCAGTGTAGATTCTTATTGTTTTTCCCGTTATTTGTCTACGGGAAATTTCTTTTGCTGCTATGGTTATTCCCGCCAGTTCTGTTTGTATTATACTGGCTTGTTTGTCCATAACCCATTTAATTTGAATTTGCAGGTTCCTGGAGTATACCCCACAACCTGTTCCTTCTTTCTTTTTCGATCCGTCTGTGAAGATGTTAACTGTTCCTTCACTGACAGCCTCATTGCTACTGTTGGTGTGTATTTCATAGGGTCTATCAAAGATGAACTGTGGAGAAATACCATCTGCACGTACCTGCAGAAGTGGCATTTGTTTAATTGCCTCATTCCACAGCCGGCATCTGGTCACTCCACATCCTATGTTTGGCTGTATACCAACGGATTTGAGACGTGCCATAGTAGTTGGGGCCACCTCTTCTAGATATATGTCTAGTGGTGGCAGGCACAGCATCACTTCCATTGCTCTTGTTGGTGTCGTTCTCATAGCTCCAATTGTGTTTAAACAGGCTACGCGTTGTACCTGGCTGAGCTTACGTTTCGCTACAGTCTGCTGACTCTTAGGCCACCAGACGATGGCTCCATAGGCTATCATTGGTCTTATTATAGCAGTGTAAATCCACATAGCCACTTTGGGTTTCATTCCCCAGGTTTTCCCTATGGTTCTGCGGCACTGCTCAAAAGAGATGTAAGCTTTCTTTAGTCTTCTGTCTAAATGAAGATTCCAAGTTAGTTTGGCATCAAAAGTTACTCCAAGGTATTTTACTTCTGATGCGAAATTTAGTGTGGTATTTAGGAGAACGGGTGCCGTCATTGGCCCCAATTTCCTTTTCCTTGTGAAGAGGACCAGCTCTGTCTTCCTGGGGTTGACCGACAGAGAGTGTTCTCTGCACCATCTTTCAATTATTCTCAGGGCCATCTGCATTCGATCACAGAGGATTCCTTCGAATTTACCACTAAGCAGTATCGTTAGATCATCTGCGTATGCAATTGTGTGGAATCCCTCGGAGTTGAGGCGGCGCAGGAGGCTGTCAAGAACTAAGTTCCATAGAAGAGGTGATAAGATACCCCCCTGAGGACGGCCTCTTGCAACCATTCCTCTAACAGCGATGTCTCCCATGTTAATCTGTACCGCTCTTTTTGAGAGCATGTTGGATATCCAGCCACTTACGATCGGAGAAACGTTCCTGCTCGTGAGGGCTGCTATGTCTATGAAGACACCCAGGGTGGACTCTTTATTGTCCAAGGACTTTTCAATCCGACCACTGACCGCATGAAGGGCGGTGTCGGTGGATCTGCCCGGGGTGTATGCATGCTAATTGGGATGTGTAGGATTAGCAGTGATTGCAACATCCCTCAAGTATCGCTCACATAGCTTTTCCATCGCCTTGAGAAGGAACGAGGTCAAGCTAATGGGTCGGTATGCTTTGGGGGTAGTATAGTCTATTCTTCCCGCCTTTGGTATGAACACTACTTTGACTTCTCTCTACACCTTCGGAATATAAAGGTGTGCTAGGCACGTCCTGAATATTACTGTCAGGTGCAGCACTATTTCATCCAGACCCCATTGTAAAAGGGCTGGATGAATGCCGTCAGTACCTGGCGATTTGAAGGGGGAGAAGCCCAGTATTGCCCATTTAATTCTGTCTTCACTCACTATTTGTTTGGCAGTTTGCCAATCCAGTTCGGTGGGTTGAATGTCGGTTTCATTTGGCCATTCCTTCCGATCTGTCACTACAGATTCTGGGAAGTGAGTTTCCATAAGCAACTCTAGGCTTTCATGTAGGTCGTTGGTACTGGTACCATCATCCTTTTTCAGTAGACCTAGGTGATTGTCTTTGTTTTTGGCATGTATTTTATGTAGCCTAGCAGCCTGCGAGTAATCCTCGATCTCCTCACAGTAGGCTCTCCATGCTTCTCTTTGTCTCTGTCTGACTAGCTTTTTGAACTCTCTTTGATTGGTTCTGTATAGCTTCCAATCTGATTCAAGTTTTGTCATTTTCGCTTTGTTGAACGATGTCCTAGCTTGTTTCTTGAGGTCGGTCAGCGTCTGGCACCACCATTTAGTGGCTTCCCCAGGCTGTTGTTGTACGGCCTTCAAGGGACACGATGCTTCGTAAGCTTTTTCATAGCGGTTTGAACAGTTGTAACATACTGCTCAATCGCTCCGTTGTTTTGTGGCACCCCGTTGTGTACATCCATCAGGTTCCCCCTGAGTTGACGTCGATATTCATCTCTGTCAGTGTCTCGGGGGTTCCTGAGGACTTTTCTTGTTGCTTTGGTTAATTTAATGCCGAATTCAATCCAGCGGTGGTCTGACATTGAAGCGGCGTCAGACACATGCCAGTTTTGGATCGAGTTGGATATACGGTTTGTAGCTAAGGTGATATCTACTATGGTTTGACTTCTAAAGTTAATAAATGTCGGTGTACAGCCTTGGTTAATTATATTAAGGTTATTACCGATTATATAGTCGTAAAGTGACTTACCTCTAGCATTGTTGTCTTTGTTGCCCCAGGTTACATGGTGAGCATTGGCGTCACATCCCATGATGAGTTCCCATTTCTGGGTGAGGCAATGAGTTACCAGGTTCTCCATTTCCCTTGTCGGCGGTGGTGTTGCCTGGTCCTGGGGGAGGTAGACTGATGCTATAACAATCAGGCAGTTAATAAGATGGTGATACGGTAAACGGTTGGTGAGTGGTGCCGACGGCCAAGAGCGCTAAAGATGGGCGGTTTTCGGAGTCGACTGCTTCCAACGGATGGTGAATACTGAATACTGGCTTGCGAAAATTGGAATAAATACAGAGCTGCTAGAGTGGGGAACGACGTACTCGGAATATGCACCAGTTCTGGAACTTAGAAATATAAACGGTTTTACGTACAAGTTCCTCTACTTACTATTCTTTGCACACGTCAATCCTCGCGGTCGGTCGGACACCAACTAAATTTTTCAACAAACGGTGCACTGCTTGACGAGAGGCAGACTGGTTCTGCGCAGGTGTATGTTTGCAGGCGGTGGTATGAGAATGATCTGCGCGCTGTGAGTCTCCCGTACAGACTATTGGACTGATTGAAATAAATGGTAGTATATGGTACCTGGCAAACGACATTGCGCACGCCTTTACATTTTCACTTAGTACCTAGCCTATATAATTCAATACAATATAGTATAAACGTATAACTAACATAATTATTATTAAACAAACGGAGATTTGGGGTGCAATTTCCATAACAAAAAATGCTTCGTTGCGAGACAGTCAGACAGACGGACAGACAGACGGACGGAAATTTTGAAAGTGGTTTAGAATTCGATCACCAACACAGTGATATGAAATCTTTTTTTCAACAAGCAGTATTATCGGTTTTAGAAATGTGCCCATCGAATCTAATAGGTAATAGATTATTTTTCGAAACGTTACCAGTTTTTAATTTGTATTTTATAACTTTATTTTAGTTTATATATTTTGTATGAGACATTTTGTAATAGAAGTATTCAAAACCAACCTCTGTCTGATCCATTGGATGCAGAGGACTCTTTCATTAAATTTTTAAATATTTTTATGGAAATAGCAAAATACCCAACAAAATTCAAAAAAATATTATAATATGTCCTCAATATTCTTAGTATAACCCGATATTGCAGAAACCTTATTCATAGTGAATATAATTATTCAGCTACGTTCGTACTAGACGATCTCCGGCAGATGCCGCGATAGTTAATGTCCCAGGGTTATTCAAAACTGATGAATCTTGCAGCTTATGTGACTTTCAGTACCGCCCATAGCTCTTACATTGTACTCGGTAGAAAGATATACATAATCTACTACGTGGTTAAAGGCAAAATAGTTGTGAACTAGCCAATATTTTTATTAATTTTATCACATCTAGCCAATTCACTGACAGCTACGCCTGTCAGTGAATTTTTAGTGGTGACACAAGTTAAATACACTTATTAATGTATAGACAAGGACACTATTTTATTTGAAAATTTGTGGCGCAAAAGTAACAGATTTGCCTACGTCACGATTTTCTACTAAATCCCGTCTACTTTCTTAACTCACTTTATAATGACGAAAAATTTATTATTTTTTTAACGTCTTATTTACTTTAACGCCCTGGTGAGTTTATCTAATGCTATTTTACCACTTAACTAGGAGGGCGAAATGAGGTACGGTCACCCATTTAAGTGAGGGATTCTCCCGGCGTTGCTTAACTTCGCGTCTTGTTTCTACTTTCAACGCTTTATTAGAAGATTTTGTATGTGCTGTGTACAATAGATATATAGGTTTGAGAATATTTCTTTGAATTTCCTTACTTTTATGTTTCGATTTTATAAAGTATTACCTAGACTCTAAAATTTAATTAAATAAAATGATACGTAAAGAGTGTTAATAGACCTCATACATATAAAAGTTAGATACAGCCTGCAATGTCTTAAGAATATACTTATGATATGATTCTTACTGCGGCAACAAAAATTGAATACCATGCATACCAAATGGGTCAATTCATATTCGCATGTGTAGGTAAGTACTATTGACACAAATATACTTAGAGAAACAAGTTAAACACACTCACTTTGGAAAGATATACGCTAACAATGTACTTACAGTAATTCATCAAAAAGCAACATTCATAATTGTGAAAGTCAGAACTATGCAGCCGGCGTATACTACAATTAGTAGCACTTTTCGGAGAGTTCTCTCTACTTAATTAAATAGCTTTAACTTAAGTTTTAAACTTAAATAATTACATATGTATCAATAAACGTGTTGCATCATTCACTGACGTATGTACTGTCTGCAATGTTCTTGTACTAGAAGAGACGGATGGCGCTACTAGAACCATATTCTTTTCCGATTTCTTAAATGAGAAAATGTATACATAATGTCAATGGGTGGGATACTGGTCAATCTAGTAGTATTCTCTTTGTTTTTATTGGTAATGAGATTGGTGGAACCATTCGCGAGAACCTTTTACGCTGAGAAATACTCAACAACTTTGAGCCATTCTATGTATTACTATATCTACGGTTTCAATGTGCCATTTTGTATATTGGTTGTCACCGCGTTACATTTAAAATGAGGCGAATTTCGCGGACTTATAAGTTTCTGTAGCTGCATTTGTTAAATATTTATATTTAAATCGTTGTTGCCAGAAGAGTCGAGCCGCCTTGGAAATGCATCCTTTATGTGACATAAATGATAAAATTTAGAAAAGGCCAATAAAATGGCGATTTATTGGTGACAATTATTATGTATGGTTAGTAGTTTGGTTATAAATAGTGAAATCACCCCGTTACTGGGCCAGGATATTAGATAATTGTTGCAAATCGTCATATCCGGGCCTATATTTTTCACAAAGCTTGCAAATGGTCCTAAGATATGCAAAAATAACCCCACTGTATGATTTGTTTTCTTAATAATGTATTAATAAGGGCAGTCCTTTGTAGTAAAATTTTAAGTCGGAGTTTTAATATTTTATATGCTCGGTAACAGTTTTCCTTTTACTTTAGTACTCAATTAGATGGAAGCTAATTTTTGTTCTGTTGTGCTGTTATTACGTAGCTCAGGGAAAAGTCATGAAAATGCTGCTTTGTTGCACATATTGCACACATTTAACGTAATATTTCGATGACGAAAAGCTCTGAAAAAAGTTTGAATATTTTAAATATTAAAATGTATAGTCTACATTATTGCCGCTTTGTTCAAGTACATTCTTATATAGACTGTCGGGTTTGAACATTCTAATTAAAAAAAAAAGTTATGGATCTACCCACAGACAGGCATGTTTTTTTCACTAAAATTTAAAATCTCGACGTTTCGTGTTATCTTAAAACTATTTGAAAAAAAAAAAAATTGCGATTATTGTACTTCCACTCCACTGCGTGGATGCGGAAGTAATACGTGTACATCAAATAATAACCGGATAATCATGGTTAGATTGCCCTCGCTTTGGAGGTAAGTTTCTATCATTATAAGACGAACTGATGAATCCCAAGTGACAACTTAATTTTTTTATAAAAAAAATGTAAAAATAGGAAACTAGATTTTCTTTAGATTGACTGAAATATATGTGTATGTTAAGACAATCAGCAGAAAATTTGATACTCAATTCTTTTGATGAGAAATGGGCTAAAAATATTATAATAATTTTTTTATCATTTCTTTAAACGAATTTTCAGTTTGAATACCGCCATTTTTTGTTTATGTAATATACTCATATCTAATGTGACTACATATATTTTTTGCGAAAAGACCGAAGGATTACTTGACTTCAAAATAAAAAATAAATTTTTACTTCTAATATGTACCTACGTAATTTCATCAGAATGGGAGATCCATTTAATCACTTCCACGTAGACTTATGGATGTGGAATTTGTAATTTGGTGTATATACTAGAAACAAAGGTCTCAAATTTTTGTATGATATATTCCAGCCGCCATCACCAACCCCACTTCATTATTAAAAGAGTTAACAAAGTGAAAGAAAGATATTGACTTTGAAATTCGTTGCATGTAGGTATGTATTATAACGGGATGAACTTGATTATATTTTGAGCTTATTAAGTTGAAAGGTGGGGGTGAAATAGGGGTAAATAAGTAAAGCAAGTTAGGAAGAGTCCAGAAACTTGGATATAGGTTTAGAATGTCTGTTTCTCTGTCGTCGGTCGATCAGTCTGTTTGTAACTTTTCTTGTGCGTACGTTTTCTCTGGAATTGGGATTTCCATGAAACGAGCTGATTTTAGGAATTTCTATTGGGAGAACTATTAGTCAAATCATTTTCAAACTTTGGAGATATATTTATTATACGTTATAGCAACTATATTCAAATATTTATGTGATTATAATAAATACTGTGACTTCGGTGCGCCTTGAAGTGAGACGCCTACCAAAATTCCTCGGTTGCTGGCTGACACAATTTCGTCTCTCCAGATAATCTAAAACAAAAAAAATATATTTTTTTACTTCTTGTTAATATAGCTATGACATGAACTACAGAGAATTTCTTTTTTCAAAAAATGAGAAAATACAACGTATGAAAAAAATTACTTTTTGCTCTTAAAATTTCATCACATTTTTTATGATAAAGAAAAAAGTTTTGCACATATTTTATTTTCCGTAGTTTATGAGAATCCTTGTTGTGTTCTCGATACATCTGCCAAATTTCAGGGCAATCGGTTTAATAGTACCTGAGATATCACGTCCGACGTAATAGTACTTGAGATATCACGTCCGACGTGATATATCAAGAACTATTGAGCCGATTGCCCTGAAATTTGGCACATATGTCGAAAATACAAGTGTTTTTCTCATAAACTACGGAAAATAAAATACAGGCAAAACTTTTTTCTTTCTCATAAGAAATGTGACGACATATTATGAGAAAATAGAAATTTTCAGTAGTTTATGCCATACCTATATTCACAAGAAGTAAAAAGAAATTTGATTTTTGGGAGGCGTCTCACTTCAAGGACACCAAAGCCACAATTTTCATTATAATCACATAAAAATATGAATGTAGTTGCTTCAATATATCATAAACGTATCTCCCAAAGTTTGAAAATGATTTGTCTAATAGTCCCAATAACAAATCCTAAAAATAGCGATTTATCAGCTCGTTTATTGGGAATCCCCCCTTAAGATATTAACTTGAAATTTGGTGGACGTAAGTATGATAACGATATCTGGAACTGGACTATATTTTGAGATGATTCTGTTGAAGGATTGGAGATCGAACGGGGTTAAATGGGAGTAAATAGGTAAAGCAAACTAGTAAAGGTCCAAAAACTTGGAATTTGGTGTATATACTAGAAGCAAGGGTCTCATGACATTTTCGAGTTTTCTCAATTTTCATTTTCACTTGCGAACGTCTGAAAATAATAATAATAATAATAATAATAATAATAATAATAATAATAATAATAATGTGTGGTAATGCAGACGAGCATATAAGCCATATAGTAGCAGGGTGTACCACGTTAGCCCCAACCGAATATACACACAGACATAATAAAGTTGCAGCCTATATCCACTGGGTAGTGTGTAAACATGTGGACATACCAGTCACCGAAAAATGGTACCAACACAAGCCAGAAACTGTTACCGAAGCGCACAATATAACAATAACATGGGATATGCCAATATTGACTGACCGCATGATATCAGCGAACAGACCAGATATAGTCGTGCATGATAGACAAACAAAATCCTGTCTGCTAATTGATGTATCAATTCCTGATGACGCTAATGTTGCACTCAAAGTGGCTGAAAAGCTTAGTAAATATAAAGACCTAGAGATCGAGGTTAGCAGAATGTGGAAAACCAGAACACGAGTGGTACCAGTGATAGTAGGCGCTCTCGGTACAATTAAAAAGGGAACCCAAGAATATCTAGGAATGATACCCGGAACACCGAACCTACACGATGTCCAAAGAATTGCTCTCATGGGAACAGCACACATTTTAAGAAAAGTTATTGGATAGGTGGAGATCCTTAGTTTTCTGGTAGAAAACTGGAGTACGCCATTAAATCGTCCGAGCCCACCCCCAAACAGGGATGGGCGAAAGTTAACCAGCAACATAATGCTGAGAAGTACAATGATAATAATAATAATAGGTCTTAATTTTCCATTAGGCGGATACAGATGTATAAAAAAAAATCGGCAGCTACTGAAAGCGGTTGGAACCTCCCTACCCGGTGACGAGCTCTGATAGTCAATTCAAATCAGCCGTCATGACATGCCTTTAAATCAAATATATTATTGTAATATGACCCACCTATATTTATTTAATTTACGACGTCGTATGTGTTCACCGCCAAAACAACAATAGAATTATTTATATTTCATTTAAAACTAGTGACCAATCCTCAAACTCTGAATAATTATAAACACCAAATATATGATGATATTTAATCATGTAACATTTTCCGCAATTATTAATAAGTTTATAATGAAAAAAGAAAGAAAAAAAAACAGCGCTGTGTTGGGATCGAACCGTCGATCTCTTGATTTGTAAGTCGACGCTTTAGCTCACTGGACCACCGACAACTTGTGACGTAATTTTACATATGTTAGTATTATAGAGACAGTGAATTTTGTTTGTTCTCTATACAATAATTTGTATAAAAAATGTAGATATATAAAAAAAAGGTGCAAGTGTGATATATCGTTGAAATCGTAATTTTAACTGCTTTCCAGTGGTTAGATTACAAATTGTAAGTAATAATAAAATAAACAAGTTGTTGTGCCAAAATGGCACTAAACGTAATCCGATCTCAACCAAAACCTTTTCAGATCTTTTAGAGCACTAAAGAAGCCCTCGTGCAAAGTTTCATCCAAATCCGTCCAGTAGTTTCGCCGCTATCGTGCTAACACACATACACACACACACACAGACATTTTTCAAAAACCACTTTTTTGGATTCCTGGGACCTCAAAACGTAAAGATTTGATGTTATCTCAATTTTCGATTTTGGACCAATTTTAGTAACCTCCCACAATTTTATTGTAGGGAGGTTAAAATATTATGTAAAACAATACCCACTAATACCTAATGAAAAAATGCCGAAGATCAGATGGTGGTGGCACTTTGAGTGTCGAAACTTGGCCTTGGTTACAATAAATTCAGTGATAAAAAACAAAGCAGGACTTCTTTTAACAGATCATAATGATTGATTATCACAAAATGGCGGATTCGGCAATTCTACTATTTTTAGTTTAATTTATAATGACGAGTGGGCATTATAAAATTAAAAATGTCAAACAATAGTTATTTAAAAAAAGCAAGTATCCTATAGAATGTGCGACAATTATATGAAAACTTGAATAAATTTGTGAAGAGTTATAATGTTTATTCTAAATTGAGTAGTTAGCATAGGGTATTTTGTTTTTTTGTGATACGTGATATAATTATGTGTTCTTTGTTAAGTAATTTTAGAATAATTTTTATTGTACTTCTATATTTTGCTACAGGAAAGTTGATTTATTATTTATCATTTTATTACTATGCAGTAACTGTAAATGATGAAACAAATCCTATATAAATGAATCCCAATACCTGTGAGTTTTCGTATTAGGGAAATAGTGTCAAATGCACAATTTCAGTATCTCTTGCTCTTTATAGTAATTTTTAATTTAAAACTGACAGTAGATAAACAATAACGGTCTCCTTTCATCCTGTAAATCGATGGTTAGAACTGCTTGGTAGAAATTTAAATTCAGCTAAACATTTAAAGATAAATGAATTCAAGGACGTGACACAGTACAAAAGTGAGCAGAAGATTTATACTGCATCCATTTTTTATGTAAAAATGTCCTAAAATACTCCAGTTTTCCTCTATACAAGAATTTTAAATCCCATTCTCCTGTTTATCAAATTTTTCTATTGAACCGAATATCTACATTCGTCATGTCACTTAAACTAGGAATAAATGTCTTGCAAAGAAATTTCATTTTCATGTGAATCGAAGAAAAATCACGCAGAATTCGTAACTGGATTTCCTATGTCACATGAACATTAGAATCATCAATCTTGTAAAAATAATATATTCACACAAAAACACGGGTTCTCCTCCCTAACATCACCAGCATATGGTAGGAACATGGGCGTGCGACTTTTTTTGGACTGTTTGAATTAAGTGGCTTGGGGATGAAGGCAATTTATTAATATTATTCTCTAGTAATGGCTACCCAATGGGTTAATTTAATATATAATATAACTATTAGAAATCTTGTATAATTAGAAACTTTTAAATTGAAAAGGTAACATTATTTAGAGAATGAGATATGCTTATGTAGATATTTACTTATTGGAAATGTTGTATTCCTATAAAGAAAAGATAAAGAAACATAAAAATACAAATGAAACATTTTCTTAGAGTCATTAAGTAATGATATTATCGTCGATAACATATTCTTCGGTACATTCAGTTGATCCCTCCTTTTAGCGAAACAATATTCAGAACTTTATATATGACATAGTTGTATACAAAACATTTGCTTTCAAATACTTAAAAAATATTTTATTAAAAACTCGATGCATCTTCGGCTTTTTAAGACCTTTCGCAAGAGTAGGTTACCAATAATATTCAGTTGGGTCCATTACTTATGTATCATACTGACAGTAAAATTATATCTTAAAAATTTCAGTGTCCTTGGAATTTAAATGGTTTATTGTAAATTATCATGACCGGTAAAATTTGTTGTTCGTTTGTTATGTTTTTGCTATATTTCATATAATATGCTATATTGCTATGGAATATCTCAAATTAGATCTATAAATAAATTAGTTATACAGGGTATCCCGTAATAACGTGGAAAACATTTTTAAGTTTATTGAACTGAGTCTGCGGTAGGTTCTTGGTGAAACATACTAGATAGAATGAAGATTATAAACACTTGGTATTACTGTTCTACAATTTCTTATTCAGATTACTCGACCATTATCAAAGAGTTATAACAACTAACCTAAAAGTGACCATTACAAGATATTTATAGGATTTGAGAGGTATAGATAACGTAATTAACATTTTATTACTTATTTCTAATATAGCTACTAGTAGGAATTTAATTTAAATTTTAATTACTATTTCTGGGCATGTTTAAAATTTAAGTACCACTATTTAAGTATTATTTCCTTCTCGAAAATAAAGATGGTTTCTAATTTTTTTTTTTTTTCAAATTAAGCCTTTCCTGTCCAGCTACACATCCTTGAAACGGTGTGCGAAAGACTGTTTTAATTTTTATCTGAAAATAATTCATAAGCATCAAATGATCATATCGGTACGTAATACTGTTAAATTATGATTTGACACCAGCCTACTTAGTGTTTTGAATAATATAATAGTGCTTGTCGCTTTCGATTAACCACTTATGCAGAAAAAACTCGAAACGGTAGATTTTACGAAATGTTTTGAAGAGGAAAACAAGTTTCTAAATTAGGCATAATGTTTAGTTCCTTTTTTAATTGAAAGAAAATAACAGCAGACAGAAAGATATTTACGAAATTATAAGATCGGTAGATAATATCACCGCTTTTTATACACGCTAGATGGATGAAATAATTTCGTTAGATGCCTTTTTATTATTAACTGAGACGTGCTAAATTTCGTCTTTTTCCGATTACAATGTTTTCAGTTAGAAATTAAAAACCATATTTTTGCACGCCCCCTTAAAATTTTAAAACAAAAAAAATATAAATAAAATTTTATGTGAAGAATCCACCTTCATCTTCGACAAGAAATTTGTAGTCAAATTTTTTGCACGTTATTACGGGACACCCTGTAGGCCTTAGATTATTATTAATGAAGTTGATAATAGTTTATTGTCAATCAATCATTTATTAAATTACGAAAGTCATTCCCGTTTTAAAAAAGGGAGATATGGGATTATTAGATAACTACCGCCCTATCTCAATTATACCTGTATTTGGTAAATTAATAGAAATTCTCTTAAAGTGGTCGCTGACAAAGTTTCTTGATCAAAATACCATAATTTCTAATTCGCAATTTGGGTTTCGGCCTAAATTTTCAACCATACAAGCTGTGCAGCAGGTGGTGGGTAATATTGTTGAGGGTCTGGAGGAAGGAAAACATACTGGACTTGCTTTATGTGACCTCTCCAAGGCCTTTGATTGTGTATCTCATGACCTGTTGCTAATAAAGTTAACGTATTATGGTATAAGAGGTGTACCTCTCTCACTATTTAAATCGTACCTAAACAACAGACAACAATGTGTTAGTATCAATAATATGAATTCTGCTCGTACCAATATCAAAAGTGGCGTTCCCCAGGGATCGGTCTTGGGACCGTTGTTGTTCATATTATTTATAAACGATATAGATTACTTTCTTCGTCCTGATAAGTGTGTCCTTTTTGCAGACGATACAACTCTAATTGCCTCCGACGCAAATTATTTGAGTTTACTGAGTAGTCTAGGTCAAATTGAAACAAAGGCTAATCAATGGTTCATTACAAACAAACTTAAACTTAACAGTGATAAATCACAAACACTTGTTATATCATCAAACTATAGAATCAGTAAGGGTGAGAGTGTAAAGCTACTGGGCGTTGTATTAGATGATAGATTGAGTTGGTTGGGTCATGTTGAATTTTCGTTGAAGTCACTTTCGAGTACAATTTACTTATTACGCCAGTTGAGGCTAATTATAGGAAGCAACACATTGCTGTCAGTATATTTTGCCCTTTTTCATTCCCGAATTACTTATGGTGTGATTTTATGGGGAAATTCAATGCACGCCATAAAAATTTTTCGGCTTCAAAAAAAAGCTGTCAGAGTGCTCGCTGGAATTAATGATAATAGAGTACATTGTAAGCCACTGTTCGTGAAGTTTGGTATAATGACGTTACCATCTTTATTTATATATTATTCTTTAATTGAAATACACATAAATATCAGTACTTTCAACACGCACTCTGACATTCATAATTACAATACTAGATCCGTAAATCTATTGAGAACTCCCCGTTTTAGACTGAAAAAATCTGAGAATAACTCTTTAAATTTAAACATGTACAATGTCTTGCCAAATAGTATAAAATCATTAAATACAAACTCTTTTAAAAAGGCCCTGAAAGCAATTTTAATTAAACAATGCTACTATTCTGTACATGACTTTATGACAAACTCAGTTCAGACTGAAATAAATGAATGACAGATAATTAATACATTAATGTTGATATGAAGCAGGCACACGAGGTGTTTAAATAATTTTGATTTTAATGTAGTATTAGATATTATAGTTTTTGTTTGTTTTTTTTATTATACTTTGTCATGACAAAACATATCTATTGTTTTTTATATATTTATGTGATCCTTCTATATTTAGGCTTATGTGATACTTTATATTTATATATGTTTTTATTCTTCTTTTTTTATAGTTACTTAATTTCATATTTAATTTAATTTTTGTTTTTCTGACTTGCTACAAATGTACTCTTGTGTATGTAAAGTAGTTAAATAAATTTTCTATCTATCTATCTATCTATTCATCCATAAAGCTACATTATGCATTATAAATATAAACGTATCTCACTAGTAAAGACAATGAAGAGTAGTATATCTTAATTATAAATAAATGACAATACACAAGGGGGAATATTATATAATTTGAAACAAACATATTGAAATATAATAAGTCCCATTAAAAATATGCTTAATTTATTCCTCAAAATAGCAACAGTAACAGTATATTTAAAGAAAATATTATATCATTTAATGCCCATATACCGGGTGGTTTTTTTTTGTATTTAAAAATTTGGTTTTTGGTACAAATAAATTAGACAATAATAGGCTACTTTTAGACTAACATCAATGAAAATATCACTTCCGGTTGAACCGGAAGTGACATCAACTTTTTTGTCTTAAATGGAATGACTATATTTTTTTGATGGTTTCTCATTAAGCATACATTTCTAAGTGCAACGGTCTTTTCAGATGTAAAAAATTCCAAAAAATAAGTGAGATACGAACAATTTTTTAATTATTTCAAAATAGCCGCGTCAGATGAGTGCGATGTAAGAAAATTACTAAGTAGGCTATGGAGATTATTAGTAAGGTTGTAGACTTGTGTCTGTAAAGCAGAAAACAGTTGTTTGAATTACTGATAGGTACCAGTATTTTTTTTTAAACGGAATTTCGTTTTCATTTTCATTTCCGTAGGGGTCCTATGAAATTTCTTTTAATGGAACTGTGGTATTTCTTTTATTAATCAGAAATAATGATTCATAAACTATACTTTTTTCGCCATTAACCATTTCTAAACGATATCCTTCGTAATAATAGATGTATTTTTAAAAAGTAAACACAAATTAAACAAGAAATAATTTTAATAGTTATAACGTTACAACCATGAATAAATTACCAAGAATAACAAAACTATTTAAAATCTAAATTATAATAAACCATTATAAAAATTGTTCAAACTGTTCACGGTTATGATTAATACACACGAGTAGTGCGACTTACCGTTGCACGTCTAACATTTTGTAATTGTTAGGTGTTATTTGTGCAATTTCGTGTCGAACTCTTTCTTCCAGATCATGCCTTGTGGTTGAAGCAGTCATGTAGACTCTATTTTTCAAATGCGCTCAAATAAAATAAATCGAGTGGGGTTAAGATAGGCGACCTTGCAGGCCATCTGACTGGATCATGGGTCCCAATCCAACCATCTGGAAATAATTGATTTAAGTAATCCCTAACGATAATAGCATTGTGTGGTGCAGCCCCGTCTTGTTGAAAGTAAACCTCGTCAATATTGGTATTGGGAATTTGATTAATCTGTGGAACTATTATATTTTGGAGAAATTCTAGATATCTTGGTCCAGTTAGAGATTCGTTAAAAATGTAAATCTCGATTCATCAGTGAACAAACAGTTCCTTGTACTGTCACCGGTTTAGGTGCGGGCACTCGATCGGCGAAGTTAAGCTACGTCGGTCGGGTCCAGCGCATGGATGGGTGAGTTCTCATTCAGGTACGTCAGTCTATGTCATGAGCTGAATAGCCTTGGCTGGACTGAGACGACTTGGCGAGACAATAAAAACAAGGACTGATAAACTTTACCAAGGAGCTCCTTATCAACAGACTCGAAGTCTTGTGAGGACCATGTCTGGATAAGGAGCCCTAAGGTATAAAATGGAGTACTACAATAGACCTATACTGGTCGCAGTAGGCAAGGCCAATCGCCAAATCCTCCATCTAAAATCTATCTATCTATCAGTGAACAAAATGTTTTTGATATAATTCTCATTTCTTAATTGGCGTAACTGTAACCAATTACAAAAGGTTATTCTTCGTTGATAATCATTCTCATACAAAAATTGATGCAATTGATATTTATAAGAACGATAGCCGTGTTTCTTTTAAAATTTTCTGGCTGATTCTTTGGAAATTCATGTTCAGTTTGTGTTATCGAAATGGTTGGGTCAACATGCACTACAGCTAATACACTAATTTCCGTTTCTTCATCCACAGTAAATCTTTCTTCAATTTCTACATTAGGTTCAGTTATAAATTGTTGCTCCAACCGGGCGAAATAGTTTCTCGGAGGTTGTTTTCTTTCTGGATATCTCCGTCCATACAGACTTTGTGCTTTAGTTGCATTACGTCGAGTCTCTCCATAAATAATGATCATGTCAACTTTTTCATCTCTTGAATAATTTTCAGCCATTTTATATTAATTTTCTTGTTTATAGCAACTTTAATACACTTGCTTCAGAGAATTAATGAGTAAGTCAAGATTAATTCAATTATTGCGAATCTCTGTCATTTTCATGGCTATCTGCAATTCTGGATTTAAATGTAGATACGTACCTTATTAAAATGATTTGTTGGCGTTTACTTTTTAAAAATACTTCTATTATTACGAAGAATATCGTTAAGAAATGATTAATGGCGAAAAAATTTTAGTTTATGAATCATTATTTCTGATTAATAAAAGATATAGCACAGTTCCATTAAAAAAAACTTCCATAGGACCCCTACGGAAATGAAAATGAAAATGAAATTCCGTTTTTTTTTTTAAACTGCAAATACGGGTACCTATCAGTAATTCAAACAACAATTATTTTCTTCTTTACAGACAAGTCTACAACCTTACTAATAATTTCCATAGCCTACTTAGTAATTTTCTTACATCGCATTCATCTGACGCGGCCATTTTGAAAAAATTTAAAAATTGTTCGTATCTCACTTATTGTTTGGAATTCTTTGCATCTGAAAAAACTGTCGCACTTAGAAATATATGCTTAATGAGAAACCATCAAAAAAATATAGTCATTTCATTTAAGAAAAAAAAGTTGATGTCACTTCCGGTTCAACCGGAAGTGATATTTTCATTCCTGTTAGTCTAAAAGTAGCTTATTATTGTCTAATTTATGTGTACCAAGAACCAAATTTTTAAATACAAAAACAACCAAAATATTGGGGGCGTACATTGACTCGTGGCCACCCGGTATACAGAGTAACTTTGAGCTGTATTTGGTCTTACAAAGGATTAGTGTAATATATTTTCTTGTATTCTAATCAGTACCTTTATACTTTTTGCTGTCATTGATATTTAATCCTATGTGAATAATAAGTTGGAAGCAGAGTTGAGAAAAATGTTATCGATTTCTGATTACTTTATTATGATATGTAATCAATGACTCTACGGGCTGCGATTACTTCTGCATTAGGCGGTATGGGCAGATCTTCTTGCTGCAATCAGTTTAGGAGATACTACCTATTATGAAAATCCGTGTTACCAGACGACGGCCTGGTCAAATATTGTTTAAAATAATTATGTTTATGACAATTGGAAATATTACATTTTATTAAATCAAGCGATTTTTTATACTACTTTTTGACCGAAAATTGAAAAATCGTCAATTTCTCGTTTTTTGACGAAAAAAAAAATAGAGGAACTAAGTAAAGCAAGCTAATTGGATTCCAGAAACTTAATTTTCGGCTTATATGCCAAAAGCCAACGTCTCAAATTTTTTTGACACCTGCCTCAAGTATATTATTAAAAGTACTAGGGTGCAAATATAGTCAAGATGTGTTCCTTTAAAGGGACTTGGATGGAAAATCTGGATGTGGAAGTAGTAATTCCTTGGGGAACGGTTTTTTTCTTGGTGTTTCTTTCTATGTTGTGCCGGTCGTATTACTTAAAGTCTGGCATTTTTCACTGTGTACATAGGCTTAAGGTTTGTTGTTCAGGTTGGGTTCGTTTTCACGTGTGTATCAAAAGTTTTAAAAAGGTATGTACAATGTACATGGACATAAGATTAGTTGTTCAGGTTGGGTTCGTTTTCCCTTTCCGCGAATATGTTACTAGGTATAATTAACTGTTGCATCTTTAGTGGCTTTGTTACAAATTTGATCAGCGCGGTTGAATCTGACGTCCAATTGATTTATGCGTTCTATTGTCGCGAGTCCAATTCGTCTAATTGTAGCGCAACTAATTTGCTGCGACCAATGGGCGCAGATTCATCCAGTAAAGGTATATTAATGGTAATATTCACATATATTCACAGTTGTTGTGACTCAACTATGACGGGGATACCAAACGTTCACGTGACTTTATACTTTGAACAATCAACTACAGACCGATAATATGAACACTAATAATTTTAATTGGCCTAATCTATAACAGCAAACGACTTTTGAAACTTAACAATTTTGTATATGAAGCAAAATGTAATCTGTTCATTTTAAAGTCATCCGGCGACCCCATGCCCGACGCCAATGCTCCTGACCTTCCATCATGAAGACGTATGTGTCTTATTAATCCTGACGCGAGGCGGACTCGTATGTTTTTTTATTACTGCTGTTGAATTACTTTGTAGCCTCCTTCGTGATGTTGAATGAGGATTATTTATAAAGAAAATATATCGGGGTGAATTCGATTTGGAATAAGAGTGCCATTTTTTACATGCCTAAGCTTCGTTTTAACTTTATCACGTAAAATTTGAAAATAAAAGAGTGTAGATTTGCTGCGTGGGATTTTCGTGCTTTAAAATTATGAAGCTCATTATTTTATATGTAGTAGGTGGAAAAAGAGACTTTTTTTCAGCAAGTAATGTAATATTTAGGTTTAAGCTTACAATTTAAGTTACCATTACTGCTTTGTGGTAAATGTTTCATTTTTAAATATATTGACTACTACAAGGTCATTATTTTGCTGTCGTTTTGTCAAAATAGTCGATTATTTATTTATATATTTATATTTCGCAATAGGGATCCAATATCAGAAAAGAATTATCATGTAATTAAATTGGTATAGCTAGATATTTTTGTAATTTTACCGTTTTTAGAATCCTCGATATTATCGGACTTGTGTAATGTTTATTATGAAATTCTGGCCAATCTCTCCAGTCGGATTTTCGATTCTCGGTCCCAACTTTTATGATGGAAATCGGTGTCAAGGTCACAAATTTACATTTTTTTTGGAATTTTTAATTTAAAATTTTCGTTTTACAAATTAGCAAATGATCCATCAAATTACATTTTCAATTTTCTTTTTTATTGACAGCTGCCAAATTAACTGTCAAGTATAATAACTTTAAAATGTATTTTCTGTCATGTAGAAAATAATGTTAGATTTTAGAGAAAATAAATATAAAATACTTTAACACTTTCTGGTTACGTAGTTGACACTAATATTTAAATTTGACAGCTGTCAAAATTTCTGTCAACTTACTTAAAATGCCGTTTATTTAGTTTTTTTAAGATTGAAGTGCTAAATAGGCATTTTTCTATAGATTTTGGAAATATTTGATAGGAAATTAATGTCTAATGTATTATGTTAGTTGACAGCTGTTAAAATGTGTGGCAAAATTAAAAATAAGCATGTCTTAAGATATTACAAAATATTCTAAGTTTCCATAAAAAAAAATATTTAAACTATCTCCAAAATCCATAGGAAATATACAGTTTAGCACTTTAAGTTTAAAAATACATAGTGATACATTTTTCATTCAGTTGACTGAAAATTTAACAGCTCCCAATAGTCTATAATTTTAAGTATAAATTAATAAAATTCGTATCAATTACACAACTAGAAAGTCTTAAAGTATTTTATATTTATTTTTTTAGAATCTTTAGAATATTATTTTTTAGATAACAGAAGATACATTTTAAAGTTATTGTATTTGTTGTTGTCAGTTAATTTGGCAGCTGTCACAATAAAAAAAATCGGCAGCTACTGGAAGCGGCTGGAACCTCCCCACGCGGTTGAAATTAGTGATGGGCTACTAAACAGCAGTCTGCTACTTTTTAACTGTAATTTGATTCGTAGCAGTAGCAAATGCTACGAACTCTGATAATCAATTCAAATCAGCCGTCATGATATGCCTTTAAATCAAATATATTATTGTAATATGACCCACCTATATTTTTCTAATTTACGACGTCGTATGTGTTCACCGCCAAAACAGCAATAGAATTATTTGTATTTCATTTAAAACTAGTGACCAATCCTCAAATTCTGAATAATTATAAACACGTAATATATGATGATATTTAATCATGTAACATTTTCCGCAGTCAAATCAATCAAAACAAATTTATTTTAAATTCATTCCTGATAACAAATTATTTATCTCAATAAAAATATTTCGAACAGCGAGGGGGGATGATATTCCCTAAGAATAAACCTTTACCTCGATCAAAATTTTAAGAGCAGGGAGGTGATATTCCTTAAAATTGAATATTTTCCTAGATCGAAATTTTAAAGAGCGTAGGGTGATATTATATCGGTCGCAGTTTTGAAAACCGGGGGGTGCAGATATTTCATATTTAGTCATTCAAAACTCATTGTTACTTACATCACGCGTAATGACTGTCTATCGAAACTTAGAATTTGATGTGTATACTAGAAGCCAAGGCCTCATATTTTTTTATAACATTATCAACCCCTCCACTACCCCATTATTAAAGTGTGTAACGTGCGGAATGCGCAATAGCATCCTTCGTTACATTTTCTAACAATTATTAGAAAAATTTTAATAATCAAACATTTTATTCTCCTATGCTCTGGTACTATAACGAACATTTCTGGACAGATGAGAGGTTGGTAGTAGCTTATGCTTACGCATCAGTATATTAAACAGCGCACGCTCGATAATATTCAAATTAAATTAAATAAATAGATCAAACTGACTGAAAAATGAAGTTGAGTCGAGTATTTATAATAAAGTCGGATAGTCACATGAAACATAGAACTATCAGTAACAATATAGATCCTTTAGCTAACTTAATATTTCATAATTTAAACAGAACTACTTTTTGGGCGGAGCCACGTCACTGTCGGTCCGAAACATATGTCACAATACGCCGCGTTAGACTAAATTCCTTCTCTTTCACTCGAGCCGTCCTTCGAGGTGGACGTAATAGAAATTTTGCAAGACCCTAACGGGGATATTAGTAGAGAGGAATCTTATAGACGTATAAGGTAATAGTTAAATAATTATATATTGTTAAATACCATCTAACATTTAAACATATTGTTTTAGGATCTTGCTTTCTTTTATTTTGTCTATATAATTACAAATTTCATTTCAACGTCAAAGTGATCTTAATGTTACACCTTTGCTTTAAGTAAAATTATATACGTTCTATGTTGATGCTACGTTTTTATATACGTTTTCTTGATAACTTTTTGGGATAGGAATACTACGTTTATCTTTATTATGAAATTTTCGACACAACACCTACTTAAGATTTTCTATCAAGCATACGAAAACCTGGGCGAAGAAATTATTTATGTTATTCGAGCATAGCACGCCTCTACGATTTCATAACCTTCAAAGTGGAATGGTACGACATGTGACACATCGCTAGAGCAAAATGGAGATCATGAACCATTTAACTACCCAACGGTTATAATCTATTATCATCGGAGGACAGGGGCATACTTAGGAATTTCTCTCATCAGGATATTATAATAAAAGATAAGTACCTTTGATTATTACCTGTAAAAGGGATTATTTTCGCATATCTAGTGCTACACATTAATTCGTAGTCACTCATATCCTAAATTCGTTGTTACAAATATTTCGTCGTAGTTATTTATATCTTAAATTCACTGTAGCAAATATTTCTTCGTAGTATCGATTTCTTGTATTCAACATTTAACGTAATCGTAGTTGCTTGATAACGTGATATTGTTTGAATTTTGCCAGTATCGCAAATTCGCTGTGTCAAAGTACTTTTGTTTTAGATGTGTCTCAATGGTTAGACACGTCAGTTATTTGCACATAATACGCGTCGTGTGATCTGATATTTCCTAGATTTGACTCGTCAAGTCGCATCACTTATGTGGATTATTTATTTAAAGGAATTCGGATGTTCGGGACGCGGTGAAATGTGTATTATCTTTTGTGGTTATATAACTTGGGGTGTCCCGTATTTGATTTGCTAGAGATGAGTTCTAGTATTATTTTTTCGGTTATATAACTTGGGGTGTCCCGTTTTTGAGTATTTGGCATTACGTAGCGGGGAGGCTATATACTGGTGGGCTCAAATAAATATCAAGTTCCAGTGAAATAGCATATCTTCTATTAGTCAAGTTTTCTTATCTTATCTTTGTAAAATATTTTAGTGAATCTAATACTGTAATATAGTTTGTCGGATCGTTTGCGAGATACCTTTGTATTATAGTTCGGTTTAAATCTCGTAAATGTTCATATCTTTTGTAATATATGATTTTTAGTATTGAGGTAAAGTTACGAGATGTATCTTTTGTAATATAGTTTTTTTTTATCTCGTAAACACCTCAAGTTTATTTTGCTGTTGAGCAATATGTAATATAGTGTATCTTTATATGTAATATAGTGTATCTTGTAATATAGTTTACCTTTTGGTGATATTTGGCCATACAGTATCGCTGATGCTGTGATAGCTCATTGTTTTTGTAATATAATATTTTATAATATAGTTCTATTGTACATATGTAACTTTTGTCTTTGGTTTATCTTTATCTTCAATTTTCCTTGATTACACTCAGTAATCAATGGCGCCCAAGCCTTGAACTCCATGCCCTTTAGCTCTCCGTATCTTTACTGTGCTTGCCAGGTTACACCAGTGACGCTAACCACGTCGCTCGTAGGGTGGCCCACACTTGAACAACTTGGGCAAACTAAAACCTTTCAAAACAACGTCACAAGTGGTTGAGAAAATATAATTGACATATTCACTTGAAACTTGGTACGCGTATATATTATAACGACACCTGGAACTAGATTATATATTGAGATGGTTCCGTTAAAGTGGGGGGGGGGGTGTATTGGAGACAATAGGTGGAGGAAGTTAATAAGAGTCCATTTTTGGCGTATATGCTAGAAAATAACATTTAAATTTTTTTTTATTACATCTGCCTCAAATACTAAAATTTTATGGAGAATTGTTTCTACATACCAGAGTGCAAATGTAGGAAGGAAAAATATTTTCCTTTAAAGCGACTTGGATGGAAAATCTGGATGTGGAAGTAGTGATTTCTTGGGCAGCGGTTTTTTTAAATGAAAATTATACAAAATTGGGAACGATAAACAAAAATCCGGCTGGAGGACCGGATAGAGAATTTCATAACGAACATTAAAAGAAAGAATCTCAAAATCTTTATTTTTCGATCTATAAGTTGATTTGGGCAGAACACTGCAGTTTTGTCCCACTGTACAGCGCCAGATAGTTTTACAGGGTTTGATTGACGATCTTTACCGAACTCCAATTAAGGTCAAGTTAATCTGATTTTTTATTTTAAACGGTTTTGTTTTTAGCTTACTTTGTGTTTTGTGTGGGTCAAATCTAGTAATTGAAATTTTACCTCCTTCCTGTTAACCGATTGATCTAAAATTTGGTACACACGTTTAGTTCTGATGGCAATACAATTATGTATATTCATTATTATTGTAAATCCAAGATGGATGCCGCCACAAAATGGCGAATTACATGTTTTTTTCAACTCCCTCAATATGGGTATCAATTGAAAGGGATTAACTAGTAGAATATAGTACACCATGATTAAATTCAAAATCCAAGATGGCCGCCACCACAAAATGGCTGATTTCTTTTTTTCCGATCCCCTCAATATGGATATCAAATGAAAGGGCTTGACAAGTAGAACACTGTACACTTCAGAAAAAAACTCCTATTCCAAAATGGCGTCCGAAACAAAATGGGAGATCATAGAGTTTAGACATCTGACAGGAAAGAAACCTTGTAATAATGAGGCACTAAATGAACTAAATAGAATGAGAAATATTAAGTAACTAAATAAAAAAGTAAAAACTTGAAAATAAAGTAGGTAAAAAGAAATTTTTGAGTTAAACGGATTTATTGTAAAGAAACATAATAATGATGCAGATAATGTACTAGAAGCTAAAAAATTATTAGGTAGGTAGCAGTCATCACACCACTCTCTTCATCAATCTAGAGCACTGATCAGACTAAAATAAATTCGTGGGGCGTAGCATAATCTGAGTAAATATGTAAATGATCGTTCTGCGATGTCGCATGATGATAGTGACGGATTTACTTTTACACACATTTTGCATAAGTTGTATTGACAAGATGAATCCAAAGCATACCTATAATGGTATGAGCGGTTGACTCTAGATAATAGAAATTCGACTCGCTCCACGATTTTATTTTAGCCTGATTGATGAGGAGATTGGTGTGAGTACTGGTACCCGGTACCTACTTAATTATTTTTTAGCTTTTACCACATATCTGCATCATTATTATGTTTCTTTACAATAAAACCGTTTAACTTAAAACATTTTCTTTACTTATTTTAACACGATCAGGTTAGAAAATTATAAAATTTACGATAACACAATTATTTAAATATGTAGTTCGTAAATTTCGAATTGGCGACATGTTTGCACCTAATTTGCATATCCTCAATTTTAACCCCATATATAACAATTATTTGTAAATTAATCGTCTAAATTTACAAATAGGTTACTGAATAATTAATATTATATCAATATACAATTAATTTGCAGATTTAGTGTTACATTATGTTATGAAATTTGACAATTTGTGTAATTGATGTGTTGTTCATACGCTAAAACCAATTTTATGTGCAAACATGGTGAATGTACGAAATTATGACAAATTATGACGAATGTCCACATGTTGATACAAGGCATTATAAATTAGTAAAATTATAAATGTAAATTAAATGGTATGTTACTTAGAAAAGATTATTAAAAATGATGTTTAAAAAAGATATGTTCCATTTGCTTGAGACAGTAGTCAAGCGCAATTAGACACAACAAGTAAAAAATCCCAGAATACTGAATGGATTTCCATAATTTTTTTGAATTAAGTTTCTAATCCCGAGTAATACAAAGTTTAAAAATCGACACCTTTTACTCGGGAGTGGTTCCCAGCTCCTCTAGAGGAGTGGGCAGAAAAGTAAAGTAGTAACCACCTTATTTGATATAGAATCAATTTGTAAGAGAATATGATAGTGTACAATTTTTCATATAAATTTATATTTTCATGTTATAATGATTTGAAGTTATGATTTCAGCTTTAATAAGTTGGTACCTGAGACTGATTTTCGTAAATAACTCAAAAGTCTTACATTTATGGAAAAAGTGATATGGTACAAAAAATAAGATTATGAAATAACAAATATTTTATTTCTTGTTTATTTTTGTACGATGAATGATTCTAAAAATGTTATAGTTTAAAAATAGCGTTAGAACGTTTATCACTCAAGATATAATGTTTAAGTATCAAATATGTCAGAAACAATCAGTATGATGTTAAAAATACATGTAATAAAAATTAAAAGTACTCTTTGATAGGATTCTTGCAAAATAACGATGTTATGTGCAAAACGATGAGTGCCTTGTAATTTTTTTAAATAAAATTTTAGGATTTTCTTTGCTGCTATTGGCCAGAGAATGGAAGTTCAAAAAATCTGTACCAGTTTCTATTAATATACCGGGTGAGTCACGAATTGCGCTCGCCCCGATATTTCCTAAAATATTTGGAATAGAAATTTGAAATTTGGAGGCCTTATTACACGACTAAAATGCCATCTTTTCAATAAAAAATCAAGTTTGGTGCACATCCGGTTTGACCGGAAATGCCCACAACTTTCGATTTTTAAATGGAACACCCTATATATTTTTAGTTTTTGGAATCTAGAGGAAATACATCCATTTTGGTCACTTTTTGATAAACATTAAAAATTTTATTAAAAAATTTATTTCTGAATCCAGAGTGCTGTGGTGCCCAAAATATATTTTAGTTTGTGTGCTACGTTACTATAAAAATAAAAAAAGCAATATGATTGCATTACATAATTCTCTAGAGGCGTTTAAAATTTTTAAATGTGATTTTTACCCACTAACTCGGTTTTTTTAAATGGGAATTTAATAGTTCACCAACATTTTTAAATACCTCATTTTCATACGAATCTAACGATACCAAAATTTTGAAAATCCGCTCATAAATATTTGAGATTTCAGCCAAAATACAATGCAACCAAGCTTTTAGAAACATGCGGCTAATAGATAATAGATTAGTGGGCTTTGGAAACTAAAATGGCACATTTCTGTCTAAATCGGGCCTACGAATTCAGCAGATCTTGAAACCCTTGGGTATACCTTTTTTACATAAAAATACTCAATTATGAGCCATCTGGGCCCATTTTAGCATTATCTGTTATCAGCAAACAGGGCTACCCACCATCGTTATCGTGAATCGGGCATAGTATTCAGGTTCAGCGGTCAGAAGATACCTTTTTAAATACATGCATCTTAATAAATGGAAGAGAGTTGAATTTTATCTTAAAATATAAGCGTTCAAGTCTGAACATTGGAACTTAAATTACTCAATTGCTTATTGAGTCTTTTTATCGGAACGAAAGAGAATATTTTCCCAAAGTATAAAAAAAATGACCGAGCACCAAAATCCATAAAGATTGTGCGGGGTCCTTTTATGTTTGCAGAATTGTTTATTTGTTTCGAAAAATAGACAATGCAATATTTTTATTTAATGAATCGAAAATTCTATTTTTAGGCAAAAATGTGGTGCATAACACTACCGATCTTAGAACGGTACTAACATTGTACATGCATAGGCTGTATAATTCTGGTTTACTTATCATTATTGCATGGCAATAATATATTTAACAGAAAAACGTCAACTAATATAATTTCTTTGGATATCAGGTGTTCACTGCGTTCGCGTTCGCTTTACGCTGGACGCTACAGGATGATTCATCATAAATGTCCATAGCCTTATAACTTGGTTGCTTCTAGACCGATTCGAGAATTTCAAAAACCAAATTAAATCATTTTTAGCAGTAAGTTTTCATACGTCATATTGAGAAAATAATTATGTCTAAATCTAACGGTATACATGTTGTTACTTGATTTTTTAAATGGAATACTCTGTTTAACTCAAAAATCGTAATTCTCATTTTACTTCCGCGTCCACGTTGTGGGGGTTAAATAAAGGTAAATAGGGGAAAATAAATAAAGCAAGCTAGTAAGACTAGAGGAACTTGGAATTTTGTGTATATACTAGAAGCTAAGGCCTCAAATTTTTACTTCCCTCGCATACCGAACGGAAGTATTGTATTCGAGAAAAAATCACTCCGAGATTTTTTCGGATTTTGACGTTTCAGATCACGTAGATTACGAAAATATAGGTTTTTCAATTCCGTCAGTATGCCTGTCTGTCTGTCTGTCTGTTGGTGCATTAACTAAAAAAACTACTTGGCGGAGAGTAGTCAAATTTGTTGACGCTACCAAACTGTCAGCGAAGAAATGGTTCAACTTTCACTGGAAAATATACCATCTAAAGGGAATAAATGAAAAACAATTTATTTTGCTCAAATTTAAAATTTCCGCGTTTCATGACACGCTAAACCTATTTCAGAAAAAAAAAATTGAAAGTTTTTTCGCCAAGATTTTTGAAAAATTTCTTACCACTAAAGTAGATGAAATTTTTTTTTCTTAGTTCAAATTTAAAATTTCCACGTTTCATGTCATTCTAAACCTATTTCAAAAAATGTTTGAAATTTTTTTACCAACATTTTTGAAAAATATTTTACCACTAAAATAAATGGATTTTTTTTCTTTGTTCAAACTTAGAATTTCCACGTTCATAGCGTTCTAAACCTATTTAAAGAAAAAATTTAGATTTTTTTTTTAATTTTTGAAAAAATTTTACCCCTAAAATAGATTTTTTTTTCCTTTGTTCGAATTTAAAATTTCCACGTTTCCATGCCATTCTAAACCGATTCAAACAAATTTTTTAAAAATGTGAAAAATTTAAAACATTTGAAATTTTTTTTAAACTGTTTGTCACTACTTACTATAGAATAGATGAAAAATTATTTTTTGCTCAAATTTAAAATTTCCGCGTTTCATGACATTCCAAACCGATTTCGGAAAAAATAAATTGCAACATACTTTCACCGTTTTGGAACAAAAATTTACCACTAGAATAGATGAAAAAAATTTTTTGTTGCTCAAATTTAAAATTTTCACGTTTCATGACGTTCTAAACCCATTTCAGAAAAGGACATTTTGAAAATTTTTTTCACCATTTTTGAAAAAATTTTTACCTCTAAAATAGATGGAGTTGTTTTTTCTTTGCTCAAATTTAAAATTTTCACGTTTCATGGCATTCTAAACCTATTCCTAAAGAAAAAAAAAATTGAAATTTTTTTCCCATTTTTGAAAAATAAAAAAAAAAATGAAATTTTTTAACCACCACTCTACTTCCACTCCACTACGTGAATGTGGAATTGAAAATGTGACAGATGGCAATAATATCTGGCATATGCACCTCTTATACTTTTATTGAAAAATGTACAGGGTGGTCATCTCAAGAAATAATTCAATCATGGTGGACATTTGTAAAGGTATTTGCGCAAGCCTTCCATATTTGGCACTGTTATTTATTATTGAACTTTTGCTGTTGGATGAGCATTCTGTATATTTTTTTAACCAAAACTGATCAGGTTTTCTTTGTAATAATTAGTGATAACCATATTCCGATTATTATTTTCAATGTCATTTCGTAATTATTAATTTTTTAGAGTGACCGCCATGCACAAATAAAGAGGGAAGTTCTGTGTAAATACCTTTACCGATATTTTTATAATATTTTTCAACCCCCTACCACCCCCACTCCATTATAAAAAAGGTTGATAGAATAAAATTGAGATATTCACTTTGATACACGTTTGTATTATTACGTCATCTGGAAATATATTGTATTTTGAGATGGTTCCGTTAAAGGGTTGGGGATAAATAGGGGTAAATAAGGGGAAAGTAAGTAATGATAAAAAATCAGAGGATTGCGATTCTAGAGTTAGATACAGGGTGTTCCTTTTAAAATAATCAAATAACACCCTGTATACGGTTAGATCTGGGAGACATTACTTTCCCTATATGACGTATTAAAACTTGCTAAAAAATGATTTAGTTTGGTTTTTGAAATTCTCGAATCTGTCCTGAAATAATCAAGTTAGAGAGGCGACATTTATGATGAATCACTTTGTACTGTATGTCTTTTCCTCTGCACAAAAGGAAAAGATCTGTTCGAGAAAAGAAAAGTGCAAGAAATTTATAAACAAGTACAGCAAATGCCTAAGTAACCTTTCTGCAACATACAATAATAATAAGGAAAATATATGAACTTTTCTTAAATATGTTTTATTTTATGTATGTTTCGTAATATACTCTATTTAATCCCTTCTGTGCCTTTGTAATTTCATTAATATAACTATCCAGATTACTAATACGTATATACTTAAAATAAACTATGAAATGTACGGTTTATGTATTGTTAAAATTATTTCTGAGGAACCTAAATTTTAAATTAGATGCCTTCTGTTGCTGAAGCGTTTATGTAGCCTTTAAACATATTCTCAATACACGTCACTATATCTGCATGAATTTAGTATATTGGTACATTTTTCAAGCTCTAATGATGCCGGTAATTAATCCGTTGATTGACACAGTGTATTATCGTACATGCACAATAACCATGCAAATATCGCTCATCATTGAAAGACAAAATAAAATCACTAGCCTGGAATAATTGGAATTATTTTACATTTATTATTTATCAGGTCTCTCGTTGCGTCCACATTAATCATCTGCACTACAGCGTTGCTTACAAACATCAGAAATAGATTTATTTGTCGACTATCACCGTTGACAACATTAATATTCAGTACACAATTTGATGAAGTGCTTTGTTATTGATCTGGGATTTTCCGCTTTTCCGAGCCTGCTAGTTTAAAGCGGACCTAAACAGTCATGGGTTGTATTTTTACTTTCTTATACCCACCTTTCAGGGGGCATAGTTACCGCTATATCAAAGTTGTTTTAAACATTACAAAAGGAAGCTGTGTGAGTGATACAGGGTCTACTAGCTACCTAGCAAACATTTTGGTTTAATTTGATGCCGAGACTACCGAAGCTGAAGGTACTCGGTGTTGCTAGCAAATATTTCGAACAAATTAGACATCTTCGAGATTATTACATAAGTAAAATACTGTTTAATGTTCAGATAACGGGCTTCAAAAAATATATTACTAGTCCAGGCTGCAGGGAAATTTTCCCTATGTTATTGTGATAAGCTCACCTAACTCGCTGATTTCTCGCATACGTTTTAAGCCCCCTTTATAATAATAATAATAATAATAATTTTTTTTATTGTGTGCGAAATGCACAAAATTGTAGATTCTCGTCAGTGTATCGTCTGGCCGTTAATGTCCTATTTTCAGAAACGTCAGATTAAGAGGATTTTCACTAATCTCATAGGAATGAAGTCACGTTTTTGACAACAACGCCAGTCAAAAACAAGAATTAATGTTATATTCACATTAAAAAATGTATTTCCTACTATTTACAAATTTGGAGTTATTGTAATTCAAGACAGAAATCATGTTTGGCGCTTAAAGTTTCATGCACTATCCAGCTAAACACAGCCTAAATGTAAGGTGAATCGAATATGTGATGATTTGGTCTGCTTAATTTTTTATTTGTATGCATAGATAGCTCAGAATACAGCATGCTAAAGTTGGCTAAGGAGGCACAGAGCCCACAGCCCTTACAGTGTCTGCACTCTGCGTATAATGACTCAAAAAGTCGGTCATATCGCTTAGAAAATTTGCTCTTGCCATCACTGCTCGAAGGCCGATATCGTAAAAGGAACCCAACTAGCACCAAAGTGACAGTAACCGAGATGGAACTTTGAAAGAGTAACTATTACGTAATTGCGACTAAATTTACGACCTTGATGTAAAAATAACTTCATTTGAAAAGTCTACAGTCCCTGTCTCGTAGTTTCTACCACTAATGATTACTTTATAGTTGTGCAACTTCTACGTAGCTTTCTTGGTACATGGAAACGGGTAGCTTTCAGTGGGTTTTCAGAACTTGAAGGGGGTAAACGATAGTAGCAGAGACTAACTCTCAACACTGAAATGTGACTTCAAAGTTGCAATCACTTTCAAGTAGCTTTGATAGTTGCCGCGACGTTCTGGGAACCTTCACAATTCCTTTAAAGTAGTGGAACCTGTAAGAAATATTTATAGGTGTTAATGATGTTACTGCTACCTACAGAACTGTGCACGGCTACTACAAAGTGCACGTCACCTCTGAAATCTACCATGAAGTAAATTTCACCTTCTAGTTCCCAATGTTGACCATAGATAAAGTTGATGCAACAAACCTAACCTATATGTGTTTACCACAATAGTCCACAGGCCATAATAAATTTCCGTGTTTTTCCCACTGATGTGGAACAACAGTAAAATATATTCCATGTTTTCCTGCGTCGACACAATTTTAAAAGAATCTATAATTCTTCCAAAATAAGACAACAAAATTTAGTATTTCAGCACAGTTTTATTACACCTACCTTTTCTTCTATATTATCTATCACTGTAATAGTATATTGTACCAACGAGGTTTATGTTTATTAAGTCGTTGATACATGGCCGCATACAAGTAAATTGCGACAGCTGACAGGTTTTTCAATGTGAAATTAGGTAAATAATAAACAGAAAAAGCTAGGAGCGCGTTCAGTTTAGACCTCAACGTCCGGCTAACACGTACATTCCGAATCAATATCGGGAAATATGTAACCATGAAGTGGCAGAGGCAACTTGGAAGAGGTAATTTGTGGTAGTCACAACTTTGCTACGACTCTAAAGTAATGCTACAATCCCATTCGCAGATTTGTAGTAAATATAACTTTAATACTTATTTGCAGTTTTCGTCTTTATCGCCAAGTAGCAATTACTTTCAAATAGCATTTCTTGGTTAAAGTGATATTATCTGGAATACGCCATTTTGTTGGCCAAAATTTTCGACGCCATTATTATAGCACATGAATCATAATTTCACAATTGACTAAAAAATTTAATTTATCGTCATTTCTGCACCAAATATTACAAATGAATACATAAAAATTAGTGTTAAGTTCCGAAGAACAATAACAAATAGGTTTCGGCATATTCTCGCATGACATTACATATTTTAAAAACAATATTTTCATTAAAAAATGCAAATTTTAAAGGCGCGTTGTTAGATTCGGATGTTTTATCATTATGTTTGTCAGTAAAATTGCATTAGTTTTAATTGTGACCCTTAGGCTATTGGAAAATAGCACAAGTTTTGCTATCTAATATTACTCACTTTTCTATCAAGTTTCTGAGTTAGGGAAATGAACAATAATAAAAATCATATGTAAGAATGAAACATAAATATAATAAAATCGGTTACAAGACAAAGAAGGGGCAACATCGATTTGAAATAGTGGAGAGTGGTAAAGTTTTCTGAAAGTTGCGGCATCTACGCCACGAAGTCGCCGCTCCGGAACCACAACGTAATTGGAACGTAGCCAGACAAGTTCCAGGAACGTGGCTGGAACATTATCGTCTCCAAAAAAATATTCCCCATTTTCGTCATAAACACGTATTAGGAACGTTCCTACTACGTGCCTGTGACTAGTACCAAAACACTTTAAAGTACCTACAATAGTCATTGCTACGTTCCCGCGACTAATTGTGCCAGTTGGGAAGTGGGTAACAGCAAACGACCAATAAAATTTAAAAAACTGTTTATGTCTGTATGCTTCCACAAAATATCATTGATGTTCCACATATTATACTCTTTGCAAATACAAAACGAAGAGTACATTGCATTCGATCGGCACATTTCTAAAACCGGTAATATCACTCGTAGAGAAAAAAATTTTCATATCACTGTCTGTGTGTCCATCTATCTGTCTGTCCTTCCGTCCGTCCATCCGTCCATCCGCCCGTCACGTTTCTTGTAAGCACGATAACTTAACAACAAAACATCTGATTGTATTGTAATTTGGGCAGTAAATTAGTGTTAGCTAGGAGAAGAATCCTCTTGTTTTTGAACAAAATCGATAGATCAATAAAATAGTTATTAATTTTTTAAACTCTTTAAATTCATATATTATATTTATTAAATAATATTGTTACCCCGCAAAACCCGCTAATTAGTCAATAGTCTCTAGTGCTTATCTACTTTTAATAGCAATGAATTTGGCACAATTACGATAAGATTATGGACCAACTTTTGGTGGCTTTCATTTATCTGGCAGTTAGACAAGGCCGTCACTCGCTAATACTAAATTGTTTTTTATTTACAGTAAGAATGCGGAGGGAAAGTGTCCTATAAAATGTGCAACATTTATACAGGGTGTTGCATCATGAGAGGGACATAGCTTAATAGGAGGTAGAGAACATCAGTGGTAACCGGAACCTCCCATAGAAATGTCTCATTGGGCCTTCACTACGAAATTACAGGGTGTTAAATAATTTTTGGCCAAACCTGTTTTTTGTCATAACTTTGACAGGAAATGAAATAACGGATTCATATTTGGTACGGCTAATGTACAAACGAGCCCCAAGAGGTACATGTATAAAAAAAATATATCCAGGTCCGGACTCACTATAATCTAATATAAAACATCACCCTGTATATATTTTTTTGAAATTTCGATACGATATTCGAAAAGAGCAAGAAAAAACAAACAAAATGGCCTATTTCATTTTTTTGTTACACATTCGTGGTTATTTAAATACGTTGTTAAATGTGCAAGAAAATGGATTACAGAACCCTATTAAATGAGAGGCACGTGAAATAAATAGTTTTATAACTAAAATTTGCAAAAATTCTATTGAGCCTAGGTGGTCTGGGTGAATCCTAATTCCGGCACGTTTTAAAGGTCCATTTTGGTAAAAAACTGTGGTCCTAATAAGTAATCGGGTATGAAATAACAACATTTTTAATCAATCACAGTAGGCTTGTTCAAAGTGACAGATAATAAAAAGAAATCTCCTAAACAGTTGAATAATTGTTTGTTAGTAATTTAATGTGTCAATAATCCGCATTTAGTTAGTGAAAACTTGTGAAAATATTTTAACTATGCCAGTAAAATTTACAAACGGGGAATATGCTGACATAATATTCATCTATGGTTTCTGTAATGGAAATGGTAGGTCGGCGGAAAGAGAATATCGGCTGCGTCTTCCTGGTCGTCGATGCCCTAATCATAAAACCTTTAGTACGGTGTTCCAGTATGCAAGACAACACGGAAAGTTTCCTACTTCTGCAGTTGTGGAGCGTGTTTTACAACAAGGTGTGCAGGAACAAAACAATATTATAAACGTAGTTCAAGAATTTGATAGGGCCACATTTTTTTGAAGAAAGATTGAATGGTGAAATTTACTTTGATTTTCTTCAAAACATTTTACCGAATATGTTAGAAAATATCGGTATAAGAGGCATGTTGTTTCAGCATGATGGGGCCCCACCACATTTTAACCTTCAAGTAAGAGAACACTTAAACGATGTGTATCCTAATAGATGGATTGGACGCGGGGGTCCACGTGAATGGCCACCAAGATCTCCTGATTGTAACCCTTGTGATTACTTTTTATGGGGCCACTTAAAAAACGAGGTTTATAGCATTGAAATTGAAAGTAGACAACATTTAATCCAGCGCATCGTTACAACCTGCGACGAAATACGGAATAATCCAGAAATGATACGTCGAGCAATTGGTGACCTTTCTAAACGCGCAAGAAAATGCACAGAATTTGGGGGAGGACATTTTGAAAATTTACTTTAGTGTCAATTACGTTTTATTTTTAAACACATTTAGTTATTGTTTTGTTATTTATTGTTAATTGAATGGAAAATATTTTATTTATTTAGATTTTAGTTTGTTCTCTTCCAATTTTTATTAAGTATAAAATGTTGATGATTTTCTTGATCAAAGTAACTGGTTGCTTAGGCCTAAATGGTTTAAATTATCTGTCACTTTTATTCTTTGAACAAGCCTACTCTGATTGATTAAAAATTTTGTTATTTCATACCCGATTACTTATTAGGACCACAGTTTTTTACCAAAATGGACCTTTAAAACGTGCCGGAATTAGGATTCACCCAGACCACCTAGGCTCAATAGAATTTTTGCAAATTTTAGTTATAAAACTATTTATTTCACGTGCCTCTCATTTAATAGGGTTCTGTAATCCATTTTCTTGCACATTTAACAACGTATTTAAATAACCACGAAGGTGTAACAAAAAAATGAAATAGGCCATTTTGTTTCTTTTTTCTTGCTCTTTTCGAATATCGTATTTCAAAAAAATATATACAGGGTGATGTTTTATTGATGCAAAGAAGAAACATAAATTATAGTGAGTCCGGACCTGGATATATTTTTTTTTATACATGTACCTCTTGGGGCTCGTTTGTACATTAGCCGTACCAAATATGAATCCGTTATTTCATTTCCTGTCAAAGTTATGACAAAAAACAGGTTTGGCCAAAAATTATTTAACACCCTGTAATTTCGTAGTGAAGGCCCAATGAGACATTTCTATGGGAGGTTCCGGTTACCACTGATGTTCTCTACCTCCTATTAAGCTATGTCCCTCTCATGATGCAACACCCTGTATATAGAAAGTGCAGTAATGGTTAGCTTGTTTTATTGTAATTTCGGTACTTTCATGATTAGGCACTTCTATGTTTATGACCTATTATACAATACATTGATTTAAATTAAAACAGGAAATCCTGAAGCCCTGTCTATACTGCCTATAACTTTTATCGGAAAAACTGCCACCTACTACAAATCACGACCTTAACGTTGTAAGATACTTCCAATAGAATGCAAAGCTTCCATGTAATCCGAAGTAAGCCTAAAACCGACCTAACCAACCTTCCCTAGTTAATTTTCTTGACATAACTATGCTGAACTCGATACCCTCAAGCTTATGGGCAAACCGCTGTACATTTAATCGAAATTAAGTTCATTATTAAGCTTGAAACCCGGCCCGAATGTTCCAATTATCTAAAGTGTAGCGAAAATATTGGCAGACAGTCGGCGCATATGTTCCCTTGTAACGGTCTTTTAAGCAACCCTTCTCTCTATATTAACAGATAAGCTTTTAAAATAATAACAGCGAATGACCTATTCAAACAAGCATTTGGAGACATTACATAGGTCGTTGTGACATGAGTTGTTGTTTGTACATGCGGAGATAAAACAACAATTGGAAATTTAAAGGCAAATTGGGGAACAACGGCTAAGATAGTATTCATATTCGGATGATTTTAAACGTACAAGCAAATGTATCACATAGCGGTAGTTAGGATCTCTCCGTATCAGTGAAATCGACAATTATTTCATTGTATACCCACTAGGTGGTGCGTGTTCTATTCTCGTTGGGTGCACCAGCGCTCAGTTTCGCGGATAAGAATTATTTAATAATAATAATAATAATAATATCTTAGCATTGCACAAAAACACAAGATGGAACATAGCAAAGTAAAGAAAAAGCTAAGTGCCGAATTCGAGAGGCGACTCGGTAGAATTCTGAAATCTAAACTCAACTAACGGAACTTAACAAAAGCGATAAACACCTATGCAATACCAACATTAACATACTCATTTGGTGTTATAAAGTGGTCTGAGACGGATCTGGATGATCTCAATAGGAAAGTACGCACATATCTAACCAAACATCGAATGCACCACCCAATATCTAGCAAAATCCGCGTAAACTTACTTAGAGGATGAGAATTGTAGATATCCGAAATGCATGCTATCAACAAATAGAGGATATGAGAAAATACTTCTACGAGAACGAAAGAAATCCTCTGCGTTCAGCAATTATAAGAGCTGACGCAAAACATACACCATTGAATTTAAGAAATGCTTATCTACCCCAAACCTCAGTCACCAGCACACGACAAAAAATGCAAGAGTGGAGCAGAAAAGAACTTCATGGCAGATATTATAATACCCCAATGAACGACAACATTGACAAAAGAGCTTCGCTGTCATAACTAGTTCAAGGAAGACTTAACTCGGAGACTGAAGGCTTTCTTGTTGCAATTCAGGATCAGGTAATTAAAACTAGACAGCATCAAAAGTACATCATCCGAGAGTCAATCCCATCAGCAAAGTACAGGAAATGTTTAACACAGGATGAAACCATAGACCACATTACATCAAGATGCAGAAGGTTTGCAAATACAAAATATCTGGAGAGGCATAATCAAGTTAGTTGCCTGTATTATCCACATTGAGCTGCTAAAAAAATACAAGATAGAACGAAAGGAAGAGGACCCCTACTACAGACCCAATACAGTAGAAGAAAATCAGCTCGCAAAGATATATATGGACAAGGGGATACTGACTGACAGATCGATAAAAGAGAACAAATAGCCTACCTCATAGATATATCGATTCCAAATAGCCACAATCTAAATAGCAAGTATGAAGAAAAGATGACAAAATATGATGAACTAGCGAGGGAGGTTGAACGTCTATGGGAACTAAAGAGAACGTATATCGTACCACTGCTATTATCATCCACCGCAGTTGTGCGTAAGACATTAAGGTAAAATCTAGAATTGCTGAAGATACCAGAAAACACCTACCTGTTGATGCAAAAAGCAGTAGCTCTGCAAACATGCAGTATTGTCAGGAGTTTCATTAGTTGTGCCTCTGAAATGTAGTAATTCTTGGTGCTAACCCGAATACTTCATCACAATAGCCTAAAAAGGAGGAAGGAAAAAAATAATAATAATAATAATAAATGTCTTTATTTCCCAAAAAGATGAACAACGAAAAAGTTTACAAAAACAAGGGGAAGTTCACTAAAAAGAGTGCTCTACCACTTAACGCTTGTAAATGAATAATAGACAATAGTTAACACAGAACAACAAAAAACAAAGAAACAATAATACTCAAGCCAGATTTTGTTTGTTCATGAATAGTTTCCTTGATACATTTTTTGAACTTATAATTGCTGAAAGTCTTAAAATCAGCAGGAACAGAGTTGTACAATTTATATATCATGAATTTAGATCCTCTCTCAAAAAATACAGTTTTATGAGCAGGTGGAGTTGGCAATCCTCTGCTCCTTACATTAATATTGTAAACGTCAGTCCGGTATGATATTTTATTAAATAAATATGATGGTATTTTTGCCGTGATAATTTTGTGGTATAAGAATAGAGCGTATATTTGAAATCTGTTTTTCATGTTGAGCCATTTTAATTCAACCAACTTATGCGACACATGGTCAAATTTTCTGATGCCATATATAAAGCTTATACACGAGTTTTGAACACTTTGTATTCTAATTGTGCAATCATTATCTAAACAAGGTCCATAAACAGGAGCACAATAACTGAATTGCGATAGTACCAATTTTTTAGCTAATTAATTCTGCAGGGAATCAATTTTAATTGCAGTTTTTTGAATTTTGTTTTCTCCTTTATTGGAGTAAATCTAAGGGTCTAAATTGCCTAGAAAGGATTTTTTTGCTGGAACTTGTTGAAAACTTTTCAAGAAGTGTAGTAAAATGTTTTGGATTGAATTCTTGTGGTGGAAAGCTATTGTCTAAGCAAAAGTTTTCTTAATTATCACTATTCACATTTTAGGGAGACCAATTTGAAACAGTTGGTAATAACTTGAACAATAATGCACATATTCTAACGGAACTTCAGAAAAATATACCACTTGTAGAGTTAAACCATGAAGCCACGTTTCAAGTTAAAATGTTTACAATAACTCCTAAAAAATAATTGCAAACTGGAAAATCAAATCGTCGATTGCATTGTTTAGGATCATCAAGTCGTACATCAAAAATCTGTATTTCAGATACTATAATCTTATAACGATTTCGAGTAAAACACTATTATGTTTTTTACCACTATATTTGCACAAAACGTGACTGCAGTTTCAACCCTTTAGGTCATTTTGAAACGATGATTCAACTAACAATGAAATACAAAAGGTTTGGTCCCTATTTAAATATGTTTCTAGAATTAAACAGACCTATCATGTTAGGTCCTTCAGACTACAAAAAACAGACTCTGCTTTTTCTAATCACATATTACAGAGTGGACATAACTTCCCAGATATTAATAATATGGAAATCCTACACTATGCTAGCAAAAGTTTGAAACTTAATTTGTTAGAAGCATTGGAAATATACAAATACAATAATAAGGATGATTTAATTTTGTTAAATGATCAATTAGATATTATGTATTCGTCTCTTTTTACTGCTACCAAAATGTAATTAATGTTGGTGAGAAACCCCACCCTTAGATAGTTAGGATATCATAAACTACCTGTGTACTTTCATAATCCTTTAATCTGTTTAATTCTAGAAATATGTTTAAATAGGGACCAAATCTTTTTTATTTCATTTTTAGTTGAATCATCATTTAAAAATGACCTAAAGGGTTAAAACTGCAGTCACGTTTTGTGCAAATATAATGGTAAAAAACATAGTAGTGTTTTACTCGATTTCGTTATAATTATGGATTACCACACAGTAACGGCTTCCTCAATCAAATACTATAATCTATTGTTCATTATGTCTCTTAGCTTGCTTATAAATGGCCATAAAGCTAAATAAGTTAGTTTGTTATATACTTTTAAAATATACCAATAATTTTTATTTTTGAAAAAATGAAATTTATTTACCTACCTTGTCTTCAAAATGTTTTCATTCTAATGGATTACATTTTCATAAAATCTCTCATTCAGTTTCTTGGAAATACTTAGCCTTTGAAACGTTTTTCGGCCTTATTCTCAGCTCATCAGAAAGGCACAAAGCCACTCATAACGATGTTTCATGCAAAACCAAGGCAATATTCATGAATAAGTAAGTATCTTCATGTTTTGCGTCTTGGCATATTGACCAAAAAGTTTCGAAAAAATGTAGTTTTACTCGCAATTTTATTTTGACTAATTTGTGTCCCTTTCTTTATTGCGATAGGTACGGGTTATACAACCAGAAATATTTAAGATAAACTGGGAAAAACATAATTCTGAACATTCTTTTGTTTAAGCAAAATCTTTCCACCATACAGATTTAATTCAAAATTTTTCATTACACTTTTTTAAATGTTTTCAACAGTAAAGAAATTGCTATAGTTAGACAGTTCCCTAGAAATTTTTGTTTTACTCCATTACTTGTCTATTTTTAGTATAGAACTCTATTTTTCATAATCATCCCACGAGTAGTGTAAATATTGTAAATAATTATTTAATACCGTGTCAACGTACCATTTGTTTCGTTCTCGGCATCTCTCGGATAATAATTAGAATAATAAACATTTACAAACATTTCCCATGACCGGAGTCTCCAACTGGCCAACAGAGTGCATAAAAACTTCAGAGGATAGCACTATTGGGAAAAACGCACAGTCTAAGAAAAATCTTCGAGTAGGAGACTCTTTGATCCCTTGCTGAGATATGGACTCTAATCTCTTGGAGGAGACATGACCAACGGCATCAGAATGACCCAATATCCTGTAACGGGTTCCAATAGAGCAGATGTAACGCCAAGGGATCGGTAGAATTTCCTCCCCGAAGAGGAATGCGAAATAACACTAGCGATATCATACTTTAATGGGACGTGACTAGTACAATTGATGGAAATTCGACCCAACGGAGAAATCTTATTTGCTGATCAATGTGTCCATTCGCAATGACGCGGAAATATTCAAGCAAATATGAAACCTCCAAATAAATATTGTCTAAATGTTATTTATGGCATTATCTTAATTTTTTTTCTTCCTTCTCCAATTCTTTGGGACTTCCTGCCACATGTATGTTTTCTTTTTAAGCGGTGCTCGGGAAATCTACAAAATATCACAATTAACCAGTATGGTACTGCTAAATAACCTCTGCGCCTGTGACTTTTACGTCAAAGGATAAGTTAAAGGTTGCTTTTTTTTAAATAAACAACGCAACTAAGTATAAAAACTTGAAATTAAATATTTCGCCGACGTTTCGGAAATCTATATTTGTTTCCTTTTTCAAGGTTTTTTTGAAAAATCTTTTTTGCTGTGTATGATAAATACACAGCTTGAATGTTTGTATATTTAATATCCATAGATACTTACTATTTACATAGAACTGTTGATATGGTGAACCGCTGGCAAAATTTTAATGGATTCATCTTTCTTCAAAGAGGATATTGACCGTTTTTCTTCTGTGCTTAAATATTCTTTAATTTTATGTTGCCTCTCTAAAACAATTTTTGCCCGCACGCGATATTCATTTCCGCCATCTGTTGGCATGTTTTGTGCAGTTTTTTCTACGGCTGCTATTATATGAAATTTTGGAACCGATTTCGGGTTTATGCAATAAACCCGAAATCGAAATTTAAACCTAGTGACAAGACCAATTTATCTGAAATTGTTATAATTCGTTCTGACATATTAATGACAGTCTTGTCAATTAGAGGATTATTATTTATATTATTCAATTGCCTAATCTGTTTTTCTCTCATTAAATTTCTAAATTTATTTATATTCGTACTTTTCTGCAAATTGAAATGTTTGTTATAACTAAACCTGATGTTCTGGTGTAAATAGTCGAAATCTTGTTCCACGACGCTGTAATATAATTCGTTTTCTCTGTAATTGAGATCATTAATAGTTCGTTCTTTTTGGAATCTATGAAATTGAATCCTTTCCCTAACCATTGATTTGCTGGCTTTATCCAAAATTCTTCTTGTTTTGCTATTCTCAAAAGGTACTTATAGCTGTAAAAATTTTGGTATAATTCCATGTTTCCGACATTTACATAAGAACGTGATGGTATTTTCTGATCTTGCCAGCTTCTTATAACAATTTTCTAAAAATCTAAAATACTGATTGATATTAGGCCCATACCTGTTATCTAAATATTGTCTAAATGTTATTTGTGGCATATCTTAATTTTTTTTCCTTCTTCAATTCTTTGGGACTTCCTGCCACATGTATGTTTTCTTTTTAAGCGGTGCTCGGGGAATCTACAAAATATCGCAATTAACCAGTATGTTACTGGTAAATAACCTCTACGCCTGCGACTTTTACGTCAAAGGATCAGTTAAAGGTTGCTTTTTTTTAAATAAACAACACAAATAAGTATAAAAACTTGAAATTAAATATTTCGCCGACGTTTCGGAAATCTATTCTGTTTCCTTTTTCAAGGCTTTTTTTGAAATATCTTTTTTGCTGTGTGTGATAAATACACAGCTCTAAGAATGTTTGTTATTTTCAATATCCATAGATACTTACTATTTACATAGAACTGTTGATATAGTTAACAGTTTTTTAGTTTTTATACAATACAAAGTGGGTAGAATGTGGAATGTAACGAAATAGTAGTGTCAGTAATTATAGAAGCCCTCGGAATTGTTACGAAGGACAATTACTAGATCCTACCAGAACGGCGCACATGCTAAGGAATGTCCTAGAGTAGCAGTATCTGTGATCTTTTGTTGAGATTTGAACTCTTAAGCTGCTGGAGAACGGACATCATTAACATTCCTAAGTTCTAGGAGGTCCAAAAGCCTGGAACGGGCTTCAACAGAGCTGATTTCCTTGGTATGAATGGAACAGTCAATTGGTCTCAAGCGTTTATCTTCATTATCACTATATATTTTTTTCACAAATATATTTTAATATGCAGGTCAGTTCTTACTATTTTTCTTTAAGGCTATGTCGATATATTGTGTGAATTTGTAGGGGTAAATATAGCAAGCGCAACTTTTCAACCTTTCGAAATACCAAAAATTTGAGGACTAAAATAAAGGATAGAGGCAACTTTTTTATTTTGAAGTTTTTTTTATATTATTCGACGTATATATTTCACGTTTCAATCAAATTTTATCAGAGACTTGTAATCACGCTTAATATGACCTATGTTTTATCATTCTTTGGGAGCAAGATATTTCTAATGTTGGTGATCAAACACATAATGTATAAAAGCTATATTAAACTGTTTAAATAAGCTATGTATTGAAGTTTTTATATATTTTTTTAAAGTTCAGTATATATTTACTGAATGTTTTGTAGATTTAGATTTGTTCGGTATTTTGTTGCAGACAGTTAATACGGTCGATAATATTTGAAGAAAATGGATAATATTTTGTAGATGTGAACAATGTTGGCTGAATTTGTACTCAACTGCTTTTTGTGAATTATTTTTTTAAATCTGACATGTACATGTACCATGTATTCAAAAAATGATTGTTTGAGGGATCAAGTGTAGAATTTATAACTAAAAAGCGACACAAATTATTTTAGTTACTACTTTATTAACATTTTTAGTTCTAAATTAGCATAACTGTACAATATAAGTTGTAGAACAATACGATTTCAATATAAATTATCATAGTCAGAATTTCTAGTTTGTCTCAGGTAACAATTGAAATATTCCAAAATCTGAAAAAAACAACACATAGTATTGGTTTATATAATTCAATTATTTCCAGCTCCACGTAGTGGAATGCAAGTACAGTAATCCTAAAAAAAATATTATTTTTTTTGTTGAGATAGGTTCAGAATATTACGAAACGTGAAAATTTTAAATTCGAACGAAAAAATATTCTGCCTATGTCTAGTGTCTGTCGGTCTACAACTTTTCTTGGCGTACGATTACTCTGGAGCGGATTAAGATATTGACATGAAATTTTGGTATCGTCTGAATGTTTTGAGCTTCTTACGATGGTTGGAGGAGTACTTGGTTTGATCCCTATGTAGCGTCCTAACACCTCCCCAAGGATAGAAATTTAAAAAATCAGTAGAAAAAATTGTGCGCAATAAAATGATATATAAAATACATCTGATGTGTTCTTTCAATTAAATCAATAGAAACAAAGTTTTAACCCTTAAATTATATTTTTCCTGAAAATTTTAGTCTATTATTAATATAACTTTTTCGTTTTAAATTTTACAGTAAGAGGTATCCAGACCAAGATTGTAGAGAATTCAATTCTCTACAAACAATTTTCTAGAACTTTTTTTTTGAGACTTGCAGGTTCTCAAGAAATCGCGGAAAAACTGTTTACACTCCCTTTTTCAAGGTGGCGGCCAAATGGTGGGGCTTTCAACCCCGAAAGCCGAGATTTATACTCACACTGAAACCCCCTACACATAAAGAAAAAAATCTCCTACCCAAAATGCGAGGTTTGGCTTATATTTTGCAACATTTCAATGGACTAAGTGTGCGAGAACAAAAATTCTCAATAAATTCTCTAGTTTCAGCCACATTACCCTCACCCCATTATTTACAAAAATAAAATGTCCTACCAGAGTTATTAGACACTACCGATAGGCCGGCCAGAAAATCGTTTTGTAGGATGGGAGTCGGTCGGTGGGACGGACGGTCAGTTGGACGTTTGGATGATCGGCCGGACGTTATGGATTTTTGAGGCAGGCGATTTGAAATATTATATTATTAAAATTCTATGAGGAAATATTTTCAATACTGAAATGCAAATATAATATTAAGATGGTTCCGTTTAAATAGGGGAGAGGGAGGTTTGGATGGGAAATCGGGATGTACAGGTAGTGATTCCTTAGTTACCTACTTTTTTTTTTATTAAACTTTGTTCATTCAAACGCGTGATGGATGTAACGTACAGTGTTTTGTAATTTTAGTAATTTGGAAGTCAGAGCCACATCAAAAGATGAGTCATTTGATATCGTTTCTGGTGAGCATTAATAAGGTTAGAGTAAAAAATCTTACCAGGTTTATCATAGACAACTTTACACATATATCCCAAGATGTTATATAGTCGTTAGTCTTTATAGGGTCTCTTAAACTCTCTAAACAACCATCTTTATATGCAATTTGAGGAGTGCACTTGAAAGCAGATGTATCTGATTTTCCGCAGCATGATTCAGGAACTGCTCCCACCCAGTCAGTGTAATTCTTAACTCCACAACATTTAAACTAAAATAGAATTATGAATAGCTAAATTATATAATTTCTCGAAGAAAGAGTTAACACAATAAAATTTGATACGCTCGTAATCCTGAAATGTTCTTGTTACTTTTCTTGTAGAAAAAAACTAGTTAAATCAACTCATAAATATTAAATTATTATCTAACAAAAATGAAACATTTAATTAAACAGATAACAGTTACGTTACAGGAAAAACACAAAATAATAATAATAATTATTATTATTATAAAATTTTTTCACATTAAATATATAGGGTGTCCCAGAATTGAGCTCTCAGATGGGAATATATGATTCCTGATTTAATATTGGGCCCATATAACCCAACTTACCTTGGTCCAAAAATGCATCCCTGAGGAAGTACATCCTCTTAAATTGACACAGAAATAAATATTTTGTTCTAATAATTTTCGTTATATTGAAGATAAAATTTCCAAATATTCGTGGGAGCTATTTCTCTATAAGTACTCTATGTAATCTTGATAACAACCAAATATCTTTTGTTTCTCAATTATTTATTATAATTATTATTTAATTGACTATATTTTTTTAATCACCCTGTAAAATTACGGAATACTTGAATATTTTCGCAGAGCATTGAAAGGGCTGCAAAACGGTACTCTTAAAATTTTTTCCTCCATTTGTATTTAACATTTATATACAATTCTAGAATAAAATGTTGCAATAAGAGAAAATTACAGTTTATTCTAAAAAATACTAAAAAATTAATCAAAAATACTCCAGATGACATCCACATGTTTCAGTACACAAATCAAGAATTATCATTTTCTCTCTGTAGGTCATAGGTGCTTGAGAAACAGAAAACCTGTCGCGTTTGAGAATCAAAAGATATTTAGTTGTTATCAAGCTTACATAGAGTACTTATGGAGATACAAGTCCCATGAAAACTTAAAAATTTTATTTCCAATATAACGGGAATTACTGGAAAACGAATTTTCTGCTCACTTTAAGAGAATGTACTTCCTCAAGGATGCATTTTTGTACTAAGGTAAGTTGGGCCCAATATGAACTCAGGATGCACATGTTCCCCTCCGGGAACTCAATTCTGGGACACCGTGTATAATGTTTCTAAAGGAAATAGTATACTAAAACGACAGCGAAAGTAATAAAACTGAAAGGACACAAAATAATATAAAATAATATAAAAAACAAGAAACAATGGTTAAGTGGTACAAAAACAGAAATACAGTGCATAAATTATACAGGGTGTCTAAAAATTTCGGCATTCTCCTTTAGTGCTGATTCTACAAGCAAAAATAGTAAGAAAACTTTCGATAACCATGTCAAAACAATTATTTTAATAATTACTTCCACATCCACGTAGTGGATTGGAAGTAGGTATAGTAATCGCAACAAAATTTTCAACAATTTTTATTCGTGAAATAGGTTTAGAATGTCATGAAACGTCGAGATTTTAAATTTGAGCGAAAAAAAATTTCTGTCTGTCTATCGGTCTGTCGGTCTGTCGGTCTGTCTGTCTGTAACTTTTTTTGTCCGCACGTTTTCTCCGGAACGGTTTGAGATATTGACTTGAAATTTTGTACACGTATATATTATGACAAGATCTGGAACTGGATTGTTTTTTGAGGAAATCCGGTGAAGGGTTGGGGGTCAAATAGGGGAAAATAGGGAAAAATAAGTAAAGCAAGCTTGTAAGAGAACAGACACTTGAAATTTGGTATATGTACTAGAAGTTAAGGCCTAAGTTTTTTTTATAATATCTTTCAACCCCCCACCACCCCTACCCCATTAATGGGGTTGATAAAATAAAGTTGAAATTTTCATTTGAAATTTCGTACACGTATGTATTATAACGACGTCTGAAATTAGATTATATTTTGAGATGATTCTGTTGAAGGGTTGGGGGTTAATTTGGGGTAAATAGGGGAATATATGTAAAACAAGCTGGTAAGAGTACAGAAACTTGAAATTCGGTATACGTACTAGAAGCCAAGGCGTCAGATTTTTTATAATATTTTTCAACCCCCACCACCCCTACTCCAATATGAAAAGGGTTGATTAAATAAAATTGAGATATTCATTTGAAGTTTGGTACACGTATGTATTATGACGACATCTGGAACTAGATTATAATTTGAGATGATTCCGTTGAAGGGTTGGGGGTTAAATAGGGGTAAATAGGGGAAAATAAGTAAAGCAAGCTGGTAAGACCACAGAAACTTGAAATTCGGTGTATGTACTAGAAGCCAAAGCGTCAGATTTTTTTGTAATATTTTTCAACCCCCACCACCCCTACCAATATGAAATCCAATATGAAAAGGGTTGATTAAATAAAATTGAGATATTCATTTGAAATTTGGTACACGTATGTATTATAACGACATCTGGAACTAGATTATAATTTGAGATGATTCCGTTGAAGGGTTGGGGGTTAAATAGGGGTAAATAGGGGTAAATAGGGGAAAATAAGTAAAGCAAGCTGGTAAGACTACAGAAACTTTAAATTCGATGTATATACTAGAAGCCAAGGTCTCAGATTATTTATAATATTTTTCAACCCCCACCACCCCTACTTCATTATTACAAGGGTTGATAAAATAAAATTGAGATATTCATTTGAAATTTGGTACACGTATGAATTATAACGACATCTGGAACTAGATTATTCTTTGAGATGATTCCTTTGAAGGGTTCGGGGTTATTTAGGAGTAAATAGGGGGAAATAAGTAAAGCAAGCAGGTATGAGTACAGAAACTTGAAATTCGGTGTATGTACAAGAGGCAAAGGCCCCAGATTTTTTGATAATTTATTTCAGCCCCCCACCACCCCTACTCCATTATTCAAGGGGTTGATAAAATAAAATTGAGATATTCACATGAAATTTAGTACGCATATGTATCATAACGACATCTGGAACCAGATTATATTTTGAGATGATTCCGTTGAAGGGTTGGGGGTTAAATAGGGGTAAATAGGGGAAAATAAGTAAAGCAAGCTGGTAAGACTACAGAAACTTGAAATTCGGTGTATGTCCTAGAAGCCAAGACCTCAAATTTTTTAACAATATTTTTCAACCCTTCCACTACCCTTACTACATTATTGAAGGGGTTGATAAAATAAAATTGAGATATTCACTTGTAATTTGGTAGACGTATATATTATAACGACATCTGGAACTAGATTATATTTTGGGATGATTCCGTAGAAGGGTTAGGGTTAATAGGAGTGACTAGGGGAAAATAAAGTAAATCAAGGTGATAAGAGTACAGAAATTTGGGATTCGGTGTATATACTAGAAACCAAGGCCTCAGATTTCTTTCTAATATTTTTCAAACTCCACCACCTCCGCTTCATTATTAATGGGATTGATAACATCAAATTGAGATATTCACTTGAGATTAGTACACGTATGTATTGTAGTGACATCTGATTGAGATGCCTCCATTGAAGGGGTGGGAGGTGAATAGTAGAAAATAAGTAGGGTGAACTAAAAACTTCATTTTTAACGTATATGGTAGAAACCAACTCCTCCAACTTTTCTATGACATCTGCCCCAAATATTATTAAAATTCTATGACCAATAATTTCCACATACTAGAGTGCAAATATCGTCAAGATGTTTCCTTTAAAACGACTTGGATGAAGAATCTGGATGTGGAAGTAGTGATTCCTTAGGCAGCGGTTTTTTACATATGCTTTGTCTCATTTTTGAATATATCTTTTATCATTGTTTTATTCTATTAAAGGATACGTCCTTTGGTTACTGTCACATTACTTAATCTTTTTATGGCTGCTAAATGGTGACTAATTACTACCACCCAATAATGCCATGGCGAGAACTATCGTAATATAAGGTGAAATTTGCTTATCTCTTATCTCTTTTCAGTGGAGGTCCGTCAGGAATGGCAGGGTAGGCAGTGCCACCCAATTATCTTAGAGCGCCAAGGCCAAGCAGTAGTTAGTCATAAAAATTTGCCGTTAATTAATGTTAATATAAAAATTATAAATTTAAAAAGTTATTTTTATATATGATAATATTTTTAATATTTTACTACATATTCATCCGCCTCTGCCAAGTTCATATACGGATCAGCTTAATAATAATGCCGGGTCGCTTGCCGCTAATATTGTATACGCATGAGCCTAAACTCTAGCCACTAGTAACCAGGGTGGGCAGCGGGCACTGGAACTGTGTCATTTTATTCGATTTTAAGCCTTCAATACGCGCCGAAACGGACGTATGTCTATTAGGGTGTATCGAAAACAACTTTTTTTGGAAATTCAAAATTTCAAATTCATGAAAAGTTGTCTCTATGAACCACATACATCACACAAAAAATTTGTCCAATTAAAAAAAATTAGGTCTCCCGCAATAGGTCTAAAGCTTATAATTTTCTTTAAAAAGTTGTTTTTTTTCATATATTTTTTTGGATTAACGGGACCTGTCTTAGGATAGAATACTTATGATGATAATGATGAAGAATAAAATATTTAATGGGTTAAAATACCTTTTATCTACATTTAAAAAAAATCTTTTAAATTAGGAAGGAATCTTTTCTTTAAGTAATAAGTAATAAAATGCGGTAGACCTAAACGTTTCTTTAGAGAAACATTTTTTTTATATTTTCATTTCACACCCTATTGTTAAAAATTTTCAACTTGAAAAATAAAATAACCTAATAATCCTTAATTCCAAAAAAATATGGAAAAATGCAGTTTTTTTAAGAACATTGTAAACTTTAATCCTTTTGCGGGAGACCTGATTTTGTTTGAATTGGGCTAAATTTTTTGGTGATGTATTTGGATTCATAGAGACAACTTTTTATTCACTTGGAATTTAGAACTTTCAAAAAAAATTTTTTTCGGTACACCCTAATGTCTGTGTCTTGCGTCTTTAGACGATTTATATCTATAGAGGGCATGCCACGCCCAAGGAAAACTTCATAAACTTATGAATAATGAATATTGAATTTTGAATTATTAACTAGAACGGTGTTTCTCAAACTGTGGTACGCGTACCCTTTGAGGCACGCGAAAATTTTTTGGGGGTACGCGAGTGGCGGCTAATAAATTTAAATAATAGAAAACTACAAAAAATATACATAACAGAATAATACATATAACACACATGAAGGTGAAAGATAAAATTAAAACCCGGATCTAAACTGCGTAGTGGAGTACGGATCTGTTCAAAACAGGTCTTTCTTTGCCATCAAGAGGGCACTAAGATATTCCGTATTACTTCTTTCAAATACCTAGTCTGACCCTATACCCACTATAGTCACTTAAGTTATTATATAATAATATGTATTTCTTAGAAAGGGGTACGCATGATCACTGTACAACAAGAAGAGGTACGTGAGATAAAAAAGTTTGAGGAACACTGAACTAGAATATGTTTTCATTTGACAATATATCATAATCAGACAGGAAAATGAAAAATGACTCAGGGAAAAGCTTATGGTGTACGGTTTTAGGGACAAGGTAAATGAATGGTTATGTTCATATTTATCTGATCGAAATCAAGTAGTGGAAGTAAATGGGGCCAGATCTGAGAAATTAAATATCAAAATAGGTGTACCACAGGGGTCTACATTGGGGCCGCTATTATTTTTAATATTTCTGAACGACTTGCCAGAACTGTTCCCTCTTAATAATTTGACAATGTTTACGGTGACAACACATTGCTCTGTATTGGTTCGACGAAGAAAGATGTCGCACAAGAAATGCAAAATATGATTAACACTTTTATGACATGGTTTAAGGGCAACAAACTGTATTTAAATGGATCTAAAACTGTGTTTATCAATTTCACTCCCAGAAGCTGCACAACTGATGAAAGTTATCTCATAAAACTAAGCATAAATCATAAGCATAGATCAATTGAACAGGTAAATGTAATTTTTTGGGGTTTACATTAATAACAGACTAAGTTGTGAAGATCATATTGAGAATCTGTCGAAAAAAATTTGTTCGCTTCCTTTTGCTTTTTATAGACTAAGTAATATTACAAATTTGAAGGCGGTATTATCATTTATCATGCCGAATTTATGTAAAGTATGGAATAATTTTCTGAGGTTCTTCGAGATGTTTTAACAGAATTTTTATATTACAAAAGAAAATTGTAAGAAATATTGGTGGTGCCTCAAACTACCAATCCTGTCGTCCTATTTTTATAAAACTACAACTTTTACCTCTTGCTTGTATATATATTACTGAACTAACGTTAAGTCCCATCAAAACAATTTTATTAAAAATATAGATATTCATAGCTACAATACAAGAAATAATACAGAAATAACCATACCCTCCCACAATAGTGCTCTTTTTGAAAGAAATCCTAATTATATAGGTATTAAATGTTACAATAAGTTGCCTTCCACAATCAAAGATATTCAAAACTGGAGAAAATTTAAGGATAAGTTACAGACATTCTTGTTAGGAAAACTATATTATACTATGGTAGAGTAATTGGATTAATAATAATTTCTCATGTTAGATACTTAATGTTGTACTATTTACTACTAACTTTATTTTTGACTTGTCCTAGACTATGTATTATCGTCTATTGGATAATAAAGCTTACTTTACCTTACTTTACTAATTAATAAATGTGTTAAAATTGATTAAATGATTAATTAATTTCTTAATCTTATTAGAATATTGAGACTATCATATAGAACATTAATTGTGTACCTAATTCCTAATTTGATATTTGATAAATAATAGGAAAAAAGGAAGTTAGTCTGACATTAATTATGATTATTATTAAAATAATATTATTTGTAAATAATGAAATTCAAGTTCAAATAGATACCGGAGTTTGTAGTTTGTGAGTGGAATGTGTACACTGCCTGCCTTGTCCCTTCCATTTCTTTTACAATCGTAATTTCTCGCCAAACATCGTTTAATTTTCGGAAGTACGTAACGTATTTATTACGATTTGTTAAGGTGCGTATAAGCTTGGCGAACCGAACATGTAATGTAACATGCAATGCAACAGATTCGTCAAATTGGGACGGTCTTGCGAACACGATACGAATGGCTATTTCGGAGCGCGCTGCGATCCACCGCTTGTCGGTTTTTGCGACGAACACAAAGGGATTCGCAGTGCGTAGTGGGACGGCATTCGTGATGTTTTAATGTTTTAACGAACATGGACTAGTCGGAGGAGGCGGCTTTGCTGTTAATAGAAATTTACAAGTATCATAGTGTTCTTTGGGACCAAACGGACCCGAATTATTTTAATGAAAACAAAAAGAAAGATGCGTGGATGGAAATTTCTGCTTCCATGTACCTAGCAACCAGAGGAAGAATGTAAAATAAAAGTTCATTATTATTGTTTTATTATATAAGTTGATTATCATAAAATTTTTATATTGGCCGTTACTGTGCTGGAACTTCAAAACTCCCAGTAGATCGTAGAAGCTTTCGTTTTTTTTTTGATATTTGCGATAATTAATAAGGCACTACTGCCTAAAACCAAAATTTCAGCTTTACCGTCGGACATGTTTTTGGTCTGTTACCATCGGATAGACTAAACAGTTCACCTCGCTTGCTCGCGGCGTGTTCGTCAAATCCCACGGTTCGTAAGATGTTCGTGGCGTGATCGCGGGCGACAAATTTCAACGCGCATTGCATTGCATGTTACATTACATGTTCGGTTCGCCAAGCTTATACGCACCTTTATTTGTTTTGTTTGTGCAAGCAACAGCCGAATCTGACGCGTGAGGGATCGGTAAAAGTTTTCCAACTTCGGTTGTGAGGGTGCACGATTATTATTAGGTTATACGATAACCTTGAATTGTAAAAAGAAAGGTTAAGGTTAACCGATGACTTCAAAAAATTTTCGCCTGCGGCGCTCTCTCTCCGGCCACCACATATGAACACACATTCTGTTCACCGCTAGTACCCACAAACAGTTAAAAGCCACAGGCCGCCACTGTCTCTTGTTTATCTCCTTACATAGTATTATGGCCTAAACTATTTAAAATTATTTATCATATTTGAATAGTTAATAAAACTTGAATATATTACCTGAAGTTGAAGTGTATCCCAGTCTTTCAATACTTCTCGTTTGTAGAAAGTACTGAAATCATGTTTCAAAATGGATTTATGTAAGGAAGAAACTGGATGGTCGTGTCTCCATAAAGCTAAGCAGATGCATAATTCAACAATATTTAATACGGCTTGGAGAACAGTTAACTGTAAATATTAAAAATGATAATAACAATAATAGTCATAGGGACGGCGGAAGTCATACCTAGTATTAATAATAATAATAACAATAATAATATGGAGAACTTCAAAAAATGAAGAAAATAAAGTAAATGCATTGTAGTCCTTTTAGCAACTTTAAATTAACGTTATTTTAATGATTAAATACAAATGTTTCGTTAAACGTTTATAAAACGTCCACATCAAGTGTATAATTCATTTAGGTTAAAATACAAGAAACAGATCGTTTAAACATATTATTTTGAGTTGTGCTTAATTCAGGAAACTACATATAGAAAACACAGTGTTTAAGTTCTTGCATTTTTACGTCTCGACGCCGACCGACGCCTGGCGTCGTTTATGTAAAACATCTGAATTTGATAAATTTTGATACCTAGATGTCTCGACGCTGACCCATACCTTGCGTCGTTTCTGCAAAACTTGTGTATTTGATCAATTTTAATATCTAAATTCATGTTCTTGCATTTTTACGTCCAGACGCTGACCGACGCCTAGCGCCGTTTCTGTAAAACTTGTGTATTTGATCAATTTTGATACCTCAATTCATATTCTTGTATCTTTACGTCTCGACGCCGACCGACGCCTAACGTCGTTTTTATAAAACTTATGTCTTTGATAAATTTTGATATCTGAACTTATGTTCTTGCATTTTTACGTCTCGACGCCGATCGACGCGTGGCGTTGTTTATGTAAAACCTTTGAATTTGATAAATTTTGATACCTAGATGTCTCGACGCCGACCTACGCCTTGCGTTGTTTCTGTAAAGCTTTTGTATTCGATCAATTTTAAAATCCAAAATAATGTTCTTGCATTTTTACGTGTCGACGTTGACCGACGCCTAGCGTCGTTTTTGTAAAACTTGTGTATTTGATACATTTTAATACCATATATTCCCAATCCTGCATTTTTACTTGTGGATTTGATCAATTTTGATATCTAGATTCACGTTCTCGCATTTTTACGAAACCCGTTTTTTGTATAATATTAATGTAAAGCCTATTACAATTACTCCTGGTTGCTTAATAAAAGTTTGAAACTTTCTAAAACTTTTTTTTATTTCTATCTCCTACATTTTGCAGACTTTGTAAATATCATGAGGGGTTTGAATAGCTAAGTTAATTTTCAATGTCTTAACAAAGGTTGCTAAATTGCAGCTTCTGTAAATTTTTTTATGACATCTGCCCCAAATATTATTAAAATTTCATGACCAATTTCCGCATACTAAAGTGCAAATATATTCAAGAAGTTTACCTTTAAAGAGACTTGGAGGAAAATTTGGATGCGGAAGTAGTTATTTCTTAGGCAGCGGTTTTTTAACTTGTGTAAATTTTGTTTGTCTAAGCAAAGTTGTTGCCTGTCTCCAAATCATACAAACTTTATGTGATGTTATTGCTTACCATCAAAAGAACTCATCAATACAAAATCATCCGTCTCCGATTTGTTTATAGTGGGGTCGGGTGGCTGAATATTATACCAAAATATTTCACATCTGGCAACCAATGCGCCCCTTTGGATTCAGATAGTACATGGGTAAACGAGTCTAAAATGCCCGGGACACAAATTTTCCTGACCCTCTAGCGGTGTTGATGACGTAATCACTATGGTCACCAAAGTTTTGTGACACGCTTATAAATTTCCCTATATAACTCGGCTTTATATTTTAATATTAACCTATATTATTAGAGATTATTAATCAGGAGAAAACGCGCTTTCCAACATTATATTTGACATCATTGTTTAAGGTCACAATACCAGAAATATTTGTAACTTTATTAAAATTATTGTTCTTATTTTGATTTTTTCGATACATTTTGCTAGATAACTTGGAATCCATTACATGTAGCTGAAAAAGTGCCTCATACTTTTTAGTTCGCCAAAAAAATACCTTTCGAATGGTATATATGAGTTTTATTTTATCACAAACAGTTGCTGAAAATTTGCCAAGTCAATGTAGCGTTGCACAGCGAGTCGTTATGCCAGCAATGTAATTTATATGGGTTCCGAAAAGTAATAGAGTGGCTTTATAACTATTTAAGTTGCAAACGTAATTATTGTAATTTTTTTATGTATATGTAAATATATTCTAGCTTTTTTAGAGGGTATTTTCTAAAATCGTAGCCCTCCTTGAAATTAAAATTTTGGGAGGCAACTTCAAAAATACAATGGGTGTTTCTTTTTCAGACAGACGTTGTGTGAGGAACTTCACCGTGTAAAGAAGATATTGCTTTCGTCTACCTTATAGAAAGACAGAAATTATCCAATCATGTCAACGATGAGGAAACACGAATTGGTTGATGCTACGATTGACCCAGTGGTGGCTCAGTTTGTATATATGGGATCTGTTTATTATGCCAGAAGCACTCAAAAGAGCACTTTAATCATTCTGAAGTATGAGGGTTATTTAACCATGGCGAAGAATCTTGCAATTTTTGCAGAACATGATGAGTTTCCAAGTGCTATAAGAAATTTGGACAAATTCAAGATATTGATGAACTGTGGATTGAGTATGGTTGAGGGAGATACAGAAAATTCATTCCAATTCATGAGATTTGTGCCAAACTCTCACCGGAAAATAATATCTTGCTGACATATGCAATTATCCAAATGATTTGTATAAATATACTTGTGATTACCGATCACTGCCGGAGCACTGTCCTTCACATACACAAAGTTTCGTGCATCTGATTCCCATTTTAACACATTTACAAGATGTGCATCGCTTGCGGCAAGTACAGGAGATAAATTGTACACAGTGTTTTGACGCTTCTGGAATTGTTGCCCACACAGGTCGGTATGATCCTCCTGAAGTTACTATTCATCCCCCATTTGGCTGGCGAAGGTATCGTGTATTGTGCAACGAGGCTGTTGTTCCAAATTCTTACTTGGAGAGTAGCTCGTTTGATGTGTTGTGTTAAAGCAATGTTTCCGATTGCTCGATTCTTTCTTGTAAATAACATTCGTCTGCAGTCATTGATGCTCTGAAGATCTATCTGATGCTTGATCATAAAGTAGAATAACAAATCGCTGCAACAGATCATGAACATTCATCATCAATATCAGAGGTGTCTGTACAGAGCTGATGGCATACACAATCAATTTCGCGAAATGATATCCAGAAATTCCAATCCGTCTTCTTGCCAATGCCACAAAATGTGGAAACTGTGTCCCAACCAGTTACAGAGTGAAGAGCCAACAAATTTCTGCAAAGTTCTGGTGAGAGTTTGGCACAATTCTCATGAATTGGAATGAATTTCCTGTATTTCTCGCAACCATACTCAATCTATAGTTCACCAATATCTTGAATTTGTCCAAATTTCTTACATCACTTGGAAATTCATTATGTTTAGCAAAAATTGCAAAAAAATTCTTCGACATTATTAAATAACCTTCATACTTCGGAATGATTAAGCTCTCTTTTGAGTGCTTCTGGCATAACAAACACAAATCCCATACAAAAGGAGCCGCCACTGGGTCAATCGTAGCATCAACCAATTCGTGTTTCCCCATCGTTGGCATGATTGGGTAATTTCTGTCTTTCTATACGGTAGACGAAAGCAATATCTTCTTTACACGGTGAAGTTCCTCACACAACGTCTGCCTGAAAAAGAAACACCCACTGCATTTTTGAAGTTGCCTCCCAAAATTTAAATTTCGAGGGGGGGTACGATTTAAAAAAATACCCTCTAAAAAAGCTAGAATGTATTTACATATACATCAAAACTTACAATAATTACAATTGCTACTTAAACAGTTATAAAGCCGCTCCATTACTTTTCGGAACCCATATCAATTACATTGTTGGCATAACGATTCGCTGTGCAACGCTATATTGTCTTGGCAAATTTTCAGCAACTGTGGTAAAATAAAAGCCATATATACCGTTCGGAAGATAATTTTTTGACGAACAAGAAAGTATGGGATACATTTTCAGCTACATGTAATGGATTCCAAGCTATCTAACAAAATGTTTCGAAAAAATCAAGTTACAAATATTTCTGGTATTACGAACTTAAACAATGATGTCGAATATAACGTTGGAAAGCGCGTTTTCTCCTGATTAACAATCACTAATAATATGGGTTGATATTAAAATACAAACCTGAGTTGTATAAGGAAATGTAGAGGTGTGTCACAAAACTTTGGCGGCCTTATTGATTACGTCATCAACACCGCTAGAAGGCCAGGAAAATTTGTGTCCGGGGCTTTTTAGACTCGTCTACCCATGTACTATGTGAATCCAAAGGGGCGCATTGGTTGCCAGATGTGAAGTTTTTTTCAGCTACCCGACTCCACTATTAGAGGTAAATATCTCTATAAAGATTGGGTTATTAATAGAGGTCAAAAATGTAATGAATCTGGCAGGTTATACAACATGCAGATTTTGAAGAATAGGAAAGCTTCAGCCCATGTGCTATGTCATTATGAAGGCCTAGCTATACTGAGGTCGCCAAGTAGTTGGTACTTTGCGAGGAAAAACCAAAGACTGATATCTATGCTGAGGGGCGGTGGGGTCTGATAAAAGAACAATGCTGTTTAAGAAGCTCTAAGGAGAACTAAACAGAAACGCCACAGTGGATCCACAGGTGGTCAAAGCCAATCGGACAGCTCTTTTCTAATCTAACATAATATAATAAATCCTTATTACAATCTACTTTTTATTTCCATGCTATAAAAATTGCTAAATTAAAGGCAAAGAAACAACAGTTCTATTTTTGCAGTTATCTGAAAGGTCTGGGGCACTATTTCATGAATATCTTGAAAAGTATCAGAAATGGAAAAATCTGAAGCATCGAGGGCGACAACACAATGAGTCATGGGCCAAAGTCATACGGAGGGATAATGTACATCGACTCCAATCGTTAAACTGAACGAAACCGTAAAGATCCACTATTAAATCAGATTTAAATATTTTTTTATCTATTTCCAAGGACATTGTTAAAAATGTAATGGGCTTTCTGTAATAATTGACTTACCGTTGTCGATGAACAGACGTCATCTCTGAACATTCTACAACACTTTAACAAAGCAATAATAACATGTACTGTACTGAAGAAAATCAGTAAGTCAATAACCTCAATATAATTATCCAGAAATACGAAATATTTATCACATTGAGATCTTGCGGCCATTGCTAACACTAAAACTGCCGCACTCAGTATCTGAAACAGATAAATCCTTGATAAACAATTAAAGTCGTCTTCATAATTCTAAGGCATGTAGAAAATGCGGTAAGTACAAAGCGGGCAGGCGGCATCTTTACCTATTCAATGATACCGCCGCGCGGACTCGTTCGACGGCAATTTTTTATGTGACTTAGAAATATGAAGGCAACTTTACTTCCACATCCACGTAGTGGAGTGGAAGTGGAAGTCAAGTAGGCTTGGAATGACATAAAACGTCGAGATTTTTAAATTTGAACGAAAAAATCTTCTGTCTGACGGTCGGTCGATCTGTTTGTAACTTTTTGTGTGCACATTTTCTCAGGAACGGTTTAAGATATTGCTACACATATGTATCATGACGAAACCTAGAACTAGATTATAATTTGCGTAAATTCCGGTGAAGGGTTGGGGGTTAAATAGTGGTAAATAGGGGATAATAAATAAAGTAAGCTGGTAAAAACAGGGACATTTGGAATTTAGTGTATATACTAGACACCAAGGTCTCATATTTTACTTACCTCGCATACCGAAAGGAAGTATTGTATTCGAGAAAAAATCACCCTCCAAGATTTTTCCGGATTTTCACGTTTCAGTTCATGTAGATTACGAAAATATAGGTTTTCAATTCCGTCAGTCTGTCTGTCTGACTGTTGGTGCATTAACTAAGAAACTACTTGACGGAGAGCAGTCAAATTTGGCAGGTAGCTAACGCTACTGTCAGCGAAGAAATGGTTAAACTGTCACTGGAAAATATACAGTGTGGACCATCTAAAGGGAATAAATAATGAAAAACATTTTTCTTGCTCAAATTTAAAATTTCCACGTTTCATGACATTCTAAACCTATTCAGAAAAAAAAAAATTTTTTTACCAACATTAAAAAAAAAATTTACCACTAAAATAGAAGGAATTTTTTTTTCTTCAAATTTAAAATTTTCATGTTTCATGGCATTCTAAACCTATTTAAACAAAAATTTTTTGAAATTTTTTTGCCACTGAAATAGATGGAAAAAAAATTCTTTTTGTTCGAATTTAAAATGTTCACGTTTCATGGCATTCTAAACCTATTAAAAAAAAAAAATTGAAAAATTTTTTTACCAATATTTTTGAAAAAATTTTTACCACTAGAATAGATGGAAAAATTTTCTTCTTTACTAAAATTTAAATTTCCACGTTTCATGGCATTCTTAACCTATTTAGAAAAAAAAATTAATCAATACAATTTACAATTTAAAAAAAAATTTACCACTAAAATGGATGGAAATTTTTTTTTCTTCAAATTTAAAATTTTCACGTTTCATGGCATTCTAAACCTATTAAAAAAAAAATTAACATTTTTTTACCACTGAAATAGATGGAAAAAAAAATCTTTTCGTATTTAAAATGTTCACGTTTCATGGCATTCTAAACGTATTAAAAAAAAAAATTGAAAATTTTTTTTACCAACATTTTTGGAAAAAATTTTACCGCTAGAATAGATGGAAAAAATTTCTTCTTTATTCAAATTTAAATTTCCACGTTTCATGGCATTCTTAACCTATTTATAAAAAAAAATTAATCAATACCATAGACAAATTTTTTTTGCTCAAATTTAAAATTTCCACATTTCATGACATTCTAAACCCTTTTCGCAAAAAATAATTTGGAACATATTTCTACCATTTTGGAAAAGTTTCTTACCACTAGATTAGATGAAAAAAAATTTTTGGTCAAATTTAAAATTTCCACGTTTCGTGGCATTCTAAACCTATTTAAAAAAAGATAGAAAATGTTTGCCTTTTTTATCACTACTATAGAATAGATGATAAAATTCTTTTCGCTCAAATTTAAAATTTCCATGCTTCATGACATTCCAAACCTATTTTGAAAAAAAAACATTTGGAACATTTTTTTACCATTTTGGAAAAAAAATTTACCACTAGAATAGATGGAAAAAAATTATTTTGCTCAAATTTAAAATGTTCACGTTTCATGGCATTCTAAACCTATTAAAAAAAATTGCAAAAATTTGTAATCTTTTTTACCACTACTATAAAATAGATGAAAAACATTTTTTTGCTCAAATTTAAAATTTCCACGTTTCATGACATGACATTCTAAACCTGTTTCAGAAAAAAAAAAATATGTTTTTTACGTTTTGGAAAAAAATTTACCACTAGAATAGACGGAAAAAAAAATTTTATGCTCAAATTTAAAATTTACACGTTTCATGGCATTCTAAAAAAAATTAAAATTAAGAAAAAATTGTAATGTTCTTTTACCACTACTATAGAATAGAAGGAATCATTCCTTTTCGCTCAAATTTAAAATTTCCACGTTTCATGACATTCTAAGCCTATTAAAAAAAAAATGTTGAAAATTTTTTTACCAACATTTTTGAAAATTTTCAAAAAGAAAAATGACATTTTTTAACTACTACTATACTTCCACTCCACTACGTGAATGTGAAATTGAAAATGTGACAGATGGCAATAATATTTGGCATATGCAACTATTATTCTTTTATTGAAAAATGTACAGGGTGGTCATACCAAGAAATAATTTAACCATTGTGAACATTTGTTAAGGTATTTGTGCAAGCCTTCCATATTTGGCACTGTTATTTATTATTGAATTTTTGCTGTTGGATGAGCACTCTGTATATTTCTTTGACCAAAAGTTATCAGGTTTCCTTTGTAATAATAGTGATAACTAAATTCCGATTATTATTCTCAATGCAATTTTGTAATTAATAATTTTTTAGAGTGACCGCCATGCACAAATAAAGATGGAAGTTCTGATTTTTTTTTTATAATATTTTTCAACCACTCCCACTCCATTATTAAAAGGGTTGATGTAATAAAATTGAAATATTCACTTGAAATTTGGTACAGATATGTATTATAACGAGATCTGGAAGTAGATTATATTTTGAGATGATTCTGTTGAACCGTTGGGGGTTAAATAGGGGAAAATAAGGGAAAATAAGTAAAGCGGGTTGGTAAGAGTACAGAAACTTGGAATTTGGTGTATATGCTGGCAGCCAAGGCCTCAGATTTTTTTATAACACTTTTTAATCCCTCCAACACCAACACTAAGGGGGTTGATGAAATTAAATTGAGATATTCACTTGAAATTTGGTACACGTATGTAATGTACACATATAAACCTCCCAATATGTTTAAAGAGGAAGGTTTTTAAGCAATTCCTGCTCTCTGTTCTGTACTAATATATATGGCGCCGAGACACAATCACTGACAAAAAAAATATCGACAAAATACAGGTAATCTAACGCGAGACGGAGAGGTCAATGTTAGGAATTATTCTTCGAGACAGAATCCCTAACCAAAATATTAGGCGAAAAAGATCCTAGATTGGAGACCAAGATTCGAGGCTTCTGGAAGCAGAGGAAGACCGCCTAGCCGTTGGAGTGATGACATAAAAAGGCTTGCCAGAAACTGGAAATAAGTTGTTCAAGACAGGAAGAGATGGAAAAATTTGAGAGAGGCTTTCGTTCAGCAGTGGACAGTATAAGCTTGCGAAAAAGATGTAGTGTAATGATATCTGATTGAGATGATTCTGTTAAAGGGGTGGGGGTGAGGGTATATAGGGGAAATAAGTAAAGCAAGCTAATAAGAGTCCAGAAACTTAATTTTTGGCGTACATGCCAGAAGCCAACGTATCAATTTTTTATATGACATCTGCTTCAAATTATATGTTATTAAAACTCTATAACCAATTTTTTTTGGAAATTGTATGTATGATAGATAGATAGATAGATAGATATTTCTTTATTTGTTCCATAAATCATAACAAGATACATTACACATTAAGGGTGTGGAACGTGTCAAAAAACACCTTTGCACGTTTGCTTAAAAATAGTACAGATAATTAAAAACATTTAAATTATAGATATCTAAAAAAATACTTACAATATAAAATATAAAATACAACAAAAAAACACTTACATAGTATAAAGAGAAATAAAAAGCTATAAATAATACAAGCAAACAGACACCTATAATCTCAACTCATTTTCATTAAAAAATTCTTGTATGGTGTAATATGGTTTATTGAGAAGATAGGTTTTGAGTTTATTTTTTAAAATTCTTTTTGGGAGTACTCTAAATTCGCTGGGTAATTTATTCCAGATTTTAATAATACTGAAGTGCACATTTTTTTGTATATATTTGTATTTCGATCCATCTGCCATTAGGTCTTTTTTGTTTCTTGTGTTATATTTGAAATTTTTTGTACACTCTGAAAAAACTTCCTTATTGTCAAGTATGAACACCACAGCCTCATAAATATACAAACTAATTATCGTAAATATTTGTTCTTTAATGAATATGTTACGACAGCTTTCTCTTTGTGACATTTTGAAAATACCTCTTATACATCTCTTCTGCATAATTAGAATCCTGTCAACCTCAACCGAGTTTCCCCAGAAAATTAACCCGTACCTTATTTTTGATTGAAAATAAGCATGGTAGGCTATTAGTGCTGCTTTTGTATTTACCTCTTTCGCAATGGTTTTTAATGCATAACATTGCTTGGCCATATTTTTTGACAGATTGTCTATGCGTGGTTTCCAATTCAATTTTTTGTCAATATAGACACCAAGAAATGAAAGAGTTTCTGCTGATTGTATATGTGTGTCACCAATATTAGCTGTAAAGATTCCATTATTTGATCTGTTTTCAAATTTTATTAATCCGTGCAGAGAGGTTATAAAATACATCAAAGTTTCAAGTCACAACTGTAATGGAAAATTCTGCCAAGAGTAACATGCCTCGAATATTTTTGTCTGAAGCTCAAAAGGCCAGAGCAATTGGAAAAATTGTAGATGGGTTATAGTGCCATGACAGACGTTCTGAATGTAAGCAAGTCTTGTATTGCTTATATTAAAAAATGCTAGCATGAACACCACGTGTATCGAAGGGCTCCAGGATATGGTGGAAAGCGAGTTTCGACTGCACAACAGGATGATGAATTGGTTAATCATATTATAAATAATCCTTCTGATACGGCAATCAGAGCAAAGAATGTAACTTAGTTTCCAGGATCAGTTTGGACAGCTCGTAGATTAAAAAATTATGGACTTAGAAGTTGGGTAGCGTAGAAGAAGCCTTATTTGACGCACTTAAATAAAGAGAGGCGTTTGCAATTTGCCAATGAATTTATTAACCGTGACGATGAGTTCTGGCGTTCCGTGGTATTTACGGATGAAAAACGTTTTCAAACTTTTCACGATGGATAAATTCGGGTGCATAGGCCAAAGAATCACTGCAGGTTTCAAGAAGAATATGTTCAGATCAAGTGGAAAAATTTCAGTAAATGTTTGGGGTTGGATAAGAGCTGTAGCAACTGAGGTTTGCTTCAGAATTATGGAACGGCTGACTGCAACTATTTACCAAAATATTTTACAAGACGTAATGCTACCATCAGTCATTGCAAGATTCCCGCGACAGAATTTTGTATCTCAGCAAGACGATTGTCCTGTACACACCGCAAGAATAATAGGAATTGGACAGTTGAGAAAAATATTAACGTTTCACTTTGGCCGGCGATGAGCCCTGATCTCGATCCGATGGAGAACATTTGGGGCTATTTGGTGAAACAAATTTACTCTCGAGACTTAGGACTGCAAATAGAAATGATCTGTGGAATACTATACTTGAGGCATGGTAGGAGATGGAGAAAACATACAATTTTAAAAGCTTAATTTTTTCAATAAGGAGTAATTGATAGTAATGGTTCGTCAATAGAATATTGACTCTATTTTTAAATAAATATCATTGAAATTGTTCAGAACTAATACCTACGTCGCTATTTTCAGCTAATTTACTTATATCCAATTACAAAATGACTAAATTTATTGTTATTTACATGTGAGAATCTTACGTTTTCTCTGGAAATAGATTATATTTTGATCTTACTCCGGTCAGGAGTTGGTGGTAAATAGGGGAAAATATATAAAACAGGTTGATAAGAGTCCAGAAACTTGGGACTTAGTGTGTGCTAGAAACCAAGGCCTCATTTCTTTGTAATATTTGTCACCCCCACAATCACTCTCCCTACATTATTAAAGGGGTTAATAAAATAAAAAAAATTACTTGAAAGATAGGTACGCGTATGTTTTATAACGACATATGGAACTAGATTATATTTTGAGACGATTCCGTTCAAGGGTTGTGGTAAATAATGGAAAATAAGTAAAGCAAGCTAGTAAGAGTCCTTAGATTAAAAAAAAAATCTAAGAGTCCTTAACCTTGAGATTTGGTGTATATACTAGAAGCAAAGACCTCAAATTTTTTTATTAACATTTATTTACTCGGTGAGTTATGTATCTATTAATTAATTTAAAATTAATTACTTACCACAGAAGCTACGTTGCATAATTGAAAATACCACATTTTAAAGAATTATCAAAAGTAGAAATTCTTGACGAATAAAATTACTTCTTACATATTTTTAGTAATGAGACACTGAACATTAAAGTATAATGAGAAATAAATGATTCAGTACATATCGATATCAAAATCAAATTATAGAATCTATTTGTTCTCACAGATATATTATCTTGTTGCCTTCCATGCCTATAAGAGAGTTTATAATTTTACATCAGTGAAACTGGTGAATCGAATTGGTGTAAAGTTTTTTATTTCTGTCTAATATTTAGGATAAATTGTTGGTGTGAAAAGTTACTCTGTATTTTAAAATATAATGTATTTTGAAATTGTAAAACTAATTCTGCTTTCCGCTTTTGACAGACAATATACTATATATTTACACAAGCTGATAAATAAGTAGATTCACAATCTGTTTGGTTTATTATTTGATAATTAGTATGACACCTATGTTTATTAAAGACTTTTTTGTTATTTGTTCATTTTTACAGTGACTTCGATATCGATGATAGGTAATAAGGTATGATAGTAAGGGGTCCAAAGCATTAAAAATTGAAATGACCCATTCCAACAAGGTAAATAAGTTTTGAGCTCGCATATCGAAAGTGGGTCCTAATGGGCATCAGAAATGGCTTGTTGGACTTTTGTTGAGGATTGCACAACTTCTCCACAAGAAAAAAAGTTGGCGGAATGTTATTTCAAGAATTCGTGTTTTTAAACGTATACCTCTCGCTAGAAAATTAACTACATGCGATATTGATCTGATTTTTTGTCTTTACATACTGCTGACATGAGCGCATATGTCTGTACTAGTAGAGTTTCAAAATCACTTACTGTTTTTTTCTAATTAAATCCTTAATCACAGGAATGAAATTTGTGTGTTTGAAATTTCGACGTGCGGACAACTACATTAAATGTTTAATTTTCTTATATGTTATATGCGAATGAAATATGGTCTAAAGATCAACAAAGTTTTTACAAAAAAAATTAACTCGATATTTCATACAGTTTTCGAGTTACAGATTTTTTAATTCGATCGTAATAATGTCTTGTTATGATAAAGCGCAACGTGACAGCTGCGGCAGGATTCAGTCTGTGTAATTGTGGATAGACATTAGTCTAATAACTAATTCGATGAAGGTATTATATTACTATTAATCAGTAGGTCACCAATTGTCTGAAAATTAGACAATCATTTATATGTTATGTTACAATTACGTGATTTTAAAATAGTCTATTAAAATATAGATGCAGAAATAATGGTTTAATGATTACTGAAAAAAGGAAACTTTGAAGTACGTCCAATTTGCTTTGAAAATTTTCAGTTACGTCATTTAGGCTTAGAAGGACTGTATATATCGAAAGATGAAAATACAGTATGAAATCGTCAATAAATTATACAAATTTGAGATTAAAAAATAAAAATTGTCCGAAATATCATATTTAAGAAAATGATGATATGACTTAAAAACCCATCAGAATTATATGAATTCGCCATAACAGACACCATTCTTATTCTAAACTGGAATTACTTTATAAATAGTAACAAATATAAAGCGAATAATCTAAAATACATTTTAGAATATTGGTGTAAATAATGACATACCTACTACGTTGCCCAATAATGTGAACTTGCAATCATGAAGAAGGGAACACAATAATATTTGCGCAAGGTATGTTTAATTTTTGCAAAATAGAAAACCTACAAAAATTGTGTGGGTACATGACAAAGGGTATCTTAGGATACTCACGAAATCAGTAAATAATTAAGTGAAAAATATGAAGAAGAAAATATTGTAAAAACGTTATTGGCAGTCGGTGTATTGTGTGACCTGTCAGTTATCCTTTCCGAAGAGGATAAATCAGCAGTTATTGTTGCCTTAAAATGAACACGCCAACTATATATTTTGATTAATTTTGGAGATAACTGCGATGCAATTGATGATCGTGTAATTTAAGATGCTCGTACCTAAGTCCTATGTGAATCTATCCATACAGATTCACATAGGACTTACGGATTAAGGATTTAAATTCACTACGGCCATCTGTAGTGGATTTGAATCTTTAGATTTGCTAAGGCAGTATTTATTTTTCCTTAAGGTTATTAGACTTACGTTAGCTACGTCCGCGTCCTACACAAGACACTTCCTTACTGCATTTAAAACGAGCATTACAGGGGACGGTAGTCCAGTGGTTTCGTGTACTTAGCTTAGCTAGCAACTGAAGAACCTAGCGAAGTAGGTTAAAACCCTGCTCAGTGCGAAATACTTTTAATTGTAAAAATTATCCACAAAAAGTGGTTTAGACCCTTACCTAACACAAAATCCTGGATTTGTAACAAATTTTCTCGACTTGAGAAGAAGTTAACAAAGCACATACAATTTTAGTGTCCAAGCAATTTTCCGATCTCCTTCCAAATTTACCCTTTCCCAGAAAATTTGGATATCTGATAGAGAATAACCAAATAAAATCACAAATGATGACAAAAAGTCACAACTGGTTCTAAAGAAAACAAATAGTGGAATTGTAAAGTAAACTGTGATTAAAAATGTGCGTCCACTTGGTGTTCTGTTGCATGTGTAGTCTTTCCTAACAATTGTTTTAAGGGCAGAAATAATAGAGCAGTTTTTAGCAGACAGTGCTTCTTAATAGTAATGCCTATGTAGTGGTTTGTCAATGCTTACTGAGCTGTGTATACTTATTATGCATTATTATTATTATTATTATTACTTATGTATATATTACAAGTTTTGTGTACGTTTTTATATTTTCATATTTGTAAAATGCTATATCATTTGTACCAAAATAATGATATACTTAATAAATAATATCTCTATACAACACCTTCATAATTAATAGATCGAGTAAATCATCTGCCAAATGAGTTTCTTTTTACCTGTTAATATTTTTGCAAAATTGTAAAAATGTAAATAATAGCACAATTTCAAAAATGTATTGGCTTACTATCTTAATGCATTACACTTAGCCAGAAAACAGCCGCATGCTAACAGGAATACCACGAATCCAATTATGGTTTATTTTAAAAAGTCGTTAACTCATAAACGGTATAAGATATCGAGCTAATTTTTTTTGCAAAAACTCTGTTGATCTTTAGACCATATTTCATTTGTATATAGTATATAAAAAAATTGAATATTTAATATAGTTGCCCGCACGTCGAAATTTCAAACACACAAATTTCTTTACTGTGATTTAGGATTTATTTAGAAAAAAACCGTAAGCGAGTTTGGAATTTCATTAGTACAGATAGATGCGCTCATGTCAGTAGTATATAAATTTTAAAAAATCAAATCAATATCGCATGTGGTTCACTCTTTAGCGAGATGTATACGTTTAAAAATACGAATTCGTGAAATAACATTTCGCTATCTTTTTTTCTTGTGGAGAAGTTGTGCAATCAACAAAAGTCCAACAAGCCATTTCTGATGCCCATTAGGACCCTCTTTCGATATCCGAGCTCAAAAATTATTTACCTTGCTGGAATGGGTTACTTGCCGATTTAGACGGCTTTCGAAGGCGTGGACCCTCTACTATAATTTTTAGTAACCTTTTTTTAATCCAATGACGGTAGAAATAAGTTATTACCTCAGAATTTTTTCGCATAAAACCGATTGACAGAAATCGATAGGGGGATGAACTCTAAGCAAAAAATGTTCTATGAAGTTTTTTCGATAAATCAATATTCTTCGAGTTACTTGCAAATGAAAATGTTGATTTTTCATCTAAAAAATGCATGTTTTAGAGCGATTTTTCACGAACAACTCAAAACCTTACGTTTCATCAAGGAAATCCGAATAAAAAATGAAGCTTATAAAATGTCAAATCGATTGTTTTTCATTTATTTCCATAGCTGTAATACGAACCGCGCTATGACTCTTTGAAGACTGCTTGTCCGCCGAAAACTAAATTCTAACCTTTCAACGTTAAATAAAGGAAAAACGACGAACTCTTGAAGAAATACTTGTATTTTTTTTAAGTGTATTTAGTAAACGTCGTTAGCATAAAAACTTATGGAGTTATGATGAAAATAAAATGGTTGTCTCGTTTCTTTGGAGGAAACATCAACAATGAATCCAATGGCTTAACCGCAAGAATTGAAATTAAAACGTAATCCATTTACAATTTACTTTATTTAGGTACTAACGATATGTTCTAGAAGTTTGTACGGTTTGGAATGCCTAGATTTGAAATAAAGTTTGATTCTATTATGAAACGATTTCTGAAATTTTTAAAAAAAATTTCTTTCTTTCACAATAACTCAGAAATAAAAGAGGATAACCAAACAAGAAGAAGTGTTGTTCCAATAATTACATGTGATATAAAAGAGGAGCCGTATACAGAATCAGCGAAAGTAAATGGTGCTTCAATATATGCATATGCTTGAAGAATAGAAATATAAATTCCTAAAATAACTGTCAGAATTAATCCTTGAAGAGTTTGTCGATAATTGTTTTCTATAAGGCCATAATGAGCCCAAATTACTCTTACTCCAGAAGTTACGAGGATAAGGGTGTTTAATAATGGAATTTCAATAGGATTAAAAGTTTGGATACCTTTAGGTTGTCAAATTATACCTAATTCAATTCTAGGGGAAAGAGTATAAAAATATAGGTTAATTGTTGCAAAAAAATTTAGTTTTTTTGGTATTTGTGGGATAAAAATTAATTGAGATATCATCGTTTTAAGTTAAGAAACGAAGACCTCAAGGATGTTCAACTTTTCAGGGATTGTACCCCTTGAAATTCCCTGCAAGATGGTGGAGCAATTAAATATCTTGAAAATTAAGGAACTTAAGCCATTGGACACTGGTTTCATTGATGATTTTGCCTACGAAAAAACGAGACAACCATTTTATTTTCATTATAGCTCTGTAAGTTTTTAAGTTAACGACATGTACCAGTTCATTATAAAGGCCATTTCAAATAATTTAAAATAGGTCTGACAAGTTTTCCTCCGAAAGTTAGTCGTTTTTCCGTTATTTATCGTTGAATTGTTCGAATTCAGTATTTGTCGAACAAACAGTCACATTCAACGAGCCATAACTCGGTTCGTATTGCATCTACAGAAATAGAAACAAAAACAATCTATTTAATATTTCATAGACTTTATTTTCGCTTCAGATAATTTTCTCGATGGAACGTAGGTTTTTCGTTAGTTATTTGTGAAAAATCAAAAACATGCATTTTTAGATGAAAATTCAACATTTTCAGTCACGAATAACTCGAAAAATATTGATTTATCGAAAAAACTTAGAATATTTTTTGCTTAACCCTTAATTGCATGATTTTTTCAAAATTCTGAATTGATGTCTTAAAAAAAAATTGAGTAATTTTGAGGTACATATTGCTTAAAGAATACTTGGAAACACTTTTCTCAAAAATCCTTTATTAAAAACAAAAAAAAATACATGTTGTACATCTACAACAGTGTGTAAATATACAAGTATAGTATTATAATAAACCTTATTTACATATTATTGTGAAACTTTCTAAAACAGTTATTAGTTTTATTGAAACATAGCGTAACTCCGCATTTATCGCATGCCACTTGCGAATAACCTGTACATTTTGGGAATTTACATCTGTTCCTGGTAGACCATATAGGCCAGTGGCTCACTTGATCTAATCGTACGTCACTTGGAGGTACATGTTGTGTTGGTCCATTGCGCTTTTTAGTTGCCATCATTTCTTCCACAGATGTCTGACTTGGACGGCCACGTTTCACCCCAATACCTTGACCTACTTGACAAAGACATACGGCAACTTCTTGCTTAAATTCAAACAATGACATTTCTGGCATAGATACCGTTCCTCTTTTTACAGCACTAATTCGTCTGTATAACATCCAAGCATTTGATACTGTCATATCTAATAAATGGTAAAAGAGTCTTATATACCACTTTTTACTTTTGATACGAATTTTATGTCTAGCAATGAAGCTGTCGATCAAATCTACTCCGCCCATATGGCGGTTATATTCTTTTATCACATGCGGGCAACTTATTTCTTTAGAAGTTTTTGACACTTTGTCATATCTTTTGACTGTTGATATTGGCTGTTGTCCAGCAAAAGTAGACAGCAAAGTAACAATTTTGTTGTCTTTCCAAACTAAAGAGCTGATATCCACGGTTTCGTATGTTCCAACGTATTCATAACTGGTACCTCGATCATTTTTTTTCATATCTTTGTCCGTAGGCAGCTTGCAATTTATTATTCTATTTCTTCTTACTGTACCAAGACTGTAAATTCAATTTTTTGCCAGGTATGCCAAAAGACCTAGGGAGGTATAGTAATTATCAAAATATACCCTATAGTTTAGGTTCCTAGGAATTATCCGGGCCAGGCGAACAACTACATTTGAGGCTGCTCCTAAATCGGGTTCGTCCTCGATGATTTTATTTTCTTGACCTGAATATATTTCATATGCATATGCAAATCCGCTGACTCCACATAAAACATATAGCTTGAAACCCCACTTATGTGGTTTCAACGGTAGGTATTGCTTCATGAAATGACGAATTTTAGTAGAACATAATTGTTCGTCTACAGAAAGTGCGGACTCCAATGGAACAGACGAAAATTTTTTATTTAGGTGGTCCATAAGGGGCCTTAGTTTATGAAGCCGGTCATGATTTTGGTGATCTTTGGGCAAGTGTTTTTCGTTATCATTAAAATGTAAAAATTGTTTTATTTTTTCAAATCTGTTTATGGTCATTGTTTTTTTAACAATCTCAACTCCTATGTCAGTTGCCCAGTATGTACGGATAGTTGGAAGTCCTACCAGAGATGTAAATAATAATATTCCGATATATTGCCTAAACTCAGTACACGTGAGATTCAGTGGTCTGTTAACATCAACCTGATGAGCATAAAGGTTTGATTCCTGCACAATCTTATCAATGATATCTACTGAAAGAAAATACTTGAAACATTCATACAGTGTAGTTAAATTTAAGAGATCTTGAGGCAAAGATTCATCTCCCCTAAACGACAATTGAACCTCATTGAGAATCAGGTTTTTCTGTTTCCAGACTATATCTACCTTTTTCTTCCTTTTATTTACAGCCTTATCAGCTTTACCAACATCTGCAACAACTGAATTTTCCGATGGTTCCCCCTGCTCTGTGTCAGTTAAATCTTCCTCGTTTTCTTCTTCCGAAGTATCAATTCTATCAGCATTTCTATCTAATAATTCAGGAATGTATTCTGGATCAAGCAAGCTGTCCGTGTCTGAAAAATCGCAACCATCTTCACTGAAATCACTAAAATTGTCTAGTATATGTTCCAATTCAGCCTCAGTTAATATTTTTGATCCCTGCGCCATATTCTGGAACAACATACACATACATTGTAAAAATTTTACCTTGGAAGAAAAATAATAAAAATATACACAAGATGCAGTAGTTGCATAATGTTGTATTTATACAACACGTTTATTGCAGCTTGCTACATATTGTTGTACAGTGTGTTTCACTTCTCGTGAAGACACCCCTGTATCTTCTTTATTTGTGGCCCAATTAATTTCAAATTTTTATGAGGTATACAACTCTATAATGCCACTTTAATCAACACATAAATGTCGTTTAGATATAAAACCTCGGCTTACTGCGATAAAAAGAAAATCGAGATTTTCGAGAAATCATAGTAGGCTTAGATATAGAAGAAAATTTTATTAATAAAAGTTGTTCAGAATCACTAGATATGCCCCCCTATAAAATTTGGTGAAAATCGGAATACTTTGAAAAAAAAATTTTTGTTTCACTTCTCGTGAAGACACCCCTGTATCTTCTTTATTTGTGGCCGAATTAATTTCAAATTTTTATGAGGTATACAACTCTGTAAGGCGACTTTAATCAACACATGAATGTCGTTTAGATATAAAACCTCGACTTACTGCGATAAAAAGAAAATCGCAATTTTCGAGAAATCATAGTAGGCTTAGATATAGACGAACATTTTGTTAATAATAGTTGTTCAGAATCACTAGATATGCCCCCCTATAAAATTTGGTGAAAGTCGGAAAACTTTGAAAAAAAATTTTTTTTTCATCTCGTGAAGACACCCCATCTTTTTTTTATTTGTGATCGAATTTTAAGACTAATTTATTTTAAAAAATGTATCAATTATACAACTCTATAAAATGACTTTATCCAACCCACAGAGAGAACTTTTTCCAACAAACGAAAGTCGTGAACAAAAATCATGATTCAATAAAACGCTAAAAGGGCCACTTTTTATTACATATCAAGTTGTAACACTGTTCCTTTTTTTTTGTTTTTTTCGTTGTCAATGTTCTTGAGGAGTAACTTTCCATCATATCCTTCTTATCGACTCAGAATTTTAGGAACATTAGGGGTTTTTTGATTTTTTGTTTTAAATGTTAAGAGTGCCGTGAAATTAACTGTCAATAACTATTTTGTTTATTTCTCCATTCTTACTTTTATGACAGAAGTGATTATTGTTATTTATTGTTCAGTTCGTAAGTTTAATTATTTAATTTTTTTAATCATAATGGTTAGAATTCTTTTAACCACTGATGAAAAAGTAGAAATAATAAAGATAGTCGGTGAAAATGTACGGTCTTCAAGAGAAGCTGCAGAAGAATTTAATTTAAGACATCCTCTAAGACGACCAATACACCATGGTACCGTTGCAAGAATATGTCACTTGTTCAATACAACTGGTAATGTGCTTAAACCGAGAGTACATCTCAGTCGAAGACATGGAGAGGATGACGTTATATTAGCGGCGTTTAACGCCAATCCCACTACCAGCCTTAGAAATATGGCTCGTGACCTCAATTTGTCGGCGTCAAAAATTTGGAGATGTTTAAAACGCCATAAGTTACAACCGTTTAAACCAAAATTTGTACATACCTTGGAGGAAGGTGATGAAGAGAGAAGACTAGAATATTGTTTATGGATCCAAGGTAATTATTTAAATAATAGAGACTTCTTGAAGAAAGTAATTTTCACGGACGAAGCAACTTTCTCCACCAACGGGGTAGTATCATCACAAAATTCTAGATACTGGGCAGTAGAAAATCCTGATTGGATAATAAATTGTAAAAGGCAATATTCCCAGAAGGTAAATGTGTGGTGTGGAATTTTTAATGAAACAATAATAGGGCCGTTCTTCTTTTTTCAAAATATAAATGCGTTACATATGCTACAATTTTTAAATAATGATCTGTGGAATGCAATAGTCGATTTTCCTTTGGAACAATTGTATTTCCAACTCGACGGAGCATCTATCCATAATTCCGTAGTAGTAAGAGCATGGATGAACGAACATTTTCCCCAAAGATGGATAGGACGAAATAGCCCTCTAATACATTGGCCACCCAGATCTCCTGATCTCACTCCCATGGATTTTTATTTTTGGGGTCATATTAAAAATAAAGTTTATAAGACCAGACCTCAAAATGTGGAGCAGCTTTGTGTGAGGATAAGGCACGCGTGTTTAGAAGTTACGGCTCAAGAACTGCGAAGAGTTGTAATAAATAACAGAAAGCGGATTGAGAAGTGTATTACACTTGAGGGTGGGTTAGTAGAAAGGGGCCGAATATAATAGTATAATAAGTGGCATTTTAGTCATTCACTGTAAATACTGTTTCATTACCTTTTATTTAATAAATAATTTTAATAATAATTGTGCACGACTCATTTGTTGGAAAAAGTTCTCTCCGTATGTTTGGACAATATCGCTGTGTAACTGATAATTTTTTTAAAATAAATTAGTCTTGAAATTCTGTAACAAATAAAAAAGATACGTGTTTTCACGAGAAGTGAAACAAAAATTTTTTTTTCAACATATTCCAATTTTCACCAAATTTTATAGGGTGGCATATCTAGTGATTCTGAACAACTATTATTAACAAAATTTTCGTCTATATCTAAGCCTACTATGATTTCTGGAAAATTGCGATTTTCTTTTTATCGCAGTAAGCCGAGGTTTTATATCTAAACGACATTTATGTGTTGATTAAAGTGGCATTATAGAGTTGTATACCTCATAAAAATTTGAAATTAATTCGGCTATAAATAAAGAAGATACAGGGGTGTCTTCACGAGAAGTGAAACAAAAAAATTTTTTTTCAACGTATTCCAATTTTCACCAAATTTTATAGGGTGGCATATCTAGTGATTCTGGACAACTTTTATTAACAAAATTTTCGTCTATATCTAAGCCTACTATGATTTCTCGAAAATTGCGATTTTCTTTTTATCGCAGTAAGCCGAGGTTTTATATCTTTTATGTGTTGATTAAAGTCGCCTTACAGAGTTGTATACCTCATAAAATTTTGAAATTAATTCGGCCACAAATAAAGAAGATACAGGGGTGTCTTCACGAGAAGTGAAACACACTGTATATGTACAACATTCATATTTTTGATCAGATACATTATCCCAATATTTGTATTTACACCAAATGATAAAATATGTGTTATACTAACCTTTTAATATCCTCCACTATTTTTTTTACAATTATTCAACACTTTACACAGCTTAGAACACGAATGAAATAATATAGGTTATGCGCGTCTGTTTACATGCGGAGATAGTGACCACAGTTTGAACTACAAATTCATAATGCGCAATCTCACCTTATTTTGCTCCGCTACTATGTTACAGTAATACAACATCATGCACGTATCGTAGTTTAACGTTTCATGGGTATCATAAACGAGAGAAAATCAGTATGTTACTTTGAGTATGCTAATTTCCAGCCCCGAAAGTGGCATCCACCCCCAAGGTAAAAGCGCACGTGGGCACTATTTTCTGTGTTGGTGGGCACACTTTTGTTCCCTGAGTCATTCCCTACTTAATGATCAAATTTCACGTCAATCGGTTTTATCCGAAAGAATTCTGAGCGAAAAACCGTCAAACGCTGATTATTTTTACCTAAAGAATATGCCTGAATATTTTCGGATCTTTGTGAAGTAGAAAAAAATAAAAATCTAGAGAACTTCTTGGTCGAAATAATTTTTGTCTAAGGAATTCTGAAAACCGGCAGGCGTGTTCTTTGAACAAAAATAAGCAACTTATGACCCCCCCCCTCCCAATTTTTTCTTCAAAGTACTTCCTATTCCTGTAGAAAAATTACAAAAACAAATAATTTTTATTTGTTTGTTATTTTCTTCGGGAGAAGGAAGACAAAAGATGCTTATTTTTCTCCAAAAAATAAGCCTGACTGGTGGTCAAAGATAATTTTAATCAGGGGGGCCAGGAGAACATTTTCCCCAAGTTTCAGAACAATCGGCTGAAAACCATTTTTACTATAAAAAATTGCGGGGTCCTTTACATTATAATCTCCTTATATAAACACAATCAACAAAATATGTATAAATGTAAAAAAAAAAGTATATTACAGAAATTCCTTAAAAAAATTGTATTTTAAATCTCTTTAAGCACTGGCTTCAATTTGGAGCAGGAAGTAAAAATTTTGTCAAAGAATTACTGTGGCTAAGTCTAAAGAAACTGGAGGGTGCCTAGGAATCCAAGAAAAATTTTGTTTCTTCTCATAGCATTTTGAACCACCCTAGTGTGCGAGGTGTTAATAATATATGCTAAAAAATTCGGGTAGAGAAAAGTAACTGGGGGGGGGGGGGGGGGCTAGCGTCAACTTGACCCCCCCTCCCGAAAACAACCCTTATTCATTAATTACGCGGAGGTGTGCTAGCTTTAAAAATGTGCTACGTCTAAATATTGTGTGCTAGCAAATTGAAGAAGCAAAAATAACTTGTAAACTTTTTAATACCTAAATACTAAAAAATGCTTCACCTGTGCGAACGGCAGCGAGTTTTTTGTTGGAGAACATAGGGTCGTGAGTAAAGAGTATGTGGACATTCAAAAGGGCGCCACCTGCTGTATACTAAATGCTGCGATTTAAATAATTTTGCCAGCCAGGAACAGAATTAAGTTACTAGCAATCATGCGATGGAATTCTCAAAATATATCGATATCAAAACTTACACTTTACTATGAAATCTCAAAATCTAAGCTAATATAAGGTACACTAGTGCAAATAACAAGAGTATGCAAACTTTTCTTACCTAAACGTGGTTCATATGCTTTAAAGAAATTCTGTATACTTGATCTAATAAAACTTCACTGGAAATCACTTTACTCTCCAACTAAGATTCTCTTGCAACTACGAGTTATTTAATATGCAACTATGAGTTCTAACTTACAACAGCGAATTAAAGATTTACCATGAATTTAATTTGTGGCTCATCACCAAAGTTTTAGCTAATGAACGAGATTTCATGAGCTGACAAATGCAATCTTTGCTGCTTACACCTAGATGTTAATGAATATTCTAAAAGTCGATTCTATTGAAAATACTTCACATGTGTAGCATAATAGCAGGTAAATTAACATCTCACAGTTCCATGCGTTGTTTTACAGTAAAACTCTTAAATGTATCATCATTCTATATCTAAATTTAGAGCTTGATTTATAGTTGCAAGATTGTGGTATAATTTACTTCAATATATGAACAAAACCACTGAATTAAACTATAATGCTTTCTTTAAAATACATAACCAAAATGAACAAAAAACCTGGTCAGAGCCTTGGCATTCTTCTTGACTACTGCAGCGTGACCTGCAACCACTTCATAGGCGTTCTCGATGTTACTTACTACTACGACTCCGTGCTGCACCAAAATTTCTGCATAAATCTCCTGGAGACTGCTGCGAACAACTCTCCAAGCCAAAACTTCTCTAAATGTTAGCAAGACCCACATTTAACTTAATATCTGAGTAATAGACTTCCTCCTATTACCCCTCTAAATACTGGGCCCCCTTACATAAACTGCAAAGTTGCGTGACCCATACAAATTGTCTCTGGCCTAACCCAAGTATATGCCTATCCAAGCATATGCCTGACCAAACATAGGCCCATCCAAACATATAGCTCCCAAACATATGCCTGACCAAACCTGGGCCTGTCCAACTACTCTGTAATAATTATAATAAATAAAAACTTTTCCAAGACAAAACACAAAATAAAAGGCTTGAGTACTTCATATAGAGAGTATTACACAACCTCACGAAACACGTGGCGACAAAATTACGGCAACCAACAGAATTCCTTCCTGGAAATTTACAAAACGCTCACAGCAAGGCGGTGAAGGTTATTGGGTACATCAATCAAATCCTTTTCAGTGTAAGTGATGTAAAACCCAAATTCTTCAACATAAATCGGGACCGCCGTCGTTCGCTATCGGGCCTGTCGAAGAACCGAGCTAACCAGACCGGAAATCTGCCCAGCCCTCAGTGTTGCCAACTTGAGCACCTAGAGGAAACTTTCTCTATCCAATGAAAATCCGCCAACAAAGGACTCAATCATCAAAAGACTGAATTTCACAATTACATAATATCTCAATTGCAAAAATATACTTTAACACCACTAACTCAGATTGTTCTTAAAGAAAACATGTTTGCTTTATGAATGTTAAGACTTTGCAGATATGCAACCTGTTATGCCCTTTAAAGTACGAGTGGTTGCATACCTCTCTCCTCCAATAAGTGAGCTAGTTACAGTCAATTTACCTCCGATTTATTGAAATTAATCACGTAGCCTTTTAAAATGTTACAAACTGCGGGGGATGGGGAATTGACTGACCCCACTATCTTGCCTAACAAGGAACTATATGAAAGACATGTAATACGGTCGTTGCGTCTGATGCTATGGCGTAATGTCACGAGTGCCATGCAGTAAAGGGAGACCCTAGATTAAAACATTGTTCTCAAGTCGTATGTTAGGAAGTAGTGAACCAGAAGAATATAAACGGTTGACTAAAATTCAGTAACTTGTTTTGAAATACGATATAAAAAACCTTTTAAAGATTATTGACTATGAGGATATTCAGAGCGCTTACATTCTAAATTTGGATGTCATATCAGTTTATCCCATTACCACACATAGTACGATAAGTATATCTAGTTTATGTATTTCTGCCATCAAAGTTCAAAATAATCAACCGTTGCATAGATATATCAAATCTGTAATGAATAATAGGGTCGCGCTGCTCCATACCGATTCATTGTTAGCATTGTGACTAATAATTTATCTTATTCAAGTAATTTAAATTTACAAGAAATTTGTATTGCCACCAAAACAATATTTAATCATATTTTATACACAGTGGCGTACTTATAAAAGTGTCAATAATGAAATTATTCATAATAAACAATACACTATCTACTGTTCTGGTATCACTAATCTTAGGTATATATTATTCAAAGTCAGTTTGAAAATCACAAAAAAGGGCTGACAAAGGAATACTTAATAATAGTGATAATAATAATAATATTGATAATAATAATAATAACCCGGTTTGCCACTTTCTCTATACGGACGCGTTCCCTTGCGAATAGGGGAAGGCTCGCCGGCACTGTCTTCAGCAGTGTCAGAGGGTAAGGAGGAAATAAAATATTCCCCGTGGAAGAAAACCTGGCATACCCATGATTTAATGAAGCAAAATAATATTTAAGATATAGGGGCAGCTATCTGGGGAGCGCCAGGATACGTCTATAGCCGGTGATGGACGTGACAGTTTGCTAGCCGGTGGTAGGGTGTTGAGAAGGCGGACCCCTATCTCACAAGAAGCGACAGCCTACGAACACCAGGGTAAACTAACCAAGACCCTCCCAGACCTGTTAGCTCGCTTAATCCCAATGGAAGAGCTGCTGGCAGGACTGAAGCTGGTAAACGTTTAAGATGGAATAAAACTATGAATACTGATATAATTCGTACCTTCTTCCTAGTGAACCAGTGTTCAGAGAATCCCTTACCTGGTTGGGGAACCAAGTTATTTGAGGAGTTTAAGAAGCTATATCCAGATCTTAGACTCACTGAGCAAAACGTTGCAGACAGGAAGAATATAATCTTTAAGAAACAGTACCTTTCTGATACTGAAATCTCGTAGATCTGAAGAGAAGTAGGGGACTTGCTGAGCCGAGATTAAATAGAAATAGAAGCAGGTGGAGAAGACGAAAGAGCAACAGCCATCCTAGAAGAAGCCCGGATGCCAGAAGACAAACCTGAATCGGAAATAGGGCCCTTAGACGCAATGCTTCAGACTAACATTGGACTATATGAAACCGTTAGATCACAAAATAGACCTAAGTTGAATAAACTTATAGAGAAAATAAATACAGCTAATCTGATATATCAGGATAATATCACTCTGGAACGCTTTCTGCGTAACTGTGATGACAGCTATGTTAATACCGCATTGTATGCTGCAGCTGCTACAATCCTTGAACTGAACAACCAACGGGTCTCTATTCAGAACTCTAATGCCAAACCGTCAAAAATAAAAAATAGGGAGCAACCTTTGCAGATTAGGATTAGGAAGAATATCGACCTACTACGATCCTTTGCTGTCACTATCAAAGAATATCTTAAGGGTACAAGATCATCAAAAATCCATAAGAAAATCTCAGGAATATTGAGGAAATGCAATATTAACAGAAGCGATCCAGAGTTAGAACATAAACTCCAATTAGAACATGATGAATTCCGTAGAAAGCGAAAGCAAAAGGGGCTCAATACGGAGGTATAATGAGATGACAAAGCGTAAGGTACAGAATAGTGAGCTTGCTATTAACCAACGGGCATTTTATAACTCGCTACTTAGTGAAACTAATGAATATGAGAATTATGCCATAGACGACAACAAATTTTGCGAGTTCTGGGATAAGATCTGGAGTGAATCTATCGCCTACAGCCGACAAACTACCTGGATTTCTGACATAGAAAGGAGTACGATGGAGATAGCTAACATGGAAGATACTTTAATAACTCAACAAGACCTTAAAGAAGCTGTAAGAAAAACGCACAATTGGAAGGCGCCAGGACCCGATAAATTGCAGAACTATTTGATAAAAACGCTGCATGTCTCCCATGAACCTTTGGCGCGAGCTTATTCTAAGGCCGTTGACGATTCAACATCCATGCCAATATATATAACAGAAGATATAACATACCTTCTTTCAAAAAAGGAAATCCCGAAGAACCAAGGAACTATAGGCTGATAACATGCCTGCCCGCATTTTATAAGCTACTCACATCTATAATCAGCAATAAAATTTATGCCCATTGTGAGGCCAATAACATATTCTCATTTAAACAAAAGGGTTGCATTAGAAAAGCGATGGGTTGTAAAGAGCAGCACTCAATAGACGCGATAATTCTAAAACATGCGCAATTAAAACACCGTAACCTGTACAACTGTTACATAGATTACGCTAAAGCGTTTGATTCAGTACCACATGACTGGCTGCTTAAGGTACTAGAAATCTACAAAATTAGCCCAGCAATACAGAACCTCTTAAATATTTTAATGAAGTCTTGGAAATCATTCCTTATGATTAAAAGTACCCAGTTATGAACAGTAAACATCAAAAGAGGAATCTTCGAAGGCGATAGCCTAAGCCCCCTGTGGTTTTGTCTAGCACTTAATCCACTGACAATCTCTTAAATAAATGCCAAGCGGGCTTTAGGTTCGAGATGCAAAGCAGTTTTAAGGTAAACCACATGGACGATTGGAAATTATTCACTGAATCAGAGAAACAACTATCATTACTAATCAACATCACCAAAATATTCAGCGAAGACATTACGATGAAGTTCGGACTTAACAAGTGTGGCATTTTTAAAATGAGTAAGGCTAAAGTCATAAATGGCAATGAGACTATTCAGGATATCACAACTATAGATCCTGAAAACTATTACAAATATCTTAGATTTAATCAAAACCCAGGGCTAGAGCACACCGCAATGAAGAACTGCGAAAAAGATGTGTGCATAGAGTGACTAAAATCCTTAATACTAAGCTAATTCAAGAAAACTTATATCTGCAATTAACTCGTGGGCTGTTCCCGTTTTAGGATACTCGTTCGGGATCATAATGTGGAGTGGCACAGATCTCGCTGAGCTTGACCGCACAACGCGGAGAATACTCACGAAGTTTCGTATGTTAGATCCTAAATCAGCCACGGAACGCATTTACTTATCTTGCTCAGAGGGAGGAAGAGGACTATTGAACATCGTACAGCTCTATAAAAACGCAAATATTTTCGGTCACATTCTCATACTACCATCCAGAGAACTCTGCCGTATGACCGAAACTTCACTCCCATGAACCTAGCACATGCAGAAGGGCCAGCCAATATGAACCTGTCCACTCAAATGTTACAGTCCTGGAAAAGGAAAGCTCTGCATGGAAGATACCCCAACTCTCTGAGTAGAGAAAATATAGACGGGAAAGCTTCGATAGGGTTATTGCAAAAGGTTATCTGCATCCTGAAACCGAGGGCTCCATATTCGCCATTCAAGACAAAGTGGTAAGCACGCGCAATTAAGAGAAGCACATCTTACATCTCAATGTTAACAATATCTGCAGGAAATGTCAGGAACCGGGTGAAACCATAGAGCACGTTAGCGCGGGATATACTCTTCTAGCCAACAGCGTCTATCTAGCACGCCACAATCAAGTAGCCAAGATTATTCACCAGCAGCTAGTCATAAAACAAAATTTAATTAAAAAAGCAGCCCCTCACTACAAATACACACCCAACCCTGTGCTGGAAAATGAATCATCGGTATTATACTGGGACAGACCTATAACAACGGACAAGAATGTAGATTTTTAATAGACCTGATATAGTCCTTATAGATAAAGAGCAGAAGAAGGGTTTCATCATCGACATTGCTATACCTCTTACTTCTAATTTAATAACAACCGAATATCGAAAGACTGAAAAAAACCAAAACCTGGCCGTCGAACTTAAGTGTAATTGGAAGCTAAGAAATATCAATATAATCCCACTAGTCATCTCAGTGGTAGGAGTACTTTCGACTAGGCTCCCAAGTTAATTGGAAAAATTACAGTTACCCCAACACAGCAGTAAGATTATGCAGAAAGCAACTATATTACAGACCTGCCATCTGGTCCGAAAATTCTTCACCACAGGATAAAGTGAATTCTTTTCCTAGTGTGAATTCAATCAACTGAAAAAAGAGTTGTTGTGACCTTTTTGAGTGATAATAGTAATAATAATAATAGCTCTTGTTGGTACAAGCTCTTGCTGGTACCAAGAACTTTGCTGCTCCGGGTCCAGACGGCATTAATAACTGGTGGTGGAAAAAATTCTCTTCCACACGCCGACGTCTGGCCCTAGTTTTCAACAAGTAGTTGAATGAAGGGCAGCAGATTTCGGACTGATTTGTCTAGGGACGTACCGTGCTAATCCCCAAGAAGGGAGATTTGTCCGATCCAAGGAATTATAGGCCAATCACAGTCTGAACTCCTGCTACACGTATCCTGTATGCTAAGACACTACGGCAGGTTGATCTGGTCTTCCAGCAGATTTAATAGCAGCGTGGCGCCAAGAAGGGCATAGCAGATTGTAAAGACAGCCTGCTGATTGACCTCTGTATTACGCAGGATTCTGTGCAGTACAAGCGGAATCTATCTATGGCCTGGATTGACTATCGTAAGGAATGTGACACAACATCGCACGAACTATTGTTGCATTTGCTCAAATGTCTTGCAGTAGCAGAGTCACTAGTGAGATGCATAGAACAACTACTGCCACTTTGGAGAACTCGCTTCACCATAACATACGGTGCACAGCGGGTTACGACAGAGCAGGTGATATTTAGAAGAGGAGTTTTCCAGGGAGACTCTCTGAGTCCCTTCCTCTTTTGCATCTCACTGCTGCCGTTATCTGCTAAACTCCGCCAAACTCGCGGGTACTACTGTGGACCACCCAGAAACCGGAGGCATAAGATCACCCATCTATTTTATATGGATGACCTCAAACTGTATGGTTGAGGAGTTCACACGGGTCATTGGTATGGAGTTCGGGTTGGACAAGTGCGCGGTCGTTCATGTCAAGAGAGGATGATGCGGGGACTTTCATGAAGACGCGCAGCGTGCAGACGCCGGAGAGACCTACACATACCTGGGTGTGCAACAACATCACATCCAGGATGTGCAGCAAGTGAAACAATCTCTCAGCGGCAAGTACAGATGCCTACTCCGAGAGATTTGGTCATCCGAACTTTCGGAGAAAAACAAGGTGTCTGCCACTAATATCATTGCCGTGCCATTCCAGTAGTCAAATGGACTGTACATGAACTGTAAATGGACATTTTGTCATTAAATGTAACCATCGCGAAGACTGTTTGTTAACATTTTTTTGGGGTAGGGGGGGGGGGGGGTGGCAATAGCTTGCGCGTTGGGAACTTCTTCTGTTCTTACAACTTATCTCGTGACGCACAACTGCTAAATGGCAAAATGTTTCATTTGATTGCTTCTATTTGCCTGAATTAGGTCTAATATTAGTGGCCTGTTCGATATTGTTTCATTTTAAATGTAAACGATATATATTTATTTTTATTTTGTCTACGTGTAACAAGTATCAAAATACATAAAAAACAAATAGTTAAAAAGTTACAATTAATTTCCCATCGGTTGCATATGGCATATCGTAATTAAAATAATTTCCGATTTATATTTCATATCTTTTATTCCTATTGTACACTTCTGCTTTATGCCCGTTATATTTTAAAACCAAAATGATTCCAGCCATGTTCACATCATTCATGTTATTGTAGCTTCGTTGTTTTCATATTTGTTATAAAGGGGTAATAATATTAGTTAGCTGAAATTGTATTTATCAAAACATATCCGCTCATCAAAAGTATATGTTAAATTTGCTTTGCATTTTAATTAATGTTAAAATATCAATAAACTAGCAATTATCGTTGTATCGTGTACATTTTAATAAATTACAGAGGTCAATGAATTTATACGTTAAAAACTGTTTGACTTTGAAATATGACCACTACTAGACTGAAAGAAATATTGGTCGTTCAGCTGAAAATATGTTTATGCGACGAAATTTAAATGATAATAAATTACATGAATAGTTAATACTAGTCACCCACGTAGTTACGATTTAACTATTAAAAATTGTAATAATAGTAACGAACTAGATATTGAGAACTTTACACCAATCTCTGTAATTTGTAACTTTTGTAAAGTTTTAGAAATATTACAGCATGATAGAATATATCATTCAATTAACACCAACATATCTATTAACCATCATGGATTTATGAAAGGACGTTCAACAACAACAAATTTATTCTGTGTAACTCTAACTAACTAACGATTTCTCCAAAGCATTTGATAGAGTTGATCACCAGTTGTTACTTAATAAATTAGAAAAAATCAACATATCATATTCGTTGCTCCTATTGTTTATTTCATAAATAGAAGTCAGTACGTTGCAATAAATGGGTTCAAATGGATCGAATTTGCTGCCACATCTGGAGCTCCCCAGTGATCTATTCTAGGGCCCTTGTTTTTTAACATATTGATTAACGACATAGTAAACGAAATTGATTCGCCTCACCTTTTATATGCCGACGATCTAAAATTTTTGTACAGTAATTGATGAAATCGATGACTGTTTTCAACTTCAAACTTGCCTTGACAAAATAAATATCTGGTATATAGTAAATAAATTATTCATGAACCCTAGTAAATGTAACGTAAATGTCCTTTTATCTAAAAACATCACCTATTAATTTTGATTACAGGTTAGATAATGTCATACTTTCAAAGACATATAACATTTCGCGATCTCGGCGTAACTTTTGATAGTAAATTATCCTTCACTAATCATACCGATACCATTGTGTCTGAAGCCTCCAATGCTCTTGGATTCATCGTTCGTACTAGTCGAGAGTTCACTAATACTGATACTCTGAATTTTTTTTATCAATCCTTCGTCAGATCGAAATTTGAGTATGCGTCGCTAATTTGGAGTTCCAGTTATGATGTTCACAAGAATAACTTGGAGGCTGTTCAACGTGGATTTCTTAAATTAGTGCGGTTCAAATCCGACGGTACCTATCCAGTGATTGGTTTTACACAGAGTAACTTGCTTGAAAAATACTCTATGACTATTCTTGAGGATAGGCGTGCGTACTTTTCTCAAGTATTTTTGTTTAAATTACTACACAATGATTTTGTCGCACCTGAAATAATTAGCAAGCTTAATTTTCACGTTCCCAGATTAACCTCTCGCAACCACCAAGTTTTCTATTTACCTACGCCGCGTACCAGCGTACTAAATAATTCACCTTTATATACGATTTGCAGTACTCCTAACAAATTATGTAGCTACTTCGATAAATAAAAGTTAAACACTTGATTATTTTTGTTTGTCTTAATTTACTTTTAATCGTATATGTATATATATAGTTGTTGTATTTAAACATTTTCCATGTCATCTTTTTTATCTCTTCGTATCATTAGTTATTCATAGTTCGTACATATAAGTCAATTTTTTGTTCATTTCACTTTCTTTCTACGTTGTTGTATATCTTGTATTTTACTTAATTAATGCTTTATATGCCTTTATTGCTTTTCTGTAATTGGGTATCTTACCTATTGAACAGTGTATGCAATAAATAAATAAATAAGGAAGTGGTATAGGTATACATAATAGAATAATATGTATAGAATATAACAGTTTGTCCAATTTTCAAGGAATGAAGTAAGAGTGACTTGTCCAATATATGCCAGTTACTATAATCTACAACGGTACCAAAATGATGTGTCTGCATAGTTTGATGTATCTTACACGATATTCTCCAAGACTTTCAACAGGCTCAGACGTGACCACGACGTTCTACTCTCAAGAACTGTAACATTTGGTTTATGGGTGAAACCAATCATCTTAATTAAAACATATCTGTATAATAGGTACCAATATATTCGACACTGTAGTTACAAGTCGGTAGAATTGTTGTAGGAGTACGGTGTTCTTGAAGGTTCAATAGTTGGTCCGCTTTTCTTTAACATGGACGATATTACATCTCTCTTGATACGGAAAAGTTGCTTTATGCTGACGACTTGTTTAACTGGTAGTATTATGATCGCTAAAAACTAACTCTACATGAAGTTATTCTGAAGGGTATGTTTGATTAAGTAATTTTGTGCTAAATTGTAATATAGTAATGTTCCAAATATCCCAATTTCCTGTATATAGAATACTTCAATGTGGTAAAAGAATTAGTGATTATATGAAGTGATAGATCTATGTCGTTAAAAATTGACCTTACATGAGGCTATTCTAAAGACTATATATTTATTGCAATTTTTTCTTCTTAAAATTCATGAAATCACCAACTTAATGAAGTACATTTTTTTTTCCCAGCTGCAACAAAGGCATTTGTTCATAACAATAAACGAAGCAGTGACAAAATCGTTAAAAAATGAATTTATGTTCGATGTTTGACAATTCTAGACAGAGTTTTGTTGAAGAAAATTGATTTCCTATTTTTCTGACATTATTTAAAATTAATAACATTTCATGTACGGCAAATTAATAAAATCAGAAAGTTGTTGTACAGGCATTGAATAATATTTGCACTAGAGGAAAAAGATTAGCTATTATTGTTAAACAATTACAAGCTGTTCAATAAAAATGTAATAGAAGGAAAGTTGATTACTGATGAATGGTTGATTTGGTCAAACAATTTGGAATAATCTAATGGAACCAATGTATCACACATCAATTTCTAGCCCTAATAATGACATCTGTAATTTGACAAAGTGCAGAGGTACTGGCTATGTGTAGATCCAAAGCCTGACCTGATATTTATTCAGTATATCATTTTTATCAATATGAAAAATATATGCGTTGATTATTTGTCTACTTACAATTATTTTTGTGATGCTTTTAGTTGAACTACATCTGAAGAAGATTATTTTTTATTTTTTAATAATAATGTTTTTGTAATAAAGAATAATCTTTTTTATTTTCAGTTGGTAAAATACAGTAATGACAAAAAAGACAAATGTTGAGTTGTGAAATTTCCAGACTATGTACTTTTTGTTATTCCAGTTGTTTCATTAAAACAAATCCTATAAATGTCACTATAATGCATAAAACTTGTAGCAGAAAGGATTTATTCAATTTTTGTTTTTTTTTTCCAGATTTGCATTACATACTCATCACTCAACCGTACCATAAAGTAAGTAATAATATAACTAAATGCATGCCATCTACCTGCGTTAAGTCGTCTGTCAAAGATTAATTAAAAAAGATGCTTTCACTAAATGAAAATAATGCCAAGAAATATTATACTTCAAAGTGTGTTTGAAGTGGAAGACTACTTTCAATAATCTGATTATTATATTGGGTACACAATCTTGTTTATGTTGAATATGTACAAAAGCATACATATTAAATTTATTTAAAATAGTATGTGACATTTCCCACATATAGTGTCAAGGCGTATTTCTTAATTTTAAATGTAGCGAATGAAAATGTAAATTGCGACAAGTACAAATTGAATGCAAGACAATTTTACTTTGTATATTTGTGATATGAATATGAGATGCAATATACTAAGTAACAACCTGCTTCCAACTTTACAAAATAATGTTCAAAATGGAAACTTTGAAGAGAACTGAAATAATAGACGAAACTTAAAGATTAACAGAGCGTTCAAGAATAATGTGGACGTACCACAACAGATTCTTGAGCACAAATTAATTAAAACATATCTGTCCGTCAAATATGTGTCATTATTCAATATTGCATCGAGTTGTCTAAGAATAAATTCTAGGGACCACTTTCAATCGATCTATTTCTTTGAAATTTTGCATACATACGTATTATCGATGACAATGCAATATTCTATCGGAGGTATATATTAGAAAAATCATATTTCTCTCGAGCTAAATGAACTAGTCTCTTTGTTTAGGTCAGGCCACCAACATTAATAAAATTGTGTTATTTGTGTGATTCGATAATTTTTAAATTACCTTTGTTAATATCCACTCATCCGCACTTATTGAGTCCACTTATTGAGCTACGGCCCTGCCTCAGTCAAATCGCGTAATATTTATTTCATTCGTTTTAGTAAATATTGATAACAGCTTGTTAGTATTTAAAAAGTTTATTTACCTATATTTTATTTCGATCATGTCTCATAACTTTTTAGTACTATGTTTTACTTCTTATAGTTGTAAGATATTTTTTCCATATTAGATAATTACCTTACACCAAGAAAAAAATAAAAATGTGGAGTTACTCCATATACAGGGTGATCCTTAGTGACCTGCTAATATTTCAGGGTGTGATTCCTTGGATCCTTTTATGAGGAAAAGTTTATATGAACATATGTCCGCAACGCCTTCAATTCTTTGCTATAGGGTGTTGAAATATTTTTTTTCTAATCGTTATTTTTTAATATCTCGGAAAGTATTTTAGATATTATTTTCAATTTTGGTATATGTTAATAGGAATCGAACCACATATTATAATTAGAGAAATTATTTTATCGCTCCACCAGTGGCGTCTCTGCGAGCATCTCCTCTGATATTTGTTACCAAAAATGTGGTACGCTACTGACATTTTTCCATGTCAATATTTTTCCTGATTAGCCTGATCAATTCTACATGAAAACGGTCTCTTGCGTTTTCCTTGTCAGACGTACAGTTCTTGATTAAAACAATTAAATTCATATTGAAATTAATTACACAGGCACATACAAAAAAAAAATTGTCGATTACACGGACCAGACCAAAATCATTTCCAGTGTATTTTGGCTTGCTGAATCCGAATCCTGTGTCAGTTTTGCACCACCACGTCACAATATTTTCTGTACTCGAGAAACTGTTAGAAAAATGCAATTATTCCTTTTTTCACTTTTTGAGTATAGAAAAAAAATGTGACATGGTGGGGCAATAATGACACCGGATTCGTATTCAGCAAGCCAAAATACACTTGAGATGATTTGTCTGGTCCATGTAATCGACAATGTTTTTTTGTGTGCGAGCCTGTGTAATTAGTTTCAATATGAATTTAATTGTTTTAATCAAGAACTGTGCGTCTGACGACGAAAACGCAAGAGACCGCTTTCATGTAGAATTGATCAGGCTAATAAGGAAAAATATCGTTATGGAAAAATGTCAGTGGCGTACCACTTTTTTGGTAAAATATATTGGAGGATATGTTCGCAGGGACGCCACCGATGGAGCGATAAAAATTTGTTTCTAATTAAAATATGTGGTTCTATATCTTATTCACACACAGCAAAATTGAAATTAATATCTAAAATACTTCCTGAGATATTAAAAATAACGATAAAAAAATTTTTTCAACAGCCTGTAGCTGAAATATTAACACGTAATTAAGGAACACCCTGTATATGCAAGAAGTGGGACGCTAAAAAAGTTGTAAAATTGGAGAAGTAACGAAACATCTCATAACTCAATTCAAATCATTTTAATGAATTGACATCATCAGCATTGTTATGGGGACGTCAACGATATTTTTTTTTTAATAGGAACATACCCGTTCCATTTTTTTTTCGGAGTGTATTAATTATTATCTATGACCATATATTAATATTGATTAAATGGTATATACAGGGTGAGCCGAAATTTACTATGTTGTATGGTTCACTTCATATTTCCACGGCACAATAAAAACTCAAAGCTGCCGACCGAGCCAATCTTTAGGGAGACCGGGGCATGTTGAAAATTTTCTAAACTGTGATAAATAACAAATGTAATTACCTAATAGATATTTTATCTATTAGGTAGTGATAGTAATGATGTTTTCATCATTACTCTCATGTGGAATATGTTATTGCATTATTAAGATAAGAAGTAAATGAAAACACCGCTCTTAATTAAGACTCTTGTGGCATAGTTACGTGAATCACCCCTAACTACAACGTTACACAGTGTGGCAGAATACACAATTCGCTAGCTATAAAGCTTAATTTTTGTGATATCGACTTGATTTTTTTTTAAATACTCAGAAAGGAACCACTGCAGCTTTTTTTAAACGTATGCTGATAATATCGGTCAAGCCCGTTCTACCTAAAGTATTTTCAATCCTCCAGCTATACAGAGTGTGCCGAAAGTCGATACCAACTTGCTTATTTTAAATAAAACGTCCTATATATTTTCGACTTTTCGAAACGACGAGTCCAAACATGTAGCACGCTCTATACCTAACTGCAGCAGTTTCTGAGATACTTGACATTTTATAAAAGATTTGATAGGTGCAACGGTTTGCAAAAACCGTTATAAATTTTTTTGTGCAGGAGATCCACATTTTCCCATTGACACGTAGAAAGAACATAAGATGAGCTAATCTCTACAATTAAAATAAGTTCCATAATAGTATAGTGTTCTATTTTTTACGTTACATTTTGTCATATTCAAATCTCAAATAAGTACTTTTTGTTTTAAATAGAACACCCTATATTTTTTACATTAAATTATGTAAAATTAAAGTTCCTTTTTTCTAGTATAATCATTGTAGCTGTTAAAGTTACAACTTTTTCAAATGTTGGCGATTTTCTTAAATGTCGAAGAATTTTTAATAAAAATTGCCATTAGAGAAACAATCACTAATGCCAGTCATTTACTTAATCAAAAAATGCCAGAACATTTAAATTATACCCACGATGACTTTTTAGATTTGATTGTTATATATGGAGAATATGATAAGGTAATAAATTTCAAGAACATATAGCACACTTGCTATTCGATACCCACAAGAACAGAAACCATCACCATACACTGTAAAACACATATTGAGTAATTTGAAAATATTTGGGTCTGTCAAGACAGGAAAAAGGAAATTTAATTATATATAACTTGATGTTAAAAAGTACAGGGTGTTCCATATGAAATAAAGAAGTTTTTGAGGATTGAATTTGACAAACTGCAACGTGAAAACTAGAACAGTTGGTATACCATTATGGAATTTATTTTTATTGTAGAGACTAGCGCATCTTATGTTCTTTCTACGTGCCAAGGAGCAAATAAGGATCTAGTACACGAAGAAAGTTATAACGGTTCTCACAAACCGTTACACCTGTCAATTTTTTTTTATAAAATGTCAAATATCTGCGAAACTCTACTGGATAGAGTGTGCTACATGTTTGGATTCAGAATTTTATGGTAATGTAGGAATCTTGAAAATATAGAGTATTCCATTTAAAATAAGCAAGTTGGTACCGACTTAAGCACACCCTATATAACTGGATGACTGAAAATATTTTAGGTAGAACGGGCTTGATTTTGGCTGCAAACCAAATATGAAGTTTATAATCCAACTGCAAATTGAAGAACTTCCAACGCATGGCCTACGTAAATAACCCTGTATATATAATTTTTCAATATCGTTATTCTTAACCTATATGAGTGTCAAGGGATTCTCTTTGCCAAAAAAATAAGATCCTTAAAATTTCAGCTCATAAGCACGTCTGAATTGTGCCAACAAATATATGGGAGCTTACGGGGTGGGATATGCAAAAAACAAAAAAAAAGTGGTCGCAATGACTCACCATCCTAGACTCCAAAAAAAATTTAAATCGATATATCAAATATTGAACTTTGAACGTATAATGTCAATGTCGTGAAGGACGCGCAATATGTCCATCATGGCATCAGATATTCCTATCTTGATGCAAAATATAGATTTTTTAATTTATTAGAAACGTCATTAAGTTTCTACCTAAAATACGATTTTTAATTCTCTAGTATTATTATTTGTTCATTCTAATACGCCAAAAGTTGAAATACGGCTCTTTAGTACCTTGTCGTCAGGTAATAGCACTGTCTTTGATATTTGGATGGCTGGTTTTTATTGCATCTTTTATGTGCCTTAGACAAATGGAGACAACTATAACGGTAACCGTTAAAATAAATATTCTTATTATAAAGACGTCCTGTATACGTCGGAAATATGAAATATATATTGGCATGTAAATGTGGTAAAAACTAATACGGGAATAAAAACATAAATAGCTTGATAAGGTTCTTGCTATGTAGTAAACAAAATGGGAAAATAATGTATATCGTGATTTCTGTGGCTTAAGGTGACATTGGTATGAAATAAAATTATTTGAGCACATTATCTAGTAAAATGAGGCTTAGAGAAAGTGAGAGAATTGAAATTCGTATGATTGGATGTGGAGATAATTTGCCAACGCAGCAACAAGTGTGTTATTTTTTTAACAAGTACCAAATCGAGAAGCAATTTCTCAGTCCGCGGTGACCAAAATAGAGAAAAATTCGAAGAAACTAATAGTGTTAAGGGTCTTCCTAAAAGTGGAAGAAAGCAAACCTTTGAGGATAAGAAACTGGATGTCTTACTTACATTTCAGAGGAATCCTCAGACAAGCTCAAGTCAAGTAGGTTTTGACAATAATATGGATCATACGACGGTATTTAAGAGGGAAAATCCGTACAAAGTGCCTCTCATTCAAGAACTTCTAGAGGATGATGTAACGGAGAAATGTAATAACCAACCCCTCGTTTGTTAAAAATATAATTCTTTCAGACGAAGCCACATTTAATATAAAAGGTCGTGTAAATCGTTAGACCTGTCGATATAGTCGATTCAATAGAAAACAGAAGAACTACCTCAAATTTAATGTTTATTTAACCAGAACTCCTACCGCATAATTTTAAAATTCCACGTCCAGGCTCGCGTCAAACCTCTACTTTTGCACTACCCTCTAAAAGAACAAACATCCTTGCTAAATCATTCATTTATTCCATGATGGAAATATATAACTCTATTGGTAACCATTGTGACAAGTTTATTCATTCTTAAGATATTTACCCCAAGACCATAAAACTGTATCAGAAATAGATTGTAACCTACATTTAAGTACAAAACCGCAATATTAAGCTACCCCAAACTCCAAAAATTATGTCATACTTTTCTTTTTTATACTTTCTATGTTTTATATTTTATATTGTATACTTTGCGTTTATATAATTTATTTCTAGTTTGTAAAATGACCTGCAACTGGAGGATTCTGTTGGGCAATAAATTGTTTATCATTATTATCTAATTCTGCAAAACTACATATCTCTGGTTTTTAGGAAATAATATTTTGCATGTCATTAGCAACGATCGGTGTTTAAATTATACTCCCCGTTAAAAACAATATATTCGGTTGAGCGCCATAATATTGTTATGTAAAAATACTGACGCGATTGCAGATACATTTTCCAACATACATGTCGATTTTAATTTTAAAATATATTTTTTACCTTTCTAAATAATTATCTCAATTTGTAATCCACTTTAAATCCAGAAAATTTAAAAAATAGCAGTATAATTGATAGAAATGTTTACTGAACTGGATAGAGCTCCATGGTATTTTTTCCAATTATTTTTGCCGTTGCAGCATTTTAAATGGCGAGTAGATATTTTAAACTGTAATTGCCAAAATAAATTCTGGTATGCAGTGTTTTAGTATCATAGTCTGGCCTCAAACAATATAGAATGGTGGGTTCGAATGGCCAACGATACATTTCGCGAATTGAATTTTCTATAGGTCAATATATTTTGTGAATAGGCTACATTTTGTGAATTCGGTTACAATTGAGGTTGGAGTTTCAACAGGCTGTAGTGTTAAAAATAACTCTCGAAATGCAGAACATAGACTTCCATTTTAATACGTAGGACTATTGTAGACTATCACAACTTACACCTACTGAGTGCGTACAAGTAGGATTTATTGTACCACTATCATAAAAAATTCTATTAGTTGTATAAAACACAACTCGCACGGTTAAAGCATATTCACTCTGGATCACTGATAGAATACAAATTTCCTTCAAAGAACCATAGAGATTATCTTAAATATGAACATTCAAAATCACGGGGCGATTTGAACTATTATAAGGAGCAGAGGAACTAAATAATATAATATACCGAGTGAGTCACGAATTGCGCTCGCCCCGATATTTCCTAAAATATTTGGAATAGAAAATTGAAATTTGGAGGCCTTATTACACGACTAAAATGCCATCTTTTCAATAAAAAATCAAGTTTGGTGCACATCCGGTTTGACCGGAAATGCCCACAACTTTCGATTTTTAAATCATTTTCTTTAATTTTTACTCAAAGAGATTTCCGCAACGCTTTATTTTGTATCTGTCTGACAGCCGATATTGTTTTATTACATTCAACGGCTACTATGATTTTTCCAATGTTATTAAGTTACCAGATTTGCACAGAAATGTGCCATTTTAGTTTCCAAAGCCCGCTAATCTATTATCTATTAGCCGCATGTTACTAAAAGCTTGGTTGCATTGTATTTTGGCTAAAATCTCAAATATTTCTGAGCGAATTTTCAAAATTTTGGTATCATTAGATTCGTATGAAAATGAGGTATTTAAAAATATTGGTGAACGATTAAATTCCCATTTAAAAAAAACGAGTTAGTGGGTAAAAATGACATTTAAAAATTTTAAACGCCTCTAGAGAATTAAGTAATGCAATCATATTGCTCTTTTTATTTTTATAGTAACGTAGCACACAAACTAAAATATATTTTGGGCACCACAGCACTCTGGATTCAGAAATAGATTTTTTAATAAAATTTTTAATGTTTATCAAAAAGTGACCAAAATGGATGTATTCTATTCAAAATTTCCTCTAGATTCCAAAAATGTAAAAATATATAGGGTGTTCCATTTAAAAATCGAAAGTTGTGGGCATTTTCGGTCAAACCAGATGTGCACCAAACTTGATTTTTTATTGAAAAGATGGCATTTTAGTCGTGTAATAAGGCCTCCAAATTTCAATTTTCTATTCCAAATATTTTAGGAAATATCGGGGCGAGCGCAATTCGTGACTCACCCGGAGAAACTAGTTAGCTAATAGATAGGTGAAGATCTGTTGTTTTTTATCAGTCAATGTCAATTATAATTATTTTATACCCTTCATGGATAATGTCTTAGATTTGCATGGAACATCGTTATGAGTGGCTTTAGGCTTTTCTGCTGAGTCCACAATAAGGACGAAAAACGTTTCAAAGGCTAAGCATTTCCAAGAAATGAATGAGATTTTATGAAAATGTAATTCATTAGAATGAAAAATTTTTTAAAGACAAGGTACGTAAATAAATTAATTTCAGGCCTTTGTTCTCATTTTTAACTGAATTTACATATCGTAGGGGATAATGTAGATACTAGTTTAACCTGCTTAGCCGTAGGGGACTAGGTTGGATGCTAGTGTTAAAATGAGAGTGGCAAATAAGAATTTTTACTTGTTAGCATAACCAGAAGTCAGGTTATCGAAAGAATGCAAAGATTTCATTAATAATTTTATATATATAGTTTTTCCTTTAGTTCTCATAGATAGATTTTCTTTCCACTGTTTGCAAAATCCTATAAAGAAAATGTTTCATGATTTTTAGCTGTTCAATTTTTAGAAATTGCTTGAGACATTTTAAATCTGGCTAAAAGTTACCGTATTTTATTGATCATATTTTTAACTTTCAGATCCCATTTCAGAAGCTTATCTATGACTATGCCAAGATACTTACTGCTACTGCTAATTTGAAATTTTCTTGATATCCCAAATTAGAATCGTAAGACTTAACTTTTCAGATTTTCTGTCTAGTTAGAATTTAATTCAACTGTTTAAAATAATTTCCTTTCTATATTATTACACCTACAAGCCTCTTGTATACATGACACATCTTGTAATATGTTCTAGCCGGTGGAGAAAGCCATATTCTTAATATAAATATATATTATCTCTGCTTTGGAACATTAGAAATTATTTACCTACCCTTTTGATAACAATTTTTATTTTCTAATGGGTATAACAAAGAAGTACAGACAGAATATTTGAAAGAGTAATATATTAAATTTTGCGGGAAGCGGTATTTCAATAAATAAGATAGAAAGGAAACTGCCTAATAAAATACCATATACGTGTAATGATCTAAAATAGCTCCAGCCCACATTCGAATTCCTTTATGCTTGTAAATTTATGGGCATCGTTGGCATCATATGACAAGATATTTTCGAATATCTTCCGAAAGAGAGAAGAATACACATCTACAAATCCCCATAAATTATTGACATTAAATATTTTAAAGTGTTTGAGTGATGATTCTTTCCACTTGAAAGCTGTTTATTTTTGTCGCTATAATTTAGAATTAAACGAACGAAAATCAATTATGATAATTATAGTTAACAGAGTGAAATATTGTACTTGAGTATGTTTTCCAAATCTACATTGCGGTCTTAAATATCAGGTCGGAGCGTAAAGTAGGATGCTGTCTTAGGCGTTGTTCAACAGTGCTCGGCAATAAGGTGTCTTCACAAATTTTAAATTTAATTTTAAATTGAAATATTGCCGCCAAAAACACTACATCAGTTCAATGCGCAGTCTTGACGTAATCAATTGCGTTGCAATTGTGTATTATAAATACATGTTATTTTGCAGAGTCTTACCAAAAGTAAATGGTGTTTTGTGCCAAAATGCAAAACGACATCCAAAAATATACCTGGTAGAGTTATAGTGACCTGTACGAAAACACTTTTCCAGCTGGTAAATTTTCTCCAGAAGTAGCTTTTACAAATCTCGTATTAGGCATTACTTGTAAAACGAATAAAATGTCTATATATAACTCTCTAAGTCTCCATAACGTTTTCCAGCAGTGATCTTTCTGGTCTCTGCCGTCTTCGCCCTAGGTCTCTGGTTATTGGTCTTCAGAGGACCTGCTGATTTTTTGGGGTAGCTGGGGCATCCCCTGTAGCTCGCTGGGTGGGCTCCTTGGCAATTTGCGCACTTAGCGGGGCTCTCCTTTTTCTTTTGGCTCTGAGCCGAATGGTGGGCTGACCTAACTTCACGCACTTTGGCTGTGCAGTGCACCTGCCCTGTGCAAAGCGCCGGCAACGGTGGCCGTGGGTGACGGCAGGGGTGGCTCTTTGTTTTTCTACCCTGACGACCAGGGAGCAACATCTGTTTAGTTCCAGGCTATTTCCCTGGCGCAGAGGGGTCTGCACAAGGACGAGGGGCATCTCTCTGTTGGTTCTCCTGGACGTTATTCGCTGGACTGACTCTGGAGCCAATCTTTGTGTTTTGAGGTCCTCCTTGATGCTATCACTTGTGACACCACTCCGGAAGTTTCCTGCGTAGTCATCCATATTGCTGTCCTCCTCGGCAAATGACATTTTTTTCTCCTGTAAGGGAATAGCTAGAATATTATACGACAGAAAGGATACATGTAAAATTAAGGAAAAACGATATTCGTCTCCAAAGGGAGGTTTTTACTTATCTGTTATTCTATTGTTTTGAAAATGACATATAGAACTCCTCTTCTTAGTAAAAAAGCCTTGGTTGTGGTCACTACTACTCACTACTACTAATACTGCGGCGCCATCGCTGTTCCGTAAACACATCTGCTCGCTTCGGTAGACACGACTGATTGCTACTCCTTTTCATCGTATTGAATTGTTTAAACGTTCTTTCTCTTAGGAAATAACTTAACCTATAATCACATACCAACTGCTATAAAAATAAGCTAAAATGCATATATAAAAATTATTATAAGAACTTTCTAGTAAATCGGCAAAACGTAAATCCAACATCTCAGTTAAGGTATTCTCGAGCAATAGATATTATTGCAAGCTTGCAGTAATATTATCTATTGCGCTTGATAACTAAATTAATATTTGATATGTACCATAATGTATTATTTTTCTGAAAATGCTTACACTTTATGTAATTAACTATTTTATCAAAATGTCTTTAAATATATTGATAAATAATCGAATAAACATGAAGTCACATTTTTGAGAATAACTACAAAAAATTAGAATAAAAAATTATGAAAAAATTTCCTAGTACAAAAAAATGCCGTGCTTTATCGGTATCTAAAATAATATTTACATAGTAGGCATATTCTCCAAGATATAATGGATTTAAAACTGGTATGGTCAAAATATCCTTAAAATGTAGAACATTTTTCAATAAATATCACTTAATTATTCATATTTGAGTGCATGTATAAGAATAGACACATAATGAACACGTAATTTTTTCAATTTCTTCTACCCCTTGGTTTCAGAGATATTCGCGGTTAAAGTGGGGGGTCAATACATTTGAACCGTATATTAGTAACCAGCTCATCATCAAGAGCGAATGAACTCAATATTCATTATAGTAATTTTAACTGCCATAAAAATGCTCATAGGAAACTTATAAAAACTTTTTCCGTTCGGTAACGTTTGTTCTATTTCTAATAGACTTTGATTTTAGAACGATTTGAAAAATTGTGGTACTGATGTTTCATTCATTTTCATTAGTCCAATCAGCGAAGGAAAAATAGAGGAAATAATTCATGTAGTTGCAAATTTTTGTATAGTTATTGGGGGGAGTGCCCAGAACAACATACTAAAAGTCCCGACCAGTGGATGGTCTACGGGGGGTAGGGGGTAGTTTAAAGGTCCCCTTTTCACGTTTTTTTTATTAACTCGAAAACCAGGTCCTCTAGCGAAAGAGTATTGAATAAATGAAATTTCGAACAAATAAGTCTCAATTATTTTTTATTCTAGGATCAATACTTTACGAGGTACAGAGGGTGAAAAATTCGCACGAAGGGAAGTATTTTATCCGAGAAAGAATCACTCCGAGATTTTTTCGGATTTTCATGTTTCAGTACATCTAAATTACGAAAATATATTATTTTCAATTTCGTCTGTCTGTCTGTCTGCCTGTGTTTGTCTGTCTGTCTGTCTGCTGGTGCATTAACTAAAAAACTACTTGACGGAGAACAGTGTAATTTGGTAGATAGCTGTCGCTACTGCCACCGAAGATATGGTTAGACTTTTGCTGGAAAATATACAGGGTGGACCATCTAAAGGGAATAAATAATAAAAAATTCTACTCAGATTTAAAATTTTCACGTTTTGTGACATTCTAAACCTATTTAAAAAAAATCTTTTTGATTATTTTTTTAACCACTGCTATAGAAGAGATGACGGAAAAAACTTTGGAAAAGTATCGATTCTAAAAAAAATGGATAGAGACTTATTTGTAGGAAATTTCGTGAAGTTTATAATATTGTGTATATACACTTTTTCGCTAGAGCGCGTGGCTTTCAATTTATTCAAGAAAAACGTTAAAAGGGGACCCTGAAAATACGCCCCACCCCCAGCAGAAAATCCACTGGCCAGGACTTTTGGTATGATATTCTGGGCACTCGCCGACAACTACACAGAAATTGGCAACTACACGAATTATTTCCTCTATTTGGCCTTTTTTGGGCTTCGTTAACTGGACTAAATACCTTACTCTTATAATCTATTATATAATTTTCGCATAGAAGTTCCACTTCAATCACATGAGTTTTTACACATCAGTTTTTTTTTAGATTTTTTGTTTACCCCTCCAGCAAGGGTGCGAGACACCCTTCACATAAAAGATCGACATTGGAAGTTCTTAACATTAATTTAAGTACATAGTCCTAAAAAGATATTTCATAGAAAATCAGGAAAATCCATACACTGAACTAGTATTCCGAGATGAAAATCCCCACTGACTCCATTATAAGGTCAGAATAATGAACTCAATTGATTACATGTACGACGCCCCTTCTGTGCTATAATTATACCAAGTGTAACGTGTCATTTAGTAATAAAAAAATATGTCAACTTGCCCATGCATTTTAAATATAAACCAGATTATTTTATATTCAAGTCCTTTTATGCACATGAAACTGAATGATTTTTGCAAAGGATTTATTAGTTAATAAATAATTTATACTTTTGTAAAGTTTTATTTATGAATTATAATTCCCCTTTATTTCCAGTTTTACAATTCCATGTATTTTTTCTGACGAATAAATTTATGCCTGCCCTCAATAATCGAGGTTTCAATACATTTTTTGTTTATGGCCATTTTTATTCCGAACCTGGATTTTATGTGAAAATAATGTTTAATGGAACAAACGAACATATCGGAAATGTCGGCAGAACATAAAATAAATTGATTTTGCTCTTTCTATTGTTTTATTACTCGAATGTAAAAACGAATTAAAACCGTATATTATTTATTATTGATGAAATATTATCGATATACTATAAAACCTCTTACTAGTTTCATGTACTTTTTAATTTAAACTGGATAAGGATAAGTGACGTGTAATGGAAACTAAATATTCATCATAATAGCTGACACAACTTAACTCCATGTAGTTAATGAGTATGTATTTATCACGTAAACTATTGAACTTCAGTTGCCCAATATTGATATTTTGTCCAGTCAAATTTATGCTGGCTTACCTGGAAATAATGAGCAACATGCATGAATTTTAGAAATGCAATAATTTATTATTTTTTCGTTATGTATGTTACATAAGTTGAGAAAGTAATGAAGAAAAGGTTTAAAAAAAATGTGTAGCCTAAATAAACGACTTTGAAATTCAAAATTTTATGGGAACATATCCACGTGACTGAAAACACCACGCTATTGGTCTGACGTCATTCGGCGTAATGTCTAATGGTCGTCTATCTGCCAAGGGGTTAAATCGTAAATTGTTTTGTGTTTTGTAAATGTGTATTGATATTTTCATAAAAGAAATCATTAATTTATTTATTTATTTTAATTATTAAGTGGTAAAAATGACAGTGGGTTTTTACGGGGCCAGAGTGACAATTTGCCTGTTGTTGATGTGTTTATGATGACAAACTTTTTTGCTACTAATACTGATTTTATTAGTGCAGAAATTGGAGGTAGTAAAGCAACAAGGTATGTGTCATTCATTATTCTAAACATTAATTCAATTGTGCCCATTTTTATCCTTTTACTGTAGTTAAATATAACAAATTATTTATGTACCTAACCTCAAAATAGGTAAACAAGACAATGTTTTAATGTTATATTAATTAATATTTTTCATCTTAGAATGCTTTAGTTTTTTATATAATAAATACCTCCCGTCACTTACTAAGTACGTACTTTTAGGTAGGTAGTTACATTAATAGTAAAAGTAACTGTTGACATACAACTGGGTAATATGTAGAATGTCGAGAAGTTACATTATTCCCACCGTTCTTATACATTTATACATTTTAATTCAAGGTTCCTATTAGCAGAAGTTAGTAAACTTTTGTATTCCTATAAATAGGAAAGTGACCAAATTCACCATGATATGTAAACAAACTATCACAATAATATTAGGGTTAGGTACATATTTTCATAATATTATTATAAAATAATTACTTTTAATGGGTAAATTTACATCAAAATGATCCTGGCAGCAATATAATCTTGAGGATGACGATAATTCTGCATTTCGGTCGTCTCGTCTCATAGCTCTGCACCATTTCTTCCTAACTCTATCTCGTCTAGGCACATTAAAAAATAACTTTTCTGGAGTTTTTATTGTAGTATTTGTACATTTGGGCACAATACAATATTTATAGCTACTTTTCTTTGTATTTTGCATAACACAACATAAATAATGTGTACACATTTGCAATCACAATACGTTTTCCATCGGTGCGATGTGCCCGATGACGTCACACAAGTAGCGCGGAAACTTCTCCATTTAAACGCAGTTAAATTGACAGCTGCAGTAAATATTTTTTTAACCTTCAATTAGAACATAAAACAAAAATAAAATACTGGAAAAATAATGTTTTTTAGTGATCTATTCATCTGTGATGTTTAAAAAAATTATGCATTTTGCTCATTATACTCAGCTGAAGTATTTACATATGTATAAATAGTACACTACGCCTTTTCCAGCTGTAATTTAGATAAAATCAATTGATATTTCAGAAATCATCAGTTCTAATTCAGATTACCCAAATGTATTTCAGAAAGTACCAATTGTATTTCAGAAATCGTCAGGTTACCCAAATGTATTTGAGAAAACATCATTTGTAATTCAGATTAGTCAGATGTAATTGAGAAAGCATCACTTGTAATTCAGAACTTGTTAAGACACAGTAATTATAAAAGTATTTATTCTTAAAGGAATACATTAACTTATTAGTCTAGTATATCATAGGATCCGCTCGCATCGATGTCCTGCTAAGTTTAAAAACTCTTTATTTTATGATTATTTAGGTCTACTGGATCACCGAATGGCATGTTGGCATTTCTGAAAATTGATTTTCTCCAGTAATATACAAATCAAGATGGCGGATAGGACGATTTGAAAAAAAATCGTATCACCCATCATAGTGTCCGATTTCTTATTTCAAAAAAGGAAATACTTCAAAAAGTGTATGTTTTACAATTAAAAATACAAGATCTAAGAATATTTAATATCTAACTGAAAATTTTGCAGAGAATCAAATATTTGTTTTCGAACTTTTTAAAATATCGCTTACTTGAAAAACAATAAGTTATGTGGAAAAACGGTTTAAGCAAAAAATGTGTAGAATTTAATGCTGAATTTAACGACATATAGTTTACTGAGTATTAGTTAAACAACAGTGCTCTAAGATTTAAAATTCATGGCGCGCTACAGGTATTGTGGAAGAATATTGCGGTGCGCAAGGTGAATTTGGCCGGGCACACAGTAAATTAATGGAATACTTATACGATAATATAGCTTCTCTAAGTTAAGAATTGCATTCAGGCCATATTAGAAACGTTTTAAATTTTTTAATGGCAAAGAATTACAGCTTTTTCAAAACGGACGATTGAATAAATGTGTTTTTATTATTAATATCAGATAATCATAAAGTAATAGTTTGACATAATCTTATATAATCCAGCGACCTAAATTGCATTTTTAATGGTTTTCTTTGACTTAAGAATTTAAGTTATCTGCATGTCATCATCTCCTAAAAAATATTTTTGGTTATTCTCAATATGTTAAAGCAAAAATACCACAATTTACCCGATTTATCTTTATATTCTTACATGATCGATGAAGTTACTATATCTGGGGTATTTGTACAAATAAAGTTTCCTGCAGAGCATTGACGATAGGGTTCTGTGCAAATTATTCAATATTTTTTCAGGAACATATTATATTGTTCGCCTTCTTGTAGCTAGATTTGACAAGGTTAGTTTTACAGCTGTTGAGGCGTGTGGGTTAAGCATGGAGACTGGGTCTAAATATTCGTGACTTTTTCTCCACCCGTAGAGACTAGCATCTGGCAAATTTTGGATATTTTCATTCGTACTTCTCCATACTGTTGCAATATAATGGACCCTAAAATAAAATAACAATCAACCCCAAACCCATTATATGTGGGTGGTAGGTTATCTCATTCTTGATTTTTGGTGAAAAACACTAGTCAGTTACCTTCTTTATTAATTCATTTTTATAGAGCGAACATATTAATTCGTGGAAATTGTCTTAAAGTTATGTGGTAGTTGTGTTCGGCGAAATATTTAATTTCAAGTTTTTGTACTTATTTGTGCCATTTATTTAAAAAAGCAACATCTAACTGATCATTTGACAGGCGTAGAGGTTAGTTACCAGTAACATACTGGTTAATAGTGATATTTTGTAGATTCCTTGAGCACCGCTTAAAAAGAAAAAATAGATGTGGCAGGAAGTCCCAAAGAATTGAATAGGAGAAAAAAAAATAAGATAATGCCACAAATAACATTTAGACAATACTGTGTTCAGAGTTCCCAACAATGCAAGCGATTTCAGTATTGCTGATGATTTCTACAGATTCAAAAATACATTAGTGCAAAATTCTTTACTAATTCTTGAGAATCTGCCCAGCAAAGGCATGGAAAAAATTAATAATGCATGTGTCCGATACTTAACGATTTGACAACTTTTCCTACTTCTTTTTCTTTTTCAGTATTTTCTCGACTGGTTACTATTACGACTTTCTTTGGTAATTGCACATGAAAGCTAACCAGAAGCACAAACACATCTGTATGTGGACTGTAAGCAGAACTTTGTATGTCTTCTCCATGTTGTTGAGTTACACGAAGTATTAGAATAGTATCAGCTTCTTCATGACTATTGTCTTCTATGTTTATCAGCGAGATATATGAAGTTACAATATGCTTAAATCTTTCTCAATTTCGAACTTTCTTGGCGAGGTATTCAGTGAGCTTCTTTTTGGTTTTTACGTTGTATAAAACATCTTTAAAGGAAATATTTTTTATTAATGATCCATTTGAGACACGATAAGATGCGCCAGAATATTGTTGACATCTTTTTGTTTTTCAGCGAGTCTTCCTTTCCCGTTCCACATATTAGCAACAAAAGACTTGTTGTCTAAGACTAAATCTTAGACAACCGGTCTTTAGTTGCTAGCATGTCCTTGCATGACTTTTTGCAACGCGTTTTTGATACACAAAACATGTACTATTAAGTTCCATTATTATAATCTTCGCAAATGCAAAACGAAGAGTATATTGCATTTGATCGGCACATTTCTAAAACCGATAATGTCGCTAGTAGAAAAAGAAAATCATATCGAATTCTGAGCAACTTTCAAAATGTCCGCCAGTCCGTCCGTCCGTTAGTTTCTTGTAAGCACAATAACGAAAAGTCCGATTGTATTAAAATTTGGACAATTAATTAGTGTTAGGTAGAGGAAAAACAAAATCTATCAATAAATAAAAAAGTTTATTAATTATTTAAATGTTAAAAAACCTATTTTTATTATTTTGTAATTAGATTAAATAATGTTTAAAACTAATATTATTTACGATTAATATGCGAAAAGTGTTCTATATAATGTGCAACAATTATATAAAAAGTGCAGTGTAAATAATAACAGATCGTAACACGCGCTGTTCAAGAAAAAACGCATATGCCTATACTACTTGAAATGTGTCGAGTCAATGGTGCACGTCATATTTTTGCACATTTATAGGGTAATTTTTCAAACAATACCTATACAATTGTATATCGTTGGATTCAGCATAAAGTTTTGCACATTTTTTGTTTGAGATTGTATTCCATATGACCTGTTGTTGTTGTTTCAAGATAAAAAAAAAACTAAAAACTAAAAATTTTAGTTTTTTTGGAAATATTCCATTAGGTATTAAATATTTTGAACTCTAGTTTTTTTTTCGTAAATTGTATTTTTTTGTAAGCATCTCGTTTTCTTTAAATTGAAAATTGGTCAATTATTACCGAAGATATATTTTTTGAAAAATCGGCCTAGTCGCCATCTTGAACTGTGAATTACTGAAGAAAAATCCATTTTCAGAAATGCCAACAAAGCATATGGTGATCCTGTTGGCTTATATTTTCATAAAGTAAAGCTTATTAATAAATATGCGACACATATTTATTTGGTGTCAAGTGTTTACACTTATAATAATTGTAGTAAAAATAATTTAAAGTTACATCCAAACATGTATATGAGACAAGTTAACCAGATTTACAAAAAACGAATTTGAATTTTAGTAACATGAGATTTTAGAATAGATTAGAAGGAACAAGGTAAAGTGTAACTTCAATAAACTAGAATAAAAAGCAGAGCAAAAACAGACACATATAGAAGGCGTCCTTGAGTAAGTGGTTTTCTTATTTTATATTTGAATTGGAGAAAATTTAGGAAACTCACTTTGAGAGGCAATTTAAAAAGAACGGTATGCAAGTTATCCTGTGCCTTTTATAGTTTCGGTTAGCCACATGAAGTAGTTGTTCTTTAAGTCTTTTTACCCTTTGACTCCTCCGTACACAATTTTAAAACAACTTTCTTTTTTACTTAAAATAATTTCAGAAGCATCTGTCTCATCTCCTGTGTCGCCGATATCGTCGGTATTACATAACAACTCATCTTCACTCTCAGAATTTTGTTGCAGTTCTGAGTAAGGTATAACAAATAAGGATTCGTTATCAAAGTCTTCTGTTTCTGATACAGAGATTGAGCATGCCCCTGCATCCGATATGCTATGGTCTACATAATTATTGTCCTTGGCTTCCTCTGTATCATACATGAGGGTCTCTTGTGCATTAGAACAATTTATGCCGGTGCAGTAGTGACTATTTGTGTACATTTGACACCTACCTTCTTACATGAGCATGTTCTAGATTTGCAGCCCTTTTTTTATATTTACAAGGAATATTTTCTAGTAAATGTTTTGGAATCGATGGTATTACATAACAACTCATCTTCACTCTCAGAATATTGTTGCAGTTCTGAGTAAGGTATAACAAATAAGGATTCGTTATCAAAGTCTTCTGTTTCTGATACAGATATTGAGCATGCCCCTGCATCCGATATACCATGGTCTACATAATTATTGTCCTTGGCTTCCTCTGTATCATACATGAGGGTCTCTTGTGCATTAGAACAATTTATGCCGGTGCAGTAGTGACTATCTCTGTACATTTCACACCTACCTTCGTACTTGAGCATGTTCTAGATTTGCAGCCTTTTTACATTCACAAGGAATATTTTCTAGTAAATGTTTTGGAATCGGTGATTTTTTCGATATCATGGGCATCAAGCCATTTATTGATATTTGGCAACCCTTATTCCACGGGGTTCTTTTCATTGCCCAACCACCGATGAACTAGCAAATAAACCCTTGAGCAATGTTCATTTGCTGCTTCTTTACTTAGATCCGAACCGTACATTTCTTTGATACAACTTTGTCCCGTAGCGAATAAGCTTATTTTTGAACCATCGTTGTCGTAAAATACAATGTCTTCTTATAAATGTGGATATTTTAGCAGAATGTTGATAATTTTGTTTTTACCATGCCTTGAGAATGATTTGTGTCACATCCTCAAATCGCCTGTAGGAACAACATAGCAATTTTTCAAAACTATTTGTATTTCTATTTGTCGAATTTAAATGAGGACTAATAATTTGTATTTTAATTAAAAATAGGTAGGTACTGATGGAAAAAATTAAACAAATTCAAAAAATTATTTCGAAAATCTTATTTTTTTTAAATATTTCCGAAAGGGAATAAAAGACTTAAGTGATTTAGATCTTTAGTTTTACTACACTATAAGAAATATAACAAATGTAATGGAACTAAGTAAAAGAAGTTGTAAACAGCACTTATATTTCAGTTACTAAATGAACGATTGAAGAAAATAGAAAATAAAATTTTAGTGTCGTTGAATTAAATAGTGTATCTTAAAATTATGCAGCAAAAATGAAATTTACAAAAACATACAATTATTGAAATAAAAAATAAAGATCGTGATGCGGTGAAATCGAGGAAGGATAAAGCAGGATTCGATACACCGCGGCACCGTGAAAACGCTTCAATGAGTGCTAGGACGTTCTAGACCATGGGAGTAGGCCGTGCGTGTTCTTAGGCAAATTAAATTAGATAATATTGCAACAACTTATGTGATTAAAAATATTTCAACATAGTCAATTAATAGTTTAAAATATTATGAAATGTTTAGTGCAATTGTAAGCCACCATTTCATTTCATTTGTTTTAAAAAACCTAAAATGCAAGAAATATCATTTCTCTGCTCCCAATTGGCGTAGATAAACTTTTTTTTAATAATTTCTTGTCTTATATATTTTTAATGTATGCTACTAATTTCTAATTTTGGGTAAAACATTGATCATTAAAATGCATTTGTTTAAAAAGAGAATTGAACAATTAAAAATAGAACAGTTTTCAAAAATACTAAAAATGTTTCTTTTAACACCGCTGAAGAGTATAAAATAAGCTACAATCTGGAAAAAAAATTGTTGTTCGACTTGATGCCCAAAAACAGCCAGGTGTTCAATTTTCGATTTTGTCGTTGTTCTTAAACAATTCGACTTGAAATTTGGCACAATAATTTACCTCCACTAGTTGCATATTCTTCTAAAGTTTGGTTAAATTTAATGCACTATTTTTTAAGTTATTACCAATTGTTCAAAAATGGTCACCCACAATTGTTTCTAAGTTTTGCAATTTAACCAATTGACCGAGAGAGTTACATCTAGTTTTCTTCGCAATTCCATCGTGAATAATTTGTGTCTCTTTACTTATTACTATAAGAATCATAGAACCACAGTTATTGAAAAAAAAAACTGCGAAGAAACACGATTTTGAATATTCTTTTGTTTAAACAAAAGCTTTCCACCACACGGATTTAATCCAAAACTTTTTCCTAAACTTCTTGTAATGTATAAAACAATTTCCATTAATAAAATTGCTATAGTAAGACAGTTCCTTATTACGTGATAATGTAGAGTCTTAGTTTTACTCCACTAGTAGGAAATGTTCAAAATTAGTAGCTTCAACGCATTGGTAGCATCCTAATCGTAAAGAAAAATGCGTTCTAGCGTTTTCCAAAATCTGAGGCGTAACCAACCTAATCACATCCATTATTCTTCTTCTTAAGTCAGCTATATCGCGTGGCTTTACTTTGTATACCATACTTTTCACGTATCCCCATAGAATTAGGGCGTAAGATCAGGAGAACGTGCTGGCCCTTCCAGCGATCCTCGCATCTCTATTCACCGATTTGGAAATATAAAGTCTATGTAGTGCCGGATATCGATTCGGATATGTGGTGGTGCTTCATCTTGCTGGAACCGTATTACATCCGCTGGTACTTGTGGGTTCTCTTGAGGTAAATATAAGTTTGCCAAAGTTGGCACGACATTATTTTGGGGCAGAACTAAATAATTATCTCCATTCAAATTGCCATCAATGAAAAACGGACCAATGACATCCCCGCCCAAACATTAACGTTTTCAGGATTTTGAGTAAGTAATTCTCTCTTCCAGTGAGGATTTTCATTAGCCCAGTAGCGAGAGTTTTGGCGATTAACATGGCCATAAAGAATAAAACTGGACTCATCCGAGAACACATTTTCTAGTTGGATAACATTATCTAACCTTTGCATCATTTGTTCACAAAAATACGCTCTTCTAACAAAATGGTCTTTACTAAACTCCTGAGTTGGGGTCAGTTTATAGATATACATTTTATTTTCCTTTAGTATCTGAATAATCGAGGAATGGGAAACATTCAATGCTGAAGCTGCTTGTCGACTTGAAGCGGGTTTTCTTCAAACTCAAGCAGTATATCTAATTTGGTATCGTTACTCGTTACATTAGAAGCTTATCAATATTAAAACCATAGCATTTTTGAATGGAGAATGAAAAGACCTTTCAAATGCGGTATCAGAAGCCCCTATTGCCCATTAGACAAATTAGGGGTTACAACTGCCACTTGCTTGAATTTGGGGATGAAATTTGGACGTTGCAGAATGTCATTTGTGTCCACACTGTATATAATATTCTACTATTTCAAGCTGGGCGTCGCGGCAGTCCGCTAATGCGCAACACAACCCAAATCAGACAGCATAATGCTTTCTTGGATAAAACATACCTTGCCCTAGCAGCCGTGCTCCATTTTTCGGCAGCCACACTAGCCAAGCTTTCCTGCACTACAGCTTTCCTTCTGTAAGTCTTTCCTGTGCCCCTCCCCCTACCCGTTTCTGTTAATGTTAATAATGCTTTCTCGGATAAAACATAACTTGCCCTAGCAGTCGTGCTCCATTTTTCGGCAGCCACACTAGCCAAGCTTTCCTGTACTACAGCTTTCCTTCTGTAAGTCTTTCCTGTGCCCCTCCCTTACCCGTTTCTGTTTCTTTATTTTTATTTCTTCTATCTTCTTCTCTAAGTTTTCTTCCTGAGCAGCAACTTTTAGACGATAATTTCGTTCTCTTAGAAATTCATACTTTCTGGCGGCCAGGAAATCGCCATTGAGGTTATAGCCCGGGAGGCAGCGAAAGTTCTCGTGAAATAATTTCTATAAAGCTAGATTTTTTCCAAAGAGAGTTTAGATAGTATCTATAATGAAGGTGCAATTCTACCAAACTCTTAGTGGTGCATAAATGAGTAAGAAATTAAAGAATAAAATAGGTGAACGAAAATTTCGTTTTTTGAATTATCACGAATTGTCAAAAAATGACGATTCGCCTTCGATCCTGCCGGCCTCAATTTTCGATTTCCACTTCGCGATTCACATTGTACGGTCATTTCCGACCTTCTCCTCGCCATCGAGACATAGAACAGGTCTCCGATCTCCGTAATTATTTAGTTCTTACATTTGAAAAATTGACTTGCGGTGGTGCTAATTGGCGACTATTTTTAAGTGGTTCCCCGAGTTCGAATCCCGCCCGGGGATACTTTTTTTTCGTTTTCAATTTTTTGGCAGATATTTTTGATTCTATAATTGCTATTCGCTCAGTTCTATTGCATTTCTCTGAAAAGTTTTGAATTTTCTGCCGCGGAATATTAATCTGCACTATTTCGATTAAAATTCTGAAATTTCCTTACCGAAATATATAATATAATGGAGTAAATAAAAGCTTATTAACAGATCTATAAAAATACTGTCTGTTCATTAATACTAATGAGGAATATAATTGTCGTGATTTGACTACGTATTGCCGTTTTTGCAAAGTCTACCAAAGATTTAGCCACCCTATAGCGGTGGTAGAATGTAATTTTTAATCCAAATAGTGCAGATTAATATTCCGCGGCGGAAAATGCAAAACTTCTCCAAGAAATGCAATAGAACGGAGCAAATCGCAATTATAGAATCAAAAATATGTGCCAAAAAATTGAAAACGAAAAAAAAATCCCCGGGCTGGATTCGAACTCGGGAAACCAGTTAAAAATAGTCGCCGATTAGCACGACCGCAAGTCAAGTTTTCAAACTGAACAAATACGGCAATCGGAGACCCGTTCTGTCTCGATGGCGAGGAGAAGGTCGGCAATGATCGTACAACATGAATCGCGAGGTGAAAATCGAAAATTGGGGCCGGCAGGAGCGAAGGCGAATCATCGTTTTTTGACAATTGGTGACAATTCGAAAAACGAAATTTTAAATGTTTAATTTTTTACTTATTTATGCACCACTAAGAGTTTGGTAGAATTGCACCTTCATTTTAGATACTAACTAAACTCTCTTTGGAAAAAATCTAGCTTTATAGATATTAAGAAAAATCTGTCGCTGCCTCCCGGGCTATTAACTGTTTCGAACGGGATTTGTTCGAGATATTTTTTCACGTATCAGCTGCCAAATTTTATTCAATAATACAGTTACTTCTATTAAATTTAAGTTTTAATTGTTTGAAAACCTATTGGGTGTTTTTAATCATGTTGTTATTTTCAGTTCGCTTGCAGCGGACGGAGTTATAATTTGTATGCATTTTGTTTATTTTTTAAGCTGATCCGGACTACCATAACGCTTAAAGCCGTGGATGTATGTCTAGCTCCGGGTCAGATCGAGGAGAGGCTACAATATACAACTTTAATTTTGAATACAGATTTGTTAAATAAAATTGAACTTCGCTGATGCATCAAAATGAGAATACCCTGTTTCAAAATGCTTTGTTGAAAATATTATAAAAATATTGTCATTTCATTCGAAGATATATAGTGCTCTCCTTTATTTAATTACTGATTAAATCATGCTCAGTGTCTTATCATTAAATCTAGATTGAATATTTGTAAGGAAACTTTTGCGATTTGTCATGTTAGGTAAAGTTCATGAAAGTTATTAAACATTAATTTTGTCGAATATGCTCGAAGAGAGAAACAGTGGAGCTTGTTTTAATTCCTCGAATTAAAGTTGTTATATTAAATGTGATAAAAGATGTTACAAAGAAGACTGAAATTAGGAACGACGCTTAACAGGCGTCCACTCGCGAAATTGCATTATTTGATAAAACAGCGAGCTTTTGAAATCTTTCTAATGCAGCGTTAATTAAAATCTGATCGTAGATAAAATGTAGTTTCTAGTGGTGCTGCCTTTTGGGCTTCCAGATATTGTGGTGATGTTACAGTAATATTTATTCAAGGACTAGTTTGAATTATAAGAACGGAAACTATACAAATTATAATAATAAATAAACACGTCCTGTAATCGTGTCTCTTAAATTAAAGTGACAGTTCTGCTGCGTTTATTGTTGTAGTTATCAAGTTCACCGAGATATAATATATATTATTTATTTATTTATTTATGCACAAACCTACAGACCGTATATAGTCGAGTCGCTGTATTGAAATTTTAAAAAAATCCAAAAAATGTTTTATACTTTACCGATGTTTATGAAACTTTGGAAATATCTTCTTGGGTCCATAAATCGAAAAGTTAAGAGTTTTTCTTTTGTGGGTCGAACCTCCGATATTGTTAAACAAACAAATTAAGTTAACAATTGAATAACTCCCTGAATAATTATTCAAAATGGCTGAATTTTTTTTAGGGGGGTTTTGGGGCTGATTAAGAATTTGATATTAAAGAGTTCAAATTCAAAATGGCGGAATCATAATGGCGGAATCAAAATGGCGCATATCTTATTAATTATTTCGTATATTTCTAACTAACAATTGAATAACTGCCAGAAAAATAACTGAAAATGGCTCAAACTATTTTTGGGGGGATTTCAGAGGCTGTTTACGAATTTGGTATCAAAGAGTTCAAAATCAAAATGGCGGTTGTGACACTAATTGTTTGGAATATTCTCTGTGAATATTCATAATTGTATCGGAAAATTTCCAGAAAAACTTCTTAGGTCGCAAATTATTAACTTAACATTGAAAATGGCGGACTCAAAACGGCCGAAATATTATCATCCATTATTTTAAATATTTTTGTAAATCTGTCATTGTAAAAAAATGATAACTCTTAGAGAAACCGAATTTTTTAATATAATAAAATGTTAAATATGACCATGCTTAACGTACGTTTCAAATGTTATTGCTTTGGAGTCCAAATCAGTTATTGTATTCAAAGGCCGTTACTAATAAGCATCTACTCCGCGACCGTATGGTCAGAAAATCTCCGTTTTTTTTGTAATTTCTGGAAAACGGTTTAGAATTTTTGAAGGAAATAAAATGGTAAGTTAAGCTAATAAACGTACCTTTCGACTGTTTTTTGTTTGAAGTCGATATCTATAATTGTGTTCAAATGTGACCCCTCACAAGCACTTTTCCCACCGGCGTGAGATCGGAAAATTGCTCTGTTTTTTTTTTTCAATATCTAGAAAATGACTTCGAATTTTTTAATAAAATAAAATGCAAAATGAAGCCACTAAACGTACTTTTCGACTGTTTTTTGTTTGGAGCCATTACGTGTAATTGTTTTCAAATGCGACCCTTCATATGCACCCATCCCACCAGCGCCAGCGTACAGTTGGAAAACCGCTCCGTTTTTTTTTAATTTGTGGAAGACGGATTCGATTCGTTGAGTGAAACAAAAAACAAAATGTTTCTAATGAACGCACCTTCGAGTATTCTTAGTTTCTAGCAGATTTTTATCATTTGTTGTTGTTATAGTCCAAAATCACGTAGAGTTCGTTAATTATTTAAGTTCACTTTTCCAAAATTTTTTTATGTGTTTTCCAGAATATGTGGTATATGTGGAATTCTATTTTTGGTGTATACCTACATGCCATGTATCTATAAGATTCACATAAATACATGCCTATGATAATATATTACACTTCGTAAAAATCATCGTTTATTTGGAAATGCGGATTTTTTTATCTTAATAAATTTTTTGTTAATAAACAAATACTTTTTATGAATTTTTAAATTTATATATAATCAGTGACCTCCAAAACCCCCCTAAAATTTTCAGCCATTTTGAATAATTAGTCAGGAAGTTATTCAATTGTTAACTTAATTTGTTTATTTAGCAATGTCGGAGGTTCGACAGACAAAAAAAAACTTTTAACTTTTCGACTTATGGACCCAAGAAGATATTTCCAAAGTTTCAAAAAAAAATATTGAACATTTTTTGGGTATTTTACAAATTTCGATACAGCGACTCGACTAATAAGTTCAATTAGAAATTGTGTTTATAACTTAATGACTACACTCAATATTTGAAAGGAAGAAAAGGCGGACCTAGCTTTTGTCCTTTCTTTGTTTTTTAATAAATAAAGAACTTATTATACAGGGTCATTCAAAAAGGTTGCGCATATTTGAAAAATTATGACAAGCAGAGGACAAGAGTTTAATAAATATTTCTTTCAGAGAAATATTCGAGGTCAATTCGAATTATTTTTACCGTTGTAACACTACCATTCTTCCAGCTGGCGGCTGAACGAAAAGGTGAGCGAGACTGTAGCAACCAGCTCAGCTCTGCGGTTGGGTCGAGGTTCGAATCGAATAATGCATTTTTACTTCTATTTATTTGATTGCCAAAGAAAAACAATTTTTGGGCGCCAGCGTATTCAAAAAGGGAAATCTTACGAATAAAATAAGTAACGGGTATTCTTTTAACTTGTTCAGGTGGAAGCAATTAAACTCAACTTAAAGACAAACAACATATTATTGAAAAAGTGACGCAAAATTTACAAAATCTTTACAGGTAATATATTAAGGTTTCAATTTACTAGAAAAAAATTATTGAAAGCTCCTGGAGTTGGCCACGGGTACCCGAGAATTGAGGACTTAAGTATACTTGTTCTTGACTTCGAACAAGTACCAGGTCGACAACATGTCTGGGATGATGTCCAGCCAATAGTGAGTTGTCTCTCCAGCCGATAGTAAGTATCTATCATGTGCTTCGATCTAGTTGATGGGTGGTCCAGATATTTACATGAAAAAAGTACAGGGAGATTTGACGGACCAGTTGATAAGAAAAAAAATTGAGAGCAAAAAACAACAGTCTCTAAATTTCGTCCAATTAGTAGGACTATACAAAAATTTTGCTAGCAATTTATAATTTATTGGCTTTAATAAACTATCAAATTTATATCAAATTTATCAGAAGAAACTGCAGAAAAACTATAACACCTTGGCACGGCCAAAGTTACACTTACTACAAAAAAATGGCAAATCGATAAAAAAATAGAAATTGTAATATTCACGCACTGAACTTTTACAAAGATAGAATGTTACTGTTAAACAAGATCGGGAAACTCTACTAAAGATAAGTTTGGAATTTGAATTAAACTTTAGCCCTGAGAACTTTAATAAGAAACTACGATTACTAATTTATGACAAAGAATTTAACTTTATTTAAGATCGTAATCCAATTTATTAATCACAAAAATAACTGCTAATAAAATGGAGAAAAAATGTAGTTAATTAATCACACGATACTAAATTGTTGACAAACAAAAATGTAAAGCAATAGTTGGTTTAGCATACTGATTGGATAATTTACAAAAGAACAAAATAATATAAAGTCGACTTTGGGTTTCGATATCTTTAAAATTCGATAAGCAAGACAAAATATGAATGATATTTTTTATTTATCGTGAAACGTCATCTGTGCATCAATAAAAACTTCTAGATTTTCTTAACCTTGGTCATTGCACGTGGACCCAGGAGACTCCTACAACAGCTGCGAGCAACACTAAACTTTACCCTCAAGATGAATGAACAAATACACAAATTCAACAATAAGTTAATCTAATTAAAGAATAGAAGGTCACTCACCTCAGGTAAATTTCTCCAGAGAAGCAGTTCAGTAGCCACTCACAACATGTGATCCTGCCTCAAATTCTATAACCTCAACAACGGATTCACCATGTATTCCCTCCGCAACAGAATCTGCCCCTAAAAAATTAAATACCAGAGAAGCAACTTTCCTAAGCGAATTCATTATAATTTAAGGTCTCATCCGTAAGGTCTTCCTCAAAATTAATATTATTCTTAATTTCTACACACGTGCTCTGCAATGTCACATAAACACAAAATTACACACAGTGGTGCGTCTAAAATTCGCCAAAATACACCAAATACTATCGTAGAAGCCCAAAAATAAATTCCTACGGAATAAAAGTTTCGTTTCATTTAAAAAATTCTAGTGGAAGCGATAAACGAAAAATTTCGCCACATGGATGAAGTCCATGCAGAGCAGAAAAAACTTGCACATCTGAAATCCAGATTACCCAGCCGCGATCTTTACCTGCAGTACGCAGAAACTATGCGCTACTGTCAAACCAGTGCAATGGCGATTGTTGACAGAAAGCACAGTACGTCTTATGGTTAGCTGAGTTTAAATCTGTGGTGATTGTGCAAAGGACTTTTCGTTATGTTTATGGTACTGAACCTCCTTATAAGATCACCGTTACGAGATGGTGTAAGCAATTTAAAGAAACACACAATGCTGACATCAAAGAATCTCCTGGGCAATCTAAAACATCTGACAAAAACATTGAACACGTTCAAAGCCTCAAAAAATGTATATCTCGGCGCAGTTTGGAGCTCGGTATCCCAAAGACAACTATTCAAAATGTCCATGAAGTTAAACCTGCTGATTGCTCTTAACCTGTTACTTCCTCAAATGAATTGTCTATTAACATTAATCTTTAGCATTAACTTCTTGTGGGGATTTTTAAATGACATAGTTTTATAGTGTCAAAATTCAGAACTTGAACACAGGAGCGGATTATTGCTGCCATCGCCACAGTCACACCTGACATGCTTCAGCGTAGAAAAAAATCATTTGAACTTTTTTAGTACTTATTTTTTGAAATTGGTGCAACCTTTTTCGATGGCCCGAAATAAATGTATTCTAGTTGATTACAACTTACTGTGATACAATTGTTGGTAGTGATTCCTGTATCCCGACAAATATGCTGGGTTCGCATTTCCTTGTTGTTTTGTTTAGAGACTTAATTATTCTTGTCACACACATAATAAAAATATCACGAAAATAAAAATTATAAACATAATAGCAAATTCTAAAAATTATATAAAAAAAATAAAATTTTCAAAAACAAAAATAGGTTAACCAAAAGTGACCTTGACTTTGGGCTTTTAAATGGTACACCCAGTATAACAATTTCACTTATTTATGAATGCTTTTTGATTTTCCAGTAACTACTTTTAATTTATTTGTTTAAAATATGTGAGTCATAATAATTGTGTATTCGTAAGCATCAAGTTCACTAGTAATAAATGTAATAGAAAGATTTCTCCTAATCCAACTCGAAAGCGCCCACTATACATGTTCTCTACTCAAGGAGTCAATTTCAACACTTTGTCTCCCGTAGTTGATTACTGAAAATCTGAATGCATTATCTAGCCTTTGTTTCAACCACGATGAAAGCCCCTAGGCTATTGCCATTCGAGCAACCCCTTTTTTAATCAAATGGTCTGAGATAATCTGATCCCGTCCAAAACAGATCCTAATGACCAACGCTGCGTCCACGATTACTTCTGTATTTATTTCTCTCTGATTTTCCCTTCAATTTCACGAGAAACACATTAGTGAAGTAATTGTTTTGTTTCTACCGCCCGTCATGTTATTAATTTCTGCATATTGTGGGATGTCGGGTGTATGACTGAGAAGAATTATGCGAGAAATAATGGATAAGCAACATTAATTCTGAAAAAGCTTGGAACTTTGATTCGCCGTCAAATAGTTCCTCGGCGGATTGTGAGAAAAAACAATATGAAATCAGTTTGGAGCAGGAACAGGTATGACTTTGTAATAGGAATGGGTTGAAGTTGTTACATAAAAACACTGGTTTAGTTCATATCTAAACGAAAAATGTTAGTGACAGGATTAGATGAGTACAGTGCACAATAATTGTCACTGCGCTTTGAAAGCGGTAGCGATAAGTGGCGTCGACTATTTTTAAAACATTTTATTTATATTTTAAAAATAATTTAAAAATATAATATAGTCCTTAATTTTTTTTGTTACAATATATTAGGTGTATGTATCGAAAGATAAAAAAGTGTCCTTTTTGCTATATCTACTAGTGCGAATTCTTACATTTTATCGACACAGCGTTAGAAAAAAAAATGTCTACACACATAGTGTTAACAAATATATAGCAACATCGTAAACAATTGAGACCAACTCATTTATCCGTCTCTGGGTTACAGCAGGTTAAACAGAAAAATAATGTTTTTCTTATTTTGATTTTAATTATTATTTATCCAATTGGCACCAAGAACGAGAGAAATAGTCCGCGAAAACAAGGTTAAAGGACTATTTGTAATAATTAAACAAACGCCCAGAGGAGTATACAATAAGTGATGTGCAGATTTAAATAAAGAAAGAAACGTGTGCATATTTCCATGTCTCGTTAGTAGTTTTAACTTGAAGGCGGTGACGATTTGCGAATTAAAGAAAAGGAATAAAACCGAGTCAAATGATAACGAATGCAACGTCGCCGTACAAATATTCAAAGACTCTTTCTCTAAGCCCCTCGTTTTCACTTAAGCTTTATGTATTCACACTTGCAAAGTAACTTTATAAGTTCACTGTCCCTTTTGAAGCCATTCCCAAAGTATACGTATAAGGAGATTTAAAGGAAACTTCCGATTCAACCCTCTGACTCTGAATTCAAGTTGTCCCCGGCCCGCAACGATGTTCTTTGGAAAACTTTAACACTACTTTACCAAGTTAAGGGAACTTAGTATGTTGAATTTGTGAACATTCTCTCTTACTGGGATTTCTGCTAATGCAATGGTGTCAAAACTTAATGCGGTGTTTATTTGGAATAACCCTTATAAGACGGTGGTTTGATCCGTATGCCTGAACGATCAGAATATAATGCGAAAGGCGACTTCTTCAGGCGTAAATATGATGAAAGGTGCGAAATACCAGTTTCAATAGCTGCAGTCTGACTTGTACGAACATCGGTACAGCAGCGTGGACTAAAATTTGACACTAATTAAACCTATTCTTAAAATGTTGAGATTAATTTATCAAGTTCTAAAATTCCCGTTAAAAATTGCCATAGTATCTGTCAGTTGGTCTGCATGTACGGAAATAGTCTACAGGTCGCAGTCCTTGGCAGATCGATTTGAATTTTTTTCTCTTCGTCTGCTGTCGTAATAGAACACTATTGATTTCGATAATGATTCATCTAATAATTCAGTTATTATAACCATAACATAACATAACGTTATAAATCACTTTTTTGCACATACTTAAAATATTTAAAATAATATGCCTTTTTAAGAAAGAAGGTTCTAAACAAGTTTGTAATTATCGTCCCATCTTTTGACTATCAGTTTTTTCAAAAATAATCGGAAAATTGCTTGCAAATAGAATAATATTATTTCTAGAATCTAATAATATGCTGTCACCTAATCAGCACGGCTCTAGAGTAAATCACTCTATAATTTCTGCTGTACTAAGGGGTCATCCATTAATTACGTCACATTTTGAAGGGGGAGGAGGGGGTCTATGTAGTGTGACAGAGTGTGACAAAAGGGGAGGAGGGGGGTCAAAGTTTTGTGACATCACATTATTTACATCTACGTATACCATTGTTTTAATTGAATGAAATTCAAAAAAATACAAAAATCAGAAAATTCTACCTCAAGATTTAATGCTGTAAAATATGTGACGTCACAACGGGGGGGGTCAACTCTAATGTGACAACCTGTCACATAGGGGGGGGGGGGTAGAAAAACGATGACATTTGCGTGACTTAATTAATAGATGGACCCTAAGCTTCCTGGATCATATTTACAAAAAACTTGACCATGGTAACAAAGTCATGGTTTGTAGATTTGTCTAAAGCATTTGAATGCGTGAACCATGCTACTTTGCTACTACTTTATACTTTAAAAATGTAGGGTTATGGGTTAAGTGGTCAATGCAAGTTTTTACAATCCTATCTGAAGAACAGAACCAGTTCGTTGGATATTTTGGCAAAAGGTCACACTAAATGGTTATTAATATTGGAGTTACCCAAGGCTATATTCTGGGCTCGCTCCTATTCTTATTATATATTAATGATATTGAAAACTTTATTTCCACTTTTCACTGTGCTTTTGGTGACGATATACAGTAGACGCAGAAGTTCTTGGATCATAAGAAAGTTGAGCGCAATTTACACTTACCTAATCTCACTATCGTAAATATCCAATGAGGTATCTAGTGTTGGCAGATCTACTTTACTCATACACAATGACGCCAAGTTTTGTAGAATGATAGAATCTAATTGATTGAAATAAAATAAAATTCATATTTTTATAATTTATATTAAACAATGAAATCACTATGTTTAGCTCATTTGCTTTTTTATCTTACCAAAACGTAACTAAGAGTTGGGTTTAAAAGGATATAAATTGTTTGCATGATAAATGAAATAATCTGGCAACACTGATGCAGTAATACCTTGAAGGCTTGTTCTCTATTGAGCACGACAAGGACATCGAAACATTCACCGAGAGGGTTGTCACTGCCGCTGCCCATCTAGGAGACAGGCGGCGTAGGAGTTTAGTAATGCAGGAAAGGTAAAGTGGGATGCACGTCCCTTCGCGAAATCTAATAAATTGTGGAAACAATTGGTTTTAAAAACAAACAATGTTAGTACTATTATGGAAAAATTTTATAATCTGGAAACTAAAAAAGTAATTCTCAACACAAAAATAATTCTTAAAAATGTGTAAAACAAAATAACAATATTCTAAAAGTTTTTAAAAATGTATGGAGTTAGGGAAAACATTTATTACTTACACCTAACAAGTTTAATGTAATAAATGCTCAAATAGACTTATCTGCTGAGCTGAGCAACATCCCAATCCATTCCATTCTTCTGATATTGCCCGTCTCAAAAATTTCATGAGTTTTCCGAACCTCGCATGATTTGTACCCATTTTCTTTAAAACCGACCTAACCGTTGATGGTGTAGAACCTACTTCAGCAGCAATTTGGGAAGTAGTAAGTACCGGGTTGTTGGTTGGCAGTGTACAAATCATAATTTCTCTTTCATCTCGGGCTTCATTGGGAGGAATCGATTTTTTATGTTGTTTATAATCAACACAACCATGTATTTCAAAATTGTGAATAATATTATAAATTGTGGATAACGCAGGTGACTTTTCTTGATAGTACCACTTAACCATCTGAACTTTTTCGGCCGCTTCAAACATTTTAAAAAATTAATTTAACGACAAGATCACTCTTTCAGTTCCCAAATAGTCTAACTTGAGTACGAGTTTGATGTGATGTGAGACTGCGGCGAGTCGATTACTAGTTACATATGCCTATGCATTTATAATATACCATTCGTTGGAAGTTGTAAATTCGCCTGGTAGATCCTATGATCGAAAAACTTTTGCGTCTACTGTATGTCTCTTATATTGCAATCCAGATGCTAATATAATGTTTGACCTTCTGCAATCTGATTTCTCTTTATAATTATTTCACTTCAAACAGTCTGGCGATGAATCAAGAAAAACGTTTTCGATGCAATTTCACTTATTAAACTTCAGCACAAAACAACTGAACAAGTAAACGACTTTTAACTTCTAAGTATTTATGTAGATATGTCAGTAAACTGGAAAGCTCACGTAGATTATATATTTAAAAAGCATGCAGGTATATGTTTTGCTCTAAAAAGGTTATCCCAAATTACAAGCAAAAATGTTGTGAAAGATATTTTTTCGTTCAAATTTTGAATTAGATATGGAGTGATTTGCTGGGGTTATGAATTATGTATTTGTTCTACAAAAGAGAGCCTTACGTTCTATGTATGGATTACAATATCGAAAATCTTGCAAACAGATATTTAATTCACAAAAAATACTAACTTTCCCGTGTTTGTATACACTTGAAGTATTAACTTTTGTAAGAAAGAATTTGAACACATTTACTTTTCAGAATATATCACATGAATATACAGTACATGTCACGGAGAGTATTTGAGCACTCACTTCACAGATTAGAACGTTATAAATCTAATCTTTACTATGCCGGTACGGCTCTCTATAATAAATTAGATATAAGCATAAAAAGTTGTAAAAATTTGTATCTTCCGTTAAAAATATGTAACTTACTAATGCCTCTTATAGTGTAGATGAATATTTAGCTTCTAATTGTTTTTCTCTCTTAGTATTATATGTAAATGATCATTAATAACATACTTTATTTTTGACCTTCCTATATCAATATTGTTTGATCTATTGGATTCATGAATTATTATTGTTATATTTTTATTATTATAAATAATCATTTAACACCAGGTGCCAGTTAGATAACCCTGAACATCTAGGTGTCCAGATTTAACTCCTCTCGATTTCATTGTTTGGAGATATACAAGAAACAAAGCTTATGTAAATAGACAGGAATGTTTAGAAGATTTAAAAGAGCGAACGAGAGTGGAAATTTCACGAGTACTTCTAGAAATCTTGACAATAGTTCAAGGAGAATTTGTTTCCCGTCTATCTCAATACATTATTGCTGAAGATCGACAATTTGAACATTTTTTATTGTAACTGTTACCGTTATAACATAAAATAAAATTTTATCCACGCTGTATGTTTCATTTTATTAATATTAGTATATGGTCAGATGGATAATTAGTATTGTTATATATATTTTTTTTATTTTTTATTTGTGTGGTGTGGCAAATAGTGAATGAGAATATTTTACTTGCCCGGTGCCAAATTGTTTAAAACAATTAATGAAGTACCACACCTACACGAAAATATATAACTTCCCCTTGTTCGTTTAGACTCTTACAGGGCCAAAGAGCAGGTTCAAAGATCTGAAAATAAAAAACATTCACCTTGTCCAGCACAACTTCAATGAAACACCTGCGTTGGTTATGAATCAAACTTTTAATTTTATTAAATTTACTGGTATGGTTTTCCTGTGGATTTAAAAATGTATGGGACAAAAAATATTTAAAACTAATAGGCCTTTTATTTTATGTTGATCAACTTACGTTAGAGCTCTGGTTTTGTGACTTCTGATTTTAGTCAACCTGGTATTTAGAAACGGAAATCGTATCGACCGGTCTCTCGCATTTGCGTGCGCCTCGTGTTCAGCTGACAGACGAATATTTGTACACTTCTTCTTCCTCCTACGATTTGAATAGTTTGGTGTACTCGTCGTATCACTTTGTTTAATTTCTTTGGAACTTTTATTTATTTATTACGGTAAGTTAAAACTGTTTCCCGCTCTATAAATGTAAAATTTACAATGTGAATTTTCTTGATAATTGTATAACAATAAAACTTTATAAATTTATAAGAAAGCGTTTGTATAAATTATTTTACTCGAAGTTTGTTCCACTTGGAACTCAAAAATTTACTATTTTCTCACTTATGATGGAATAAACTGATTCCTTTTGGATAATTACTCACACACGGAGTTTCAATCAATATTTAACTGGTAAACAAACTCTAGTTTTTTACTTTGAAATTGTGAGGTTATAAAATTTTGGTAAACAAATACGTGTTGCCACCTCTAATATTCAAACAACACTGATTTTAAAATATGCTCTTTTTATTGGCTCATTTTGACATTTCATTGGATTTCATGTCACTCGATTTTATTGAAATAAATTTTGAAATTTTATTTTTCTTTTATCTGTTTTATTTATGAATTTAGCAATGATTTTCTTTTAGAATAATGATATAGAGATAATTGGCTTTCTTTTGGTATGCCATAACCAACTCTTTCTTGTAAATTAAATATTTCCTTGTTTCAACAATTTTTAACAATTTCTCGCTTATTTCTAATAAAAACCTAATAAAACACATACCAGTGTATAACTTATAAACTAAAGAACAATTTTCCATCAATTTTTATAGCCATAAAACATTTTACACAAAATTTATAAATATTATGTCGTTTCAGGAGTGCCTAAGCATCATTTGCTGGAACTGTTGCTCAATTGCAAAACTTCCTAAAACCAACTGACAGAAAACGATCAATGGACATTTGTCCTTAAATACAACAAGAAAAACTTCAAAGAACATCTTTATTTTGGAACATATTTGTCAAGATTTTACATCTACCTTGACCTAATTTTGCATTTCCTATTGTTACCAATGCCTGTAGTTTGAGGCTATAACATTTTATCTGCTCATCAGGTGAGTCTCTTTCACTTTTGTAAAGTTTTATTTATAGACGATGCACTAAATTGTTAGAATTGGGTAGATTCTCAGTTCTCGGGACTGTTTACGCTACTCAAAATATGAAATTGCTTTATAACAAAATTTTCATAGTGTTCACGTTAGCTATCTTGTTTATAGCTTTCCTAAGACTAAATTTAACATATTTGTGTACAACAAAGTTAATGGATTCAAATACTAACAATAAATTTGTTCCTTTTTAGGTTTTACATTGTCTTTGATACCTGTTGTGACCCTGTATTTTGGATCTGTATCATTAAATTTGCTCACAAGGTGAGTCTTTTACACTTTTATAAAGTTTCATTTATAGACGATGCACTATAATGCTGGAAATTATTAGATTCTCAGTTCTCGGGACTGTTTACGCTACTCAAATTATGAATGTAGCTTGTAGCACTTTTCTCACAGTGTTCATGTTAGCTATCTTATTTATAGCCTTTCTTATGACTAAATTTATTTATAACAGAGTTTATAACTTATTAATAACAATAAATATTTCCCTTTTTTAGGTTTTTCCATTGGTTTTGGTACCTGTTATGCACCTGTGATTTGGATCTAGCTACCATGCTATACACAAAGGTTCATCCAAAACTTAATTTTGTATCAACGATGCTTTTTAACGTAACAATAACAAATTAACATTTATTTACCACACGGTAGGTACTTATATCTAACGTTTAATAAAGTTAATCAAAGTTATATCATATCCAATATAAATTTTATTTAATAAAGTATTTCCATTGACATTATGCTTTCACAGAGCTCAATATTCACCATTTCAGCTCTATAGTTTGTCTCAAAGTTATGCATGATCATTTCTAGTTACTTTTTTCATTCTATTTTTAAATTCTTACATAATTTTATACTTCAGTACTCAGTTCAATAAACGTGTAAGGTTTTGGTCATCGCAGTATATCTCCAGAAAAGAAAAAAAATGAAAGGGTTATGCTCCTGCTTAAAGAATGAAGACATTTTATAAGAGTATTTTACCTCTTGTGGTTCACTGTATTATCATGCAAAATATTTGTACGCGTACACCAGACACCCTGTATAACGCTGTGATTTGTGACTATGAATATAAATAGTAGCGTAAAATAAATATAAATTCCACACAAAGCCTAGGTACAACATTGTGTTAAATTATTATCTATCCATTCTTAATACATACAATTACTGTAAGAATTTAAATTCTAAAACAATTACAATAGAACTTATCTTAATGAACTCCTTTGTGTAAAGTAGTAGTAAAAGATTTCGCATTCCTTTTGGTTTCTTCGTCTCTGAAATAAAGCTTTGTATATTAGCCCTGTTTAGATCCACGTATGCGACAACCTAAGACCTGCAGGAGTATTTATTACAGCAGGAACATATATTGTGCTCCGCTGAACAATCCAATAGCAGTTGTGTGTAAATTACTACGTAATTTAAGTAATACTTGCATACGAATAATGTTTAGTTTCTGAAGTTAGTTAATAGGTTTCACTTCTAAAAAAAATTACAGGAATGCTCCTTTGTACCTCGATAACATTCAAACTGTCAATAATTGTATGTAAATAAAATACGCAAAATTAATAGCATCACACAATTTTAAAGCATGTGTAAAATAACTACCAAAACTGATCAAAAAATGTTTTTAATTAAATTAGGAATCAACAACGTGTATATCTTTCCACAGCATCCACTACACCCTTACATATGTAAAACAATTTGGTAGAATGTTCCCTATTGAAATTGGGCCATATTTGTCATATATGATGGCTGTCAGAGTATAGACTGTCATGTTTTGTATATACTGTGTTTTAGTATAGTTTTAGAGCGAAATATTACCAAGGTTTCTGATTTAGCACACAAAAATACGAAGAGGTATGTGATGAGTGTCAGGTATTATTTATTTTTTGACTCTTCTGCACATTATTTATGAATCAAATTTATAAATTCTCACTTGATTTTTTCACTTGTGCTGTTTACAAATATCCTCATAGCAACAATATGGAATATGTTAATAAGTTAGACAACATTTTGTTTTATATTACGTCTACGTCTGACGAGATTTTGTGCTTTGGTGATATAAGCATATATTTATTCAATATTAATATTTTGTTTTGATTATTTTATCTTTGCACAGATTATCAAGGAACCTACGAATCTCAGAATATATATCGTCAAACCATCTGCATGTAAGAGAAAGGTCGCATCCAACATAGCGATAATGTTAGTAATTAATATATTGAACATAATCGGCCCAAGAATCGAGCCTTGAGGTACATCTCACTAGAACAGATGGAGAAAAATTGTTTTTGATCAAATTTAAAATTCCACGTTTCATGGCATTCTAACTCTATTAAAAAAAAAAAAATGAAATTATTTTTGAAAAAAATTGTAATGTTCTTTTACTACTAATATAGAAAAGAAGGAAACATTCCTTTTTGCTCAAATTTAAAATTTCCACGATTCATGACATTCTAAGCCATTTTAGAAGAAACAAATTTTGAAAATTTTTTTACCAACATTTTTGAAAAAGTTTAAAAAAAATGAAATTTTTTAACCACTGCTATACTTCCACTCCACTACGTGAATGTGGAATTGAAAACGTGACAGATGGCAATAATATTTGACATATGCACCTATTACACTTTTATTGAAAAATGTACAGGGTGGTCATCCTAAGAAATAATTCAACCATGGTGGACATTTGTAAAGGTATTGAAATATATTCTTTATAGGATTTTGCAAACAGCAGAAAAAAATAACTATCTATAACTAAAAGAAAAACTAAGGGGAAAAATATTAATGAAATCTTTGCATTCTTTCGATAACCTGAATTTTGGTTATGCTAGAATATTAAAATCCTAAAATGAATTTGTTAGATAGTTATTTTCTTCTGCCGTTTGCAAAATCCTATAAAGAATATGTTTTAATACAATATATAAGCAAACAAATAATAATTCATTTTTAAACATTTGTAAAAGTATTTGCGCGCAAGCTTTCCATATTTGACACCTGTTATTTAGTATTGAATTTTTGCTGTTGGATGAGCACTCTGTATATTTTTTTGACTAAAAGTTATCATGTTTTCTTTGTAATAATAGTGATAACTATATTTCCATTATTATTCTCAATGGCATTTCGTAATTAATACATTTATTCCTTGTTGTACGTCGAATTTTCTTGGACTATTAGTGGAAAGACTACAAAGCAGGGAGTTCTCATATATGTTAATGTAATATCAGGTATAAAACTTTTCACATTTAGTAACCTGCAACTGATTGAGTTAACATGAACCGAAACTTAAAAAAAAATTGATATATCTTTTATTAATCGAATGCCTGAAGAATTGAAAATGTCTGTATATAATTTAAATACCTTTAAATAAAAATGTAGCGCTGAAGGAACTCTTGGAACGTTCTATGCATATATGAATTCGTTTTATATTCACACGAGGTGTTAATTGAAATACTGCCTCTTTGAAAATAATAATTCAAATGATAAATGGCGAAAGGCACGATGTTATCTGTTTAACAATCCATTAGCGTAGCCCTCAACAGGTTAGCTTTACGAAATGTATTACTTTGGAGAGGAAAGCTCTTCTCCGGATTTTTCGAATAGCCTCCCTTATGATCTATGTACCAGATGTATTCCTCGGTTTTATTTTTCTCTGTAATAGAACATCCGCTATCCGATACGGTTACAGTTGGCTTAAATTTTATAAAAGGATCCAATTCTGGAGGGAACATTAATGAAATTGCTATTGGGTTTTTGCTCTTGCGTTATTCTCGGAGTGCAGCGAGAAATAAAATGATTTTATTATTATATTAAATTTTATATTGAAACTATTGCACGATATGAAAATCTTTATTTCTTAAGTATTGACCTCACTATTAATATTTTATTTCTAGCTGATTGATCTAGATCCATAGCGCCACAAAAGAAAACATTACCATATATTGCGATGACTAAAACCTTACACGTTTATTGAACTGAGTACTGAAGTATAAAATTATGTAAGAAGTTAAAATAGAATGGTAAAAGTCACTAGAAATGATTATATATAACTTTGAGACAAACTATAGAGCTGAAATAGTGAATATTGAGCTCCGTGAAGGCATAATGTCAATGGAAATACTTTATTTAATAAATTTTATATTGGATATGATAAAACTTTGATTAATTTTATTAAACGTTAGATATAAGTACCTACCGTGTGGTAAATAAATGTTAATTTGTTATTGTTAAGTTAAAAAGCATCGTTGATACAAAATTAAGTTTGGTAGCTAGATCCAAACCACAGGTGCATAACAGGTACCAAAACCAATGGAAAAACCTAAAAAAGGGAAATATTTATTGTTATTAATAAGTTATAAACTCTGTTATAAATAATTATGTTAAATTTAGTCATAGAAAGGCTATAAATAAGATAGCTAACATGAACACTGTGAGAAAAGTGCTACAAGCTACATTCATAATTTGAGTACCGTAAACAATGCCGAGAACTGAGAATCTAATCATTTCCAACATTATAGTGCATCGTCTATAAATGAAACTTTATAAAAGTGTAAAAGACTCACCTTATGAGCAAATTTAATGATACAGATCCAAAATACAGGGTCACAATAGGTATCAAAGACAATGTAAAACCTGAAAAAGGAACAAATTTATTTTTAGTACTTGAATCTATTAACTTTGTTGTACACAAATATGTTAAATTTAGTCTTAGGAAAGCTATCAACAAGATAGCTAACATGAACACTGAAAAATTTGTTATAAAGTAATTTCATATTTTGAGTAGTGTAAACAGTCCCGAGAACTGAGAATCTACCCAATTCTAACAATTTAGTGCATCGCCTATGAATATAACTTTACAAAAGTGAAAGAGACTCACTTTATGAGTAAATAAAATGTTACAGCCTCAAACTACAGGCATTGGTAATAATAGGAAGTGCAAAATTAGGTCAAGGGAGATGTAAAATCTTGACAAATATGTTAATTTGTTCCAAAATAAAGATGTCCTTTGAAGTTTTTCTTGTTGTATTTAAGGACAAATGTCCATTGATCGTTTTCTGTCAGTTGGTTTTAGGATATTTTGCAAATTAGCAACAGTTCAAGTAAATGATGCTTAGGCACTCCTGAAACGACATAATATTTATAAAATTTGTATAAAATGTTTTATGGCTATGAAAAATGATAGCAAATTGTTCTTTAGTTTATAAGTTATACACTGGTATGTGTTTTATTAGGTTTTTATTAGAAATAAGCGAGAAATTGTTAAAAATTGTAGAAACAAGAAAATTTTTAATTTTCAAGAAATACTTGGTTATGGCATACCAAAAGAAAGCCAATCATCTCTATATCATTATTCATAAAGAAAATCATTGCTAAATTCATAAATAAAACAGATAAAAGAAAAATAAAATTTCAAAATTTATTTCGATAAAATCGAGTGACATGAAATCTAAAGAAATCTCAAAACGAGCCAATAAAAAAGGCATATTTTAAATTCAGTCTTCTTTGAATATTAGAGGTGGCAACACGTTTCTGTTTACCTAAATTTTATAACCTCACTATTTTAAAAATATAAAACTAGAGTTGTTTACTAGTTAAAGTTGATTAAAACTCGGTGTGTGAGTAAATATCCAAAAGGAATCGGTTTATCCCATCACAAGTGAGAAAAATATTATATTTTTACAGTTCCAAGTGGAACAAACCTCGAGAAAATTATTTCATACAAACGCATTCTTACAAAATTATAAAGTTTTATTGTTATACAATAATCAAGAGTAGTCAAATTGTAAATTTTAAACTTGTAGTGCGGGAAATAGTTTTAACTTACCGTAATAAATAAATAATTGTTCCGAAAATAAAAACAAAATGATACGACGATTACACCACTAATCAAATCGTAAGAAGAAGAGATGTCCAAATTCTTATCTGCCAGCTGAACGAAGAGGCGTACGCAAACGCGATAGACAGGTCGATCCAATTACCACTTTTCAACACCAGGTTGACTCAAATCAGAAGTCCCAAAACTAGAGCTCTAACGTAAGTTGATCAACGCAAAATAAAAGGCCTATTAGTTTTTAGTACTTTTCATTGTTTTATAAATATTTACTCCACAGGAAAACCATACCAGTAATTTAATAAAGTTAAAAGTTTGATTCATAACCAACGTAGGTGTTTCAGTGAAGTTGTGCTGGAACAGGGTGAATGTTTTTATTTTAGATCTTTGAACCTGCTTTTTGGCCCTGAAAGAGTCTTTACAAACAAGGGGAAGTTATACATTTTCATGTAGGTGTGGTATTTCATTAATTGTTTCAAACAATTTGGCGCCGGGCAACTAAAATTTCAATTTTAAAACAAAATTAATTTTCACTATTTGCCACACCACACAAATCAAACAAATAAAAATATATAACAATATATATTTTTTTAAACACTACTAAAAGTAGACTTTTTAACGTTTGCTAACTGTGTTAAAAATGTCATTTAATAACATCAGTGTTAAAAGTAACTCACTTTTTAGTAGTAGTAGTAAGTATATTTAACATTTGAACTCCATATAATTATTTAAAAAGATTTATTTTCATTTAGATTTAATTAGTATTAACGTGAATGGTACAATTAGAACAGTTTTAAATTAAAATACCATGATCAGACTTAGTTGTTGTAGTTGCGGCACCTGTGGTAGTATCTTAGCTTCAGGACATTGGAGTCGGTATGTTGAGAGTGAAAATGATATTTGACAAAATTTTCATTGCAATGCTTTTCTTATTTTACAATGAGTTTTCTATATATTCCTCCGCCACCATACTGGACTTCCATCGCCTATGCTTTCTAATAGTTGTAATTTGCACCATCAGCTAGTTGAAGTCTGGTGAAAACAGTGTCCTATACCTATATAAGCGAGGATCTGGAAGTTAAAGGAATTCAGCACTATATGCAGGCTTTTTTTCTAACATGTTTGTTCCAGCTAGATTCGTCGTGCACCTGTTATTTTCATATTTAATGAACAGTCGTTCATGATTAATATCATCTGGACAAAGAGCTATATACTTCTTATAATAATGTGCGGAAAAATGCTACCACAAATTCTTAAGGCCAAAATTTGACGATCAAGCCCAACTTACCTCAGTCCAAACGTGGATGATTTCGGAGATACAGGGTGTCCAAAGTTCAATTTAGTTTTAGTTTTTCATAAATATTTTTTTTATAATTGTCACAATATTCGGCTAGGGGGAGTTTGCGCGGTGACAAATTAAAATCTGCCCTCATTTTCATTGTACAATTTAGAGGGCGCCACCTGCGGTACTTTGCATACATTTGAAATGAAATAACTTTTTTAAGCCACACTGTATTTAACTTTTAAATACACATTCTTATTCTTCAACGTCCTTTGCCTTAAAAGGGAATACTTGGTAAGAGTTGATTTGAGGAGCCGTTTTTGAGATATCTGGATTTAAATTTTTAATTTAAAAAATTACAAAAATAAGTAGATGTGCTATTAATTTTATTCTCGAGTAAAGGCAGTCAATAAGAGATTTATCAACAACAAAATGTTAATTAAAATTAAATACTTTAGCAAATGTTCAAAATGACCCCCATTTTCGTGTGTACAAAGATTAATACGTCGTAAGAAATTAAATTGAAGTCTCTGGAGCATTTCGTCATTATTTCTCAAAGCATAAATTCCAGTTTGAATACGTCTCCTTAATTCATCTTCTGTATCTACTGGCCTAGAATACACAAGGGATTCCAAAGTTCCCCATAAGAAGTAATCCATAGGGGTCATGTCAGGGGACCGAGCTGGCCAATGTGCGGGTGCATCATTGCGTCTACCTAACCATTTATTTGGACACCGTTAGTTTAAATAATTACATACGTTTAACGTAAAACGTGGAGTAGCACCGTCATCCATAAACCACATTTCTCTTCGAACTTCCAATGGAAGGGTATCTAATATGTCGGGTAATTCGCTTGCAGATGTGCCAAATAATTTTCACCATTTAGTAATGGTAAAGGTGGTAAAGTGACATGACCAATTATGAAAGTGTCTCTGATTCCTGCCCACACATTGATCCTTAACTCATGCTGATAATGGGTTACTTTAGTCGCATGAGGATTTTCAACAGCATAGACATATTTATTGTGAAAATTAGTTACGCCACTCGTCGTGAAACAGGCTTAATTTTTGAATAAAATTCTTCGTGTAAAGTTCCTATCTCGAAGTCTGTGTTCCTGGATAAACCGGCGGAAAGATAGGCGTGATTCAAAATCATGGGGTAAAAGATGTTGTACCCGTTGAATCTGAAATGGGTGTAGCAGTTGTTCTCTGGTCACCCTATTAACAGTATCTTTGCTTACCCCTCCCAACTAGATGTTGTATCCGTTGAATCTGAAATGGGTGTAGCAGTTGTTCTCTGGTCACCCTATTAACAGTATCTTTGCTTACCCCTCCCAACTAGCAGCAAAGTGACAGTAACTGAGATAGGAACTTCGTATGAGTAACCATTACGTAATTGCGGCTAAATTTACGACTTTGGTGTAAAAATAACTTCATTTGACAAGTCTACAGTCCCTGCCTCGTAGTTTCTACCACTAATGAATACTTTATAGTTATGCAACTTCTACGTAGCTTTCGTGGTACATGGGAACGTGGTAGTTATCAGTGGGACGACTTTCGGGTTTTCAGAACTTGAAGGTGGTAAACTATAGTAGCAGCGACTAACTCGCATCACTGAACTGTGACTTCAAAGTTGCAATCACCTTCAAGTAGCTTTAATAGTTGCCGCGATGTTCTGGGAACCTTCACTATTTCTTTAAAGTAGTGGAACTTGTAAGTAATATTCATAAGTGTTAATGACATTACTGCTACCTACAGAAATGTGTACGGCTACCACAAAGTGCACATCACCTCTGAAATTTCACCATGAATTAAATTTCACCATCTAGTTCCCAATGTTGACCATAGGTAAAGTTAATGCAACAAACCTAACCTATATAATATGTTTGCCTAACCTAGACTAGAATTATATGCTGCTATATTATACTATGCAACATTTTATGTTCAAAATAAGGCAACAAAATTTAATATTTCAACACAGTTTTATTACACCTACCTTTTCTTCTATGTTATCTATCACTGTAAAAGTATATTATACCAACAAGGTTTATGTTTATTAAGTCGTTGATATATGGCTGCATACAAGTAAATTGCGACAGTTGATAGGTTTTTCAATGTGAAGTTAGGTAAATGAGAAACGCAAAAGCTAGGAACGTATTCAGTCTAGATCTCAACGTACGGCTAACACGTACGTTCCGAATCAATATTGGGGAAAATGTAACCATGAAGTGGCAGCGGCAACTTTGAAGAGGTAATTTGTGGTAGTCACAACTTTGCTACGACTTTGAAATGATGCTACAGTTCCATTCGCAGATTTGTGGTAAATATAACTTTAAAGTTACGTATTTGCAGTTTTCGTCAATATCGCCAAGTAGCAATTATTTTCAAGTAGCATTTCTTGGTGAAAACGACCTTAAAGTCATATTTTCTGAAATACGCCATATTGATGGCCAAAATTATCGACGCCATTGTTATAACACATGAACCATAATTTCACAATTGACTAATAAATTTAATTTATCGCCATTTCTTCACCAAATACGACAAATGAATACATAAAAAGTAGTGTTAAGTTCCGAAGAACAATAAAAAATAGGTTTCGGAATCCAGTGTGTCATATTCTCGCATGACATTACATATTTTAATAACAATATTTTCATTAAAAAATGCAAATTTTAAAGGCGCGTGGTTAGATTCGGACGTTTTATCATTATGTTTGTCAGTAAAATTGCATTCGTTTTAATTGTAACCCTTAGACCATTGGAAAATAGCACAAGTTTTGCTGTCTAATATTACCGTCTGATATTCTATTAAATTTCTGAGTTAGGGAAATTAACAAGAACAAGAATCATATGTAAGAATGAAACATAAATATAATAAAATCGGTTGCAAGACAGAGAAGGGGCAACATCGATTTGAAAGAGTAGGGTGTGGTAAAGTTTTCTGAAAGTTGCGGGGTCTACGCCGCCACGTCGTCGCTCCGGAGCAACAACGTCATTGGAACGTAGCCAGACAAGTTCCAGGAACGTGGCTGGAACGTTATCGTCACCAAAAAATATTCCCCATTTTGGTCATAAACACGTATTAGGAACGTTCCCATTACGTGCCTGTGACTAGTACCAAAACACTTTAAAGTGCCTACAATAGTCATTGCTACGTTCCCACTACTAATTGTGCTAGTTGGGCTAGCTCTAAGCCCAATCGTGTTCTGCTGAATTTTGGATTTTCGTCAATACAATTTAGAGTCCCTTCCTCAACCTCTGGAGTTCTTACCGTACGTGTATGACCATAATTAGCAGAAACAGGCGCAAATACACTCGTTTCACGAATACGTCTTTCAACTGCCGCGAAGATTTTATGGTTTGGTAAGCGATGATTCGGAAATCGTTCCCTGTATACTCTGCAAGATTTTAAACTATATCCAAAAAAGAATAACATATCGGCCATTTCTTCGTTGGTATACTGTACGGCCATGACGAAAATAAATTTGCAAATTGTTCGACAATTCACCGGCTCTTGCTAATTCACTTTCACGATATTCCAGTACCACTCGCAATTTAAAACGTCAGTTTTTAATGACAGTTATCTTATTACAACGCCATCGCTTTTAATTTTTTCAATTGTATTACAATAATTTAGACCTGGCCATACACGAAATGAATTTTTAAATCCAGATATCTCAAAAACGGCTGCTCAAATTAACTCTTGCCAGGTATACATTTCTTAGGTAAAAGACGTTGGAGAATAGTAATGTTTATTGAAAAATTAAATACAGTGTGGCTCAAAAAAGTTATTTCGTTTTAAATTTATGAAAAGTACCGCAGGTGCCGCCCTCTAAATGGTACAATGAAAATGAGGGCAGATTTTAATTTGTCACCCACAAAACTCCCTCCCTTGCCGAATATTGCGATAATACAACAATTATTAAAAAAATCTTTATGAATAACTAAAATCAAATTGAACTTTGATTACCCTGTATCTCCGAAATCATCCACTTTTGGACTGAAGTAAGGTGAGTTAGATCGTCATATTTTAGCTTCTGGAATTTGTGGTAGCATTTTTTTCGCACCTTTTGGAGACACCCTGTATATTGAACCAATAATAACGAAATTTCGTGTTACCTTGGTTTTTATAATACTTGCTGATGTCGTGAGTGTTCCTTATAATCATCATCGCCTTGATAGAGTAGTTCGACCAAAGTAATGAAGATTTCCATGTTTTAAATTTGTCTTCAAAATAAACCCAAGAACACATTCTCATTATTTTTGACTGATGATACACTTTTATTACACACTATTCCATAAAACTACTATAGGCAATCTCGTACTGTTTTCTTGATTTTGCCGGCAACAAACTAAAAGAAACCCAATTAGTTGTTTCTTCAATTTCTAATGCATTTTCTTGATGGTCACACATTTTTAAACAAATTCTAACCACTTTATACTGCTTGAGATTAACCACCGTTGGACGAGGTGAACAGAAGTTATTTTATTTAAGCGTTATTTATAAACAGTCATACCTAAAGGCAAACAAACAAATCATTACCTTAGTTACAGTGAAATATTCTGAAGACCTTGATTATCTAACTTCATGAGACAATGTCATTTTTGACAGCCAAATTTTAAAATTTTGCAATAGTACGCATATATAGTATGTCTTTGAAATCATATTTTCAATAATGTTTTCAGTAGTGTTTATACAAAAAATAATTTATGAATATACGTGTTAAATAACATATTATTATCTGAGCGATTATGACAGCCATTATTCACAAAGATGATATTTGAGCTCGCGAGCCGAAGGAGAGTGGCGCAAATCTTTTGAGTCAGTAGGTTGTAATCGCGAATGTATTATACTTTTTCTACACCTATTATACAAGTAAATTAGACTGAAATTTGTTAGCATCAATCGTTACCTACTCGTAAGAAGTGGAAAACGTAGATAAACAATATGGTGATACACTTGGTTTTCACTGTCATCGAGTTGATTATCAGCTGCAGCAAAAGTTGATCGCAGTCGATTTAAAATATCATTGGATCGGCGAAACAGCGATTTTTGAATTTGTATTTGTAATTGGCCGGATGCAGTGAATTATGAGTCAATAATTCACTACAGTGAATTAAAGGTACGATTTTTCACAAAGAAAATACTAATAATTGTCATATAATAAAATAGGTGTAGAAGAGTGATTTTAATTTGTTCGTGAGGTTGCTTCGTTTGCATTGCTCATTTCGCAAACTTTCTCACTCACAAAATTAGACACTTATATCATAAATAACTATTTCATTGTCACTTCACTTATTTTACAAGTCAAATATAGAGTTTTAAATGCCCGTCAAAAAAATTATTTGGTTTAAATAGTGGAGATAAAATCGAAATAAAGAAAGTGTTCGAGGAGAGAGGTGCATATAAAGTATGACTGAAGATTTTGAACTTCGGGCGAGGTCGGGAACGTGTTCGTTTAAATAATTGAAATTGTGGAACTTAATTTTTCAAGGCTTTTGCAGATATCTTCAGTAATATTTGTGATATTTCAAAAATAAGAAATCAGTATTATTCCCTGAAAAATTTCAAACAGATCTATATGTAGAAGACCTCTATTAAACATGTACTTAAATAATTTAATATAACTTTAATAACAGTGTAATAAAACATGTATGTTAATAACCACAGAAAACTTCAAATCAATATTTTCCTTAAACGGTGAAAAAATCAATACAAAATGCCGACGAAGTATTACGTGCAGAAAATGCGTGTATGAACAAAATAATATTATTTGACTATATAACAGAAAATATAACTTGCAACAACTCTTCTGTCACGGAAGCGGGAAGCAATTGTGAAAGTACAACAGATTTCCTAGATAATATTGACACAGGAATCAGAGCTTTTTATGAAAGTGAGAGTGACATCTAATTCGACAGCGATGGAACCAGCAACATAAAAAAGCAAATCTAACGCCTCTTCATACTATAAAATAAATTTAATTAAGTTAATAAAAATTACTTGTAATTAAGAGTTCCTAAAAATGTTGTGATTTAATTAACGTAAATTATATTTATACTACTTCTACTATATTACTACTTCTAATGATTTTACTTTCCTACATTCATTTTATTTAGAATTAAGTACATTATTTGGTAATTAAATATGTAGGAATACACGTTGTGCTTATAAACTAGCGTGTAGTAATAATAGTTGACATTTGCAGTGTACTTACATGGACAAAAGTAGATCATCAGTATGTATAATGACAATTTATTGCTAATTTTAGGTATAGTCTAATTCACAAGTTCAAAAAGTATTAATTCTTGAAATAGCTCTTAAAAATATGAGCGATGGCTCATTGGATTTGGAATGATGTCTAGAAAAATGTGTTAAAATGTTTTATTAGCGCATAAAAAATTGCAAAAGTTATAAACAAATTAAGATGGAAAAAAATGGCATTTAGTGTCTCGCTTATAACTCAAGAACTATAAGAGATAACGGAAATCGGAAAAAAGATTCTTAAAGAGAAGGAAATTTCCAATAAAAGTCCCAACTCCCGGAACTCTATCTCCATTATTTATCATTTTAATATTACGCTGAAAATAGGGTTCCGCGCGAGCGCTGCACAATGCGAGCGCCGCCTCAAAGGAGAGTACATCACATAAAATAATTTTTTTATACCATTAAATATCAATTAAAAAATTTGAATAAAATAAGGTGTATTCGTAACACTTCAAAAAATAAGGTCCGGTTGGAAAAAATGTTACAGTTTATTTTTCAACAAGTGAGGCCATTGTTAACTAACGAAATTTTATGGGACCTCCGTTATCATTGGAGGCAAATTTTTTTTTTTTAAATAATTGGCCTATAAAAGTTTCGCTTCTTGGAGTCCTTCTTATAGGTATATTTAACAAGAATAGTTTTTAAAAATTGTTTATTTTGTTTATTATATTTTTTTAAAATAAACATAAAATCAAAAACCAAAGTAAGTTGTAAATTTTTTTTATACATATTACTATCTTTACATTGAAGAAAGGCATTCATTAACGTAAAAAAAATGTTTTAACGCCAATTGTTTATAAGTTGTTTATAAACAAATTGACTAGTTTTATATTTAAATTTTTTTTTTTTTTTTTACAATTTTGTTGTCTTGAGAATATTGTGATTTTTGAATAAAAATGTTTTTCTTAAAAACATTATCTTATTGTTTATAATCGTTTTTTTTAATTATCCATCATTTGAATAATTAGTTAAGAAATTATTTTTTTCTTAAAAATCGTAATTGGCAATCCTCAATAAAATAACAAAAATATATTTTTTTTATCTATAATTTCATTTGTTTATTAATTTAACAATTTGTTATAAAAAAATTCTGACAGTTCTAATATTTTTTTTTTAAATCTTAAAAAAATTACAAAAACAGCCATATGCAACAACATATTGAAAAAAATTTGTTTGTATTTTTTATAACGTTTTTCAATATTATACGATACAGCTGAAACGGGCACTTGATTAGCAAACTAAAACACTGATATAACTTTTAAACTATTAGAGATATCACAATAGACATTCAGGTCGTTTTTATAGAGGATTAATTAATCTCTAAACGAGTTGACTTCCAAGTTTGTAACTATTATTAATCAGATATTTTGCGCAGTTGTTTATGAAAATGAAATGTGTTTTCGACGTTTTTGAATCTTTTATGACTTCTAGCTTATCAAATAATGCAGATACGGTAATGGACCTTCAAGGCAATTTGACGAAATATCTTAAAGTTGCAATTGTTTATTTAAAAATAAATAGAAGACATATTTAATTTTTATACTTAAACAAATGCGCGTAATAACTGATAATAGTTACAAACTTGGAAGTCGACTCATTTAGAGATTAATTAATCCTCTATAAAAACGACCTGAATGTCTATTGTGATATCTCTAGAAGTTTAAGTTATATCAGTGTTTTAGTTGACAAATCAAGTGCCCGTTTCAGCTGTACCATGTAGTATTGAAAAACGCTATAAAAATTTTTTTTTTCAATTTTTTGTTGCATGTGGCTGTTTTTCTAATTTTTTTAAGATTTAAAAAAAATAAAAATATTAGAATTGTCAGAATTTGTTTATAACAAATTGTTAAATTAATAAACAATGAAATTGTTGATAAAAAATTCTTTCTATTGCTTTATTGAGGATTGCCAATTATGATATTTGAGAAAAAAATAATTTCTAACTAATTATTCAAATGATGGATAATTAAAAAAAACGATTATAAACAACAAGATAGTGTTTTTAAGAAAAAAACTTTATTTAAAAATCATAATATTCTCAAGACAACAAAATTGTAAAAAAAATGTTTTAAAAATAAAACTAGTCAATTTGTTTATATACAACTTATAAACAATTGGCGTAAAACATTTTTTTAACGTTAATGAATGCCTTACTTCAATGCAAAAATAATAATATGATGACGAATTTAGAGATTAATCAATCCTCTATAAAAACGACCCGAATGTCTATTGTGATATCTCTAGTAGTTTAAAAGTTATATCAGTGTTTTAGTTGACAAATCAAGTGCCCGTTTCAACTGTATCGTGTAGTATTGAAAAACGCTATAAATTTTTTTTTTTCAATTTTTTGTTGCATATGGCTGTTTTTCTAATTTTTTTAAGATTTAGAAAGAAATATTAGAATTGTCAGAATTTGTTTATAACAAATTGTTAAATTAATAAACAATGAAATTGTTGATAAAAAAATTCTTTCTGTTGCTTTATTGAGGATTGCCAATTACGATATTTGAGAAAAAAATAATTTCTAACTGATTATTCAAATAATGGATAATTAAAAAAAACGATTATAAACAACAAGATAATGTTTTTAAGAAAAAAAATTTATTTAAAAATCATAATATTCTCAAGACAACAAAATTGTAAAAAAAAATGTTTTAAAAATAAAACTAGTCAATTTGTTTATATACAACTTATAAACAATTGGCGTAAAACATTTTTTTAACGTTAATGAATGCCTTATTTCATTGTAAAAATAGTAATATGATAACGAATTTGAAATAAAAATTTACTACAACTTTACTTTGGTTTTTAATTTTCTGTTTACTTTAAAAAATTATAATAAAAAAAAAACAATTTTTAAAAACTTTTATAATGTGATCTTGTTAAGTATATCTATAAGAAGGGCTCCAAGAAGCGAAAATTTTATAGGAAAATTATATTAAAAAAAATTTGGCTCCAATGATAACGGAGGTCCCATAAAATTTCGTTAGTTAACAATGGCCTCACTTGTTGAAAAATAAACTTTAATATTTTTTTTCAACGAGACCTTATTTTTTGAAGTGTTACGAATACACCATAATTTTTTAAATTTTTTTAGTTGATATTTAATAGTATAAAAAGTGATTTTATGTGATGAACATCCTGCAGCGGTCCCGCGGAACCCTATTTTTAGCGCGAAATTAAAATGATAAATAATGGAGACAGAATTCCGGAAGTTGGGACTCTTTTACTGGAAATTTCCTCCCCTTTAAGAATCTTTTTTCCGATTTTCGTTATCGCTTATAGTTTTTGAGTTGAAGCGAAAAACTAAATGCCATTTTTTTCCATCTTTATTTGTTTATAACTTTTGCAATTTTTTATGTGCTAATAGAACATTTTAACGTATTTTTCTAGACGTCATTCCGAATCCAGTGAGCTATCGCTCATGTTTTTAGGAGCTATTTCAAAAATTAACACCTTTTTGAACTTGTGAATTAAACTAAATCCCAATTAAAATTTATTGTTTTTAGGTACAATATGACAGTATGAGTACAATTTAAATGAATTTAAATGAATACCTGTTTTCTAGTTAGGCTATAGAATTTTAAATAATTTATGGTTTTCAGGTCATTTAAAAGTATTAAAGTTATCTGTGGTTAGTAACATTCATAAGGAGCATATTGTTCTAAAATTTTATTTAAATCGATACATTATTATTAGAGTGATACTAAATTGTTTAAAAAAACTACATATTAGCTGTTCAATTGGTTGAAGTTAAGCAATTGGAGGTGTTGTTCAAAATCTTATTTGAAACAATTAAATTGTTTTAGTTTTGTAGTACGACTATAGATATATGGAACAAACCGACAAAAATTGATGCTTACGATTTCTATAGTTTAAATGAATATTTCCCCTATGTCGCCCTTATTTCAAAATCTACAGTCACACTTCTTTATATATGTGCTTCATTTCTCGTCAAAAATTCTACTTCGTTATATGCCCACAAATTTCAGCAAAACAATTCCCCTCTCCAAACGCTTTTATAAGAAATCAATTTTTATTCCACTAATGTAGAAACAAACAAACAAAGATTATCATTTGTTAATTCAACTTAATATTTTTTTTGTGAGGTTCGTTATAACTCATAAATAATACATTATTTAACAGATACAAATGCCTCTGCGTGTCTTAGTTTGGATGTGAACCTATCCAACAAATATTTATCTTTATCAAATGTTATTGCTAGACATTTAAAAAACACAACAAACTAGAACCAATTGCAAGCTACACAGCTATTAGCCTGTCCTAGTATTTCTAAGATATTCGAAGTTGTAATTAACAATCAGTTGATGGATCACTTTACGATAAATAAGCCGTTGTAGCCATGGGAACATGAATTTATTAAGTAGAATAGTTTGAAAGTTGCGCTGGGTACTTTAGAAACAAAATAATTAAGGAATCGAATAAATCAGAGACTTTCTATGAACTTTAAAGCATTCGGTATTGTTAACCACTCTATTTCATTTTATATTATACTGTAAGAAAAATGTATTGGGCGAGTAGCTTGTGAATGGTCTGTTAAAAGGCATGCAACAATTCAGTACTCACATAGTGTCACCACGTTTAAAGAGTTTTGTTATTGGAGTGTCACAAGGTTCTGTCTTGAGACCACTTCTCTTCTGGCTATACATAAATAATATGCTATGATATATCCAACGTTCCTCACATTTGTTGTGTAGTATATTGATGATACAGATTTTTTAATTCAATGCAAATGCTGGAAATACTTGTATAGGAACTCGGTGGAAACCATCACTGGTACAGGCTGTAGTTTAAATCATCAGTTGCGTATGTGTACCATCTCGCTGAAGCTACAGACGTGCCAAAGGCAAATATAAGAACGCCCGTTCATCTCAACTGATAGTCCAGCCCTCCAGAATAAACTCTGAGAATATATAAATGAAGTCAAACCACCATATGATGAACACCCAAATACCTCATGGGATTCTCTAATTGAGAGCATCACAGGAAAAGAAAGCAAGATACGTGTCAATGTGAAGGAGAATCACTGCAACTCTAAGGGAAGTACAAATCAGAATCCCCGTGAAAGTTCATGTCGTCGACATTGCTTTGGAATCTGAAGAGTATAATAAACTGACGAAAACCTGTTGCTATTCTGTATAACTTGTCCAAAATATTTGAAATATGAATTCATAGCTTCCTATCAAATCACCTAAAAAATATTATAATACCTGAACAGCATGTCTTCGTTGAAGGGCGTTTTACTGTTACTAACTTAGTGTGCAAAACACAATTTATTAGTGAAATCCTTGATCAGAGAGGTCAGGTAGATGTTATCTACACTGGCTTCTCCAAAGCATTTGATAAACTGGACCCTGGTTTACTTTTGACAGGCAGAACTCAGTTTATGCAATGCCATTGGATCTGTCAGATTTGCCCAAGCTTCCGGAGTACCTCAAGGTTCGATTCTTGGACCTCTTATGTTCGTTATATTCATTAATGACATTGTCGCTAAGTTAGATATGAGCTTTCTTTAATATGTGGATGATTTAAAAATATTTTGTCAGATTGAATCTTTCCGTGATTGCATTAAACTCCAGGAGAATTTAAATTTAATATATTCGTGGTTTATTGACAACCAATTACCTCTTAATGCCAGTAAATGTAGTGTAATGTTATTTCGTCGTAAAAATGACACGTTCATCTATGATTCTACCCTTGACGGACTCATCTTAAATCGACCTGACTTGGTAACAGATCTTGGTGTCACCTATGTTCCAAACTAACTTTCACATATCATATTGATAAGACTGCAGCGGCTACTTACAAAAATCTGGGTTTCATAATCCGAAATAAGAAAGATTTCAAATCTCCTGACACTTTACGTCAATTTTTTCTAACGCTTGTAAGATCTAAACTCGAATATGCATCTGTCATTTGGAGTCCAATGTACTCCATACGTATTTCGTCTCTTGAGAGAATTCAAAGACGTTTCTATAAATCAGCTACACTCACCTTAGACAACTATTATCCTCCTATGGGCACTCCACAAGAGTTATCTCCCTAATAATCAAATTTTAGCCAAAAACAGTCTTCAACAATCCTGTAGTATTTATTTATGTACAACTTACACTCATTTTCAGTTAAATAACATCACCCAATTTGCAAAAAGCAGCTTATTGTTAATCATACTTTTAATGATTAAAATTAAAAGTATACTGATTTTGGTTTTTGTTTATTAATTTGGCGATAGTTTCTGTGGGGAAACTATTGTTCTTGGCTATTTTTTGAATTGTTGAGAATTCTGTTTCTATTTACGTTTCTGATAAAGGCAACGAAAAAACTCTATGTAGCATTGAATTATAAGCTGCTAGTTTATGTGCGTATAGATGGAAAAAATCAAAGGGGATAGTTAAGTCAGTATATGTAGGCTTTCGAAAAATATCAAATTTGAATTGGTTATTATTGTGTGTGATACTTAAGTGTAGAAAATGTATTGTATGGTTTGTTTCTCGTTCTCATGTGAATTTAATTTTGGGGTGATTGTTATTATAAAATGTATAAAAATGTGTAATTGTCTAGTAGTACCCTTAAAGCATGCCAAAACGACGTCGACATATCTTTACCAAAAATGAACGTGATTCTTGCCTGGTTGGAAATTTAGTATACTTTCCTGTAAATTAGACATAAAAATATGCGCTAATAAAGGACTTAAAGGTGATTCCATAGGTAGACCACTGTTTTGAATATAAAATTGATTATTGAATTGAAAGTAATTTTGACTGATACATGTGTCGAAAGCTAGTAAAATTTCTGTTGATGTAATGTTATTTAATTTACATTAGTCTAGTAAATTTTGAATAAGTTTTGAACATTCATCTGGGGTATATTTGAAAACATGTTTTAACGTCGAATGATACCAGAAATGAATTATGTGGGGAATGTGTATTTTTTAACTTCTCTGCTAATTCTAAGGAGTTCTTTATTCCATGTTTAGATTTAAAGTCTGTATGCTGCTTAAAAACTAAATTCAATTTTTTACCTAGTTCTCTAGTTGGACTATTGATATATGATACTACAGGCCTAATGTGGTTATCCGGTTTATGCGTTTTAATGAATCCGTATAATTTTGGAGCTAAGGGATTCATGTTAATTATTTTTCGTTTTTCTTATTCCGAAAGGATTATTTCTATTTTTGCTACCGATTGTTTTAATTCGGGTGATATTTTTTGGTGGGGTCTTTATTAACACGAGTAATATCTTCTGACTGTATGATATTATTTACTTTATTTGTGTAGTCTGTTTTGGTGAGAATTACCGTGGCATTTGATTTATCTGCTTTTGTTACTATTAGATTGTTGCCGTTGATTTTGGCTGTGATTGTTTGTCTATTTGATTATTGCTTTTTGTATTTTTTAGAAGTTTTGTTATTTTTGCTGAAGATATGTCTTTATTTTCTACATTTTTTAGAGCATTTTCACTTTCAATAATTAAAGTATCTATAATATTCTTGTTGTTTAGGTGGGGGGAAAATTTTGGGCATTTTGATAACAATTTAGTTTCTCGATCGTTGAACACTGTATCAGAAATATTAATGACTATTTCATTACACTGGTTAACTTCTTCGTTAATCTTGTTTAATTTAGGTTTTTTAGGATTTTACTCATAAATTGTAAATTACTTATATACCTAATGAATTTATCCGTTACTTATAGACCTCATTGTATCTAACCATAATGTAATGCAAAAAGTTTTATCATCACTGTTAGAACAATGCACGTTTAACTCGCATCTCGGCACGAAGCTTTTGTCTATCCGTGGCGTTCCGTCCTTACGTTTTCTTGCTGTTTGAATTCCTGGATGTAGCTTCACTCTACTTGTAATCCGGATCGTGCGTCTTAATTATCCGTATCAATATTTGTATAAATACCTGTATTTTACTCAATTTCATATTCAAATCATAATTATTGCATTAAGTATGATTCAAGCCTTACTGTTATCCTAAAATAAATATTGAGTGAAAACTAAAATTGATTGACTTCTTCCAGTCTGTGTATAATTATTCCATCAATTATACCCGACATGAATGAGTGAATCGCACAATTAAATCGCTCCTTCAATTGTGAACTGCCAATTCAGACAACTTTATTCAATTTACCGCTAAGAGAAATAATTATCTCGATATATAATTAAGACTATGTCTAACGCATCATCGAAATACAGAAGTTGAACATGTTAAAATAGAATATAGTGGTTTCAAATGTCAAGAGAGTTATAGGTGGATGTACAATATACAATTATTATTAGATGTACAGGATGTCTGTCAAAATAGGTCCCTGAATTTGCCTTCAGCAGTTGGGTGTAAAATTTTATTACATCTTATATATGGTAGTTTCTTAATCAACTTTATTTCATACAGTAAGTAAGATGCGGTTTACATACAACCTGTCAGTCGGCTCCCAATCTACTGTATACTTTTAGTTTTATATTCAATTTGATATTTATAATTTTTGTAAGATATAACATTTAAATTATATGTCATAATACACACTTTTATTACGCGCTTTTATGGTTACCATAAAATATTAATATTACTTAAAAGAGATCCAAAAAATGAAGAACGGTGAAATAGCCGATTTAGAAACACAGTTTTGGTCAGATTTATTATTAATAATAAATTACGTATTAGAAGAGCTGTCCAACATCTACACATTGTTTTTGGAAACATGAACGACTTCATGTTGCCAAAAACAATGTTTTGAGAAGAGACCACAGAAAATCTTTTCAGATGCAGCCAATCCAAAGCCTTGAACCAGGTGAGGCCGAACAGTTTATTATTTTTTGTAATTGGTTTATGAAAGCTGTAGAAGAAGATCTAGATTTCTTAAATAAAATTGTTTGATCTAATGAAGCTACCTTTAATTATAATAGTTGGGCTGTTAATTTTTTAGTAATTTAAGAATCTGGGCTCATCAGAATCCTCAAATAATTTGCCTTGTGGCATATCAATAGAAGTTCAGTGTTAATATGTGGTGCGGAGTTATTAAAGGATGCTTTGTTATCTTCACATACTACCCTCACATCCAAAGGGTGCATGATTTCTTTCGAACATCTCGAGGACATTCCTCTTAATTTAAGAAATGAATGCTGGTTTTAACGGGATGGAGCTTCGGTATATCATGTTGTTATAATCCGGTTCTAAGTAAACAATAATTATCCTTAACGGTCGATCGGTCGGTTAGATGCAAGGGACTAGCCACCCCACTCGTCTGGTTTGACCCCGGTTGATTTTTTGTATGGTTCTATTTTAAGGACAAAATATATGCAATCCCTGTAAACACAAAGGAAAAGTTAATCGGAAGAATTAGAGAAGGGTGTGAAGATTTCGGACTAATCTTGATTTGATTCGTAAAGTTACCAAGCTGTTATTAGTTTTTCTTCGAAAATACTCATAAAGGCACAAGATATATAAAAAATATGTAGACAGACGTTTCGATAATATTCATAAAGCAACATTACCAGGATTTTAAATTGGGGCAACCTGTATCTCGGTAACTAAGTATTTCCCTATATTTATGGGAACTTTTTTCTGATTTTAAAAAGCTTTGCCACTTTGTGAAGATTTTTGTAAGTAATTTGGGACACTGTAACATGCGGAATGCTCAATAGCATCCTTCGTTACACTGTTAATATTTATTAGAAAAATTATAGTTATCGGAAATATTATTCCCACAAACTTTAGTACTAATAGAGTCCCTTACTGCTTAGACTATGATGAACGTACGTCATCTGTCAGCAGTTAAAGTTCGCAAATACTAGATCGCGCAAGAGCAATGGTATTTCAACTAAATAACGCCGGGTGAAACTCTTTCTCGTTGAACCATTGCACTAATTAGACGTATTTATAATTTTGTTTGACCTGTAATGGGGATGTTAGAATTTGAAAAACCTCGTGATGATCACATGAGGTAAGGTTTTGATAATTATACCGGTAAATGCCATCTAACATTTGAAATATTGTTTTAGGTTTTTCTTATATTCTTATAAATTAAGAATTAATTTCTTATGAAACAAAACTTATTCACGTCTAATGATTTAACGTAGAAGTACTTTGGCGTTATATTATTTGCTTTAAGCAAGATTTGAGATTATGCACACCTTGCTATACTACATTTTGAATCGGAATATATGAAAACATTCTAGGCGAGGAGATTTTCTTCATTTTGTCTTGGCGACAATCTTCTACGATTTCATAACCTCACAATGGGATTAAGGCGGCCACGTGTGAAATTAAACCCATGATCATCGGAGAATAGGACCGTATCTAGGAGTTCTCTCCATCAGGATAACAAAATAAAAGATAAGTACTTTTAATTGTTACCAATAAAAGGGATTATTTTCACATGATTGTTGAGCTATTAGAGCCAAAAATGTCTAAATTTAACATACTATATTCAAGTGAAATCTATTATATTTTGGCTATTTGCATTTTAAATTCATTGTTGTATATTAATTCGTAGTTCCTTATATCCTGAATTCGTTGTCGCAAATATTTCGCAGTAGTATTGTTTCGTAGTTGCTTTTATCGTGATTCCTTATGAATAATATCTTATTGTAGTACTGTAATGCATTTTTGTTAATGATATAGCGAGTCGTGGTTCAATTTTTGGTTGTAACGAAAGTGTTTAAGTTTATGAACTTTGAGATAATGTTACGAGACATATTTGTTGTAATATAGTATTTTGTCTCTCGTAAAGGATCTCAAGTATATCTACGTTGTGTAATATATGATTTTAGTATTGAGGTGAAAGTTACGAGACGTATCTTTTGTAATATATTTTTGGTTCTCGTACACGCCTCAGATTTGCTTTGCCGTTGGGGCACATTGTAATATAGAGTATCGTGTAATATAGTAAACTGTGTAATATAATTTCTTTTGTATATATTTTTGTCTGGTACTTTGCTATACAGTATCGTTGATGCTGTGATAGTATTTTTTTTGTAATATAATATTTTTGTAATATAGTACTATTGTATATATGTAACTTTTGTCTTTTGTTTATCTATATCTTAAATTTTCTTTGATTACCCTTAGTAATCAATGGCGCCCAAGCCTTGAACTCCACCCCCTTTAGCTCTCCGTATCTTTACTGTGCTAGCCAGGTGAAACCAGTGACGCTAACCACGTCGCTCGTAGGGTGGCCCACACTTGAACACTTGGGCAATATTTAAACATCGACTAAAACCTTCTTTTCTTAGCCACACAAAGTAGCGCCTTTTCAACGCGGGGCTTGATTACTTTAAAGGAGTAGAGTTCAAGGAAAATTCTCTTTATCTATCTTTCACTATTTGTCTGCTATCTTTATCTTTTGCTGTTTATCTATTGTCTTTTACGTTTTGCTTATTTTTGTAATTATTTTTCTTAGCTTTAGTATGTTGTAAATATTGTTTTTAACATTTAATATTAGTTTATTAATGCTATGCTTTTAAAATTCCTTTTATTTACTAACGATTTAGTTAATCGTTTGATATATTCTAATCGATACTTTGAAATTGTGTTTCAGTGAGAATTTTATTGTTATACAATATGGAGGTAAATTACTCACATTCAGATGAATTGAACTATGAACTAAGGATCAGAGGAGCTATCGTTTATGGGAGAATAACTGTAAAAATATAAATTCTTAGAGGACGAGGAAACTTTATTTTGTAGAAAAATGAGTATATTAGAGGGTATGATATCTAAATTTTATTCTGACATTCGATGTCCTGATTACAAAAGGATTAAAATTAAATTGTTACATGTACATAATTGTTTAAATAAATTTTCAATGTTAAATTAACAATTAGCTAAATTGCAAGTATGCTTTTGAACTTATGACTCAAGTTATGTTATAATTTGATCAAGTAAAGCAAGAAATATCTCAAAACATAGGTACCCATGAAAATGTAATACATTTTTGCTGTATCATTTCAAATTTTAAGTGCTAAAAATTTTCAGGCACAAAGTTCTCTTAGTCATTCAAATAATAGAGTATCTATAGAAAGAAAATTCATTAGAACTAAATATAGTTAATATTTATCACGTACATACAGTTAACCATTTAATTTATCATTTAAATTATTTTATTACCTATTAGTAAAGTACAAATGTCAAGCTTACTGCCAGAAATTTCAATGTATGTATAAAAATCTCTATAAAACATCGTTTATGATTTATAAAGATATAAATACATAAAAACTTTGATAGTCAATGGTGAAATCAGGGACCGTGACAATCTTATTACGGCTGATAAAAGATATCAAACACCTTCTTTTAATTGATGTTTGTTATCTTTATATTTTTGCAAGGATTAAATTTAATGCTTATAGTTAGGTGGTAGCGGTGCAAAACAAATATAATCTTTATATTTATAACATAGGAACATAAAATAATTAAAATCTACCTAATACACAACTAATCAATGTGTTATAGGATACATTTCTTTTAAAGCTATATTACCAAATATTCGCCATTTTAGAATATTACATATAGGCTTTTGTAAATCACTCAAATTGAATTTAGCTGATCAAAAATAAGTTTGGTAATTAAATGAAAATAAAATGTCACCTATGACATAAAACTAATAGTCCAGGCCATAATGCTAAGAATATTAAGATGAGTAATTTTGATAAATCTTAGTGATATTATGTCGCACACTTGTTCTGTACTTACCTAGTATAATTTAACCATTAATCAAAAACAACAATTAAGAGAAGTTACAGAAAAATTTCAAAAATTAGTATCTCAAAATTTAGCATTGACTAGCTTAGTCGAAGATAAAATAAATTGAACCGAAAATCAACCTTTTAGGCATTACGTAACAAAAAAAAAAAAAAACAATGTAAGTTTATGAACGAAATAAAAATATTATAACTTATGGAAACGAGACTTGAATTCGAAATCTGAGATATGGTTTAAAAAGGGAAATATGTATTAAGTGATATTATAAATAATTTTCAGCTAAAATTGGCTCCTAAGTTCTTAAAATGCATTATAACTAGTGAAATCTCTCCTGTAATATATGAAGTAGAAGGGAAGACCATTGGTCATTATTATATAATAGATATCAAAGCCATGTATAACGATATCTCCATTGATAACCCTTCTTTAAATTTGATAAATAATTTTAGAAAAATATAAGAATTTAAGTAAATAGCCCAACTTGTCTGCTTTATGTTATATATGTTGTATATTCTGTATTTGCTATTTATGTAAGTTACCTCTATAAGTGTATATTGTATTTTGTTATATCTGATAGAAATATGATGTACCTAACGTGAAAATAATCTCTTCGAAAAATAATCTCTTAGAAAAAACGTTTCTCTTAAAAAATATATACATTTGATATATATTTTTATGTGGGCTGCGGGATACTGTAACATGCGGAATGCTCAATAGCATCCTTCGTTACACTGTTAATATTTATTAGAAAAATTATAGTTATCGGAAATATTATTCCCACAAACTTTAGTACTAATAGAGTCCCTTACTGCTTAGACTATGATGAACGTACGTCATCTGTCAGCAGTTAAAGTTCGCAAATACTAGATCGCGCAAGAGCAATGGTATTTCAACTAAATAACGCCGGGTGAAACTCTTTCTCGTTGAACCATTGCACTAATTAGACGTATTTATAATTTTGTTTGACCTGTAATGGGGATGTTAGAATTTGAAAAACCTCGTGATGATCACATGAGGTAAGGTTTTGATAATTATACCGGTAAATGCCATCTAACATTTGAAATATTGTTTTAGGTTTTTCTTATATTCTTATAAATTAAGAATTAATTTCTTATGAAACAAAACTTATTCACGTGTAATGATTTAACGTAGAAGTACTTTGGCGTTATATTATTTGCTTTAAGCAAGATTTGAGATTATGCACACCTTGCTATACTACATTTTGAATCGGAATATATGAAAACATTCTAGGCGAAGAGATTTTCTTCATTTTGTCTTGGCGACAATCTTCTACGATTTCATAACCTCACAATGGGATTAAGGCGGCCACGTGTGAAATTAAACCCATGATCATCGGAGAATAGGACCGTATCTAGGAGTTCTCTCCATCAGGATAACAAAATAAAAGATAAGTACTTTTAATTGTTACCAATAAAAGGGATTATTTTCACATGATTGTTGAGCTATTAGAGCCAAAAATGTCTAAATTTAACATACTATATTCAAGTGAAATCTATTATATTTTGGCTATTTGCATTTTAAATTCATTGTTGTATATTAATTCGTAGTTCCTTATATCCTGAATTCGTTGTCGCAAATATTTCGCCGTAGTATTGTTTCGTAGTTGCTTTTATCGTGATTCCTTATGATTAATATCTTATTGTAGTACTGTAATGCATTTTTGTTAATGATATAGCGAGTCGTGGTTCAATTTTTGGTTGTAACGAAAGTGTTTAAGTTTATGAACTTTGAGATAATGTTACGAGACATATTTGTTGTAATATAGTATTTTGTCTCTCGTAAAGGATCTCAAGTATATCTACGTTGTGTAATATATGATTTTAGTATTGATGTGAAAGTTACGAGACGTATCTCTTGTAATATATTTTTGGTTCTCGTACACGCCTCAGATTTGCTTTGCCGTTGGGGCACATTGTAATATAGAGTATCGTGTAATATAGTAAACTGTGTAATATAATTTCTTTTGTATATATTTTTGTCTGGTACTTTGCTATACAGTATCGTTGACGCTGTGATAGTACTTTTTTTGTAATATAATATTTTTGTAATATAGTACTATTGTATATATGTAACTTTTGTCTTTTGTTTATCTATATCTTAAATTTTCTTTGATTACCCTTAGTAATCAATGGCGCCCAAGCCTTGAACTCCACCCCCTTTAGCTCTCCGTATCTTTACTGTGCTAGCCAGGTGAAACCAGTGACGCTAACCACTTCGCTCGTAGGGTGGCCCACACTTGAACACTTGGGCAATATTTAAACATCGACTAAAACCTTCTTTTCTTAGCCACAACACCTGGAATGTATTACTGCAATGTACACAAGTTATATTAACTTTAGGCAACACGGTCGAAAAAAATTTTAGAGCTAAGATTTAAAAACACAAGTGGTATTTGTGAATAATATTTAGAAATCGAATATGATGTATCTCAATGGTTGCAATGCATCTCACAGCGTTAAAACCATGTAGAATGTTAAAGCTGATTCAACAGTTTCACAACTAATGAAATTTCATCTTAAAAGTTTTTCGTAGCCCTTCAAATAACGGAGATGGCTTAGACTTCGAATTTTCGAGATTTTCCATTATAGCACTTAAAGGTCGTGGATTTTAAATATCTTTAAACCATTATGTAGCTCGTAAAAGTCGATTGCATTGTAGTATAATAGAATTTTATTTAAAGAGCGATAATCTAAGTAATAACTTACGCAAAAGAAGCTTGCAGTCCAAGCCGTAGGCGAGCGCTGTAAACTATCAAGTTGAATACTATACTGTATCTACGATTATAACAATAAATGATAATATAATAATTTGACAACGTCCAAACTATTCAAACATGTTAAATCACCTTCCCGAATAATTGACCGTTCTATTTTATTTCGCGCATTACTTCGATTGAACAGGCTAGGCATGAAATTAAAGGTGACTGGTGTAAAAATAAATCACTAGGGAGTTATAATAACTCACGCTATTTGTTTATGGATACTATTACATGTTCAAAAGCAATTGATTAATTAATATATAATCTAATAAGAGTAGATAAACAGTTTTATTTCACGACTGATATTAAAAAAATGTCCTCGTGGACCCTGATAAATTAGACAGCTTGTATGTAAAAATGTTCACGCATGTTTTTCGCTAATTCAGTTTTTTTTCTTTAACCTAGGTACCTAAACAACTTGTTTATATGCGACTATACGGGCTACGTTCCCACAGCCATTTCCTTATGGAAATAAAAACCTAGTTTATACCATCGATTAACTTTTGCCCGGTGGGGCAGATAAGCTGTTTTTTTAACTTTTATATCGAGTTCCCATTTAAAAGATAAAAATGGTTGCAAAACATGTAAATATGATGTTGAGCTCGCCAGACTATTAAAAATTTATTATGTAATTGTTATTTTTTATGAATGTTTGAATTGAGCTGAAAAAAACAGGATTCTACTTTCCAAAACAACTGCGTCAAATGTTCGCAATTTATGGTACATAGTGAACCATTTTTGATAAAATTTGTCTCTCTGACAATTTTTTTAATTAATTTGTTATACTTAATTTTTTATAAATTATTTTTTCTACTCCTATTTTATTATATGACACTTATTAGCATTTTTTTTTGTGAAAAATCTTAACTATAATTCACTGTAATGAATTATCGACTCATAATTCACTGCATTCGGCCAATTACAAATACAAATTCAAAAATTACTATTTCACCGCTCCAATAATATTTTAAATCGCCTGCGATCAACTCTTGCTGCAACTGACAATCTACTCGCTGACAATTAATGACAACCAAGTGTATCGCCATATTATTTACGTTTTCCACTTCTTACCCAACTAGCACAGTTAGTCGTGGGAACGTAGCAATGACTATTGTAGGCACTTTAAAGTGTTTTGGAACTAGTCACAGGCACGTAATAGGAACGTTCCTAATACGTGTTTATTACCAAAATGGGGAATATTTTTTTGGGACGATAATGTTCCAGCCACGTTCCTGGAACTTGTCTGGCTACGTTCCAATGACGTTGTTGCTCCGGAGCGGTGACGTGGCGGCGTAGACGCCGCAACTTTCAGAAAACTTTACCACTCCCTACTCTTTCAAATCGATGTTGCCCCTTCTTTGCCTTGCAACCGATTTTATTATATTTATGTTTCATTCTTATATATGATTCTTGTTCTTGTTCATTTCCCTAACTCAAAAATTTAATAGAATATCAGAAGGTAATATTAGACAGCAAAACTTGTGCTATTTTCCAATGGTCTAAGGGTCACAATTAAAACGAATGCAATTTTACTGACAAACATAATGATAAAACGTCCGAATCTAACCACGCGCCTTTAAAATTTGCATTTTGTAATGAAAATATTGTTTTTAAAATATGTTATGTCATGCGAGAATATGACACACTAGATGCCGAAACCTATTTTTTATTGTTCTTCGGAACTTAACACTACTTTTTATGTATTCATTTGTTGTATTTGGTGAAGAAATGGCGATAAATTAAATTTGTTAGTCAATTGTTAAATTATGGTTCATGTGTTATAACAATGGCGTCGATAATTTTGGCCATCAACATGGCGTATTTCAGAAAATATGACTTTAAGGTCGTTTTCACCAAGAAATGCTATTTGAAAGTAATTGCTACTTGGCGATAGTGACGAAAACTGCAAATACGTAACTTTAAAGTTATATTTACCACAAATCTGCGAATGGAACTGTAGCATCACTTTAAAGTCGTAGCAAAGTTGTGACTACCACAAATTACCTTTTCAAAGTTGCCGCTGCTACTTTATGGTTACATTTCTCCCGCTATTGATTCGGAACGTACGTGTTAGCCGTACTTTGAAGTCTAGACTGAACGCGTTCTTAGTTTTTGCTGTTTATCATTTACCTAACTTCACATTGAAAAACTTATCATCTGTCGCAATTTACTTGTATGCAGCCATATATTAACGACTTAATAAACATAAACGTTGTTGGTATAATATACTATTACAGTGATAGATAACATAGAAGAAAAGGTAGGTGTAATAAAACTGTGTTGAAATATTAAATTTTGTTGCCTCATTTTGAACATAAAATATTGCATAGCATGAGTATAGCAGCATATAATTCTAGTCTAGGTTAGGCAAACATATTATATAGGTTAGGTTTGTTGCATTAACTTTATCTATGGTCAACATTGGGAACTAGATGGTGAAATTTACTTCATGGTAAATTTCAGAGGTGATGTGCACCTTGTAGTAGCCGTACACAGTTCTGTAGGTAGCAGTAATGTCATTAACACCTATGAATATTACTTACAAGTTCCACTACTTTAAAGAAATAGTGAAGACGTCGCGGCAACTATTAAAGCTACTTGAAGGTGATTGCAACTTCGAAGTCACATTTCAGTGATGCGAGTTAGTCGCTGCTACTATAGTTTACCACCTTCAAGTTTTGAAAACCCAAAAGTCGTCACACTCTACCATGTTCCCATGTACCACGAAAGCTACGTAGAAGTTGCATAACTATAAAGTAATCATTAGTGGTAGAAACTACGAGGCAGGGACTGTAGACTTGTCAAATGAAGTAATTCTTACACCAAAGTCGTAAATTTAGTGGCAATTACGTAATGGTTACTCATACGAAGTTCCTATCTCAGTTACTATCACTATGGTGCTAGTTGGGTATAGAGTAGGTATCGATTAATGCTATAAAATTTTAGTCTTATTTATTTGTTTAATAATTGTAGAAAATGCATAGTATTGCATTTGCGATTATGACTATTGTTCACTCAGAAGATTTGTGCCACTCACCTTTCGGCTCGTGGGCTCAAACATCATCTTCGGGAATAATGGCTATCATAATCGCTCATATAATAATATACTAATTTTCTATGAGTGCATTTCATAACTCCTCCTTGATTTTTGTTTTAGAATGAAGTATATTATGTTAATTCATTTGTCAGATTTAATTTTTTATAAATTAATTTTTTTTTATTTTACTTCATAACACCTTGATTTTCGTTTTAAAATCAAGTTTATGACCTCTTCTATCTATTACAACTTGTCCGTCTGTAAATTTTTATTAATTAATTCCTATAATATTTTGGTTTATTAATTAATGATTTTAATAAAAGTACATTTCATAACACCTCTTTTTTTATTTGTAGTTTGAGATCTCTTTTATGCATAAAAATTGGTTTGTAAGCGAAAAAATATTATTTACTTTGTCAGGCTCAATTTTGAATGCGCAGTATCATTCAGCGTACAGTTCTTCTAATCTATTTAGTCGGTTGAAAAAATTGCAAATTTGTATTATTTATTTATTTGCTGCGCATTCAAAATTAAGTGTAAGAAATTAATTAACAAAAATTGTCAGACAGACAAGTCGTAATAGACTTCATTTTAAAACAAAAATCAAGTAGGTGTTATAAAGTGCATTTTCATAAAAAAAAAAAATAAGTAAAGAATTAAGTCTGACAAATTAATTAACAAAAATTGTCAGACAGAGAAATTTTTTGAAGAACGGTTCATTATTTACCATAAATTGCGAAAATTTCAAGCAGGTCATTTGAAAAGTAGCATAATTTTATTAGCTAAGTTCACAAATTCTTAAAAAATAACAATTAACGAATTTTTAATAGTTTGGAGGGCGTAATATGCTATTTACGTATTTTGCAACAATTCTCACCTTTTAAATTTGAGATGTTCGATGGGGTACCTTATCTGTGATGGGAGCTCGGTCTAATTGTTCTTTGTTCAGCAATCCCCTAATTAGCTCAAGGTGCAACACTCGTTTCTTTAACTAATACTGTTTTCAATACAATAAAATTATAACCTTTTACGTATGTACCTAACAAAATACTCTTATTTAATACTTCTCGATTTCTTTCTATTTTCTGTAAAATTATACCTATTAATAACTTTGCTATGATCTAGACATCGCATGACCAGCTCGATGAAAATCCCCCCCATTATTAATTTCCTTTAATTTGTTAACATCATTAGTTTTTCCTGTGCTTCCTTGTAATTTGTTGGCAATATGGTTGAGTATCTAAATGGCGAGTAAATATACTCGTTCTACATAACATAAATTGTCGTTTCAGACATAGTGCTTATTAGCTGGCTCTGAGCCAAACATCATGTTTTAAGGTATACAATTTTGCGGGGAAGGCGAGAAACCAAATTTAATCAAGTAACTTCCAAATTACGTTACAGCGAACTCGATGAATATTTTATTACTTATTTGGAAATTAACTTCGTTCGCAGTTTATGGGCAGAAGAAAAATTATACCAACAAACTTTTATACAACTGCTCGGTGAAAGTATTTTTTTATCCCCCAAATGGCATAGTTTTCGCAGATAGACAAAAGAGTGAATTAGAAAATATTCTGAAATATTATAAATGTATGATAGAAAGTGCTACATTAAAAAATAATAGCTTTTTTTCTCAATATTTCAAAACTTTACAAAATTATCAATAGTAAATTTCGTTCTTGCAAAAGAATTCTTAATATTTTTTCGTTATAACCCTTCTCTTTAAAAGACAAATATTTATACAGTAAGCTCACGTAATAGTTCCTTAAATATGTATTATTCAACCCTTTACATTCTGATAAAATGATCATCACTCTGATTTCAAGCTCATTATCAGTCTGTGTCAGTTCTAGTTCTGTCTCGATTTGTGTAGTTCAGTATTTTTTCATTAAAAATGTATCTATCACTTAAAGCATTTAGATATTTCATTGACATTTATCGGCACATTATTAGTGATGATATCATTCTACCACATTATTCGATTACAAATTATTCGTTTACAGTATACTTAAAATATTAATTGGGACCAGTTTAATTCGACTAATTTCGTGCAAGCGTATGCAGTTGCTGATTTTTCAATGTACTCCCATTTTATAAATATTCGTACTAAATCTGTAACCCGGCATCTCCTCGTAGAACAGGACAGATATCCACGACGGTATCACCCATAGAACAGCAAACGCTCCCGTAATCGCCATAACATCGGCGACAGGTCAGTTGGTCTCTACTAAACGGTCTGCATTTCTACAGATGGGGGTTATTTTTTTGTTTGTTACTGGATATGAACATAAAATATTGGCACGATGTACCGCGATGGTTTGAGTGAAGTATACACTATACCAAACTTATAGCATTCTGAGTTGTAAGTGTCCAGCCAAGCTACGAAATGTCGTCAACAAGTGAATCTCTTTCTTTTACACTGTCGGCATGCGGGCAATTACTACGACGTCTGTCGTTAATCTATGTTTTCGTTTTATTTTAATGCAGCTGTACGACGAATATAGAGACGTACCACACTGTCCAATGTTTGGCTTGCGCTTTTGGGAGAATTGTCTTTCCACCACGGTTTCTTCAGTGACTGAACACCTGCATGTTTAACTTGAAACGCTGTAAAATCCGTTAGAGTTACGAAGAAAAGGACGTAAACAATTTTCTATAAAAATGTCAGTGGTAGCATATGTCTATCTTAAATGCTTTTAGCGAGAAGGTGGTTGAAAGTAGCGCACTGGACAACTTTAAATTTTGTATTCAACTTTCAATCACTCTCACGCCTAAAGTATTGAAGATAGACATATGCCATCCCTGATTTTTTTTATAGAAAATTTGATTCTCCATAAAATTGTCTATGTCCATTTTCATAATTTCATAACTCTAACGGTATTGGCAGCGCTTCGAGGCAAAAGTTCTGGCGTTCAATTTTACTTGTGTTCTTTTTTCACAGTAGCCGGTAATTTAGATAATAATATTAATAATGTACTATTTTGTTTGCAAGAAACTGTACATGCCTGTTGTTCAATAAGATTTAACTAGCAAGAAGTATTCAATAAGACTTCTGCCAATCCAATTTAGTCAGCAAGAGAATTTACTTAGGTATCCCCAATTATTTGTAGCCTTTGTGGAAAAGCAAAATTCTAATATTTTAAGTTCTTGTCGAACAGACGAACGTCATGTCTTTGATAGGTCGAGCGCTTCTCTGTTTTACGACTTAAACTGTTATAAGTTTGGTACGGTCTATAGGGCGGGCGCAAACTATTATACTGAAAATGTTCCAGAAAAAAACGAATAACTTATGTTTCTACTACAAGCGAAATGTACTTAGAGTTTGGCATGAAAATAACTGCCATTTGAAATTTTATTGCAGAAAACTAATGTTTAGAGTCTCAAAAAAACATAAAATAAAGTCGAGCAAACTTCTAAGAACAGGGAAAAGGGTTAAAGAACGGTTACTACAAATGAATTAAAAACTATTTAAATAGACACAAGTATATTTTATCAGGAAATATTTTGCTTTCTTTTGTGAACCCCAAAATCGCATATGTGAAAGAACGAATCGTTTCATATTCTATTCAATTTGAGTGAAATGGTCACGTTGATTTTCTTTCAACATTTTATATTTTTTCTGTGAAATTGCCAGCAATATAACACAATTCTTTCAATGAACAGAATCAGTTTCAGGCGAATGTTGTACAGTACGACCATAACAATATTTTGTCGCTCTATTTCTCAGTCTCATGATCATTATCTTTGGTTCTATTTTTCCATTATAGTTTTCTTACATACTTTTTAAGAGAATGAAAAGTAAGAAGATAAACTTGAATAACCTTTCAATTTGCCTTCCAAGCATTACCATCTTGTATAGAAAATAGAAAACTGTTGATGAGCGTTAAAGGTATTTGGTCTTGGTTGGTACAGATAAGTAATGCCCATGTTTGATAAGAGTTTTTCTTGCAATAAAACTCTTGTAACAGTTATAAATGTAGCAGCATAGAACTTGGTAACGCGGCTGTACTTTTATTACTAATAGACTTGTTCCATGATATTATTTTTGTATGATTTTTATACGATTTTACATAGTACTAGACATTCTTATTATGCACTTAAAATGTTGTATTATTTATTAACTTTTTCGGTTCTAGAGATATAAGGGGTTGAAGTTAGTAATAGTTGCAAAAACAGTGCGCCTATTTGTGACGTCACTATACGCAACTTTGAACTCGGAGATCTACCGCCACCACTAACAGCCGTTCAGTAGTTAGTAAATACGTGGAGTTGAAGGCCGTTTTAGATGTCTATGGAAAGAGGAAGAGTGTCGTCTTGTTCTGATACCAAAGTGAATGGGCAAAACCGTAAGTCCGGCTTGGCACGGGCGAACGAAAAATGGCTTTTCTGTTAAAACTTGAAAAGCATCGAATTTTAAAAAATTCATAAGTAAATACATGGAATGGAAGTCCGTTCTAGGTCTCTATGGAAAGAACAAGATTGGCCCTTTCCCTTGATACCAAATTGTACAGAGAAATTCCTAAATTCGGCTCTGCAAGAGCGAAAAAATAATGCCTTCTTTAGAAGTACTAAAACGTAACCTAAAAAATTCAGAAACGTCAAATTTTTAAACGTTTATATATAAGTTAATACTTGTAGTGGAGGATCGATTTTGGTCTCTATTTAAAAAAGAAGATTGGCATTTTATCGACATCGTAAGTGTCACAGTGGAAATCGGAATTTCGGTTAAAGTGTATTCACGGACGGCTGAGACCAACAAATATGAGTGATTGCCTGGTGATCGTGACGTGTTCCATCCTCATTGGTTGCATTTTTCAGGAGAATGCCAGAGATTTTCTCGACTTCAGTTGTATGTAATATGCGTAAAGTGTATTTACATTTATTCGAACATTTGAATTAATATAACTCATAAACGGTTTAGTGAATCCATTTGACGTTTATGGTAGTGTATTATCAAGTTTAAAAGAACAATATCCAATTGTTCTAAAATCGATCGGGAAAGTCCTTGTGTATTCTTAATAATTTTACGCACGAAGGGCTCTGGTGAACTAAGCGCACGTGAACAGCACATGTATTTGTTTGACGCGGTGTCAACGGTCTGGGACTATACTATAGGTCTGTGCGAAAGAGTAATGGTTATCCTTAAAAATAAAAAATTCGGCCCGACAGGAGCGAAGACAAATCGTAATTTTTTGACATTTGGTAACATTTCGCCAAATCGTATATTCCCCGACAATCCTTCAACTGCCCGTTTCTAAATTTAAGTGGCGAGAGAAATAGCCGACTTTTGCGAGTTTGTTACTCAAAAACCATTAAAAAGAACGACTGCTAATTTATCCTAAACAATGTAGAATTAATTCCCGAATCGAATGACACCCCGCTTCCCGAAAAATCGCCCCCTTGAAAAGCCTTTGATAGATCCGATTCGCAATTTTAGAGCGGCGCAGATCAACACGATAAGTATACAGATTCGGAAACTGTATTTGGTAATATGTAAATGTGTATCTGCGCAGGTAAACCACGCCTTGCCGTAGATGAACGCAGGGCATTGGTATTAGTTCATAGTACCACCGCTTCGCTTCGTCGTTGATTCCAAGCATTCTGCTTTCAGTAACCTAGCCGTAAAAACGTGGGAATAAAATAAATTAGTCCCAAATTCGTTGAAATGCCGGCTGTATATACAACTACTGAAAAAATGCAAATTATGAAGTGGTACTTTGGGGGCCATTCCATTGATGACACAATAAATTTATTTACTGTGGCATTTTAAGACAGACCAATCCCCTCACCTGGCACAATTTCACGTATTATTAGAAAATTTGAAAATTTCGGTTGTGTCGTGAATTACTGTAAAAGATGCTCTCAACGCGAACCCCGTCATCAACAAATCAGCGAACAACGTAAGATTCTAGAAACTAATGTCTGCGCACTTGTTGAAAATGTAATTATTATTGTAATGTATTATTCCCCTAATTACATGACTTAGTCAGACATTACCATTACATTGGTATAGTACGGAGTGTCCCAATTACTTTTGTAGGCTCTATCGATATTATAGTATATCCATCGAAATCAAAACTATGCTTACCCTTTTGCTTCCAGGTGATTATATCCTTTTTGGTGTCCCTCAACCAGGTTACTTCACAAACAAACTTTACTGAATGTAGAATGAACTCAATTTCATAACAAGCAAATATAGCACGTGATTTCTCAAAACACTTAAACCATTATATTTACAGAAGAAAATGAAAACAAATGAAAATGACAATCACAAATATTAAACGACTAAATACATTAACAAACAGCAATTACACTATATCAAGAAATGAAATGGTTCACGGCAAGTTAAAATCTTTAGCTGAATCGGGGCCGAATACTCTTAGTTCAATTACAACACATTAATTTATGCTTATTATAACCGACAAAATACTGAACAAATGTAGTTAAACCGTAAAATTGAAAAAGGTTCGCAAAACGAGAATTTACTATACCCTGTAGTTAGATGACCGATCAGACGTTAAGCCTAGAGTATCGATATTATCTCAATCGAAATAAGACGTTTCAAAAGTCGGCAGCAAACTTTAAACCCTCGACCAATTAAAAACGTCTCTACTTTAAACCGCACCCCTATTTGAAATTACCTAATGGACCCTGGAATTTATCCTCTGGCCTATCTAACATTTTATGCCAAGACAGATGAAAAAAAAAACTTTTGTTCCTTACTTTGCTTTTGTATGGGGGGAAGAAATCTACCTTATTTGACCTATCTATCTTACTGTCTATTACATATATTTTCTGGAATCCTCTCTCAACTGCCTTAGTCTTGAAAATTTAACTAGACCCCCCGGTAAGTCGTATTTAAACAAGTGTTTGACGGTTCCTTAACTTCAAGTGAGAAAACGAATTGTACATAAAATAATTTAGATGGTTATTTATTGCTTCCAAGTGGCTAACGTCGACTACCTAATAATGACTAAAGTTAACAAAGCATGTTTCTATGACCGGTATTTTACGTTATTGTACTAAAGTCTCGACCTTTAAAATATCACCGAGATTGGAAATAAGATAATACAGTGATTCTATATGCGACAGGGCCGCACTTGGCTCCCTTAATTTGACTTATGTTACAAAAATAATGAACCTTGTTCTAGCAGGCAAATTGCTGATGAAGTTGACATGAAGGAAAGAACTGTAAGAAATATTTTGAAAAGTAACGGGTACAGTTGTTTTAAAGTTCAAACAACTAGAACTATTTCCCGAGGACAATTTCAAACGGATGGAATTTTGTGAAATCATGATGACTAAAGTAAACGACAATGAAAACTTTTTAAACAAACATTGTTTACAGATGGATCATCCTTCTCCTTACATAGGAAACACAATCCATCCGTAGTAAGATATTGGTCTCGGGAAAATAAACATTTGAGTGTTGCTGTGCGAACTCAGTATCCGCAAAAGTTGAAGGTTTGGACGGGAATTTTAGACAATCATATTATAAACCGACCGATCATCGATGGTAATTCAAATGGCAATACATATTTAGAGCTTTTAGAAAACCAAATAATTCCTGCAGTTCAAATTCTTCCCGTCAACTTTGACAACATTTCATTTCAACAAGACGACTGCCCAAGTCACAATACAGGAACGGTTATTAACTTTCTGGCAAGAACATTTCCCAATCGTTTAATAAGTATGAGGGGAATGATAAAGTGCCCCCCCCCCAGGTCACCGGATCTAGCACCCCATGACTTCTTCCTTTGGGGCTTTTTAAAGTACACCGCTTACAAATTTGCCTTTGAACGAGCCAATAATTTAGTTGACTTACGGGAAAACCTATCCAACTTTGTGCAAACATTACCCCAAATCAATTCAATGATATTAGAGATTTATTGTTTAAACGATTTGGCTATTGTTTGACACAAGAAGGTGGTTTGTTTGAACCTTAACTTCGTTAATTTATTTGTGATAATTATTAGTTGATTTTAAGTTCTAAGAGTTTTTTTTATTTTATTTTGATGCTCTATTTTTATTTCGTTTTAAATAAGAATAATTTGTTTTTTAATAATTATTAGTTGATTCTAATTTCTGAGAATAATTTAATTTTATTTTAATGATCTATTTTTATTTCAATTTTAGTAGGAATTATTATTTTATTTCCATGGCCTTTATGGCTGCAGAGATACTTTCAATAGAAGAAATTATTTGTCAAAAATGTGACAAATAACTTCTAACTTTTGACAATCTCGTTCCGTGTAGAAACTATTACCGACGTAAGCCCTTCCAAAGTTCATGCGATACTAAACTCAATGCCAAAAGTCAGTAGAATGTATAATAATGAATGAATTAAATTTTTTTAAAAAGGTCTATTCTCCTACTATTAAGATAGACGTCAGTCAAACGGTTCGAAAGATTCCATAATCGCCCATGAAAGATTTTGAAGTGATTTAAATGCCTCTTCTATTCAACCCTGATAAGGATATACTTTAATGGATCGTCATTACCTCATAAAATCGCTACCACCTACGCATTCAAACCTGTGTTAAAGCTACGCTCAATCAAGCCTATATTTTCCTTTATTGAAAAATGATTTGTCCTGCGAGTCAATTCAGGATAAATGACGTTCAGACACGCACATCCACGGCTTTGGGATTTTACAGTCATTATTGATTTCTAGTAACATCATAAATAAAATGTAACTCACCCAAAACACGGTATTTTTAATTAAACTGCCAGAGAGCCAGGTATTTTTTTTAAATAAGTGGATTCTAATTTTATACATTTTTGTTTCGCGGGTATGTTGAGGTATTAAATTTAGGATGGAATGTCATCGGTATTTTTTAATTATGTAAAAGAATATAAGTATCTCGACTATGTTGGTTGTAGATGTGAAATTGGAATTCAAAATTGCGTATCAAAAAATGTTGCCTCTTTATTTCTGAATGTCGCGTTGCAAAAATACAAATAGCAACAATAGAAATTTAAGAAAAAACCAGCCTGCAAATCGACAAATGAAACAACATGAGAATTCACTTGAATGAATATGTTAATAGTATTTTATATAACAAGTGGCTAATATGGTATTTTTTTACAAGTGGGGCGTTTATAGTATGAGTCGAAGCGAAAGCGGGAGCTACAAACCACACGAGTAAAAAAAAACACATTTTACAGTTATGTAGAAAATTTTTTATATCGCCATTCGAAATTAGAAAAAAATATAATTTTCCGAAAATCGTTCGTAAATATTGACATTTCTGATAGAATTTTTATTTTTAGAAGCAAAAGTCAATATTTCCTTATATTTAGTCGTTGCCATCCAAAGAAAAATAACTGTTAGTAAATATTCATTTTTGTACTGTAAGGAAATATGATTTCCTTGCAGTTATTATTTATGTACTATTAAACTTCTATATGTTAAGTTTGACTATTCAATATTGTAAAGTTTATTGGTGTTTTTGATACAATTAAGATCATTATACAAGTCAAAAGTACAATAATACAGATTTGGATTAGTAGTAAGACATATTAATTCTATAAAAACTGTATAATAATTTAGTATAATACATTACATATAATTGATAAAACATATAAAAACAATAAAACACAAACAGAAACAAATTTAGACAAACTCCACGTATTATAGAAAAATGAAAACTTTTGCATTATTGAAAATATTTTTTCTTACACTGCTTAAAGAAATGTTTCACATTGTAGAAATTCATTAGCGTTATAAAAGGCTTTTGCTGTTAGCATATTCTTGATGTTATTTTTATATTTATTAAATGGTAATGACTTTATACATGGTGGAATTTTGTTGAAGAATAAGGTGTAGTAATAATTTGATGACATTCGGGATTTTTCCAATCGAAAATAATAAACTCTAATATTATTAGAGACATTTTTGGGTACTATTTTACTTTTATTTTTGTTAGACATATGTTTTCTGATAACCTGGTAGCCTAATGGTCAATATGATTTTCAAATTTCAATTTTGGGTCCAAATATCTGCCCAAAAATTTGACTTCTTCAGGGTTACTTACATTCTCATGATGTATGAGGCTAAAGGTAATATTTACAGTTTTTGCATTATTTAACGATAGTTTATTGCAAACAAACCATTCATTATATTTTATTAGATTTTCTTCAATCCTGTTTTATATGGTTACCTGATTGTAATCTATATAAGTGTCGAAATAGTTTATCTCATCCGAATACAATATTACTTTTATATCCGAGAGAGCAGATCTTATGTCGTTAATATATATTATAAATAGCAGAGGTCCTAACAATGGTCCCTGCGGAACAGCAAATTTAATATTTTAATTATTTTATTTATTTTACTTATTTAATCGTCTTATTTTTATTTACGTCCTGGCGGAGTTTAGGTAATGCTATTCCACCACTCAACCAAGACACGTACACATAGACTTCAACACAATAACCATTCCCTGCGATATTGCCATCTACCGTAGCAGAGACTCGAACTCAGGATAGATAACAGTGACCAGACATGTTGTGCCACCCAACAGCGGTCTGTCTAGTCCCCTGCTACCATCTCGGCAACGCATTAAAAACGCCACTAAACATCCATGCCCTGGCCAGGAAAATTAGACTGGAGGAATTTCGTTCAAAGCCACAAAAGTGTAGAATTGAAAAAAGTAATTGGTGATTTATCATATCAAAAGCTTTTGTATAATCTAATAATATTAATACACTTATTTTGTTATTGTCAGTAGCTCCAATGATGTCATCAGTTACGTCTGCAAGAGCCGTAGCACAAGAGAATCCAGATCTAAATCCCGACTGCTTTAATGGTAGAACATTGTTGAGATTCACAAATTCTCTAATTTGCAATTCTAAGATTTTTTCAAAAATCTTTGATAAGACAGGTAAAACACTGATGGACCTTAGGTGACTCAATTGGCTAAGTTGACTGATTTTAGGTAACGGAAATATTAAAGCTATTTTCCAAGCTTTAGGAAAGTAGTGTGCATTTATACATACATTATATATGTGAGTTAAGAATGGAACTATATAAGGACAGCATAAATGTATTAAAGTTATATTTAATTTATCATATACATAAGCTTTAGATTTTATGTTTTGAATGATTTTAATTACATCTATATCAGAAATAAGTTTAAAAGAAAATAAACCATCTATGCCTTCTTTAATATTGGTATTATAAAAATTTATTAACTCGTCTTTAGGTCTATCATTATTATTAGAGGAATTGATAAAATAATCATTAATAGTGTCCACATTACTTAACTGTTCAGGTATATTAGCCTTTTGATTTTTAGTAATATTTAATTTTTTTAATTCACCCCATTTCTCTTTAATATTACAATTATTAAATTTATATCTTAAATAAGCCTTCTTTTCAGCCTTAATAGCTGCATTAGTTAAATTTCTAAGTTGTTTATAGTACACCCAGTGGCCATTTTGCCCCGTTTGTTTGAATTTTACCAAGGCTTTATCACGTAGTTTCTGCATAAATTTAATGTTATCTGTTAACCACGGAGCATATTTTTTTTTGGAGCATTTTATAGATTTGATAGGTGCATGCATATGTGCTCTATCCGATTGTAAGTTGTTAAAAGATACTATTTGGTTGTGATCTGTAAGGTAACTATTTAAAAGGTTAGACTGTTTTCATCCAATCCATAAGATTTTAGCTTAGCAAAAAGAATATCTGGATGAACACAATTGAAGGCTTTTGAGAGATCACAGAAAGTGCTTATCACGTAATGTCCTCTCTCAAACCCCCCGATATGTATTGCAGAAATTCCATGATAGCTAAAGTAGTGGATTTGCCCTTTCTGAACCCAAATTGGCTATCGCTAAGTAAATTATTTTCTTCAAATTAGTTATATAACATTGATACGTTTCCATAGTTACACAAAAAATATTACTAAGAATTTCCTAGCAATACTTATTTATGAATAAAATTAATCATGCTATTTTCAACAGACAAGATTTTAATTTATTTCATTTTTTAAACGAGTTTCGGAAAAATAGTATGTATACCTCGTATGAAAAGCCACATTCCCGGACTTCGTGTTACTTGTCGTCCGGGAATGTTAGACATTTCCTACTAGGCATGCAATATACTATTTGTAAAAATAAAGCAAGTTGACAAAGTTATCTTGTAATGACTAAATTCTATTAGTGTTTCCATAGAAACCAATAAGAAAAGAAATATTTAACTATTTAAACGTCGCATTTGGTACATTCTACTTTACAGTAATTGTTATTTGGAACAAAATGAGTGATGGTGAGGAAAATTTTATTCCTGGTACTTCTCCGGAAATCAGGGAGCAAGCAACTGCTGCAGCTTTAGATTTATTATCAGCGAAATCTAGAAAATTGTACGAATAAGAATATGATTTAATTATGCACCCATGTAGTCTGTCATTTTGACTTACCTATCTGAAAAAGCAAAAACTTGCAAATGTTCAAATCTCTGGTCCAAGCTTTCTGTGCTTAAAGCAGTTTTGAATGTAAAGACTAATGTAGATGTATCCAATCATCAAAAAGTAAAAGCTTTTTTGAAACGACAATCCACTGGGTATAGGGCTAAGAAATGTAAAGTTTTTCACAGAGCACACGTTGAACGTTTTTTACTTGAAGCACCTGATAAAAGTTTTTAATGTTGAAAGTTGTACTATTAATGAGCTTGGAGGGCGCTTGTCGTCAATAGGAACTCTACAATATGACCATTGATGACATGTGAGAAAAGACGCATGCTGGTTGTTAAAGTACCTGATTCGAAGACCCACATTGAAAGGACTTTTATGGTAATTGATGAGACTGTTAATGGAATAAATTTACTAAATATCTACGATAAATATACAACTATTCGCCCTACTCATGTCAGTCACATAGGGGTTTTTCTTTAACATCGAGGAGAAAAATGTACGATCCAACTAGCTCGTATTCATACATTTTCAAAAATACTAAGTATTATAGCTAAATACCTTAAGTTATCTAATCCTGAGCAATATACGGGTCACAGCTTTAGGAAATCTTTAGCATCACTATTAGCTAGTTCTGGAGCTGATAATCTTACCTTCAAACGTCATCGAGGAAAAAGGAAAAAAAATTGAAAAATGAAATTTCCGAAAAGGATATTTTCAAACAACAGTACAGAAATAACTAGAATATCGTTGGTGAAAATCAGACCAACCACCATAGTAATATAAATGGATCAAATATGTTTCGCACATCTGAACCTATAATTCCAGGAATGAATATAAGTAATGTTAGTAACAGTACTATTCAATTCAGTTTTCATTAAATTATGAATAAAACTGTTTATGAAATTTGTTAATAATTAATAAATATTTGAAGAAACGTTAAACTCAAGAACGAAGTTCGAGAGTTTAATTTTATTGAGTGGATAAAACGCGACTAAAGCACGAATGCTATACAGCGTTTTATCCACAATCACCGTCGTTTAGAATCAGATTTCATCAAAAAATGATTTGACATTTCACTCTGACAGCGGTTGTAACGTCAAAAATTATTGAAATGAACTAAAAAAAACTTGGAAGGGTTTGAATGATTGCTATTTAGTTTAATTGTTTATCGATTCCATTTGTAAAAAAAATGCGAAGTTGGTGAAAACCCAAGAAAGCGATTTTGTTCCTGAGAGAATCCTTCGGGAAGCTGAAGAAGCAACCCTCCACTTATTGCCTGCAAAGTCCAGGGAACATTATGAGAAAGTATTTTCCAAATTTAATTAGTAGAAGGAAAAACGGGGTGTAATGACAATAAATGAGGAAGTTCTGCTATCGCATTTCTTAAATTTGAAGAAGTATGCAATTTCATGTGGTCGAAGTATTCGATGCTGAAGGCCGCTATAAAGGTCCATAAAAACATATACATTGAAAAATATAATAAGCTCACTGCCTATCTGAAGAGTGAGTTGAGAGGGTACAAAGCGAAGAAAGCTGCATTATTGGAAAGAGCACACGTGGAAGAATTTTTGACAAGGGCTTGCGATAAAGAATATTTGATGATTAAGGTATTATTTCTTAACCTTTTAGATAATAAACCTTGAAATATTTTAGGTTGCACTAATAATGGGGGTGTCTGATACCGTTGCTGTGAATTGACGAATTTGAAATCCAATGATGTAGAATACAGGGGCGCATATCTGCTTGTTTCTATACCAGATACCAAGACGGGCGTCTTACGAAAATTCACAATTATGGAAGAAGGATTATCTATCAATTCTGTGGAGAGGTGTAGATAATACATGTCCTTTCGTCCGAAGAAGTTATCCAACGACAGATTTTTTTTACGATACACTAATCAAAAATGTACCTCATAACCTGTTGGAATCAACACTTTGTCGAAAGTTCCTTCAAGAGTTGTTTCATTTTTGAATCTGACAAACGCAGAAGCTTATAGCGGCCATTGCATGAGGCGCACTTCAACAACTTTACCGGCTAATAAAGGTGCTGACCTCACAACAATTAAACGACATGGTGGGTGGAGAAGTTCCGCTATAGCGGAAAGTTATACTGGGGATTCTATATCCAATAAACTTGATATCGCAAGGAAAATCCTCCTGGTACAAGTCGTTCCTTATAAGAGGAGACATCCATTGTTTCTACAGATTTATCAAAAACTTCGACAAGCACTATGCGTTCTGAAACCGGTGACAACTACAAGTTTGTTATTAATGGAAACGAAGTGAAATATGCTAAAACAAATAAGGAAATGTCTATTAATATAAATGTTAATATTGATATTAATACAAATTAAATAAAATGTAATTGATTTAAGATTGTATTTTTCCATTATTCCACTAGTAGAATAAAGTAGTTTCATTATTCCACTAGTGGATAAAGTGGTACTTTATATGCTTCATAAGTGTGGATAAAACTCCAATTATAATGTGATTGTGGATAAAATTTCTTTATTCACACTTTTTTCTTTATTTTTCACTTGTAAATAATGACATTGTTTTGATTCATTGAAACTGTCAAATAAATGATATTTTAAGATATGGCGTTACAAAGAATTATTTACAAATAATATTTAATGATTATCTACTATTTTTATACCCTGTAGTGTGTTCCTAAATTGAATACACATATTATGCAAGGTTTCATATTCATAATATACAAACGACATAAATTTCTTCCACAACATTCATTAAGGGTCTATCGATCAAAAGAGCAAGGCTAACTTTGTAATTTTGAGGCCTAATTTGTTCGAAGTTGCCTTATTTCGCCTATATTAAGGAAACCAGGTTGCGCCGAGTAAGTAATGGTGCTCATATGGCTGCTTCCTATTTTCCTGTGTCATTTGGAGGCACTTAAATGTACTCTTGATACAACATACAAAACTCAACGCTTTTTAATGGTGTAGGAAAGGGGAGCTTTTAGACTTTCAGAATTCGTTGAAAAATGGAACTGCGTGAAACGTGAAAAGGTATTTTTTATGATATATTTTTTCCGGTGCTTTCATTGTGTACGATAGTAAATAAGTTTAATATACATGGTGGACCATTAATAAATAGGCTATAATTTAAGAGTACTTTGGACCCAGATATGAGGATATAACCAAACATGCTTTAGTAAATTGCATTGAGTTAGAAGGTAGCGAGAAGCGGTCACGTGATCAAAAACGGCATTATTTCGCCATCTTGCTACTACTTTTCCGTCAAATAGTGACAGTTTGTTTTCCGTGCGATTTATTGTGATTTTTACTGACAGTTTTTTAAATTTTAGACAATAAACATTAAAAGAACTATAGTGTCGTGTGCTAAAAGAAGTTGCTCTTCTAGAGATGGTGTTGACAAGAAGAAATTAATAGAAATAACATTTCATAGGTAGTGTAAACAACAAACAGAGCCGTATTAAAAAAACAGCTAATTAAATGTTTTTTAATATACTCAAGTTATATATTTCATGGAATAGAAACAAATGGTTTATTTTAGGATAAAATTGCACATTTTATATATCAAGGCAAATAAAAACTGTTAAAACTCTTGCATTTAGTGAATTTAACATTTATTTACGTTATCCAGATAGACCGTCTCGTCGGGGTACAAAGTTCTTATTATTTTAATTAGTCCGGGTCTGGCAAAACCACCATATTGTTACTACATTTAGTCACGCCTACTGATGCTATTTCTGTATAGGAAATTTGTATAGGATGTGGTCTCCCTACATTCTAACTCAATGGTAAATTGTTACTGTGGAAGATGGCAAAGGGTGTCAAAGTTGTTTTTTTTAATTTTCTCGCAATATTTTAACTACCACTTGACCCATCTTCTCCAAATTTGGCAAGGAAACAGTTTTTAAGCTAAGAAACAATAATTTATGTATCACATCACACTAGCCCGTGGATGAGAAATATCTGTTGATGAATATTTTTTCTCTTTTTTTTACGAAACGTGACACTTTTACTAATGAACTAAAGTTATGCGTATCTAATGATTTAAACCACCTGCAGGGTTTGCAGTTTTGGTTTTACCAATAATTTTTTATATACATTCTTGTGCAATATATGTAGGTGGAAGAGAAATAAAAAAGTTCCTTCTAGTAGGAAAGTGCTCAAGTGTCAAAATATTATTGACTTTCTCCATTACAGCTTGTACAAGAAATATCGATATCTCGGATGCCATGATTGAATTTTAAAAATATCAAGCTTAACGTATTGATTTCAATAAAATTTAATGAACCTTTAGGAAAGAAAACACATTTTGAAAAAGTTATCAATTGTGGAGCGAGATTGAAATCATAGAAAGAGTAATAAAATTGTAAAAAAAATAAATAAAAGATATCGTTTTGTTAAAATAGAGATAGGAACCTACAACATGAGTCGTCTAAATTGGTGCTCGATCACAAAAGCTATACTGATTTTTCGAATTTTTACTCATTTGAGGTTATCAAACAAAAAACTGTGTGTTCAAACTCGACTTGAATCGTCTTCTTGAGAGTGCGTCTAGCGTTAATTAACTTAGTGTATAATTATAGCAAAAAAAAATAAAAATTATCTTTTTTATTGAAATAATTTTAAAATGCCATGAAACGTTGAGATTTTAAATTTGAGCGAAAATATTTTCTGTGTGTTGGTCGGTCTGTCTGCCTGTCTATTACTTTTTGTGCGCACGCTTTCTCTGGAGCGGTCTAAGATATTGACTTGAAATTTTATACACGTATATATTATAAACAGATCTGGAACTGAATTGTTTTTTGAACTGATCTGGTGAAGGGTTGGGGGGTGAATAGGGGTAAACATGAGAAAATAAGTAAAGTAAGCTGATAAGAGTAACGAGATTTGGGATTTGGTGTACATACTAGAAGCGAAGGCCTCAGATTTTCTATAATATTTCCTTCCGTCCACCACCCACCTCCACTCTATTATTAGAGGGGTTGATAAAATAAAATTGAGATATTCACTTGAAATTTGGTACACATATGTATTATAAGGACATCTTGAACCAGATTACATTTTAAGATCATTGCGTTGAAGAATTAGGGGTTAAATAGGGGTAGATAGGGGAAAATAAGTAAAGCAAGCTGGTGAAAGTACAAAAATTGGGGATTTGGTGTACGTACTAGAAGCGAAGGTATCAGATTTTATTCTAATATTGTCCACCCCCCCCCCCCATCATCCCCACTCTATTATTAAAGGGGTTGATGAAATTAAATTGAGATATTCACTTGAAGTTTGGTACACGTATATATTAGGTATAACGATATCTGGAACTAGATTATATTTTGCGATGGTTTCGCTGAAGGGTTGGGGGTTAAATAGCGGTAAATATGGGGTAATAAGTAAAGCAAGCTGGTAAGAGTACAGAAATTTGAGATTTGGTGTATATACTAGAAGCGAAGGCCTCAGATTTCTTTATAATATTTTCCATCCCCCCTACAACCCCCCCCTCTATTATAAAGGGGTTGATAAAGTATAATTGAGATATTCACTTTACACTAAGTAAAGCAAACTGGTTTTAGTATAGACACTTGGTATTTGTTGTATATAGTGGAAGCGAAGGCCACAGATTCTTATAATATTTTTTAACCCTCCACCACCCTCACTTCATTACTAAAACTGTTGATGAAATAAAATTGACAAGTGCACGTATGTAGTATAACGACATCCGAAACTAGATTACATTTTGAGATGATTCCATTGAAGGGGTGAGGAGTAAGTCTCTACTTACCCCCACCCCTTCATCGCTGTAGATAGGGAAAATAAGTAAAGCAGGCTGATAAGAATACAGAAACTTAGATTTGGTTTATATACCAGAAGCCAACGATTCAAATTTCTTTCCAATATTTTTCAACCACTCCACCCCCACCACCTCCAGGGGATGATAAAATAAAATAAAGATATTCACTTGATAGTACACGTATGTATTGTAATCACATCTGATTGAGATGATTCCGTTGAAGGGGTGGGGGGTGGTAACTTGTGAATACGGTATAATATGTAGAGCAAGCTAATAAGAGTCCAGAGACTTCATATTAGACGTAAATGCTAGAAACCAACGCCACAAATTTTTTTGATAATATCTGCCCCAAATATTAAAATTCCGTGACCAATAATTTTCACATATTAGAATGCAAATATAGTCAAGATGTTTCCATTCAAGTAACTCGGGTGGAAAATCTGGATGTGGAAGTAGTGATTTCTTAGGCAGCGATTTTTAAAAATAAAATGTTCATTATTTCGAAAGAAACTTTGAGTTTGAAATTAAAAATAATTTTCTCTATTTTATTAAATAAATAAAGAAATTATCGGATAAAAAGTAACTTTTTCAAAATTCTCTATGCTGTAAAGGAAATAAGCGGAAGACATTTTTATTCCCCAATTTCGAACATGCTCGGAATAAAATGTTCATGTTCTTTCATTTCTGGAGCTTGATCTATACAACGACACTCTCATACAAGAAAGTAACATGCTTTCTACATTAGTTAGCTCCACATTTATTTTTCATTCATAAGTTCATTAAAGTGGGCCCTATATAATAATGTATGCGTAAATCACCATCATCAAGTTAATAGAGATCCACTTTTTTAAAGCGATTTCCAATTTACACTACCTCACTATCTTCAATATTTTAACGTCTCTGATTTCGATCTTACAAAGGTAGTTTTATCTAAGGGTTAGTTTATCTTCGACAAGGAACAGCATGTATATAAAGGGGTATCACAAATGTCCCCTTTCCCCAGCCGTTCACAGGATGCGCCCCATTAAGTGAAACTTCTGCCAAACTCTAGGGATTTGTTCCTTATCTATGTGGGTTATCGATATACCGTCGGCTCTGTTGTCCCTAGGACTTTTCCGGTTGGCAGCAGTAACAAATGTCCTATTATCGTATAGCCAAATTCGAAAATTCGTATTATATAAAGGGAAGTTGAATAATAATAAGTTTTGCAGCATCTTGATCATATCAGTTACCATGTCATTAAAATTTGTTAAGATACATTAGTAGATTGACAAGTAGGCGAAACAAGAGGCCCAACGTTAACACATCGGATGCAATCATAATTTTCTCTAAAGACTATTATATTTAAACAAGCTAACTGATTTGCTAGCCACTTTCTTCGCCAGTTTACTGCACTTTTTTTATATAATTGTTGAAAATTATACAGGATACTCTTCGCCGTTTTTGTAAATAATTATACATGTTTTGTTTAATTGCAAAACATAAAAAAATATATATATTTTAAATTTAAATCATTAATAACTTCTTTATTTATACATCGATTTTATTAAAAACAGGGTCCTCTAGCTAACACTAACTTCCTGTCTAAATTTCAATTCAGTCGGACTCTTCGTTCTTAAGTTATCGTCCTGAGAAGAATCGTAACGGACGGACGACGGACAGACAGACAGACAGACGAGGATTTTGAAAGTTATTCAGAATTTGATCAACAACACAGTGATATGAAATTTTTACCTCTACGAGCGATTATCGGTTTTAGAAATGTACCGATCGAATGCAATATACTCTTCGTTTTGTATTTGCGAAGAGTATAATAATAATCTCGAAAGGATTTTTTTATCTGTCTGTCGGTCGGTCTGTAGCTCTTTTTTATGAGCAAGTTTGCTCAGGAACAGTTTAAGATACTGACTTTGCTAATGAAAAAAAAACACTAAACTGTTTTTAACGTTTTCACATATATTACGTCAACATGACGATAGTTTACATTAGCTTCATCAGATGGGCTCGCTACTACACTACTTACAAATACAACTTATTGGACCTTAAATACATGACATTGAATTACCTGAAAACCAATTTGTATAAAATTGTAATTATTTACTGATAATATAAAATATACTACTAAGAAAAGGAATTAAAATGGATTTACTAGTGGAGAATTATTTATGTCTAATTGATCGTTAATTACAGTTTTTATACGTATTAATTTATAAGTTCTCAAGTAACGACAACTTTGATCCCTTACTAGCTGTATATGCTTCATATCAAAATTGTCGTTAAATAAGTGCTTTTCTTCCAAAAGGTGATTTGCAAAGGTAGAATTATTTTTATTGTTCAAAAAAGATTTATTATGTTCCATTATCCGTTTTTTTAAATTTCTACCTGTTTGTACCACATATATCTTAGAGCAAGTCCCACAAGTTAGCTTATAGACTCCCGACAATTCTTTTTTTATTCTTATCTTTACTGTTTTTAACAGTAGAGCCTAAAGTATTATTAGTTTTATAAGCTATATTCAGACCCTGCTGCTTTAAAAATGTAGTAATCTTTTCTGACGGGTCGCCAATGCATTTTAATGACCTGATTTTGAATTATCATGATCTTTATAGGTCGGATAGACTGCATTTACCGCGTTATTGTACCGTTTTTTGTGCAATGAGTTAGCTATAAAAGAGGCTTGAAATTCGTTGTTAACCGCGATTTGTTTAATTAAGTTAAACTCCTTATTGAATTCGTAATCTGATAATGGAAGATTTAATAGCCTATATAACATACTATGATAAGCTGCATGCTTATGCTGTCTAAGGTGTAATGACATGTAATTTATCGTGGTATCAGTATGTGAAGGTTTGTGGTAAACGGAGAATTGGTGTGTGCTGTTAACTCTATTTATTGTTAAATCTAAAAAAATAAGTTTATTACCACTTTCTCTTTCCATGATGAATTTAATATTCGAATGAATTAATGTAATCTAAAACTACTCGAGAGCTTAGAAATTAGTAGGTATAAAAACTATAATATTTTACTTAACGATCAATTAGACATAATGTTTAGAAGTGAATTATTTATTATTTGTTTGCTTATAGTAATGAAACACATTCTTTATAGGATTTTGCAAACAGCGGAAAGAAAAACTATATATGAGAACTAAAAGAAAAACTATATGTAAAAATATTAATGAAAACTTTGCATTCTTTCGATAACCTGACTTCTGGTTATGTTAACAAGTAAAAATTCTTATTTGCCTTTCTCATTATAACACTAGCATCCAACATAGTCCCCTACGGCTAGGCAGGTTAAACTAGTATCTACACGATCCCCTACGATATGTAAATTCAGTTAAAAATGAGAACAACAGACCTGAAATTAATTTATTTACCTACCTTGTCTTTACAAATGTTTTCATTCCAATGAATTACATTTTCATAAAATCTCATTCAGTTTCTTGGAAATGCTTAGCTTTTGAAACATTTTTCGTCCTTATTCTGGACTCATCAGAGAAGCCCAAAGCCACTCATAACGATGTTCCATGCGAAACCAGTGCAATATCCATGAATAAGTATGAAATATTTATATTTGACATTGACTGATAAAAAACAACAGATCATCAGCATGAAATTTTAAATTTGAGCAATACATTTTTTTCCTTCCATTTAATAAACATTTTCTAATTTTTTTTTATTTCCAAATGATTTTTTTAATAGTTTAAAATGTCATGGAACGTGGATATTTTAAATTTGAGCAAAGAAAAATTTTTTACCATCATCCATTTTATACAATATTTTCTAAATTTCAAATTTTACTTCCCTCGCGTACCGAATAGTATTATATTCGAGAAAAAATCACCCTCTAAGATTTTTTCGGATTTTCACGTTTCAGAACATGTAGAGTACGAAAATATAGGTTTTTCAATTCCATCAGTCTGTCTGTGGGTCCGTCCGTCCGTCTGCCCGTCCGTCCGTCCGTCCGCCTGTCTGTCTGTCTATCTGTCTGTCTGTCTGTCTGCCTGTCTGTCTGTCTGTTTGTCAGTCGGTCGGTCGATCGGTCTGTCTGTTGGTGCATTAACTAAAAAAACTACTTGGCGGAGAACAGTCAAAGTTGGTAGGTAGTTGACGCAACTGCCACCGAAGAACTGGTTAGACTTTCACTGGAAAATATACAGGGAATGGATAATGGAAAAAATTATTTAAAAAAAATTGTTCTCCCACTATATGGATTTTTTTTCTTTTTGAAGTTTCCACTTTTCATTACATTCTAAATCGATTTCAACAAAAAAATGTTTAGAACATTTTTAAAAAATTGAGAATTTTGTCCCTCACCACTATAGAGTAGATAATGGAAAAAAGTTATCAGGTTTTCTCTGTAATAATAAGGCTAACTACATTGGGATTATAATTCTTATACGTCATTTCTTAATTAATAATTTTCTAGAGTGACCACCCTATATAAATAAAGAGGGAAGTTCTGTGTAAATGCCTTTACCAATTTTTCTTTACTGAACTCTACTACTATGTGCAAGTATCGCCGTTTAATTTCGATATTGGCTTGATAGTAGTAAGCGATGCCCCTTACAAAATCGTTAAGAAGGCAGACGACAATTTGAGGCTCATCACAAATAGTAGTTTATATATAACAATATAAGAAAGGCCTTTCGTTTGATAATTCAGCTATAATATTACGCCAGAAGTAATGAAAGTTCACAGATAACCCCAACAATCTCAATCTCCAAACACATTGTTTAATAAATTATTTCGTAAAAATATTTCTTATGACAGAAAACAGAGATAAGACCACAATTAAAATTTTACAATAACGAGTCCTGATTTAGATTTTGCGGTGAATAACTAATGGTACCTATTATAAACACAGTTACAAAATCCTGATTTAATTGTCCATTTCCTGGTTTTCTTTTAATCGATTTTTTATTACTTTTGTGGTTTATGTAACACACCTCGATGACATTTAAACATAAAACTCATCGTCCTAGGAGGCATGCATGACACGACTTTAAAATAAACATTACTCGACAGTGCAATCTAAAAATAATGTGTACCCATCTGTAGCAATAAAACTGAGCCATCTAAAGGGCGAGATCATTTATATCAGGACTGGTATAGGTCACATTTATACTATGTATAATGCCAACAGAGAAATACGTTGAAAAAAGAGCAGAAGTAGTTTTTAACGCTATTACAGTCCCGCTACTACAAATTCGGTTGCTTGGCAAATATTTTAATAACCACAGGAATAATTATTAGTCCAAGTATAAAACGCGGGGTTTGACGCTCGGAATATCCTCCGGATCGGAACTACTTTTATCATATGTTTTTTGGGTCGATGATTATGAAAATCGAGGTCTCGCTGCTTTAAAATAGTGCGCCACCCCTCAAAATGCCGGAAACCACCCCTTTTGGGTTCCTTTTCGCGGTAATGTGAATAATACTGTAAAATAATGTTATGAATGTGCTGATTGTAATAATAATTTGCCAGCTCAGTATGTTCATCTAAAATAAGGACAAATTTTATACAGAGAGGGTAAAAGTACCCCTAAATTGACGTAAAATGGAAAAATGATGGGATTTCTTTTTCACATTTTGATTTTAGTTTAGATGAACTGGAATTGTACAATGAAGAAAATTTGTTTGTAACCCTTCAAGGGTGGAAACTACCCCTATATCGCCTTTAAATTGAACTGGCGCTTAGAAAATAAGTAGAGATGCATACTTTCTAGTTTGCTTTTAATTTCTGATAAACTTCCGTCGAAAAAATATTAACAAATTTACTCTAAAAAAAAACTACCCCCAAGCTTGCAGGGAATTGAAAAAAGGTAGAAATTCGTTATAAAGGAACACTTCATAGGTATTGTTTTCAATATTTTTAATAAAAAAATATAGATATGGTGCAAAATCACAATAAACTAATTTTTTGTATTAAAATATAAACATTATATACTAATATTTCTCCAGTCTTGGCCTCTTATTGGAGGAAATGGGCCCCTCTTCATTATCGATATAATCAATTAGCTCATCTTCATATAATTCTGTTGAAGCATTGATTCCCGATTCATACCAATCATAGCTAAGATTAAATCCATCCGCTTCTCCTTCTTGAAAAGAAACTTCCGGCTCAATTTCCTCATCCCAATTTGTTAGTATTATAATATAATAACATTTGATGATTATAATATAACTGTGAGGTGCATGGCAGCACCTTAATCAGCTCTAATTATATGATAGATGTTGAGGTTACCTCTCATAGTACATCAACTGTTACCATATGAGGTTAATAACATACAGCAATTCTTCTTAAAAAATCTAAATTCCTTAATAACAATTTCAGTAGGCTTTGCTGGCGTTAACGCATTAAATAACGCATCGTTTTATTTAGGGAGAGACAACTAACCGCGGCTAGCTACTAATATACGGTTCAAATATGAATGACTTTAACAGCGAAAAAAAATAATGAGTTCATTATGAGTCTATTCTAAATCAATCACTGAAATTTGAATAATGTACATTGAACATTTTTGAAGTTCTGCTAAGTTATATTGAAAAATGTCCTACTTTTTAAGGCAACTTTGACCATACCAGTTTTAAATCCATTGTATCTTGGAAAATATGCATACTACGTAAATAATATTTCAGACACCAATAAAGCACGGCATTTTTTATACGAGCAAATTTTATAAAATTATTCTGAAAAACGTGACGTCATGTTTATTCGGTTATTTATTAATGTATTTACAAAAATTTTGATGAAATTATATAAAATGTATCCTTTACGCTTGATAACTAAATTAATATTTGACATATACCAATTCTTTTTTCTGAAATTGCTTACATTATACAGGGTGATTCACGTAGGCCATTCATTAGAAGTTTTTCAACTTGCAGTTGGATTAGAAACTTGAAATTTGGTATACAGCCATAATCGATCATGCCCGTTCTATCTAAAATATTTTCAGTCCTCCAACTCTACAGGGTGTGCCAAAAATTGATACCAACTTTCTTATTTTAAATGGAAACCTATATTTTTCTTTACATGGTTCGGTTGGTCTTCTAATTCTGAGTTTAGAGAACCTTAGTTATGTTAACTTATCTCTTACAATTTTTGACATATGTCCAATTTTTTTAAAAAAATTGCCGCTGTAGTTTACGAACAAATTTGTATCTGGCAAACCTTTCAAAATTATGAAACCAAATTTGTGAAGCAGTTAGCTGGAAGTCCAGGCTAACTTTTGATGTCCCACCGGTGGTCCCATTTTGTACCATATGGGCGCAGTCGATTTTCAAATGTCGCAATCAAAAATTGTCAAAAAGTGAATTTTTTCAAATGGCACCTACTATTTTTTTTCACACCGTTCGTGAATTTTAGGGTGAGTTACTTAAGCATTCCCTATATCTAACTTCACCCCATATCGAGTTATTCAATAAAAATCAAGAAATACCTTATCTTGCCGAGAGATTCCTTACTCATCAAGTATGCCATGGAAATAAAAGACAGTTGTAATAATTTTTAAAGAAAAATATGGATTCTTATTTAATTACACACAACACCAACAAATTATTATTAACGAACAAGAACAATGTTGACGAAATTCTGTCAGTGAAAACGGTGCACACATTGAGCATTTGTATTGAAATAATTGTTTTGTTAATCTGTTTATTTGTTGTTATTTTGTTGTTATTATTTATTATTGCAATACGATTTTTGAATAAAAATTAAAATGAAATGATTGTTTCCAAAGCCTACTACCCTTGAGAAAAAAAAAACAATATTTTTTTCAAAAAATGCCAATAACTCAAAAACGACTATAGATATACATACACAATGTTAATAAAAGTGGCCCTAAAATTCAATTTTGCATTGATTTCTGGCGTCAAAAATGGTAGGCGCAAAGATGTGCTACGCAATCTGTTGAAAGTAGAATAATAGAGTATTTGAACAAAAATATGGTGGTCACATTGAACATTTACGTCAGAATTTCGTCAACATTGTACTTGTTCGTTAATAATAATTTGTTGGTGTTGTGTGTAATTAAATAAGAATCCATATTTTTCTTTAAAAATTATTACAACTGTCTTTTATTTCCATGGCATACTTGATGAAGTAAGGAATCTCTCGGCAAGATAAGGTATTTCTTGATTTTTATTGAATAACTCGATATGGGGTGAAGTTAGGTATAGGGAATGCTTAAGTAACTCACCATAAAATTCAATTTTATTTCGAATGGTGTGAAAAAAAATAGTAGGTGCCATTTGAAGAAATTGACTTTTTGACAATTTTTGATTGCGACATTTGAAAATCGACTGCGCCCATATGGTACAAAATGGGACCACCGGTGGGACATCAAAAGTTAGCCTGGACTTTCAGCTAACTGCTTCACAAATTTGGTTTCATAATTTTGAAAGGTTTACGAGATACAAATTTGTTTCTAAACTACTACAGCGGCAATTTTTTTCAAAAAATTAGACATATGTCAAAAATTGTAATAGATAAGTTAACATAACTTAGGTTTTCTAAACTCAGAATTAGAAGACCAATCGAACCATGTAAAGAAAAATATAGGTTTCCATTTAAAATAAGAAAGTTGGTACCAATTTTTGGCACACCCTGTATAGTTGGAGGACTGAAAATATTATATATAGAACGGGCATGATTGATTATGGTTGCATACCAAATTTCAAGTTTCTATCTAATCCAACTGCAAGTTGAAAAACTTCTAATGAATGGCCTACGTGAATCACCCTGTATATATATTTAATTAACCATTTTATCATAAAATTTTTAAATACATTGATAACCGAATAAAAATGACGTCACGTTTTTGAGAATAACTGCAAAATTTTAAAATAAAAAATTATAAAAAAATTTCCTATCACAAAAAATGCAGTGTTTTATCGGTACCTAAAATATTATTTACATAGTATACATATTTTCCAAGATATAATGGATTTAAAACTGGTGTGGTCAAAATTTTCTTAAAAAGTAGGACATTTCTTCTCAGTATAACTTAGCAGAACTTCAAAACTGTACAATGTACATTATTTAAATTTCAGTTATTGATTTAGAATAGACTCAGAATGAACACATAATTTTTTCAATTTCTTCTGCTCCTCCGTATTCGCGGTTAAAGTGAGGGGTCAATACATTTGAATCATATATTAGTTTGATATATGGCCTTATTTCAAACGTAAGGAGAACTTACTAGGGTTTCAACAATTACTAGAATAATTTTACGATTCAGAAGATCAAAATGGCAGTAATAAAAATTTGGACGAGTCTCTTACTATTAAATTTGTTCGTGGAATAATACGGTAACAATTTAGAGTAACCGACCTAGAACATTTCACGAACAGTGGTTTGTAATGCACAAGTTTTTCTTCATCGAATTTCAACATCTTTCCTTGTCCTTGGCATATAGAGATTTTACAGGATAGTGGATCATATTGCGAATATTTTACCTTGAATAAAAATAATTTTTAGCTATACTTTTTCTAATCGTCAGAAAGAATTGTAAAGAAACAAGGAGTTACTGAATCACATTTTAATAATAAAATAAAACGCTGACTTTATTGAAATTTAAAATTTAATAAAAATGTAACAGTACTGTTCTAACTAACAAATTATATTTTGAGAAAAGAGAGTATCTTTAAAAATGCTTTATGAATAAAACATACAAACTAACAATACTAGTTTCAAATGGAATTAAAGCAAACTTAAATTACTCATGTTTTCATTTTTGTTGCTTTTCTTTGTTTTTATTGATTTACATGGTGGTTTTCTGAGTTTTGCAACGTTGAAACATGTCGAGGGCATGACAATATTCGAACCTTCGTTAGTTTTTGTAAACTTCTTTGGTGCTTTTTTGGAGTGCTAGAAGATGTCGTAGGTATATTAACATCCACACCTTCGTTAGTTTCAGACAGCAGCTGCAAAAATCTTTGAATTGTTGTATTGTTTAAAAAAGTTGACAGTATCTGGCTGTCTACAGGTGTAATAAATTTAAATGCAAAACCATGTCGACAGATAGCAAACATTCCTTGGGTTCATTGCAAGTCTTTACTCTCTGTATATTCTAAACAAAGTATAACATTCCAGAATTAAATCTATCAAATCAGCCGAAAGTCAAACCCGAAATATTGATTTAGTAGCAAGAAAAGTAGTCAATACCTAGGATAATGTATAAAAATATTAATAGGCGAAAGAAACCCAGTTACGATAGTCAAATCATTTTACATGTCAATATCAAATATTTCGTTCTCAGCTCAAATCGTGCAATCCTAATTATTATGACTTTCTTTAACACAAGTCTGCTAAAAACAGGCACTTGGAACGTACAAATGTAAAACCATAATTAACAAACGCCACCCCAAAAGTACTGAGCAGAACATAATAACAAATCACTCGCAGATGCCGCTGACACAAATATATCGACGTGGACTTATTTTCTTCAAATATTTTACGTTTACTTTGGGGTTTCTTGGCAAGTGGGTAGTTATTGAGCAAGCTATGAAGTTGCAAACAAGTTTCAGTGAATGTCGGAAAGTCGAGAATTTTCGCTATATTTTGTAACGCGTCGATAGGGGATGTTGCCAACTGGCGGCGTAATTTTTTGAACATATCTGTATTAACATTTAACTGAAGATTTCAGTTTAAATTAGCTGCTTGTCTCATTAATACAAAAATAATGTTCTCATATTTGATTTTATCATATAAATAAATATAATTTCGTATGGAGGGTGACCTTCTATGATTTCTAGGTTGCCGTTGAATCAAAGTTGTATTTAGACCGAGAAAAATGAAAAATAAACAAATTCATGAATTTTATACAGCCTAGAGAAATATTTTTTCATTCAAAATTTTATTATCAACAGTCACCGTTGATTCATTTAAAAATGGGCTAAATTCATTGTGACTTTTACCACCATTTATGATATGGCTATTGCATTATACAAGGTGTTTGGTAAAACGTTACCGATCCTGAACTATGAGGTATATGTACGTAATGAAGGCAGATAATGTAAATATAAGGACTGTAACGCAGTTTGTATTGGCCAGAGTGGTAGAAGTATAGCTAACAGGGTAAAAGAACATAAACAATATATTTTAAACAACAACAAAAATACAGGAATGTCAACTTATTGCATTGAAAATAATCATTTTATCGACACAGAGAATATTGATTTAATCCATTCAGAAAAGCAACACTTGTACCACCAATGACCAACTAAATTTTATAAACACTCCTATAATAGACAAGTTTTTAAGAATAGCCCATTGAATTATATTCCGAGTAGGTAGATACTTAGTTTTATTACTTGAAATCCCCGTAATTTCACATGTTTGGGTATTATTGCATTTATTTTTAGAACAACCACCCTCATAGCTTTAGTATTCATCTGTAATGCTCTTGAGAAAGGCCTAGCAAGCCGAAACATATGTAGAGTGTATGAAAATGCAGTTTTTATTTGAAACATCAAAAAGCATTGTTTTTCCCTTTTCTAAAAATAATGATGTAAATATTTCGTACAAAGACAAGATTTCCTCTCCTTTCCCTCGATTTGGATAGTGTTAAACACGATGCAAGTGGTGTGAGACGTTTTTGACCGCCACAACCCCCTGCAACTGCAGAAAACCACCCCTTTTATGGATCCCTTTGTGTTTTCATATATAAATTAATCTAGGGAGTGATTTATCGACAGGATATACTTGACAACATGAAAGGGGGTTATAAAATAAGTGGAGTGCAGACAGAAGGCCTAGGGGGTTGATTGAACCCTCCCGAGGGGTGGAAAATCATTTATTTTCAAATTATTCGGTTCAAACGCGTATCCCTCCGTTTTTATTTTCAGCTCCAACTCCTCGCCCTCCTCATCCCTCAAACGGGCAAAAACCACCCCTCACTCACCAGAATGCATACTATCCAGGATCTACAGGTTTTTCGGCACATATCGTTATTCCTGTGCATATCCTTTCAGTTTTCACGGACGAGAAGGTGGTAGCGACCTCGTGGGTTGCTTCAGCCCTTCCAAAGGGTGTAAAATTCATTAATTACACTTTTGACCGTCAATACATCCACCCTCTTAGTCGCAGGTGCTGGATGTGCTACATATCTTATATCCAGAATTTCTAAATCAATCTAAATTTTAAATAATATACGGGGTATTCCATTAAAAATAACAAAGTTTATACGTGTTTATAAGTCTACCCATTTCTTTGCTAGCAGTAGCGTCAACTACCTACCAAAGACTCCGATACAGATAACAGACAGACCAACAGGCGGAATTGAAAAATTTTCATTTTCTTAATTTACATAGTGTGAAAAATGAACATCTGAAGAAATCTCGGAGGGCGATTTTTTTCACGAATACAAAGAGAACTTGGTAAGCGTGTGAAGTAAAGAAAACATGGCAAATTAAGGTGTTAACAATCGCTGATGATACGCCTCATTATTTTCGTATCTTGACTTATATAATCCATCTTCTATCGATTTTATTGTAAGAAACTGTACTGTCATCGGTACTACATATGTACGTAAAATTTCAAAGCAACAGATCAAGTGGACGTGGTTCAAAATTGACTGGGAAGATGACTGACTGACAAACATGTTAAGTTGAATAAAGGTTTGTAATAATTATAAAAATATGTTGCCAACAATATTACTTTGACATTGTTTATTTGTATAAACTTATATATAATTTCTCGTATGACGTAATAATAATAATAATAATAATAATAATAATAATAATAATAATAATAAGCACGAGCGTCGAGTAATTAGAAAAATCACGCATATGATGTATATAGACGACATCAAACTTTATGCTGCCTCTTTTGAAGAACTGACAAGTCTACTCCGAACCACCGAAGTCTTCTCTCAAGATATTAGCATGGAATTTGGGCTCGACAAAACAAAAACACTGAGCATAAGTAAAAACAAGCGGGAAGCTTTAGGTTTTGATCTTAATGATGGGTCAATATTATTGCCCCCTTAGGAGATCAGGAAATGTATAAGTATTTGGGAATCCAGCAAGCCCTGAGCATAGAACACGGTGTTGTGAAGAAAGAGGTATCTGGCAAGTATCTAGAAAGAGTCAAATCAATCTTAAAAACAAAGCTCTCTGGGAGAAATACTACCAAAGCAATAAACACTTGGGCAATACCAACACTAACATATACATTTGGAATAATTCGCTGGTCAAATACAGAGCTGGATGACCTCCTAAGAAAAACCCGCACTACAATGACTAGCTATCGAGCACACCACCCCAAATCAGCTGTGGAGCGAATTGTCCTACCGAGGCCTATGGGAGGAAGGGGTATTATCAACATCCCGCAGCTTCATTGTAATCAGTTAATATCACTGAGAAAGTACTTCGCCAGGAAGTCTGAGCAATCTATTCTCCACCAAGCTATCGTCCTAGCCGACAACGATTATACTCCACTAAATCTGCAACACAATATACCGCTAGTGGGGCCTCAAATAGCCGAGCCGAGAGATGATGACCTATTGGAAGCTTGGAAGAGGAAGGCTCTCCATGGACGACACCCACATGATCTCAGTCAAGAAAATGTAGACACAAAAGCGTCGAACTACTGGCTGACTCGTGGGGACTTGTTCCCGGAAACGGAGGGTTTTCTGATAGCGATCCAGGACCAAGTAATTCCAACAAAGAATTATAGAAAATATATACTCAAGGAGAACATCCCAAATGACACTTGCAGACAATGCGCAGATGCTCCGGAGACAATACAACACATCACATCAGGGTGCCGCCTTATGGCAGCGACTGACTATACGCACAGGCATAACCAAGTAGCCAAAATAATTCACTCTCAATTGGCCCTTAATCATCAATTGACCAGCACGAATCAGCCATACTACGAGTACTCGCCTAACGCAGTCTTGGAGAACAACAACTCCCGGCTTTACTGGGACCGCTCTGTTATTACTGATAGAACCATCTCTGCAAATAGACCAGACATCGTCCTAACGAACAAATCAGAGAAACTTACTTTTCTGATTGACATAGCCATACCAAATACTCACAGACTACGACAAGCACATGCGGAAAAGCTTAATAAATACAGTGAACTTGCAGAAGAAATCAAAAAGATGTGGCAACAAGACAAGGTATCCATTGTCCCGATCGTTCTGTCCTCAACTGGCGTTATCCCTAATGACTTGAAGAAGGGCCTGGACACACTCGGCCTTAGTCAGCATATTATTGGTCTGATACAGAAAGCTACGATACTCAGCACTTGCAATACAGTCCGGAAGTTTTTAAATCTACCAACTTAATAAACCTACAATAGAAACTTATTATCTTGCTTTAAAGAGCCGATAATAAGCGAACCCCACCCTCAGTGTGTGAGAACTTTGGATAATAATAATAATAATAATAAGCTGCTCTATTTGCTGAGTAACTCTACATTAGTATTAGCATTGTCAAGGTATATAAAGAACAGACATACATACAACTCACAACAAATACATATAAAATATTTTAGAAGATACACTTAGGGCTAATATGACAATCACATACACTACTTTTACAAATTTATAATAAGACAATATTAAGTTTTAAAAGTTAAAATAATAAAAAAGTAAACTCCCGAAAAATTAATGAATGAAGTTAAGACGCAGTAAATAATAAATATATATAATTGAAGACTATTAATTATGGTGTATCAAATACTTTATCAAAATATTCTTCGATACTGTATAGTACTAAAGAGTGGTGAGCAGTCCTTTGATCTCTATTTTGAATTTGGAGAATGATAATTCCTTTATTTTGTTAGGCAATTGATTGTACATTTTTATGGCCATATACAAAAAACTTTTATGGGTTTTTTCTAGTCTATATTGGGGGAGAACTAATTCGTTGGATTTTCTAGTCTCATACTTATGGTTGATAGGTACTTTGTTTCTGAAATTGTTGTTAATTTTTTTTATATAGAATAGACAGTGATATATGTATAATGCCGGGAACGTTAAAATTTTTAATTTAGCAAATAGGGGCCTACAAGTAACACGTGATATATTGTTGGTCATTGCCCTAATTTCCATTTTTTGTAATAGAAATATACTACTCCTTTCAGTCGAATTTCCCCATATAAGTACACCATAAGACAATTGTGGTTGAAATATTATATATTTTATTTATTACTATTGGAACATATGAAGCTATTTTACGTAGTAGGAATACTAGGCTTGACAATTTGTTAGCTACCATGTTGATGTGGTCTTTCCAATTTAAGCTTTTGTCTAAAATTATTCCTAGAAATTTTGTGGATTGATCATCTATAGAATTTCTTAACATAAAGCGTATGTGTATTGTTTTATCCTTGTTAAGAGATAGTCTATTGGCAGCGAACCAGTCGTCAGCACGAGTTTGAGCTGAGGCATTAATTTCATTTAACTCTGTTATATATCTCCATCTACTATACAGAGTGGTGTTGTCAGCGTATTGTATGCTATTTACATTGTTCATATAATTTGAGAAATCATTCACATGTATAAGAAATAGGAGTGGACCTAGGATGGAGCCTTGAGGAACTCCTGCATTTACTAACATGGTTGACGACATCTCACCATTATAATCGACCACTTGCACTCTATTTTGAAGATAGTACGAGAGTTTTTCTTTTAAGATATTGTGACAGACGCAGTCAAATGCCTTCGAAAGATCACAGAAAGTAGCGGATAATATCTCGCCTCTCTCGAAAGCATGTAATATATCTGTGACCATTTTTATATTAGCATCTATGGTGGAAAGTTGTCGTCGAAATCCAAACTGAGTTTGTGTGAAGAAATTTTACTTTTCTAAATATTCTACTATGTTGTTAAATGCTGCCTCAATAGGTTTTGAAAACGTAGGTAGAACTGCTAGCGGGCGGTACTTATTCATATCATTTACGTCGCCTTTATTTTTGTATAGGGGAGATATATTTGAATATTTTAATTTATCAGGAAATTCACTGGATTCGAAGCATTTATTTATAATAATTGTTAGAGGTTTTAGTATTCCATCATTGATTAACTTAAGGAGCTTATTACATATTACATTAAATAAAATAATAATCAATGTGCCAGGTAAAAGATGGGTTTTCAATTAACTTTTTCATACATTACACCAACAAGAAACTATGAACTGAAGTCGCCTCGTGTGGGAATGGTGAGAATTCATTACAGCGATATCTAAACATATTCAGAGATACATGCGGAATGTTCACAAACAAATTAAAAAATTAATATTCAAAATGACATAGAAACTACCTACCATGTCTATAATTTATTCTCTCGTTCTAATACATATGCATTATCTTTATATATTTTAATTTAGTTTAAATTATGTTAAGTATATAGCTATAGTCTGTAAATGGCTCGAGAAAGCTATATTCTTGTCATACTAAATAAATAAATAAATATTTCAATATTCCCCAGTTCCCCTGTACCATACCTGTCCTTCGTAATGTTCTGCAAAAGAAACATATTATAAATGTATAAAGTTAAATATTAATGCTGTGCATTCTATAGAATTTACCTGACGTGAACAATTTCTGAATGGCGATAAAATATTCATACTTGTTAAACAATTTTATATGACAGCGACAGGCAAGATTGGAGTCTCTTCCGATGGTGGTTTTAAAATTTTATTGTGACATTTATCAAACTAAACTACCCTACCTAAAAGTTCAGTAAAGTTTGTAGTTCCTTCAAGACATGCATATGTACTTGCTTTAATACGCATACATATTATATAAGTATTGTGTACAGAAAAGCGTCGGACTTACGACTAAAAGAAACATGAAAAACGTCACCTGCCTCATCTGTTATGTAGGTATATCGTATATCACATAGTACATTATAATAAAATTAGCAGTAAATTTTCCCCTATAAAGCATACTTGGATAATTGTATCATAATTATAATAAAAATAACTCACTAAGCATTGAAAAAAATATTAAATTGTAGGTTATTTTTGTTCTAATAAAATATAGGAATCTGCATCGTCATTTTCAATAACTAGCATTGATTTAGAAGAGATTTTTTGTTTTCTCGGAGTATCTCTTCAGTCACTTTGGTAAAAATGACTGTCTGTGCATTAAGAGCCTAAAGTGCTTCATTGTCGCTCGACTGAAAACTGTATACGTGTGACGTGAAGCGAAGTGCGTTAAACGATAATGATTCTTTACTTTCGAATTACACCTATGACTTTATATACCATTATTTAAAAGTATGAAAGTAAAAGAAATAATTAAGCTGAATATTTGTCTGGAGACCGCTATTCGCCAACTTTTTATGATCAAAATAATAGAAATTATAGAAAGCCTCTAAAATGACGTGGAAAAAGTTTCATAGTCGTGCTTGCAGAATATCTTCATTTTAAAAATTATGGTAAAAAATATTTGATTTAAGTGATCCTGTAGATGAACTCAGCACCGTGCATCTGAGGTACACGACAAAAATTTATAATTATTTGGCGCCAGCCGTGCCTTCGCAACGGTATGTGGCTATATCCACTCTCAGGCGGATTAGTGCAACTCTTGAGAACCCCCAAAGACGAAAATGTTAAATTTTACCCACCATAATCGCTACAGTCTGCTTTCCTTCGTATCTTGTTGTCTAACGGCGCAGTTCTGCTCAGGTCGTCGTCTTATAAAGTAGCACTTGACAATCATCTGACTATAATAACCATTGATAGACTCTGTGAATAATCGGAACACTGTACAGACGTGACGGGATCGAAGTCGATCCGTAATAATAGTTATCCAATTCACGCCACAGAACTGCACGCTGGTCGTCTAACTTAGATCTAGTGGATCAAGATAGAGTCGATTTCGAAATATATTTGCGTTTAGTAATTGTAAACACGCAATTAGTGTAAAAATACTAATATTCCATATTCCTGTTTTTACATTTGTCTTTTGCTTATCTTTGGCTATTTTTTTCCTTGATTATGCTAGTTAATCATGGCGCCCAGCCTTGAACTCACTGCACTATTTGCTCTTATTTACCATTTAGCTGTTATGATAATGCTGTCCCACATTATAATATAGTACAATTTAAAATGACCCAAAGTATAAAAAAAATAGAAATAGCCAATAAAGTTCAGTACTTAGGCATATTTATTATCAAGCATCTAAGGTGGAACTATCAGATTGAATTTATTATTAAAAAGTAGAAGTTAGAAGTATGTTAGGTAGATTCAAATATTATCGAGATATATTTGCCTTCGTACAATCCTATATCAATTACGGAATTATAGCACGTGGTGGAGTAACGAATAATTACTTTAAAAAATTGGGATGTGTACAAAAGTGGATTATTAAAATCGTATATAGAAAAAATTATTATCGTTACTGAACAGTTCAACTTTTTAGTGAAACGCCTTTATTAGATACAAGGCAATTATTTCTTCAAAATTTGCTTTTACGACAATTTAATCATAAAGAGGCTTTGACACAGTTTACATATCCGCACGACACCAGATGGATTTACTTTTAAATTCATTGTAGTTCCCAAAGCTGAAGAAACTATAAGTCATAGATGTTACACCTACCTTAAACCCATCATTTTCGCTGAAACTCCATCAACCTTTAAGAAAATAAACTCTATCTGATTGCTAAAAAAATAAATAAAAAAATGGCTAGACGCCACACCAAGATTAAAAATACATCAATTAATGGAATAGAAAAAATACTTACTAAATATAAAGCAAAAAATATACATATTCTGCCTTTTCATCACTGCCACGGTTTGCGCTTGTATAACCATTTCCAAAGTAAGTCTCGTTCCTCTTTCTAAATTATGAACGTACGTATAAACAAATGTTTTAAATTATTTATTAATTATATTTGTATTAAATCGTTAAATAAGCTAAACGTAGATTTTAGATATATTATTTAATTATGTCCACACTTAAATGTTAATTTTAGATCCAAATTCGTTACGGGCTCGTTTGCAAGGTTACTTTCGTGAGCCCTTTCCTCGTTTATTTAACCCTAAAATTATTATTAAAACATATTTTTGACACCCGTCATTTACATATCTTAGAAGAAAACATACATTCGGTATATATTGTCATTAATAAGTATTAACTGTATTATTTATCACATATATCATTTGGGCAATAAATTTATTATTATTATTATTATTGTCTTTTATTTCTCAGTTTATATCGGACTTTTATGTAAAAAAACATTATCCCAGTTGGAGAAGAATTCACTTCGACCAGCTGCGACTAGTACGATAAAAATTTTCGTACTATTTGACATGTCTGTAATATGACGGCTTTTTGCATGATGGAGACTAAATAAGTGGGTAGTTCTAGGATGGTAAGTTTTGGCTGTAGATTTTTAGTGAGGACTCCATCTACTGATATCACGAGAGGAACTATTGTGGCTTCATTAAGCTTCCAGAGTCTTTTAATTTCGATACCGACATTTATGTATTTTTGTGCTTTATGTTGTTCTGTTTTTTGTAAGTTATGTGTGAGCGGAACTGCTATGTCGATTATCCATGCTTTCTTATTTTGTTTGTCGATTAGTAGCATATCTGGGCGATTGAAGTCCACTGTTTTGTCAGTTATTATCTGCCTGTCCCAATATAGAATTGTATCATTGGACTCAAGAACCGGGGCTGGTGTGTACTTGTACATTCTGAATTAAGCCATATTTTGAAGCAAGGTGGGAATGGATAACTTTGGCTACCTGATTGTGTCTACCTAGGTATTCTGTATCTAATAATGCTGGACAGCCGCTTGTAATGTGCTCTATAGTCTCGCCTGGTTGGTTACACCTTCTGCACTGGTCAATGACGTTCAGTTTTAGGATATTTTTCTCATAATTTTTTTGTTTTTATTATTACTATTATTATTATATTTTTTTTTTCCTTTTCCCGACGCTGGCCAGTCTTCCGTGGCCTCCGACGTCACACGGAAAGAGCGCCAGCAATACATCCACAGCCACTCCCCACATCCCGCAGGGTTAGTGACTGTAGATTCCAGAATCATGTGTTCTAAGCAGGCGAAGGGACCCCAAGATGACTGCCTTCTGCATTTGACCTGCCAACCAATCAGCAGACTTCTGACAGGCGGTATGATCTTCAATCCTGAGAGCAGCGTAGGCTTCATACCTCCGAGTACACCGATTATGAGGACGACCATCTTGACCGAGTAGCCTGGGTACAGCACTTGGAGCTTATTATTTTTTTTTTCTTTCCCAATTCACAGGTGTTCCTGGTCTGTCTGCTGTGATCGAGTACGTGGTACTAAGATCACAACATTGACTATTCACTCCCAAGGAATGATCTCACTATACTAGCTGTGTGGAGAATTACTGCTTTTTGCATTCTTGTGCTGGCTGTATGGTTAATACCAATTTCTTGTAGCGATGTTTTCAGGGTTGTTGGTATTACTCCGAGGGCAGATAAAATGACAGGAATTATGGTGACCTTCCTCATGTTCCACATATCTAGAATTTCATTTTTCAAGTCGGTGTAGTGCGCTATTTTCTCCTCATGGTTCTCCGTCATATTCCTTGTGTTCGGAATTGAGATGTCGATAATTAATGTTTCCATTCGCTGTTTATCTATGACGGTTATATCTGGGCGATTGTGTGTGATTGTGACGTCTGTAATTATGGCTCTGTCCCAGTAGACCTTAGAGCGCTCATTTTCTTCAACGGGGTTCGGGTTGTATCTATAGTAGGGAGTTGATGAATCATGACGTATTTCTCAAATTTTTAAAATTTCGAGGTATACTATTGTGGCTGCGGCATTATGACGTGTTAGGTATCGAGTTGGTGCGAGTGTTCTACATCCAGAGATTATGTGTTCTATATTTACAGTATGCATGTTACATTTTCGGCATTTATCTGTCTGGATTCGTTCCTTCATTATGTGCATTTCGTAGTTTCTTGTTCGTATTCTTGATCTTGTATACCTAACAAAAAACCCTTATTATTATTATTATTATTATTATTATTATTATTATCAGGATGAACTTGCTTCAAGAAGCTATTTGTAACTCTACGAGGCTTTTGAGCTTGGTTAAAATGTACTAACGGCAACCCAAAGATATTTTTTTGGCGTCGAGCCGCATTCGAGTGACCGCTATGGTGTTGTCCGTCAAGGCCTTTTGATGTGAAATTTGGAAATAGGAAATTTTGCCCTCAAGTTTGAAAATTGGCCATTCTTTTTAATGTACGTTATAGTGGACAGTCTCGGAGTATACCCTCTACTAACATGTCTGAAGAATCAGTTTGCTGGTATTTACGGCAAGAACCACCCGACGAACTGTTTCGAAAATTTGCTTTCTGAAGCAAACTCCACATCCTCACTTTGTTTTACGCTTCTCGTCATGCTATTCCAGGGTACTTTTGAAATATAAAATTTTAAGTTATTTTTGAAAAATGTGTCTTAACGACAAAGTGATTTTCCGTCGTACAACTTCTTGGATACCTTCGAAAAAATTTTTAGCACGACAGTGGGCAAGACGTTTGTCCGTCGTTCGTGGTCTGACATTTTTTTTAATTCAATTTTCAGGGCATTGCTTATGGTTGTTCTGTCGAAGGATGATGCCCAAATAAATTTTTTGGTATAATTTTGGGCTAAATTTCTTGAAGAGAAATTTTTAAAATATTATTTTAATAAAAAGTTAATGAATAGGTATATTTGGAAATCTTCAGTCTTTTATATATCCAAATAAATCTCACAAATTTCGTTGAAAAAATGCCGGGGGCTACTGCCCCATGTTTCTTTTGTTACTTCATTTTTAATTCGTTCCTTATTTTTTCTTTATGTCGTCTTATTTAACTACACTAATTTCCTAGTGTAACAAACAGTTAAGCACCACGTTCACATTAACTTGAAATAAATGTACCAAATATATCAACCATATAACACAGCCGTGATAAATGCTTGTTATATTAAACATGTAACTACTACTGCAAATTCCCCCATTTTGTGAGAAACTACGGGAAATCACTGTTTAAAATATTAAAGGCTTTCACATCTGTCACTTGTCAAGTAATTTGTCATTCAGTAAAATATGAGACCAATTAGGAGAGCAAGTAGTGTAACATAATGTACAGTGCTATTTATAATTTTTGATAAACGTAAAGCCATAAATTATACGTATTATATTTAACAGTTGAATATTTATGTGAAAGGGTGTTTGTAGTTTTGTAAAGCATTTTCCTTAATGAGTCTATGAGAATATTTTCCTGTTGTTGTTAGGCAATAAAGCAATTTGGAATGTCCTTGTCACTATTCGTATTATTTTTATATTTTGCCAATGTTAAGCTTTCAAAAGTATTCGACTAACCTGTGTTACTCTTTTAATTAACCTTAAGTTGTTAACACCTATTCTCCAAACCAATTCTGGGCAATATTAGGTTTTTCTGGTGTTCGTATTTAAAATGAGCCATTCGCTCCCTAAATCTCGTAATAATCTGGAATTTCGTGTGTCTGACGTACCTCAAATTATAATCCATACAGTTGATATTGTAATTCCAGTCCTGGCACTTAATTCTATTGTATCATTTAGGATTCATTTTTCAATGGCAACAACTGTCAAAAGTATTACTTAGATTACTTATTACTAGTTTTGTCACATTCTTCTGATGCGAATTTAAATTTTCATTTTAAACTTGGCAGCGTTAAAAAATGCCATATATAATTAATTACGTAACTTCAGTTAATTGGATTATCAGAAAATTAACTGGTTGTCATCCACTACGTAGATGTGGAAGTAAATCTAACTGATGAACCTATTAAAGAGTTAATTTGTAAGAGAATAAGAACGTTTAACATATATTGAGGAAGTGATATAATACTTGAACCCCTGCCTAATGAATCACTACTTCCACATCCAGATTTCTCGATTGAAAAATATTAGAAAGAAATCTGAGGCCTTGGTTTTTAGTATATACACCAAATCCCAAGTTTCTGTACTCTTACCAGCTCGATTTATTTATTTTCCCCTGTTTACCTCTACTTTCCCCCACTCCTTCAACCGAATAATGTTAAAATATAATTTAGTTTCATATGTCGTTATAATACATATGTGTACCAAATTTAAAAAGGGTGTGGGGATGGTGGGGGGATGGAAAATAATATAAAAAAAACCTGACGCCTTCGCTTCTAGTAAATACACCAAATCCCAAATTTCTGTACTCTTACTAGCTTGCTTTACGTATTTTCAACTATTTATTTCTTTTCCCTTATTTACCCCTATTTAACACCCAACACTTCAACGGAGCCTTTCAAAATATAATCTAGTTCCAGATGTCGTTATAATATATACGTGTACCAAATTTCAAGTCAATACCTCAAATTTATTTTATCAATCCCTCTAATAATGGGATAGGGGTGGTGGGGGGTTAAAAAATATTACAAAATATCTGAGGTCTTGGCTTCTAGTACATACACATAATTTCAAGTTTCTGTACTCTTACCATCTTGCTTTACTTATTTTTCCCTATTTACCCCTATTTAACATCAACCCTTCAACGGAATAGTCCCAAATACAATCCGGTTCCAGATGTCATCCTAATGTATACGTATACCAAGTTTCAAGTGAATATCTCAATTTTATTTTATCAACCCATTTAATAATATAGTGGGGTGTGGTGGGGGGATGGAAAATATTGAAAAAAAAATTGAGGCCTCAGCTTCTAGTACATACACAAAATTTCAAGTTTATGTGCTCTTACGAGCTGGCTTTACTTATTTCCCCCTATTTACCCTCCAACCCTTCACCGGATATGTTCAAATGATAATCGAGTTCCAGATCTCGTTATAATATATAAGTGTACAATATTTCAAGTCAATACCTTAAACTGTTCCGGAGAAAACGTGCGGACAAAAAAAAGTTACAGATACAATTTTTTTTCGCTCAAATTTAAAATCTCGACGTTTCATGGCATTATATCCCATATTTCTCTACTCTTACCAGCTTGCTTTACTTATTATCCCCTATTTACTCCTATTTAACCCTCAACCCTTCAACGGAATCATCTCAAAATATAATCTAGTGCTAGATGTCATTATAATACATACGTGTATAAAACTTTTAAGTCTCAATTTTATTCTATCAACCCCTTTACTAATGGAGTAGGGGTGGTGGGGTTAAAAAATATTATGAAAAAATTCTGATGCCTTGGCTTTATTTATTTCCCCCTATTTACCCCCCAACCCTACACCGGATATGTTCAAAAGACAATCCAGTTCCAGATATCGTTATAATATATAAGTGTGCAATATTTCAAGTCAATATCTTAAACCGTTCCGGAGAAAACTTGCGGACAAAAAAGTTACAGACAGACAAACACACACCAACAGACAAATACACCGACAGACAGACAGACCGACAGACAGACAAAATTTTTTTTTTTGCTCAAATTTAAAACACGTTCCATGACATAAAATAGGTTAGGAGCTATTTTTTTTTTACGATTGCCATACTTCCAATACACTGCTTGGATGTGGAAGTAAAAGAATATTGTAACATAAAAATTGGTTTTTGCCTTGCTTCTGTACGTTAAATTGTTCGAAACATGTGGCAGTTTGAAATCTGCGCTCGAGGGTTTATAAGATATAGATATTTAAATTTGAGGTATCTGGCGCTATAAATGCATACAATGGAAATTATAGATCTCGAAATTCTCTTTATAGGATGTTTTTTTATATACCTACAGTTTTAAAAAGAACGAAGTGGTGTGCGAGACAATGACTGGTTTGTAATTTTTTTTTTCAAAGTTTGGGTTTTCCTGTTGTTATTGACCGTAGAATAAAAATGTTAAAAAGTCTTAGTAACATGCTTTAACTTTTTACTATTTTTGAAGCCCACATTTTAGAAAACATTAAAAAATTTAATAATTATATCGGGAAAGTTATTTTTTGCAAGTAACGGAAAATTACTGCATTCGACAAAAAAATGATAAAGTACTAAATAAACATAGCTTTATAAGTTTTATTTCTGTAATCTGTTTTTCAAAAGAAACGTGCGCTAATAATTAAAAGATAAATCAGAAAACAATGAAGGAGTAATTCTAATAAAACTTTCCCTGATAGATATACGACCCATTTGCCCTATGATAGGTAACACTTAGAATATTTCTTATCTTAAGCTGTACATATCCAAAGAGATTCCATCAAAACAGTAAACTTATTCCGATACAAAACGACAAAACTTTGCAGGTTTACATTCAACTGTATAACATCCAAAGTAATTTACATAAAAAAGATAGTACCGAAATAAAAAATAAAAACTCTCAATAGACACTTCTTAAAATTGAATCAATCTGAAGGGCTTTAAGAATAGGTGTAAAAATCATTCGGTCGGGCGAAGCCTTTAGTTTTTTAAGAATGTTTTTCTCTCGCCCGACTCGATATACTGAATCGTAAAATGTTCCCTCAATTCGATCAAGACAAGCTGTTACCCTCCTATATTGAAGGTGTTTTCCCGCATTTATCTTCATATACCACATGCCGATGTCGGTTTGTTTTTGTTACTTTTTGCCGGTGCAGAGGCGGCCCTCCTGTCAAGGAATTAGGGTAATATGTTAATATATTCCTTTGTAGGAGCGTGATACATACATAGGCGAAATAATGAGCTCCGGAAGGTTTTTAAAACTGCATGTGAATGGATAATAAAAGCTACTTCTGAGGATTCAGCTTTGTTAGTATTTTAAGTACCTACGTGAATAATAATTTTCCGTAACATAATTGTTGAAATTCATTTATTCCTGAATCATCAAGAAGTCGGAAAATGCCTGTGGCGGTCATGCAGTTTCCACAAGCAGGAAAACGCCACACTCGAATGTTAATACTGGATGCGTATTATGTCAATCATGTTGGCGTCATCAGAAGATGATTGAATCTGAACAATATATGGAAATATGTTATATGTTTAATGATGTACCTGGATGAACCGGTAGCAAATTTTGTTGGTTCTACGTAAAACACTTTGTAAATATTCATGGCATTTGGGCATCTGAAATTCTAACGATTGAAAACCATACAGTTGTCTTTTTTCTAAAGGCCTTGCTTATATTAACGTCCTGGCGGAGTTCAGCTATTGCTGTTCTACCACTCAACCGGGACACGTACACATAGACATCAACACAACAACCATTCCCTGCGATATTGCCAGCTGAGACTCGAACTCAAGAGAGATAACAGCGACTAGACGTGTTGTGCTACTCAACAGCAGTCTAGCTCAGAGCTACCTTTTCGGTAACACAGGAAAAACGCCCCTGAACATCCATACCCTGGCCAGGATTCGAACCCGGGACTCCGTGGTCACAAGCCACCGAGCTGATTGTTTTACTTTTGTTTAACCGTAATTTATTGATACTCCAGTAAGTCAACCGGAAATTGTGTAAACGTTGGGAAATAGCATCGATTTTAAAAATTCTTTCTGCATTGTGTTTCTTGAACCCTCAGGATCATTCGTCTCCACTAACATCTTTGTGACCCGACTAAATGGGGGGAGTTATGGTGGTTACAAGTCCTAAAAATGCCCCAAAAATTAAACCTTGAAAAAATTTTAACAGTGATAATTTCGGCTTCGAAATCTCTTCTTGGGGGTTCTCAGGTCACAAATCCGAGGTACAATTCAAAATGGCGGACCGGAAGTACAGTAGATTGCTCAAGAATAACTAGTACTATTTTCGTTTTTGGGCTGAAAGTGGGCACTCTGGGGTTTTCGAGGTCCTTGACAACGAAGCCTATTAGGCGAAATTCAAAAATGACGGACCAGAAGTACAGTCAGTTTCTCAGGAAAAACTCGTACTTTTTCATTTTTGGACTGAAAGTGGGAACTCGAGGGTTTCCGTGGTCCCTGATAACGAATTAGAAGTCCAATTAGGAGAGATTCAAAATGGCGGGCCGGAAGTGAAGTCATTTTTTTAGGAAAACCCGGTAATTTTTCGTTTTTAGGCTGAAAACGGAAAAACTGGGGTTTTCGAGTATTTCAGAAGAAATTGATTCTACTTCCGGTCCGCCATTTTGTTTCCCCTAACAGGACATCGGAGTTGTTATCAGTGACATCGAAACCTCCGAGTTCACACTTTCAGCCCAGTGCGAAAAAAGGACGAGTTTTCCTTAGAAATTTACTGTACTTCCGGTCCGCCATTCTGAATTTCTTAAATTGGACCTCAGATTCGTAATCAGCGACCTCAAAAATCCCCAGAGTATAGATTTCCAGGCCGAAATTTTCATTTTCAAAGATTTTTTAAGGCTTAGTATTTGACGTATTTCAGGGCTTGTAAGCCCCATAAGTCCTCTATTTTCTCCGCCTGCAAAAATGTTAGTGATATCGAATGATTCTGAGGGTTCAGGGAACACAACGCAGAACGAATTTTGAAAATCGGTGCTGTTTCCCAACTTTTACAAATATGGCTCTATTTCCGGTTTATTTAATGGAGTATGATGTTTAATCTATAATTATTATCAAAGGCAAATCACCAAATTTTTCAGTGCTACCATATTTTAAATGAACCATTCTATTCTTATAGTTTTAACGGAAAGTTACGACAACTTCAAATTAAAATCCTTGTCAATGGTTTCGTAAATGTTGTAAGAACCGAAGAATAGTATCGAAATAAATTTTTTCTACTCCCTTATGTATATTTGCTGTTTTCTGTACACTCACTCTATAGAACGGTAAAGTAGGCAATTCCAGTTATCTGAACGGATATATTTCATATCCTCTATAGGACGGATATGAAACCGACCAATTACAGTTCGTGTGTTAAGTAAATAGCCAACTATTCGTAGTAAAATTCAAGTTACTGCGCAAGCTGTCAAAGTCACAGTTCGTATATTAATTACATAGTCAACTATTCATCTTAAAATTTCAAGTTAGTGCATAAACTGTCGAAGTAATTTTTAGTGTGTGTTCAATAAATCTATTAAAATTGTGTAGTTTTTTCTTAGGCTGGTCGTACAAAAAGTATATTGTACAACTCGAGTAGATTATCTATATCATACTCGAAAAATTGAGGCACTCCGCCTGCGGCATCGCGTCGTGCTCAATCTTTCTTCTCGTGCGATATGGATATCCTCGTGGATATCATAGCCACCCACTCTTGTTGCACAAACTACTATTCTATGCGATTATCGCACAGCGTAATGGTTGAATTTTCATGCCCATTCGTAAATAAATTAATTGAAAGCTGATAGTTAATACTTGTAACATCCTGTTAAAATATTAAGAAATTGTAAATCCGTGAGAATGTAATGTCAATCGTCGATGCAATTTTAGTTATAGAGAGGTCGTGCTGAAATAAACACTGATGAGCCACCGAACAGCTGACTATTCCTCTATCTTTTATTGGAGTTAGGACATATATTCCAGTAAATAAGCCGGAAAAAAAGTACCAAATATGTAAAACTTGGGAAACAGCACCGACTTTAAAAATTCCTTATGCGTTGTATTCTCTGAACCCTCAAGATCATTCGCCATCATTAACATCTTTGCGGATGGAGCAAATGGGGGTTGTAAGCCTCAAAAATGCCTCAAAAATTAAGCATTGAAAAAAAAAAAGAAAATTTCGGTCTGGAAATACTTCGTCGGGGGTTTTCGAGTCTGAGGTCCAATTTGGAAAATTGAAAATGGTGGACCGAAAATCGGGCCATTTTCCAAAAAAAAAAAAATGAGATTGGATATGTTTGGGCACTGAAAATCTGTACTCGGAGGTTTTCGAGGCCGTTGATTACTAATTATAGGTCTAATTTAGGAAATTCAAAATGGCGCGCCGGAAGTAGAGTTGATTTCTCAGAAAAAACTCGTGTTTTTTATTTCTTTGGTTTGAAAGTGAGAACTTTTCGCCATTTTCAATTTCCCAAATTGGACCTCGAAACCCCCCACCGAGTAGAAATACTTATTTTTATAGTTTTTTTAAGGCATAATTTTTGGGGCTTATGACCCCCATAAGTTCCTCATTGCGTCCGACCGCAAATGACGAATGATCCTGTTTTTCAATTATTTACACAATTTCCGGCTTATTTACTGGGGTAGTAGAGACTGGCAAATCGAAAGGCTGATCCTGTCTTTGTTTTTAACCATTTCTAACTCGATTAGTTTAGTTGTTTTTTTTTCTCTAGAACATAAGAGTAATAGGATCCCGTTTATCCTTAAAGGTCTAAGGCGACCTTATACTGAAGGTGGCTATATATTTCGACAGAAGGGACAGACACCCAGTATCGTACCTGCGTAAATAGCTACTTATGATTACTAAAATATTTTGCTATACTCTCGCCTGTTTTTCTTATTGTTTCCTTATGTTTTTTTATATTAAACTGTTTTGTCTCATAATAATGAAGTAAAAAATAAATGGCGCCCTAAAAACAGATATTTCTTTCATTTGTGCAACAAGAAAGTAAGAAGACTTTCTTGTTGCACATAGTTAATAAGGCCAACATAACTAGTAACCACGCATTTTCTGAGGGCCTCTTCGGACCATATTAGAAATAAATAATCGCATCGACTTTAATTTAAAAATCTCAAGCTTCTAAATACATTTCAAGCACATCATCCATTGAGACAAGTTGTGAAGAAGCTAAGATATACAAAAAGTTGATTGAAGGATCCGTTACTATGTGGTAGTTAATCATTTTTCATAAATAACTAAATAAAACACACTACTATGTTTGCTACCACAATGTATTCATAAAAATTGCTACTGCAGTTTAGACTTACAAGGCCCTCATTAATTGGTCCAAGTATTTCAGCATTACTCCGTCTTATTTCACAAAAATTCGACTCAAGTAATTTCAGGGCAAAATAAGTTATTTTTCGTTTAGCCTTCGGGGTGTTCGCATTGTCATACTTTCAACGTGGTAATTATTGTCAAACCAGTATTTGTGATTTTCAAAAATTTGTTCTAAAATTTAGCTTATTGTCATTAAATTTCAAAGTAAACTTTAACACATTCAGATTGTCGCTGGCAACTGACATTTTATTCAGTAGTTTTCTTAAGTATATTCATCGGAAATTGTTAATAATAATAATAATAATAATAATAATCTTTATTAAGCCATTAGATCACATTACATGACATAGGATAGGTCAAAATTGAAATAGCAGAATACAAATAGAATAAATTAAACTTTGTCCACACAGCTTCAATGAATATAAGTAGTTTTGATACTTACAAATAAAAATATGGTGTGTACAACTAAGAACAAAACATATACAAAACAATTTAAAAAACACATTATCTACACAAAAGATCAACATACATTAATTAGTTCAAAATAATAAAATCTCAATCTATCATCAGTGTAATATTCCGGACACAAACTCGTTAATACTATAGAAACCGCCTTCTACTAAAATGTTTCTGACTCTATTTTTAAACAGTTTAGTACTGCTGATTTCTCGCACAGTGTTTGGCAATACATCATATAAACTAACACAGCTGTACCATGGAGAATGCTTATATGCTGTAGTTTTATGACTTGGAATAGTTAGGAGTTCGCTATGTCTAATATCATAAGAATGCTTATCAGATATTTTAACAAATTTACCGAGATTTTGTTTGATGTCCATTAAACATTTAAATATGTACACGCACGGTAAGGTTAAAATTCTTTTTTCCTTGAAAATTGTTCTACAGCTTTCTCTTGATGTTATATTAAATATTAGACTAACCAATCTTTTTTGTAAAACAAATACTCTGTTCTTTTCTTTGCCGCAACCCCAACTCATAATGTTTAGTGAAATGTGTGAGTACGCCAAAGCATAATAAATATTTAGTAAACCCTTCCCATCCAAGGTGTTTTTCATTTGGAGTATGCCAAAATATGCTTTATTCAGTTTTTTGTATACTGTATCAATATGACTATCCCATGATAATTTCGGGTCCAGTATAGTACCAAGATATTTTGTTTCAACATCCAGTTTGATGTCCATAATTTTGAAATTAACTGGTAAAGATCTTCTAACATGAAGATTCATTACTACTATTTTTTTGGTATTTAATATAATAACTTATTTCTATCGCACCAGGCACTTAAAGTATTAATAATATTTTCCGCCTGTAATTGAATTTCATTTACACTTGTTGCCGCTGTTGTAATAGTAGTATCATCAGCAAACATAGTAACATGGCCTGCATTTTTTATGTAGCCAGGAAGGTCGTATACAAATAACATAAATAATAAGGGTCCTAGGACAGATCCCTGGGGAACTCCAAGATTAACTTTGTGCACCCCAGAATTCACATGACTGTAGTTCACTATTAGTGACCTGTCCTCCAAATATGATCTAATCCAGTTCAAGGCAGTATTTCTAATTCCTAGATGATACAATTTTGTTAAGAGTATTTCACAGTCAATAGTATCGAAAGCTTTAGATAGGTCGAAAAACATCGATACAACAAACTTACCATCATTCAAGCAGGAATATGCATAGTTAATTAAATGGCAAGAAGCTGTTTCAACTGATCTACCTGATCTAAATCCATGTTGAAATGGCGTCAAAATATTATTTTTTTCCACAAAATTAACAATACGGACATGAAAAGCTTTTTCTATTATCTTTGATAAGGTGCTAAGTATCGATATCTGTCTGTAATTATCAATGTTTTCTGGACAGCCTTTTTTAACTTCATGTTCGTTAATTGTACCAGTTTCTGTTGTACCCTTCACGTTCAATTAGTTTGTGTTTTGTTGTAAACTAAATCATTATTAACGAGTTAACATTTTTTCCTTAAGTGCGGGGCAACAGTCCTTTTGATTACCTTTGTTTAAATTAAGTATTCTTTTTTTGTTTATTATGTTTCTCAACCGATTATTTTCATGTTTCTTTTATTGTAAATATAGTGTTTAAGTGTTGTTGAAAATTCAAGTTTTATTTATTTGCTAACTAGTAGAGAATCGAGTAATAAATGTTAGATCAACGGTATTTGCGCATTGTTTTCAGTTTCATAAATAAATTTTACTGAAATTAAAAGGCTTTTTAACTTAGCAACAAAGTAATCTGCATATGAACAACTTTGTGATGTCCTTTACAAATTCTCATTTAATTCATCTCTTCATTTTTTCGAATAATCGAGATATCCCTTCTTAGCAGAATTCTGAGACACCCTGTATATATAAAAAGCGGCGAGTGCATTAGTGGTCTCTAGAGCGGGTTATGAATCGCAAAAGCCCAGTAGGGAAACAAAGCGAGACTAGACGAGGGGTCATTTCAGCAAAAAAATGAAGGTAGTATATTCGAAATATCAATTTCCTGCATGCAGAATAAGGGGAAGCCAGAAACAAAAGATAAATGAAGCTAACGTTTCCCAGACATGAAAAAGCCATTTATAAAATTTTATATAAAATGAAGTATGACAGATCATAAAGGTCGTTTTATTTTAAAAATAACGCCTGTGGTAGACACATCTTTCTGATGACATACGTCCTTCAATCATTTTTCTTAATATAAAATAGATGACGAATATTGAATTCATTTTTCAAACATCAGCTCACATTAAATCACAATTCGGGGTGCCTTGCAGACATTTCAAGATTATAAAAACCTATAATAAATATTGTTGAGACGGCTTCTTGGTTTTTAACTGAAAACTACAAATATATTAGAGTAGTTCATACATCTCTTCTCGACAAATTTAGAGGGTTGGCGTTCTAATATTAGGCTCAACAGACTGCAACTACCATTAATAAATCAGGCCTGCAGCACAATAATTGGATAATAAGTCTACCGGATATTTAATTATAAATAAAAATGTATTAGTAATAATTTCATTAAAGCAAGAAATAAAATTTGAATGTTCTTTTAAAGCTTTCAAAACGTAGACAAGTAAAGAACTGTACGTGCCTTTGCTATAGAGCATAATACTATATCTACAAAAATAATCCTATTTTACTTAATACTAATTATTTTTCGCACCACGTGAGTCTGTAAGTTTGAACACGATTAAGTCTAACGAGATCTAAGAACGTATGATTTTGTCATTTTTACATTTTCATCTAGTATAGTGGTTGATATAGAGACTAGTCTCATTCCAATTTTCCAAATGTTTCTAGGAATAAAAACTTAAAATTTGATAGTATAATTCGTGATGATACAACAAATGAAAATGCTATGTTGGCTGCTGCAAGACTATGTTTTCAAATTATAATTGTCATTTACTTCCATCTCCACGTAGTGGAGTGAAAGTATAATAGATAATCGAACAAAGAAATTCAGTTTCTTTTATTTGTGAAATGATTTTAAAATATAAAACGTGATAATATTAAATTTGAGCGAACGAAGAATTTCTAACTATAACTCTTTTTTGTGGGCACGAATACAATTCGCAATGGAATGGTTTAAGAGATTGACTTGAAATTTGGTATTATAGCGAGATCTGGATCTTATATTAGGAGTCCATAAACTTAAGAATTGGTATTGGAAGCCAAGAACTCAAATATTTCTATGACATCTGCCACCCCCGCCACCACCTCAACTCCAATACTAAAGGGTTAATAAAATAAAATAAAGATATGCTATGGACTTTAAATTTGATACATGTATTAGTACAGTCAATCCGTCGTAAAAGCGGGGGAAGATCGAAAAAATTAAGGGTAAGCTGAATTTTTGATATGTTGTTACTGGTAGTCAGAGAGATAAAATCCCAAGTTGGTGGTATTGAGATAAATACATAAATCAAAAGATTGTGTAAAATAAGAATCTAATCTTATTAGAAGACCAAAAAATAAATAAATGTTGACTTAATGACATCAGTATTTATTGTGTAAAGTTTCCCCCCATGCAAAAACCCCATTGCTGCAACTTGGAGTAAATTTTCGATATGGTCTCCAACTACTTCTATGCCTTTTCTAATTCTTTTCATAAAAGATTTTCTTACATTGAAAAATACATTTTCCTGTCCTTTAATAAAATTGGCTGCGTTTTGTATTTCGCCCCAAAGTTCTTCTCTTGAATTGATAGTATTTGCATAGACTAAGGACTTCCTATATCCCCACACATAATAATCCAAAGGATTATAATCAGGACTCCTTAGTGGCCAAGCAAACTCACTTCCTCGACCAATCCATCTGCATGGGAAAGTCGTATCAAGATAATTCCTGACTTCAATGGAGAAATCAGGGGGAGCTCCATATTGCATAAACCACATTCTGTCCCGTATGTCTAACATGAAAGCATGTAATATATCAGCAAGAGTATTTTGAAGAGAAGAAGACTGTCCATTTAAATTTGGAGGAAATACAAATGGTCCCAATTACTGATCGCCGATAATACCACACCAAACGTTAATCTTAAATTCGTGCCGAAAATGCATTTCTTTAACGGCATGAGGATTTTCTACTTCCCAGTAATGGGTATTTCTCCAGCTCAGCGAGTAAAATTTGATTCGTCGGTAAATAAAATATTCTTAACAAAATTTCGATCCCTGTTGTGTTTATTTAGAACAAATTGACAAAATTGTAGCATTTGTGGAATATCCCTTTGAAGTAAGTTTTGTACTGAAGTGAAGTGATATGGGTAGAAGCGTTCTTTGCGTAAGACTCTTAGAACAGATTGTTTACTCACCCCTGCTGCCGCTGATAAATGACTTGAGCTTCCTTGAGGATCTTCATCCACACGAACTAAAATTTGTAGTTCTTGATCTGGAGTAATTCATTTCGATCGTCCTATATCATTTTTATGACGAAATGAACGTTTCTCCTAAATGACGAAACAGAGCTTTGAAAATGTTATGGTCTGGCTGTATTCTATTTGGATATTGAAATGAGTATCTCCTCGTTGCAGCACGTTCGCTTAAATTTTTTTGAGCGTAAACACATGTCATATACCTAATTTCTCTATTTGAAAAATTATTATGTCGAGGCATTTTAAATAAAGAAGTTAAAGAAGTTAGTTCGAGAAACAGAAGAACAAAACAAGCTAACCGTTTTACTCCTCGCCGATTTACTGCACTTTTTATATAATTGTTGCACATTCCATAGGATACTCTTCGCAGTTTTATTGTAAATAATATTAGTTTTAGACATTTTTAGTTTAATTATAAAACATATTAAAGAAAGTTAAATATAAAGAATTATGTAAAACATTTTTTTTTAATTTAAAAAAATTCATAACTTTTTTATTTACTGATCGATTTTGCTCTAAATAGGGTTCTTCCTCTAGCTAACACTAACTTATTGTCCTAATATCAATACAATCTGACTTTTCGTTCTTAAGTTATCGTGCTTACAAGAAACGTGACGGACGGACGGTCAGACGGACAGACAGACGGACAGACAGGCGGGCCGACAGACAGGCGGGCAGACAGACGGACGGACGGACAATTTGAAAGTTGTTCAGAATTCGATCACCAACTCAGTGATATGAAAATTTTTTCTCTACGAGCAATATTACCGGTTTTAGAAATGTGCCGATCGAATGCAATATACTCTTCGTTTTGTATTTGCGAAGAGTATAATAAAATGATTAATTGACGCTAATAAAAAATATTGTATTAACAATTGATGAAATTTTGGTTACTTTGACACTGGCAGAAAATATTTAATTAAATTTAGCTCACACAGCAATAAGTTTTGGATTAAATCCGTGCGGCGGAAAGCTTTTGTTTAAACAAAAGAATGTTCAGAATCCTGTTTGTTCGCAGTTTTTCTTAAATATCTCTTGTTGTATAACCCGTACCTGACAGAACTAAAACGTAACCAAAGTAAACTTTTTAATAAATACACTTTGTTTCATTAAATTCGAATTTATCTTTAAAAAAATTATTCAAATATTTAACGGCAATTTCCTCGAAAACGGTTGGAGTTATCAAGTTCTACCAAGTGTACCTTCTATACGTGGAAATGACGCTCTCATCAGATTTTCGTTAGAAGTACCACAGCTTTTCGTCCAAAAAAAATATGATAATTCATCATCAGACACAGGTCCTTCAGCGCCCTCTATGATCTAACGTGACGTAATACATACGTTATTGCTTCTTAGAATAAAAAAAGTCCTCTAGCAAATTTGGCGAAGATCAGTCAAGAGGCTGTTGAATTGGCAAAAAGACGAAGAAATAATTTGAATTTTCACACACGTATCTTTTTCCTCAGCCACATTTTACTAAAGCATTTTACTGGCCGAAAGAATCTACCCCTGCACTATGGCCTATTATTAATGGCCCACCCTGTATAGTACTTGGAGGAAGGGGACAGATTTAATGACAATAAATTAAGTGGCGAAGTCGACAAATGAGTATAAATATCTAGGAGTCACATTATCTTCCGACGCTAGAGATGATATTGATATACAGAATAAAATAAAAAAGGGTAAAACTATAATTCGACAACTACATCCCATGCTATGGAATGATAACATTTCAAGAAAAACGAAAAAGCGGATGTTCAGCTCATTTGTTGAAAATTGTATCACATGCTGGAGTGAAGTTTGGACACCGAATAAAAAGATGTAGAGAATATTGACAATGGAGATGGTGTATTGGAGAAGATGCTGCAAAAAGACATTATTAGACCATATAAGAAACGAAAGAATAAGTGAGATAATACGAGCAGACACACCAATGAGTGAATACAATTGAGAGAATTCAGCTGCTGTGGTATGGGCATATGAGAATTGAATCAGAAGGAATACCACTAACAATTTGGAAAAGGAAATTTTACTTTTAAATTTCTTTCTCTGTCGTATAATAAAATAAAAAATTAATAAACAAATACAATTAATAGACTAGACCTACCTCTTGGTCACTTTGTATTTATATTGGCAGCGTCCCTCTTTCTTCTGTTGTACTCCCACACTACTTGCAATCGGTCTTATTCTTCCAGATGCTGTTAAGTGGGTACCATCCACTTAACTGTATGGGTAAAACCTTACTGGGCCCTTGATCTTGGATACACTTTTAGCCACTATTGTGTTTCAAGATGTGACCGAGTTATTCGCTATTAACCACAATTTATTGTTAATTATTAATTTTGCCTGAGTTCAAACGTATGTTGCGTAAAGCAGAACATTTTTAGCCACAATACCGCTTAAATTTTATTTTATTTGCTCAAAGATTGACCGGTCTTTATGTGATTTAATGTGGAGCGACTCGGCACACGTCTGGTCTCTAAGAACAAACACACTATCCTCACACATTCTAACTTATAGAAGTTTAACATAGATTGATTTATTAATAATTGAGCTACGTAAAAAGTGGAACGCACTGTATAGTTACATATGCTTCGACTGTTTTTGGCATGTCTTTTCTAACTTATCCATTTCAAGGGGTTGGATATGAGACGGTGTTCGTCTCACGTAAACGAAAAATCTGCCGTGCGTTGATATATTATTACCGAATATTTTCACCTCAATATTATTAACAGATAACCTCAAGCAACTTTTAAAGGTCCCAAATACTTCCTGAACATCACTCAGATTCTAGCATAACTGGATTTATTTATTTTATTTTCAATCCAACTTCAGTTCTTTGTTCCAGACAAAAGTCCTCATAAACTCTCATTGACCCGTATTCTGCAAACTTGAAAGTTGATATTGTCAAATGGAAAACATTATAATGCACAACTTAGACAATGGCCCGAAATTGATCAGCGCAAGAGCTGGTCGGAACTATTGTTGAAGTATTTGCAAACGGCTAGAAATCTAATAGTCGAGGTCGAAACCCAGTCCGAAGTAGTTCTGGGGATAGAACTCCGGAATGAATTACATTCTCCAAATTGTTAGGCCATTGGCAGCAGCAATTTAAAATTGCATTATTATTCATTGGTGACATATACAAGTGTCATCCTATTTATATAGAATGGTGAAATTGGATGGAATACATCCATTATTTTATAGTTGGTTTAAAAAATCCAGAGACAGATAGATTTTTATATTTAATAGCATCTCTTAATATATATTTTTCCCAAACAAATTAAGATATTGTCAGAAACACATGTAATAAAAAAGGAACTAAAAACATATGTAAACGAAAATTTCACTAATATAAAATTTATTTTTGATATATAACAAATATAATAATAATAATGGATCTTAAATATACAGCGAGCAAGTAAAGGTTGGAATAAATTCATTAAAATAGTTACAAAACAAGTGACAAAAATTCGCTCAGACCCGTCGATTTTTAAATACATTTCTCAATCTGTTTATTTAAAAAAAGTGCTGCAAATATTTTTTTAAAGTTATGACGTCATCGCCATTTTTTTTAAATGGCAACCCCATATTTTAAAATGTCTTTTGAAAGAGCATGTTTCTGCATACAGTACATTAAATTCTAGGGAGTATTGCATGACGAAATTATCGAGAAAAAAATCTTAACTACTTATAACAATGTAATAAAACAAAAATATAAGAATTTAAAAACACAGCAAAAAATAATTAGATTAAATGTTCAAATTGCGCGCCATTTGCTTCCTGACAATGTTCAAGTCGAGACTGAAATTCTCGCAAAACGTTAATAATTCTTTCGGGTCCAATTCTTCCAATTTCGTAAGTAATTCTGTCTTTTAAGTCTTCAGTATTGTTCGGTCTATTAAAATAAACTTTGGATCTAAGCTAACCCCATAAAAAATAATCCAATGGGATTAGCTCCGGAGATCTAGCTGGCCATACTTGATCCGCGTCTACCAATCCATCTGCGTGGGAAAATTTCGTTTAAATAATTATGCACTATTACCGAATAATGTGGCGGTGCGCCATCCTATTGAAACCATATGGAGTTTTCCGGTAGATTAGGGTTTTCACCATTTGGATACAGTGCGACAAGTTCTGGAATTATGTTTTGTTGGAGCAGCTTCAAATATGTTTCGCCATCTAATGAACCTTGAATAAAAAATGGAACCAATATTGTAGTCCTAACAATTCCAGCCCACACGTTAACTTTCTGTGGAAACTGAGTATGGGCCTCCACCATCCAGTGTGGATTTTCACGTGATCAATATTGCCTATTCACAGTGCCATTTAAACATAAGGTGGCCTCGTTCCATCATGGTTTCGCAAAAATCTACTCTGCGGTCGAAATCATCTTCGTTAAGCTCTTGAACTAAATTCACTTTATATGGGTGCCATTTATTCTTCTTCAAATATTTTAAAACAGTCGACTGGCTAATTGACTGTTCTGCTGCGACTTCGCGACTTAGTTTGTGAGGATTTTCCTCCATTGTCAGTAAAACATCTAAGTGTTTATTTTCTGAAATTGTAGGACGACCTTTCGTGAATTTATCTCTTACATGACCACAATCTCGGAACTTCTTTTCTATTTTGCTAACAGTTGATTGTGTAATAGGTCGATTAGGGTATTTACCATTAAATAATTCACAAACCATAGTTTGTGTTCGGGACTTGTCTCCATAGCCAATCATTATCAAAATTTCAATCCGTTCTTAAACATTCCATTATCAGCACTTTCAATACGATATCACAAGTAAATACTAATGAATGGGGCTACCCCTTTCAGCGTGGTGAGGCTAATATAATTTAGTGAACTGTATTTAGGTATAATAAAAAAAAATGTGTCGGAAACTTACACAGTAGGTTTGATGGATTCTCCGTCGTCGATGTCGGCCCAGGCAATAAGAGGGACAAAGGGGGGCCAAAAGGAAAAGGAACAAATCTCCGACACACAATTAACGTAACAATTATTAAATTAATTTAAGAAAGGACAATTATAATTCACTTATCACTGATAAATAACTATAGCGTTCTGAGGCATAAGTGACTATTGTCTTACTTACTATCATACTACTGTCTCTATGCGGGTCGCGCTCGACCCACACGACGTTAAAAAAACTAGCTAAAAAAAACTTCTTAGTATTACCATAAAGAATTTAAAACATATATTTTCATAGGTATGTTACTACAAGGCGCGTAACCAACTAATGTGTTAGGGCCAGGTCCGCGTTGCTAAGTAAATGAATAAAACCGTAAACACAAAAAAAGTTTAAGTTGTAAAATGGTTCGACGATAAGTAATGAATGTGTTCTATTAATGTTACATGTTTTTTTCTCGATAATTTCATCATGCGATACTCCCTAGAATTTAACGTACTGTATGCGGAAAGATGTGCTCTTTCAAATGACATTTTAAAAAATGTGATTACCATTTAAAAAAATGACGATGACGTCATAACTTTAAAAAAAATATTTGAAGCACTTTTTTTTAAATAAACAGATTGAGAAATGTATTTAAAAATCGACGGGTCTGAGCGAATTTTGGTCACTTGTTTTGTAACTATTTTAATGAATTTATTCCAACCTTTACGTGCTCACTGCATGTAAAAATCAATTAAACTTGCCCAACACAGCTACCTATTTCTTGCTTTTAAATGATATAGTTTACGATTTTACACAGTTGTCTCTCCCTGTTCATAATTATGTTTATAAGTGTATTAAGTATATATTGTGTTGATAATTAACTAATATGTTCCTTAGTATCTCCTGTTATTTTTTGTGAAGTACATGAATTTTACTTTACTAATAATACAGTTCTATTTAAACAGTATATAACTAGTAACATTCTAAGATTAGGATGAGTCCCACAACACAAGCTTTGCTTAGGTAACTCATCCTCACTTAAAGAAAATATAGTCTGTAAATATAATCAATTACATTATTAACTATTCATTGTAACTGTAAATATTGTAACAAAGTTATATGAATAAATTGCTACTAAATAAATTACTACTAAAAAAATATACAGTTGAAATCAACAATCTTGTCGTTCAGGTCATCAGCTTTTACTTTCCAAATCAAATCGATTCAAGGTCACCCATCGCCTTGCCTCTGCCAAGCCCTTAGTCTTATTTTTCTAGATCCATATTTGGCCACAGCAGTAATTGGGACGTCCTGCTCTTCACGGGCTTCCTTACAAATCCGTTGTATCATCTGCATACAAATACTCAATGCGTTAGAAGTACTCTGAAAGAAAATTTACTTTATAAACATCTACCATATTTAATTTTGCGATTCACCTCATGGACTGCTTGCAACTAATTTCACCACCATGTTTCTGGCTACTGCATTCAGTCTTACAACTAAAGCACTCACAAACTATTTACACAACAATTTACATAATTACAATACAGTAAAAAACACTACAAACGTATATAAATAACGAGAGGAAATAGAAAATCATTAAATTTGACAAATACAACTACACGACAAATTGCTGAACGTTGGTTACGGCTACAACAAGCGGTTGTATTATTCATCTCTAAAACGCATCGTTATGCTTGGAACTTCTGTCTTAGCCCCATCAGACGTGAATTTCTGTTATTTACATTGCAATGCGCTAATATTTAAGCTGATAGAAAAATCTCATGTTTGTTACGTTATCCGCATTGTTGTGGTGACGTCATCGAAGATTTTGTAAAGTAGAAGTATGGCCCATTAATTCACCATCTGACCATATACTAAGATTAATAAAATAAAACGTACGGGGTGGGCAAAAATGTGTTCTATATTATAACGGTAACCGTTACAATAAATTTGTTGACCTTCAGCAATAATACAATCAAATAGACGGGAAACAAATTCTTCTTGAACTTCTTGTTTCTGGAGTTATTTGTGAAATCCTCATTGTTATTCGTTCTTTTAAATCTTCTAAGCTTTCCTATTTGCTTGAACTTTGCTTTTCGTATCTCGCGTAGAAAAGAACCGAGAAGACCTAGGTGACTCTGCAGTTGGGCCACTTCGACCTATTCATCGATCGTAAAAATATACATTTAGGTAATTCGGTACAGCGATAGCAGAATGAGATGGCGTCACATCTTGCTGAAACCATAAGTCATTTCTATTTGGAAATAGTCTGTTTAGAGCTGCTAATAGAAATTCTTCTGGAGATTGCAGATAACGAGGGCTCGTTAAGCTTTCCTCAGAAAACTATGGTCCTATAATTGTGTTATCGATAATTCCAGCCCAAACATTGACCTTTTGGGAGTACGGGATGTGGCGTTTTTTCACCAAGTGGGAATTTTCACTTGTCCAATATAGACAGGTCTGAAGATTTACATGACCATTTATATTAAATATTGCTTCGTCTAAAAAAATTATGTTTTTAACAAACAAGTGTTGCAGGGCTCCCAGATAAAAGGAGAGTAGTATAAAAAATGTAACATTAGAGGCTGAGGCTGATGTATCAGCTATACTACAGCGTGGTCACCCTGTGCCCTGAACAAAATGTTCGTATTTTACGTGCAGTCTCCTCTCTGCATTCAATTGGTGGCGAAAGAGGCTCACACGGCTGACTAGTCCTTGGGGGTGGCTTCGATGAATTGAGGTGGTGGATGTATGCTAGTGAAAACAAATAAGCGTCTTATTAGAAACAGATTTAATAATCAAATGTAGATACAATTATAGCAATATCCCACAAAAATAGTATTACACACAATCAATATTCCTAGATGTGTGGCCCACACTTAACCTATCACAAAATGTACGACAACTTAAAACCGAGCTTAAAGCTTAAAACTAATAATACCTTAACTACTATGCAATATATGACCCCCAAAGTATACTGGATTAGAAAATGTCATTAAACTACTAAATAATGACGGTAAAATGAGCAAGATAATGTGAACTAGGTAAGTGACGATAGACTGAATTGACAAAGTGAAAAATTGCAAGCGTTGTGTTCAAATCTACTGAAAATTCAATTAGTTATATGCAAAATATTTAAACAAAACTAACAATGTAAGGGGTAAAATATTAAACAAAGTAGGTATAGAGACTGTAGTTACGTGGGACGAATGACAGCCATTACATTACAATTTAGTACCGCAGAAACCTGACGGGCTCTGTATGCCTCACGTGGAAGGTGGGATGTTGTATCAGGTCCTCGTTATGCTATTTAAAGAAGCTTACCTCCAGCAGGTTTCACAATGTCTACAGTAGGCCTTCCAGGGGAGGGTAGCCTCCAACGGAACCAGGTAGGAGAATCTCACAGGTGCAACCCAGGATTCCATATTCAACCAACAGCTTGACAACCAAGTTTCAGCAAAACCAAAGTTCATGTACTATCCAGATTCATACGTACAAATAACGAAAAAGGTAAGGGTCAGACGTACAGGAAACAATACCAGTAAAAGTCAAAAATAAAGGTAACAGTAAAACGTAAAATTGAAAGTAAAATAGAAAGAAGAATTGAAAGTAAAGAAATAACGAACGTTACAAATCTCTACCCCAAAGAGATTTCAAAGGCATACCTTAGATGTTGAGTGGGCTTAAAGAATTCCGTGCTCCTAGAAAGTTCATTGATACGTAGCTAGCTAGCAGAAAATAATACTCGAATGCCAAAATAAAATACTTCTAAATTCGTCAACTACAGCACCATATCCCATTAAAGGAGCAAACTCATAAAATTGCTATACATGTGCTCAGTGACACAACTTGCCTTCGGTAGGAAAATGAAAAAAATCACCAAAAATGGCCAAGCAGGAAACTTCTGTCAAAAATCCAAGGACGACGGAACCTCCTCAAGGGTATTTTCAAAGTGGCCACTACACAGCGTAACCCACAACTCTGATAAATCTCCATACCGAAGCTTATTTCCCTCACATAATATCGTATTTCATATTTCCATTACCAAAACAATAACTTTAATCCATAATAACGGTCTTGAAAAGGTTATAACCGGACCAATGGTAAGCAACCAGTTATACTATGTAGACTCGACTAAAATGATAACATTGGAACAATTGCGATATTTAGATTTAAATGAACAGATTCGTAGACAGATCGTAACACAAGGGGTCCCATTTCTCCATTATATTTTCACAGAAATCGACTCCACGATCAAAATCATCCTCTAGAAGTTCTTGAATGAGATACATTTTGTACGGATGTCACTTTTCTTTATTTAATATTTTTAGAACCCTCGCGTCGTATGATCATTATCGTCTAAATATACTTGCCTTGAGCTTACGTGAGGATTCTCCTGAAATATAAGTAAAACATCCAGTTGCTTATCTTCAGAGGTTAGTCTTCTTCCACTTTTAGGGTAACATATCCAAAATGATTGAACTTCGCCTTTTCCACATTGTACTACATTTTGAAAAAAATGTATAGGTTTTGCATTTTTCCGGTTGACCATCGAAATCCGAAAAAAACGTCGGATAGAAATGAAAGTCATATCTATCAACTCGAGGGCGAATTTAGAAAATTCCGTCTGTCGGTCTGTCGGTCCGTCGGTCTGTCTGACTGTCACATCCAGCCCCCCCCCAATCTGTTTTCGGATATCGATGAAACCAGGGTAGTTAATAAGGGGTCTTTAGAAAACCTTAACACCGGAAGCTCGGCTTCGTTCGGAAACCGGAAGTACCCGATATAGACGTTTCGAGTTTTTCGGGAAAAATCGAATAACTCGGTAACGGGTAGTCGGATTGAGATAGTTCAAAAATTGCAAGTCTGTAGAAACTCCAATAGATCAGAATTTTAATTTTGAAATTTTAAAGCGCTAAAAGTCTGAAGGTGAATATATTAAAAAAAAATGCATACAGTTAATAGGACGTTTACTTTACGGGTTTCAGGGACACGTCCGGATTTAAGTGTATCGGTAAATTTTTTAAGCAGATACCAACATTGTGCTAGTATTGCATTGTATAAAGCACTTAAGCGAATTTTGCGTTATATTAGATGTACTTTAGATTTATCTCTTGTTTATGGCAGTAATTCAGATAAAATGTCTTGTTGATGCTGATTGGGCAGGGGATATAAGGAATAGAAAATCCACATCAGGCTATGTTTTAACATTATTTGATTGTGTAATATCGTGGTACTGTAAAGTTTTGCAATGTCTGAAGTGAATTGGATAAAGAAGTTATTATTAGATTTTAAGTTAGAATATAAAGAACCAAGGGTAATACTTGAAGATAATCAGTCTGTAATTAAAATTGCTGAAAATAATGAAAGTAACAAATAATTAAAACATGTCGATACAAGATATATTTTGGAAAACGTTAAAAGTGAATTTATTGAACCTTAAAATATTACAACTTCAGACAATATTGCGGACATTTTTACAAAAAAAAATCAGAAATTTAGAAATTGTATTGTAAAATAAGTTCATTTGTATTTTAAGTATTTAAAACTTGCTTATGTACTTTTCAAAGTGTATAAGTTGATTAGAATTTGTCATATGTTAAGACATCATTATTAAAATTTACTTGTAAACATAGTAAATGTTATGATAAAATATTTGTTGAGGGGGTGTGTTAAAAGTAGCATAAAAATGAAAGCATCTGCATCAACAAATTTTATCTACAGACTTCTTGATTGTACTTAAATATAGTTGGCAAACCTGCGTCATGTGAGGTGGTTATCTTTTAGTTCTTAAGTTGGCAATAGTATTGTAATAATGTCGAATGTCTGTGTCTGTCATAAGTTCTTCAGTGAATAAATACGTTATTATATTCTTTTATTTATAAGTATTCGCGGTTATCTTTTTACTTTTACACAACTCCCGTTTTCAACAGCTTACTTTTTTCGCCTAAGAGCACTCCTGTAAGTTAAAATTTCTTGGGTTATAAATTTAATCTCTTCTTGTCTATGAAGCGAAAACTACATATTAATTAATATCATGCAACGCCACTGAATTAATCGCACGGAGTCGGATTACGGATCCGGCTTCCTTTTGTTGGTAGAAATCACTGGACGAAATCCAAACCGCTGGCGGTGCGTTCAGTTCTCAATAGTAAACTCGCGTGCTTCATTCACCACGTTATCTTTCGACTGTTTATGTTTATCGGATGGTGACATTAAACTTTGTTTAATATGAATGAGGTCTCTGCTTTTGTGCTAATGGATCTAATCTACATATGTTTGCAAATATACATGGAGGGATAATAAAAACACGTTACACATTCTAGAGTTTATTTTGGTAGTATCCGTTAATGGTGTTGCCAAAACTATCTGCTTGCAGTGCCACGCGAATGTGCATTGTGCACGTTACAACTGTCGCTGTTTGCAGTAAAATTTATTCTTAATAAAACCGACTGCTGATTGGAAAGGCTGAAAACAGAATATTCATCAATCGTTTTTCCACTATTATTTCATTCAAGTTGTCTTAATTCAAGTGTATGAGGGTAATGTACAAGAGATGAACTAATCGAAACTAAATATGTGTGCTATATACAGGGTGTCCCGGCACTATGGGGCAATACTTCGGGAACGTATAATGGGTGAAAATAACACTAAAAGTATCTATAATTTTCTTCCTTACGGCGTCCCCCTACGGAGATAGTACCCTTCAAAGTTTACATATTCAAGAAGATTTCTTGCCTATTACTTCCAAACCATTCTATTGATTTTAATAAAATTTGGACTGTGTACATATTATATGAGTATCTTTATTCGCCCTTCGTATCTTGTCTAGGAAGCCAGGGGTGGACACCCCTAATGGTTTTTACCCCTAAATATTGACACAAATTAATTTTTGAAAATTGAAGTCACATTTTTAAATTCCTTAAACAGTTTTCTAAAAAATATTCGACGTTATTTGTCAAACGGAACAAGGCTCTGCCCAAAATTCATGACAATGGATTTTAATGATCTTGAGCTTAAAATGTTGGTTATGGAACCCTCTTCATGGGCCAGTGTGGCCTTTTCAAAAAATTCAAAATGGCGGCTCAATGTGGCCGCCGGAAATCAGGGAAAAATGAAGATTTCGCAGTAAAACAGTACCAAAAAAAAATTATGTCAATTTCAATCGAGTTTAGGTGCACAAAGCTTGTTATTAACAGGCCTAATAAGTTAATTAGGTAGGTTGGCGAAATCCAACATGGCCGGTCCAAGAGGGCGGCTGAAATCCAAAAATCGCCAAAATCGCTATAAATCAAATGTCTGAATTAAGATTTTGATCACATTTTTCATACGCAGGTTTTCAGAAACGGAAAATCCAAAATGGCGGCTCCAATAGGCCCAAAAAATTCATGAAAACGGTGAGAAAGTATAAAATTCAGGTGAAATCAGTCTCGGACGAATATATTAACGCTTTACTACCACCAGATTATGTTTTTAGTATATGTCGAAATTTTATTTCCGAAATACAACATGACGGATCCAAGATGGCGGCTGAGATCCAAAAATCGTCGAAAATGTATATAAATCAAGACTCTGCCTTCTGATTTTAATATTTACACTCCCTATCTCAAATGCTACAATTGGACCACATATTTCTTATGCAGGTTTTCAGAAACGGAAAATCCAAAATGCGACAGATAGAGCAGTTCAACACTTCAAAAATCGTTTTCAATTGGTTAATTTAGTTCACCATGAAGAAGATTTCTCCATTAAGGCAGAATGGCATTATAATTACAGCTCAAGGGGTCATGTGACGGAGTAAAGGCAGTATTGGAGAGTCAAGCAACAAGAGCAAGCTTACAAGACAAAGGGAATGACGCTATTCTAAATTCTTTTCAACTATTTAACTGGGCCAAAAATAAATTTCCCAATATAACATTTTATCACTACACTCAACAAGACTATGATAGAGTTTCTAGAAAACTTGCAGAAAGGTTTCATACCGCACCTAAAGTATCGAAAATTTCTAAAGGTCATGCCTTTAAAATTTCCTCCACTAAAATCCTTACAGCATTTAGATATTCTGATGCAACCGCAATATTATCAACAACAAAATATTAAATTTTTTTAAATAATATGGAAAAAGAAATAAAAAAATATAAAAAATTAAAAAAAAAAAAAAAAAGAAAAAGTAGTGCGGGCTTCATTTATAAGACAGTCTCAAACCTGTTGAACGCAGAGAGCTTTTATAAGCACTAGTTTCTGCAGAATTAAAGACGTCGTTTTCTATCTTAAAATTCGACTATAAATTTCTAAAAACCTGTTTATGAAATATGTGGTCCAGTTGTAGCATTTAAGATCAATATAAGGAGTGTAAATATTAAAATCATAAGGCAGAGTCTTGATTTATATTAATTTTCGACGATTTCGGTCTCAGCCGCCATCTTGGATCCGCCATGTTGTATTTCTGAAATTAAATTTCATGATATATACTAAAAACATACATCTGGTGGTCAGTAAAGTGTAATATATTCGTCCGAGACTGATTTCACCTGAATTTTACAGTTTCTCACCATTTTTATGATTTTTTTTGGCCTATTGGAGCCGCCATTTTGGATTTTCCGTTTCTGAAAATCTGCGAATGAAAAATGTGATCAAATTGTAGCAGTTGAGATGAATAAAAGGAGTGTAATTATCAAACTCTTAATTCAGACACTTGATTTATAGCGATTTTCGGCGATTTTTGGGTTTCAGCCGCCATCTTGGATCGGCCATGTTAGATTTCGCCAACCTACCTAATTAACTTATTAGACCTGTTAATAACAAGCTTTGTGCACCTAAACTCGATTGAATTGGACGTCATTATTTTTTGCTACTGTTTTACTGCGAAACCTTCATTTTTCCCTCATTTCCGGCGGCCGTATTGAGCCGCAACTTTGAATTTTTTGAAAGGGCCACACTGGCCCATGAGGAGGGTTCAATAACCAACATTTTAAGCTCAAGATCATTAAAATCCATTGGCATGAATTTTGGGCAGAGCCTTGTTCCGTTTGACAAAGAACGTCCCATTCCTGTTTGACAATAAAGCGATCCGTTCTTGAGAAAAATGTGTTTTACTGATAAGGGACTAAGGAATACTAGTAATATAAACTACCGCATGATACCTGTTGAATACATTTAAACGTCACATTTGAGTGGCAAATAATAAGTTATAAGTAGTTCTGTGATAGTAGTTTATTGACATGGCATATTTTTCATCTGGTAAACATGCCGACATGCAACTTATGTACGGACTTGTCGCCGGTAGTGGTTCGGAATCCAGACGGCTTTAAGGGGAACACTTTCCTAATAGAGTTATTCCACACAGGAGAACTTTTGAACGGGTGAATCGTCGAGTACGAGAAACAGGTAGACATTCATCTTAGCAATAAAAAAAATTAAGTAATAAAAATTACAGAATAAATAGCTATTTAAAACAATAATCATATTAATTTTAGGGAGCGTAGAACCGAAACGAGTAGGTGAAGGTGGTCTTAGAACTGCTCATATAGTTGTACTAGAAGAAGCTATTAGATGCTGTTGCTGAAGATTCATCAATAAGCGTTAGGAAGCTCTCAGCGCAGTTTAAGACTTCTCCATCCTTTCCATATCCAGAAAGTTCATGCCATGTGCCCGGACGACTAGCCTGCTGGACTTCAATATGCTAATTGGTTCCTGCAAAAGCAACAGGAAGACCGCAAGTTTATTGGTAGTGCTTTGTTCACGGATCAAGCAGGATTTCGCAGGGATGGTGTAATAAATTCTTACAATCTACATAGTTGGAACGATGAAAATCCTCATGCAATTATTCAAACAAATCACCAACAACAATTCCAAATTAACGTCTGGGCAGGAACAATTGAAATTTATTTAATAGGGCCATTAGTTTTGGAACATCGGTTAAATGGGAAAAATTACTTAAGGTTTCTACAAGAACATCTAGATGCTTTATTGGAAGATGTGCCATTAGCAACTATAAGAAACATGAGGTACATGATGGAGCTCCTTCTCATTTCAGCATCACAGTAATAGAATATTTAGATAAAAAATTTCCCCACCGATGGATTGGGCGAGGCGGTCCAGTACCGTGGCCTCCTCGTTATCCTGATCTAAACCTATTAGATTTTTTCTTTTGGGGTCATCTCAAAAATTTAGTGTATAAAACACCGATACAAGCAAGGGAAGATATGTTACAAAAAATCACTACCCAATGTGTAGCCATTCTGATCAACCTTGGAATGCTATTTCAGGTTCAGCGGTCCAACTTATTTCGCTTACGAGCATGTACTCTTGTACAGGCTGCTCACTAGTTATAGTATGTAGTTATGTGCTGACGAAATGTCAGTCTTTGCCCCGTATCAGTAAAATCATTTTTTCTTAAAAACGGATCGCTTTATCGATGTCAAACAAGAATATATTTTTTTAGAAAATTGTTTCAGGAATTTAAAATTTTTAAAAATTAATTTTTGTCAATATTTAGGGATAAAAATCATTAGGGGTGCTTAACCCCTGGCTTCCTAGACAAGATACGAAGGGTGCCATATTTATGGAATAAAGATACTCATTTTATATGTACACAGTCCAAATTTTATTAAAATCGAGAGAACGGGTTGGAAATAATAGGCAAAAAATATTCGTGAATATGTAACTATTAAAGGGCAATATCTCCGTAAGGGGGCGCCCTAAGAAAAAAATTATGAATACCTTTAGTGTTATTTCGACCCAAACTATACTTTTCCGAAGTATTGCCCCATAGTGCCGGGACACCCTGTAAATTCTAATGAAATATTACATTAAAGTAATTTTCGTAATAATTTCAGCAGATAATAAATAAAACGCCGCACAGTGGAAAATTATGAACTTTTTTGACAAAATTCGCTCGACAACTGAAGTTGCAACAAGAACTAACACTTTTTTTTAAATTACAGGTTGTCGCTACAACATGGTACTGCTATAAAGTGACTAAAGCTAAATCTGACCTGCAAAATCTAAACACAATTCCTATTAAACTCTTCAGTCTAGTCAATTTTGGGTTTAGCCCACCTGCGGCTAGAACACTAAAACAAAAATTACCAATACATTGAAATGTGGGAAAAATTCACAAATAGAATCTACGTTTAGAATAGAAGGATGCACATTATTGATCTATGGATAGTTATAGATATATTGTAGATATATGTATTTTATTTTATATAAAACATCTTTTTTATATATCTTTATTAGCAATCAGAATAAATTACTATATTCTATGAGCTAATTTGCTATCTAATGAGCTTTAGGCTCTAAAATGACGTGACGAGGAACCCTCCTCTGAAAGTATATTTTATTCTTCCAACACGTCAGCTGGCCAGTGTCTCTGCAAACGTCTTGGACGGTGTCTTTCTAGTAATGGTTCGATCCGGGTAATTGTGTGATTTTCTAATCGACCATGGTGTTTCATTCTTCTAGGTTTGATGACATTTTTGACAAAAGGTATTCTTAGGTCTTCATGTAGCATCTGATTAGTTACATACCTAGGCGTATTGGTTATCATACGCAGAATTTTAGATTGACATCTTTGTATCAGAGCTGTATTGAATTTGCCTGTGCAACCCCAGATTTCAACTCCATATGTCCAAATTGGCGTTATAATTGTTTTATTTAATAATATTTTATTTTCTAGAGATAGTTTCGACTTTCTTCCCATGAACCAATTAGGTTAATTTGTTTTCTTTTTTTGACGATGTGGCTCCTCCATGTTAATATGGTGACCATATGAAGTCCTAGATATTTCGCAGTCTCCGAGCAGGGTATTACTATATTAGAGTGAAGTCTTCTTGTTTGGATTTATTTGCATTTGTTCTACGTTTCCATTAATTTAACCATGATTTTGAATAAGATTAGAAGCTGTTGTTAGAATTTCGTGGACAGCTAAGATGGCTGTATCATCGGCAAAAGTTCCAGTTGTTGTTTCTACAGTTATTGGTAGATCAGAAGTATATAGTATATAGAGGATTGGTTCTAAGACACTACCATGGGGAACTCCAGCCTTGATGGGATATTTTTCAGAAACCTCTTCTCCTACTTTGGTTCTGTACTTTTTGCCTGATAAATACGACCTCAAGGTCAACGAAGGGATCTCTTGGATTTTGTGTAGTAAATCATTATGCCACACCTTGTCAAAGGCCTGGCTTACGTCTAGAAATACTGAAATGCAATGTAGTTTTTGTTCAAACGCTTAGTAGATTACTTGAATTATTGGATGGACGGTTGAATGACCTGGTGGAAAATCAAACTGATGAGAAGGAACCCAATCGTCAATGAGGATATCAGCATTTAGTCTCTGCAGAAGAAGTCTCTCAAGTACCTTTGAAATTGTAGGTAGTAAAGTTATCGGACGGTACGATGACACATCAATTGGACTCTTTCCTGGTTTTCGTATCGAGATAATTTCAGCAGTTTTTAGCATTTTGGGCTACTGTTTTAATTTTATGAAGGCATTAAATACGTAAGTAATTACCAGCACTCCTTTTCTAGGTAATTCTCTAAGTATTTTTAATGTTACACCGTCAATAACTGAGGCTTTACGAATATTAAGCAAACTTTTTTTTGTTTTACTTCATTTGGTGTAAAAGCTTTAATACTGGGTATACCTTGCGGAATGCTAGAAATGCTTCTTTCGATAGCGCCATCTATTACTGCATCATGAGGTGTGAACGTCTCAGCAAGGCTTTTTGAAGTTAATTGCTTATGCGAATAAGGGCAGTTTTGTCATCTGGTGCATGTGTACGTTGCCATCTTGATCTTGATTTTCTTTTTCTGGCGAATAATTCTTTAATTTCTACTGCTTTTGATTTAATATTTTAATCTTTTTTTATTTGTGGAGTACTTTTTCAGCTGATTGCTTCAAGATATTGGTAAGAACCACTAGTGCTTCATTGACTTCGTCGGGATTATTAAGATAGATTTACCTGTTGGTTTACCTTGTTGTGACATTCGTCCCAGTTGGTTCTGTTATTATGTAATTTTGGTGTAGATTTCCTTTGGTAGCGAATGTGATAACTGTTGCAATTATTGCAGAGTGATCCGGCGATAGATCATAACTTGGAACCACTTCCATATACGTAGATGAAATCCCACTGGTTATGAAAAAGTCCAGGAGATTGGGTGTTCTGTTTGGATCAATATGTAGATATTGTAGATGTACCAGTAGAGAGAAGCGAGTAATTTTTTCTTGTATCAAGCTTGCCGATTCTCTACCCTTAGCAGTTGTGAGCCGGGAACCCCAAATCGTGTGTTTACTATTGAAATCTCCTCCAGCAATGAATTTTGGTCCTAGTGTTGTGAAGAAATCTCTAAAATGGTGTAGGTTTTTATGTTGTGTCATGGTGGACAATATACTGCAGAGACTGTTAACTCATAGGAGGACAGTCTGGCTTTCACTGTAGTAACTGTGGTTAACCTCGTACTTTGGCACTTCGTAATGACTTCGGCATGTGCTATGTTGTCTGGGAGATTTGTAAAATAAGTTGAATAGGGTATATGGAAGTATATTAGTAAAGCGTGTTTCATTAATTAACAGGATGTCCATTAAGTTATGATACAGAAAAGTATCCACTTCGTTTTTATGTTGCAGAATGCCATTGGCAAAGCATAGTAACGAATAAATGTTATCATTTAGATTTTAGGATGGGTTTTAATATTATAAAGCTCACATTTTTTCTTTCAACATAAGTACTATCGCAATGTATATATGATATCCAAAGAGATATAATCTCTTACTCAATTTTAGAGTCTAAGTCAGATTCTTGTTTTGCATATCCAGTTACCAGGTATTATTACCTTGCAGTAGCTTACAATTTGTTTCATTGCTGAAATTTGCACGAATTAAATTAAATATGATGAATATAAATATCTAAAATATAGTTTATGAAATAGAAGACTCGTTTTGACATCCACCCCGTATACGTAGCGGGAGTTGTTAATTTGTATCTTTAGTCCATAAATCTAATGAAAACAATCCAGAATGATTCATTACTTTAAGTAAACTCTGTTGTTAAGAGGCAGTTAAGATCGCAAAAGTCCTAGTTTAAACAGATAAAATTATCTAATCACTAAATGAGAATCGGGTAATTTAGTGTAATCACATTTACATTTGTCGCAGTAAGTAGACTGTGAGATCGGAAGAGATAAAATTTCAAGATTAGATTACCTCTTCATACTAAACCTTTCACTAGTCAATCATTTTTGATATTTTTTCCTCTATTCCCGTCAAATTCTGGAATAGAATAACAATCGATTTGTCTCAGTACTTCTTAAAAATATATCGTATAATAGGAAGAAAAGCTGATACATATCCGAACTCTGTTCTCTTTTCTGCATACTATTTTTTTACGACCGGGCTAAATCCAAAAATTAAGACAAATTCTTGTGGGAAAATATTCCCGCCCTAGGACGACAAAGTTAATCCCTCGTAGTTATTTCTTATTATCTAGCAACCTCGATAATCTTAGACCAAGAGCTGTGCGATATTCAGGTCCATGAAACACACTTTTAAGGTGGTCCGACAGTCGGCAATACAGGCCGCGGGCCCCACGGGCCCTTTGACCTGGTGGCTATCCAGTGGAACCACCTCATGAGAACAAAATGAACCTTCACAGATAATGAATTTAGTTAATAACATGTATATCAAATGACTTGGAAAAAATTTTCTCAAATTTTCTTCTTCATTTTCTGAAAAACTGTGTTTGGTAGACTAACGGTGTCCCATATGTATCTCTCGAGATCCACAAGTAAAAAATGTTTCAATTGCCAACTGCCTATTGAACAACGTTATAAATTATTTGTAGAACTGGCAGAAGAAGCCTTCATCCAGAAAACTGAATAAGAGGTGTCAATATCTTCAATAATTGATACTTGGGTACCAAAAAGCTGGAAAAACTTGATCCAAGGATTTTCCAAGACGGCCGCAGTCGTGGATGCTGGTAACAGTTTGATTCGGTAAGAAATTCCCCAAATTTTGGAGCGATGAGGAACCGTTCAAATCATGATATTTCTCATGTATTTTTAAGCAAAAATAAGTAATAGAGGTGCCCAATGAAAACCTCTGAGGGCCGCAAAATGTTATTCGTCGAAAAGTAATAATTTTGAATCGAAATCAGCGCAAATTACAAAGTTCGTTAAAACCATAAATATTAATCAAACAACGTAAAATGTGTGACAAATCGTTCTTCGGGCCTCAAGTAACTTATGCTTTGGGTCCAAGATTTTTTTTCGTAGTTAAGCCCTTTTACATACCCCTAATATTTAACCGAATCAAGAATAATTATACGCCAGATTTGTAACGTTTAAAAAAGGTTTGGAGCATCGGAAAATTCTTGGAGTTAAAGTATAAGTTACTCAAGACTTAATGAATGATTTCTCACAAATTTTACATCATTTCATTAAATTTACTTGTTTTGATGAATGTTTTAATTTGCGCTGAATTTAATTTAAAAATTTTTAACAGTTAGTTAGGTAAAGAGAACCAATCAAGCAAACTACTCTGGCTGTTACTAAGAAGTACTGAATAGTGTGATTATATATTTAAGTTTTCATTTAAATACACAATTTCCATCTTTCCGTTCTTTGGGCTTATTGTTTGGGGAATATCGAACAGTCGTAAGGCCACATGTTCACTTGCTGCAGCCAGGATGGTATCATCAAATCTCAGAATGGAAATTTTACCTCTTCCATAGTTACTTCAGTCCTGCAGCGCATGTCATATCACGTGACCTCTATAGATGTTATAGATAATTGGTATTGGAATACAATCTGACTCCTTTGTCGGCTTTGCATCTGTCGGAGTTGGTGTTGCTAACGTTAAAAATATTGTATTTTTGCACTTAATCGACATGTAATATGACAGTTTGACAATTTCCGATTAAGTCCGTAGAAAAATTTGAGAGATTAAATATTTACCACAGATGTAACAATATGCCATCTGCCCTAGAAACACTGGCCTTCACGACTGGTTGAAAGTCAACTGTGGTAAGATTATATTGTCTCTTTTTTCTTCTGAGCAGTCAACTGCAACAGGATCGCAGACAGAGCAGAACCATTCCATATGGTCATTTTAAAAATTACATAAAATACATCAAGTCAGAAATTTTATATAGTATTGGGATACCACAAGGTAGCACAATTGGTCCAATTCTGTTTATCGTTTATGTAAATGACTTATGTAATGTTATAAGGAATGAGTCTCATAGTATCACAAGTTACACAGATGATAATATCTTGCTAAGAGCAGAAACTTAGTCTGAATTAACACAGGAATATAATGATTTATTTTCAAATACAAGTGAATGGTACTATAGAAATAGGATTATCATAAACAGATAAAACACTAATACTATGTTATTTAGAACAAAACAAGTAAGAATGGAAACTCCGGGAAATACTACAATTTTGAATGAACAGAGAAATCTAGTCGGAAATACAAAATTCTTGGTTGTTCAAATAGACGAATTTTTAGATTGGAAAAGTCAAATCGATCTATTGTGATTAAAATTAAACAAAACCTGTTATATGGTAGGGCCAATAAGTCGAGTCAATAGAACCAGGGGCGTGCGGATTTACGAATTTCGTAAATTCGCACGTACGTAATTCGAAGGAATGAAAGCACTCGGATAGAGTTAATTATTATGCATGCACTTCCATATGTCTTAAATTTAAAATATGATGCTTAAATCTGGCAATATTATCTTCACGTATTACAGCAGCGCAGCCAAAAATATTGGTCCGTTGTATTAAAACCGTTACTTGTAAATACATATGTGTCGCCATTGAGTGCGTAAGACGGGCTCGTGGAGTTCATTTATGAAAGTTAGCACAGTAGTTCAACAATTTATTAAGTATGAAGGCACCATATTCAAACATTTATTCTATTTGGTCAATTGTACCAATTACACATAATGACCTATTAGTGGATTTCATCTCAGATAAAACATAACATATTTCTCTGGATTGTGTAGGATTATATAGTAGAACGAGGTGCCGTTTTAGTATTACTATCCTTTGGCCAGATTACTGATTTTTCGCCCTACTGATCACTTCTTGGCCTTAGTATAGTATAAGAGTAATTGGTAAATACTTAAAAAGTCTAAAAATTTAATATTCTTCAAACTCGAGGTAACAGCTGGGTACGGAATAATTTTCTGGAACAGTAACTCGATCATTCCAAAAATTGGTTGTAACACAAAAGCGAGTTATCAGAATTATGTTTAAAATATATTACGCCAACTCTTGCAGATGCATATTTAAATCAAATGGAATCATGAACATTTACGGTATGTACATATTGTACATGTATGAATGTCTACTGTTTATTTTTAGAAACAAACGCTTTTGCTTAATAATACACAACATGAACATATCTAACGGCTACGTTTTAAAAGAACACCCAGTGCCTTACATTAAATAAAAGAATGTCTAAAATGTGTGCATTTATAAAATTGTTTTTGTACGAAAGTAAAATTTTATCTTCAAGACCGTTTGACCTTCAACTCGTTGCAGGCGGGGACAGGGGGTGTTATTTACTTCGTGCAGGTAAATTTTCGTTGGTTTTAGGCAGTCGAGTTCCGGCTACAAGCAGGTATACAAGGGAGAGGTGAATTGGACCTCCCCGATTTGATAAAGTGTGTTTTAACAATGTTGTTATTTGCGAGGGAAAATAGTGAATTTAACCGCCCTCAGTAATTAAAAGTGTATTATGAGCTGTCGTATGGAATGGACGCAAGAATTGTTTGCGAATTTAAGTTTTTGAGTCAAGCCATGGCCTTATGGTATATTGTTAGAAGAATTTAAAGTCTTTCTATAGTTACGATTACATGTTTGAGTATTACAGCTACGTGTAATGTTAAATTGTGCATCAGAGTAAGGAGTAAATCACAAAATGCAAATATTTAATAGTCAATTAAATGACAGAATGGCAGCATAATTACGTGATTAATCTAAATTAGTTGCTTTGAGTCCCATCCGTCTATTGACCTACATGTGTCCAGGAATGAAACTGTAAGTTTTTTTTGATTTTATGTACTATGATGTGGCGCGTGGAGAACAATACGTTTTAGTAACGTTGAGAAACTGGTATCGAGATTGATTTTTTTCTTCTCGAGTGAGATTGGTAGACAATTTGACCGTTTTCATGTTAGTATCGGACATTTGACACGACGTGATTTGCTGACAATTTCGATGTCTAAATAGGCATAAATAAACAGTGGCCTAGTTAGTGCGAAAACGCGAGTAACATTTGAATCGGCTTAGGAATTAGAGAAAGCAGTTTCACGTAGCAGCCGCCTGTAGTTATCCAAATCCTGTATGAATTAGGTTGTGAAACCTGATGAGGATTAACTACTGTATGAAATATTTTGTTTTCATGTTTAATTACATGATCTAATTTTTGTTAACGTACGGTTTTGTACTGTTTAGAATTTAAGTTAGCTAGATAGGTTTTCGTATTAACTTGTAACCCAAAAATTTATAGATTATTTTGTTTCCATGTTGTTTAATTTTGATTTATTGCTAGTTCAAATTATAATAGCTCGGTGTTTCCTGGTTTTGCCGGGCCTAGCTGTAGTTTGAAGTTGTAGGTAATATTTGCTTTAGTTTCTTTCACGTACGCAAAATAAGGTGGCGTCCAACTATTTTCTTGTTGCGTTTTTCAGAACCCTATATTATCTTTTTTGAATTTTCTGTTAGTAAATAGTTACCAAGGTAAATAATAATAACCAATATTAAGCCAAGCTATCAAGGATAATCTGCCCCCTTAAGCTCTATTTTGAATTTTAATTATGATTGCCGATATAATATAACTAAAAGGCAGGATTATACACAATACAAGAACAATAGATTTTACATACTCAAGGCATAATCTGACACTAACAGAAGAAGCCCATATTATATGTGCATTAAATCACGTATCGTATGAAAAATATTGTAAGCTTAAATATGTTAAGACAGAACTTACGTTTATCTAAATGGTATGGTTCCTTTAATATCAGTGATTTCACTGATACTAAATTTGGAACCCTACCATTTTCATGTAGAACACTGAGATAAGAAACATATTTTCGTTTTTCTTTTATATCTAGAATGTTGTATGTGATGCCTTTTCATTTTTTGTTACTACATTTTGAAAAAAAATGTAGTATAGGTTTTGCATTTTTCCGGTGGACCATCGAAACCTGAAAAAAACGCCTGATCGAAATCTATCGACTCGAGAGCAAATTTAGAAAATTCTATCAGTCGGTCTGTCGGTCGGTCTGTCCGTCGGTCTGTCTGTCGGTCTGTCTGTCTGTCACGCCCTTCTAATCCGTTTTCGGATTTCGATGAAACTTGGATTAATAGTCGGTCTTTAGAAAACCTTAACGCCGGAGGCTCGGCTCCGTTCGGAAACCGGAAGTACCCGATATAGATGTTTCGAATTTTTCGGGAGAAATTGAATATCTCGGTAACGGGTAGTTTGATCGAGATATTTCAAAAAAGAAATGGTGCCGCTGACAAAGCTCTACAAATAAGTATACCAGAGACTATGTCGAAAAACAAATGAAACTTGAATTTTTTTTGCAAAAAAACTGGTTTTCTCGAAATCGGACTAGGAAGCACGATAACTGTCCAGAATATTGATCGATTTCGATGAGATTTGGTGGGATCAAAGACACACGACCACAAATAAAGCCTATTGCTGGCGGCCCGAATCCGTTGACCGCAAGTATTTTTTCCAGGACTGAGTATGATTCTTCAAGGAAATTAATAACTTCCGAACGGAAGGTCCGATTTTGATTTAAAAAAATGGCAATTGTAGGGCTCGGTTAGGTCTATTAGGTGACGTTTGTGAGAAATTTGACGAAACAAAATCGAATCTACAAATCCTTTAAAACTTGATTTTTTTATAAATTCTACAAATTCCGAACAGTTTCCTAATAAAAATCAAAAATTAACTATTCTGTCGATCAATCTCTATAATCAGTATAAGGCACGGACCTTTTTGGACAAAAAATCTGAGTTTTTTCAAAAAATTCAAAATTAACGAGTTATTTACGAAAATGCATTCCATAGAATTATTTAAAAAAATATTACAAATTAATAAATTCTCCATGCGATATAGGTGCAAACAAATAATGTAATGTTATGTTTAAAATATCATCATTAATTTCCTTATTTCCATTTACTAAATAAAAATAGAACCGATGCCCTTTCTGTGTTTCAAAATGTAGTTAGCCTTTACTTTAGTCAATGCAAAAAGAAAAAAAAAGAAAAGAAAAATAAAACATGTCAAAATGTACTGAGTCATCTTGCTACCCTCTGCTGAAAATCTACTAAATCATCCCAATAGGGATAAAAAGCATATCAATGTGTAGTTTTTTTAGCTTGTTACATATATTTTTTTTTAATTATAAATACATTTCTTTGAAATAAAGCTATATTATTGTTATTCATTTTATTCGCCTTCTTTTTTTTCTTTGTTCCTCTTCCTTTTTTTTCCTTCTTCTTTTTCCTGACACCATCGCTGTATTAATATAGTTATTTAAATAAACCCAAAAAAGTAAATCTACTGTACGTTTTATAATAAGTATAACAACGGTGCTTTATAGTCATCATATTGACCATCGCCTAACAACTATTCGTACATTATTACATTTTGTGGTATAATTAAACATTTAATATGGAATTGCATTACATTTTAATATAAATTATGTTAAAATTACAAGCCACTCTTTCATTTAAATAATTAATATCTGACTACAATTAATCTATCTGTAAAATTTAGAACTGATTAAAATATTATCAAATTTATAATTAATTATAGAAGTTATTCATGATTGTTTAATTATATTTGATTTCATCTAGGTATTTCTGTTGTAAATAATTTCATTGGAGGGACTATTCATTTATCATCAAAATGCTATAGTCATCCAATATCGCTTCCATTCAATTTTTCACTGTAATTGCGAAAAAACTGTTTATTAAAAGCAATTATGCATTTTATTATGTGGTGATAGTAACCGCAGTTATATTGTTTTGTATTGAAAAAAAAGACGACAGTCTTATATATCACTCGCTGCTCCACTGGTCTTGTCCGACTGTCTGTCTATTACAGCGGTTTATCTCCGACTCTATCAGGCATAGAAACATGAAATTCCACATTCAGTAATAGTTTGGTGTTTTGCAGGAAGTTCAGTAGCCAGTGTCCTAAAAATAATTTCTGAAGCCCATTGGCGGCAAGGGGTATTGCTACAGATTACCTCTATTAGCTTAGTACTACCACTTTAAAAAATTTAAATCGTTTTCGTATCATTAAATGCAGCTTTCTTGCTGCAAATTTCCAGCAGAAAGAAAAAAATTGCAGCCTTTTATTACTTCCACATTTCACGTAGTGGAGTGGAAGTATAGTAATCGTAATGAAATTTAATTTTTTTTTTTAAGGCTTAGAATGCCGTAAAACGTCGAGATTTTAAATTTGAGTGAAAAGAAATTTTCCGTCTATCTGTCGGTCGATCGGTCTGTCTGTCTTAGTTTTTGTGCGCACGATTTCTCAACGGTTTAAAATATTGATTTGAAATTCTGGAAATATATATTTTGCGCTATTTCCCATGAAGGGTTGGGGGTTAAATAGGAATGACTAAGGGAAAATAAGTAAAACAGGCTGGTAAAAGTACAGTAACTTGTGATTTGGTGTGTATACTAGAAGCTAAGACCTCAGATTTTTTAGTAATATTTTCAAGATAGCATTACCACTCACAGAAATTCCAAGTTTCATAATTCATACCAGCTTGCTTTGCTTATTTTTTCCTAGTTACCCCTACTAACCCCCAACCTGTTATCGGAGTTTGCCCAAATTATGTTCTAATTCCAGATATCCTGTACTTACGTGTACCGCAAGTCAATAGCTTAAACCGTTCAGAGAAAACGTGCGCACAGAGAAAAAGTTACATACCGAGAGAAAGTTTTTTTTTCGATGAAATTTAAAATCTGGATGTTTACTTCCACTCCACTACGTGGATGTGGAGGTAATTATGAGTGGATAGAACTTCCTACTAGTGAGTAGGTATATTTAATCATTTTGATTGAAACATTACCTATTTGGTAAGCATTAGATTCATACGATTCACTATTTATTGAGTTGTAGATATCAAACATTTTTTATTACGTACTTTTAATTTCGAAACTGAATTCATGGATCACATTGCAAGTTGATCTTCAAATATTCCTTATGTTTTTCTGATCATATTTACATATTTTTACTTCCACATACACGCAGTGAATTGGAAGTTTAGTGTAATCGTAAAAAAATTTTCAATTTTTTTTTCTTTTTCAAATAGGTTTAGAATGTTATGAAACGTCGAGATTTTAAATTCGAGCGAAAACATTTCTTGTCTGTCTGTCGGTTTGTCTGTCTGTCTGTCCGCCCGCCCGTCTGTCTGTCTGTGCGTCCGTCTGTCTGTCTGTCTGTGTCTGTCGGTTTGTCCGTCCGTCCGTCCGTCCGTCCGTCCGTCCGTCCGTCCGTCCGTCCGTCCGTCCGTCTGTCTGTCTGTCTGTCTGTCTGTCGGTCTGTCTGCAACTTCTTTGTCCGCACGTTTTCTCCGGAACGGTTTAAGATATTGACTTGAAATTTTGTACGTATATATTATAACGAGATCTGGAACTGGATTGGTTTTTGAAGATATCCGGTGAAAGGCTGGGGGGTAAATAGACGTAAATAGGGGGAAATATGTAAAGCCAACTGGTAAGAGTACAGAAACTTGAAATTTGATGTATGTACTGCAAGCCAAGGCCTCAAAATTTTTTATAATATTTTTCATCAACTCCAATATTAAAGGGGTTGATAAGATAAAATTGAGATATTCACTTGAAATTTGGTGCACGCATATATTATAATGAAATCAGGCACTAGATTATATTTTGGGATTACTCTGATGAAGGGTTGGGGGATTAAATAGGGGTAAATAGGGAAAAATAAGTAAAGCAAGCTAGTAAGAGTATAGAAACTTGAAATTCGGTATATGTATTAGATTTTCTATAATATTTTTCAACCCCCCACCACCCTACTTCATTATTAAAGGGGTTGATAAAATAAAATTGAGATATTCACTTGAAATTTGGTACTCGTATGTATCATAACGACATCTGGAACTAGATTATATTTTGAGATGATTCCGTTGAAGGGTTGGGGGTTATTTAGGGAAATAGGGGAATATAAGTAAAGCAAGTTGGTAACAATACAGAAACTTGAAATTCGGTGTATGTACTAGAAGCAAAAGCCTCAGATTTTTTTATAATATTTTTCAACACCCCACTGCCCCAACTCCATTATTAAAGGGGTTGATAAAATAAAATTGAGATATTTATTTGAGATTTGGTACACGTATGAATTATACCGACATCTGGAACTAGATTATATTTTGAGATGATTCCGTTGAAGGGTTGGGGGTTAAATAGTGGTAAATAGGGGAAAATAAGTAAAGCAAGCTGATGAGAGTACAGAAATTCGCTGTACTAGAAACCAAGGCTCAGATTATTATACTCTTCGCAAATACAAAACGAAGGGTACCTATATTACATTCGATCGGCACATTTCCAAAACCGCTAATATTGCCTATCACCTATCATATCATATCAACTTTCAAAATGTTCGTGCGTCCGTCTGTTCGTCTGTCTGTCCGTCTGTCTGTCCATCTGTCTGTCCGTCTGTCTGTCCGTCCGTCACGATTCTTGTAAGTACCATAAATTAAGAACCAAAAGTCCGATTGCATTGAAATTTGGACAATAAGTTAGTGTTATGTAGAGGAAGAACCCTATTGTTTTTGAGCAAAGTCGATCCATAAATAAAAAAGTTATAAATTTTTTTAAATCAAAGAAAACATTTTTTTTCCGTAATTTTGTTTTGTTTTGTAATTAAACTAAAAATATTCAAAACTAATATTATTTACAAAAAAATTGCGAGGAGTATCCTATAGAATGTGCAACAATTATATAAAAAGTGCAGGAAATCGGCGAAGAGTATTACGGTTAGCTTGTTTATAATATTTTTCAAGGAGGTGGTTGGTTATAAATAGCGCAAAATAAGTAGACCAAGCTAGAAACTTCACTTTTAACGTATATGGTAGAAACCAACACCTTAAACTTTTCTATGGCATCTGCCTCAAATATTATTATTATTCTATGATCAATAATTTCCACATACTAGAGTGCAAATCTAATCAAGATGTTTCCTTTAAAGTGACTTGGATGGAAAATATGGATGTGGAAGTAGTGATTCCTTAGGCAGCGGTTTTTACTTCTGTTCTATTAGTGAGCTAAGGTTTGAGTTGTTAATAATTCATAGTTTTCAAAGCCACTACTAATTTTCTATTTACGTTTAGCATCATCTATGTATATTATTATTATAATGCTCTTCCCAAATACAAAACGAATAGTACATTGTATTTGATCGGCACATTATATATAAAACCGGTAATATCGCTCGTAGAGAAAAAAAATTCATATCACTGTGTTCGTGACTGAATTTTGAACAATTTTTAAAATGTCCGTCCGTCACATTTCTTGTAAACACGGTAACATAAGAAAGAATAATGGTATTGAGGAGCCCTGTTTTTTTGGACAAAATCGATAAGCTATTAATTATTTTTTTTTATAATTTATCTGTTTTATAATTAAACGAAAAATATCTAAAACGAAAACAATCCCATCACTCCGGGGAGAGTTGTTAAAGAAAAAATTGAAGAAAAGCAAAAAAAAGTATAACATAATTAGAGAAAATTTTAAAGTTTAAATATGAATGTTATTACATTGTAATATCGGCTACCCATAAATCTACTTGCTAACATAAACATTATTTACAATAAAACTGCGAAGAGTATTCCATAGAATTTGCAACAATTATATAAAAAGTGCAGTAAATGGGCGAAGTGTAAGTGTAACGGTTAGCTTGTTTTTAGTGCATACGGTGTATTATATTGCTTATATTAAATCGCGAGTGTGTTTATGCAATATTTTCCAATTTCTACTGAAAATGTTTACGTTATGATCTATATCTGCGGTTTAAATAAATGTACATCAAAGTAAATTTTACAGTTGTTTTCAAATTTTCACAATACGTGTCAAGATACCCTGTGGCGCAGCGCCGCTGGTTCGCACCCTTACATTTACATATACATAGTTCGAAATTATTTTGATCGGGAAGCAGTTTCAACTTCATCCCGAATGCAGATTGTTTTTCAAATAGCCATTATAAGGGACACGTCGCTCTCGATGATTGTGTCAACACTCTTCATATTGTTTTGTCCATTTCATTTCATGAATATTTATAGAATTACTGATTGCAAATCTCACTGTTTGAGTTACAGTTCTTTGCAATCAATCGTATATGCTCTCAATTTAAAAAAATATTAAGCAAAATTGAAGTTATAAACCATTTGAAATGTTATATAAAGTATGATGCAAACTAAAGCTTAAAATGTTTTGATAGCCGCATCTCAAATCATTGAAGTAAGCATGTAATTACATAAAATTTTATATTGAGAGACGGGACCTTACTTTATTATGGAATATGAACCACAGTTAAGGAGTAGACAGTTCACTCTTCCGTCTTAGGTAAAGATAAATTAGAAGTTTTTCTTTATTGCCGAACGCCTGCGCCTTAGCATTGCTCCACCGAGCCGGTTAAATTTTTTACTTCATTTAAACGATTAGGATTATAAATAAAAATTACAGACATTGATACATTGTGTGGATCTCAATTTTTTGATGATGTAATAAACAAATATATTACAAAAATAACTAACTACATTTTCTTTTCAAAGTGCCTGTCTCCAACCTCTAAACAATATTCTAATAATGTAATTCAATCATGTGGTTAGTTTTTAGCACATCTTTAATGCTTCTAGAATTAACAGCTAAATTTCACAATAAATTCATTTCATAAATCTTATGAGCCTTGGTAAACATTTGCCACTGAGAACATTTAGAGTACCTGTCAAAAATATTTGTTATTGTTTGAAACAACACAGAAAATACTTTTTAAGATTAAAAAGGTCTTATTCTAACGAAGAGTACGTTGATATTAGTTATGTGTACTAATCGATGAATTCGCGATAAATCAACATTTTCTTCTGCTTGTAACCATGGAAAACAACATGGGAATTTCCTTCAGCTCTACTGCGGCGAGAACGACATGTTACACAAGAGGGAAATGAAGAAATTCTAGAAATAGAGCGACAAAATCCTTCTATTAGTACGCGAAGAGTGTAGTGTGTGAAAAGTGTAGCTTTAGGCATCGTTCAAAGACTTGAAGCAGAAATTGAAATTTCTTTAAGACCGTTTAGTCGCTGTGTGTTAAATCACAGAAGAACCATTTCTAGAGTTTTATTTACCCAGTCTCACTTTACTAGAGACGGTGTTAATAATAGCAGAAATTTTCACTAGTGGACAGAGGAGGATCCTTATGGCATCTCCTAAAAATATGCCTAATACAAATTTTCTATAAATATTTGGTGTGGGCTATTAGATAATAATTTAATTGGTCCCCATTTTTTATCGCGCGTTGATAGGCTAGATAAGTGTTAGAATTAAAAATAAAATAAGTCGTTACAGCAAACTGATAGGAGAATAGTTTAGAACATATCACAACTAAAGAAGGAAAAATAGTCCGAACCACCTGCGATTTTCTGGGGTGAAATGGGGTGGATTTTTATGGCTGAAAAACGACTTTTGGGATTTCTGGCTAAACTACGCATCCTATCGAAAAAACTTAAGTATAAAAGTTGTAGATAACAAAAACATCTACAACTTTTGCTTCGAGCAGTTTTATCCTACCTCAAAATTTTACCAGAAATATGAAAAAAACGTTTTTTCGGTTTTTAATTTTTTTCTTCTACAAAAATAATTCGATTTAGCTCAAACTTAGTGAAAGTATACCTTTTGGTGTCCCACATAAGCTCTATTTTTTATGGATCAAAATATTCAACGGTTGTTGGTTAATTCAATGTGTATAAAAAAAAGTGAAATTTTCAACTATATTTCTCATAAATATACTTGGCAACAGATCACTATTTTTGAGGGCCTGTGCACATAAAAGAAGTGATCTGTAGCCGGGGCCCGACATAGTAATCCATATGTATTTCGACATGCTGAACACGAATCCGATAGCCGCTTAGCTCCATCACCCACCATTTTTCTGTAAATCGCAAAAATAGTCTCAAAAACTTAATTTCTTTAGGTTATTTTCGCGATTTACAAATAATTTGTGGGTGATGCAGTAAAACGGACATCGGATTCGTGTTCAGCACGTCGAATTATCTAGGGACTACTATGTTGAGTCCCTACTACAGATCATTTTAATTTTTTTGTGGGCTGGTGTTATAAAACATACAACGAAAAAGCCATTTTTTCGGATCTTTCGATTTTACGGCAGTTCTTTTCATTACACTATATATATTTTTTATTTATTGAAAGTAGAAGCAAAAACAAAAAAAAATAAGCCCTGTCCGGATAATTACTTTTATGAGGAATCGCAGTTGAAAACTTCACTTTTTTTATGTAATTGAATTAAACAACAACCGTTGAATATTTTGGTCCATAAAAAATAGAGCCTATGTGGCACACTATAAGGTATACTTTCACCAATTTTGAGCTAAATCGAATTATTTTTGTAGAAGAAAAAATTGAAAAACCGAAAAATTGGTTATTTGCGTAGTTCTCGAAATATTCTAAGGTTAGGATAAAATTGTTTTCCACGAAAGTTGTAGACTTCTTTATTATCTACAACTTTTTTCCATAGGATGCGTAGTTTAGCGGGAAATCGTAAAAGCCCGTTTTTTACCCCTAATAATCCATCCCATTTCACCCCAGAAAGTCGGCGGTGGTTCGGACTATTTTTTCTTCTTTAGGTATGATATGTTCTACAATATTCCACTATCAGTTTGCTGTAACGATTTATTTTGTTGTCCAAGCCTGGTCTATGATTGGTGAAATATATTTAATTTTCTTGCTAGATACATTATCACAATTATTACATGACATAAATATTAGAGGACTTCATTATAAACACGATGGAGCTGGCCCTCACTACTTGCAAGCGGTGTGACGACATTATCCTAATAAGTCGTAATGGTCCAATTTCTTGGCCTGCAACATCCTCACACCTGACTCCGGTGAACTATTTCTTATGGAGCCACTTAATGCAAAAAATTTGTGCTATCGAAGTTGCTACCAGAAATATAATAAAGGTACGATACAAAAATCTATTCACATGCTTTTTTGTTGATGTATGTAATATTGTACTCTTATAATTTTCTACTGAATACTGGAAACTGGATAATCTTTTTACAAGAATAAGAAAAATTGAATGAAATAAGTCAGGGCATGGAGCTTTTAAATATTAATAATGGTGGTATATCCATTGTGATAAGTACACAAATTATCAAAAGCCGGATTTACCTATCGTATTTCTGGGTTTTACAGATGTTGTATATTGTAAACATGTACTGAAACATTCCCAAAGTATAGAAACAGAAAGTCATGTAACATAAGTATACATTAATTTTATTTACTTTTACAATGTTAATGCGTAACTTAGTTTTATCGAGAAATGCACTGTATTAAGTAAAAATGTAATGTGTAGCAGATTATTTTAAATTGTAGTAGGTACACCTACTGGCAATTTACATTACTGAAGTCCAAGCCCAGGCGTGGAGGGGAGTAATTTAACAGAATTACGCAGTGTTTACCTTACTGTAGATTCATTCGGACGTAAGTACTAAAAAGGTGGAGTAAAAATGACCTATCGTACTGAACCGACGCACAGGGGGGTATTTGGCCAATCTAGCCAGCCAAAATTATTTGAGCTTTCAAATGGGCTCATATTGAGCAGATAATTTTATTTGTGCGTTACTTTAGTCATTATGAGCTCAATCTGATGCAAATACGTAACTTTTTCTGAAATGCCTTATAACAATATATCAATTTCTTTAAAAAATAATGACTTGATAATGATACATATAATTATTAATGTGAAAAAATATCTTCTTCATCTGAGGAGGTATTCTCTTCGTCCGAAATTATGTTTTTGTCCGAGATCATATCTTCCTGGCCTGAATGTGGTTTTTCTGGGAATTTCTCTCATTCCAGTGAGGAGAGATCCGAAGTGAGGAGTAACCTATTAAGAACGTCTTGGTTGCAAGCAGTCCTCAAAAACCTTCTCGCAATTTTTTGTCAATAAAGCCAAGAATGTTTGTTTCTAGCCTCTGCGCATTCTTCCTACAGTAGACCCATAGCCAGCATAGCATGCTCTACAACGACGGATCCATGGACTAAAATCTTTTCTCCATTTAGTGTTAAACTCTGACTTTAGTGGTGAAAATCTCTTCCTAATATCCTTTTTATCGTCTTCGTTAAAATCGTCTCTGTTAATGATATAATCCTCAACAATATCTATTTTTACATTAATATTCATTTTATTTCATTTTACTGTTGCATCATATTAAACATTTCTCATTTAGTGAATATTGTTTGTCCTGATGACTCTGAAAAGAAAAAAAAATCAGTCGTGTTAACAAAATACACTAATTGAACATAACCCACGTATATGACATGAGCACAGCTTAGAGGCTAATACATAAAAAACTGCAAGAACTTGCAAACTCTTTTAGTATGTATTGAAAGCTAAAGCCCTTGACTACTCATTTATGAAAAGAAAAGTCGCGGGATTCCTCGGGAAGCATAACAAAAACAATTTTAAATTTCAAAAAATGCTTTAAAAATATCTCAAAAATTCATTTCTTTAAATATCACTATGACCGTGGAAAACAGAGCTTATGTGCAACAAAAATAGTATAAATATATTCTTACTTACCCCCCTCAAGATGTTCTATGGTTCCAGGAATACGTAACTTTTTTGAATGTATATAAATCACTTTTATCTATCCGCACTTTTCAATTACACATACAGCAGTAATGTGCACTCCAAGCGAACGCCAAGTTCAAAGCAGTGCTATGACACTACTACTGCCTCTATATCACATAACATGGTAGTTTCATATCTCTCCATTATTCAACTTTAAGCAGTAGTACTTAATTTTACAGATTAGGCAAATACCCCACAAGCTACAGTAAATTTTTTGATTCCCGATACAGAGCGTAGGCTTTACTTATAGTGACACGGAACGTAATTTTAACTTAGCCTAGAGTTAGTGGACTTTATGATAGGATGTAGCATGCCGTTGTGTAAACTAGAAAAATGTATTAGAGGCAAATATAGCAATGTTAAGGTGCCTTCGGAGTCTACACAGAAAATTTCTTGTGAGCTTAATGGGAAATACATCTGGCTTAGCGTGGATGAAACAGTCAATGCCTGCGGGTTTAAGGTAGCGAATGTTAAAGTGCATTGGAGGAAAATTGTGCAATGAGCGGACACCTAAAATTTTAGAAGCTACGAATTCTCGCACTATAGTGGATGTAGTAAGTTCAAATTTACAAGACTCTTGTGATGACAAATATGCAGAAAATAAGACAAGTATTTGCGATGGAGAGAATTATTTGAAGGAAACATATAGGAATATAATGCATGTAACATGGTTAGCACATGGACATCATAGGATTGCTATTAGGAGGTGCTACCCTAATGTTTATTAATAACTACTAAATACTCCATTATATCCAGAACCCATTACAACATTATAAGGAAACTTGGTTAAGGGCAGCATCGTACTGTTACTGTCGTTTTGAAAATGTGAAATCCGTAATACAGCAGTTAAATCCAAACGTGAAGCAGTTGCTATTTCACAGGCGCAACAAGCATTTATGGATCCAAGAAAACCTGGAGACTACACACGAATGTTTTTCATAAATTCCACCAGCCACACGGGACCTTCAGTATCAGCCAACATTAGAATTTACTACAGTAGATGCAATAACGTTGTATTTGATCTTCGCCAACATATTTTTCAATTACAGGGAGATATTGCTGCAAGGGTACAAAGACAATTCCAGACTTTTTAACGAAAAATCTCGGATTTGTTACGATGACAGGTGTAATAGACGTTTTAAACGTCAAAGAAGTGGACTTTGCTACACCGGTCATGAATTTGATGGCTTTGCGAAAGTTTAGGTATTTTATATGTGCCCCAGTTACATCTATCGATGGGGAGCAGTCCTTCTCGCAATATAAATGTAGTTTCAACGAAGGGCGCTGAAGTTCAATTCCAAAATATTTTGAAGAAATATTAGTAATATAATTTTATTCTTGTAATCGGCATTGAAAAATACTTGTGTATGTAATTCAGTGTTAAGAACACCTCTTTATACCTCCAATTCTCTTCGTTTGAGTATTTGTCGGCTCTGTGAAAAATATGAAAATTTAAGGTAAGAAATTGTGCAAGCAAATTTTTATGCGCTGACACATAACCACTTAAAGCCAACCCTGGTTTTACCTTATATCCGACAGGTAATTTCGACCTCTGCAAATTATGTAAAATTTAAACAAATTATGCCAAATAATAAGGAAGTTCTGGCCAAAAGAAATGGTGGCCTTAAGCACTTTATCACGCCGTACCTCGGTAATATTATTAATAATAATAATAATAATAATAATAATAATAATAATAATAATAATAATAATAATAATAAAGTTTATTGAAAATATAAGATTACAGTGGGTGCTTAGTTTACGTACAAGTTTGAGACTCAACAAACATTAAGTCCACAGAAGGTTGAATCTTTTGCGTGGACTGGGATTACCTTATTTTAGCTAGAGTAAGACTTTTTATTGTTTAGAGAGAATTTTAAACTAAGTAGTACTTCCCTGTCACGCTCGTGCATACAGATATAAAAACAAAGTTGTAAGAGACATTCTATGTCGGGTGTACATAATAAGTATAACAATATAAATATTCTGAGATAGATAAATAAAATTGATTAAATTGGTAAATTGATAAAATAAGTAACATAATCAAGTAATATAAATAAATGAAAAACTAAGAAAATAATAAAACAATAATACAAATATAGTAGATACATGATTTAATTATTTTTTAGATCTATAAGTTGGTGTATATTGCTCCTTGCTTGGCCAATTATTCAATGCTTGATTTTAGTTTTAAAAATTTTGAAGGAGTTCAGACTTGTTATATAATCTGGTAAGATGTTATATAATTTAGGACCTATATACGAATAGCACCTTTGTCCTATAGTTTTACTCATTTTTGGTACTAGCAATGATTTTTCGTTTTGTCTGGTGCTGTATACGTGTTTAACTTTCCCTATGTTATTTCTGTTCTTGTACATTTGCAATAATACATTTTGACAATAAAGTTGTCTTGGGTCAAATAATTTGCTTTCCAAATAAATATTATCCGATGGGTATGTACATCTCTTGCTATATATTATTTTTAGGATCCATTTTTGTGCAGTTTCTACATGTTTTAAATAGCGATTGGTTGCACCACCCCATCCAATAATTCCATATGTAATATGTGATTGAGCCAAGGCATAATACATGATTTTAAGGTGTTTTTCTTCAAAAATATTTTTGAAATATTTAAATTTTGGTAATAGACTCCTCAATTTTCTAACTAAATTATTTATATGTGTATCCCATTTTAGATGGGAGTCAATAGTAATACCCAGGTACTTTATGGTTGTTGCAGACTTTATTGTAAATTCAAGATTATCATGTTTTATGGTGATACAATTAAATTTTGGCAGCCCACTGACATAACTTGAGAAGGGCAAGTCTAATTAAATATTATATCCTTAAAAGTATGTACAGTTCTTCACGATACACCCTATATATTGTTCACAGTACAGAACACTATTTCAAATAATAATGTTGAAAATAATATCGCTTTGTTTTTGACAAAGAAAATTTTCATTATTCTTGCAAGAAATGTAATAGAAATGTAGTTCATCGAGTTCATAAACTCTAGTAAGAGTCATCAGTTGAGTTGGCTGATATTAAGCTTTAACAAAATCAATACATCCATCTCGATACTTACTACTTTGACAACCAATGCATTTAGTTGAGTAGTCGATACGTACAAGAAATTTATTTATTGATCCCCTATAGACTAATGGACAGCCTATACCCAACCATCATACAGTCATAAGTTATTAAGCAGAATCCACCTACACAGGGTCCTACAATAATAACTTATAGACACGATACCGAATGTAATGTAGAACACGCTGGGCTATTTGATTTTATTGACATCGGACAAAATCGATGGCAAACTTTGAACAAAGGTCGACCTTATCGGTCTAACCAAGAGAGGTGATATCAGCAAGGGTCACTGTGTAAAGGGTCTATATACTATAGTAATTCCGTTCTGTCCAACGCAGACTGTAGACTTGAATGTTTTTAACTGGTTTTGAAATTTTTAAAAAGGAGGCGGTTCTCAATTCGATATATTTTTTTAATATTTTGCTTATGGTCTATTTTCTAATCGCTGAAAATTAGTCAAAGTTCTAACTCCGTTGACTCAAAACCGATTTTGATATATTTTTTTATTTCGGGAAAATTTTATAGAAAAATTCCCCATAGCTGAGAAGGTGTGCTTTCTATTTTTTCAATTGTTATTAACAAATAAGTGTTTTTTTAATACTCTCTCAATAAGAACTCTTTTATTTAGTTAAACATTTGCCTGAAATTCGATAACATAAGGTTTCTGAGGGCACAGATTACGAATCTGCCCTCAAAATTGGTCTAAAAATAAAATGGCGTCGAAAGTCAAATTTTTTATAAAATAAGTATACTCTCGTTTCGTACATCTCTGGGAATTTTACGCATTTTTACTAAACTCTAATAAATCACATTTTTTAACATTTGAGACTACTACACGAGTATTTACCATCTGCAGTAGTTAAAGCTCAGACATTTAACTATTCTAGGTAGTGTGTTTAGATTTAAGACCAAACCTATTTGTATTTTTATATTTAAACCATCTATTTGCTTTTTACGTTACATTTTTTTATAATGGCTCTCATTAAATACAAAGGCCATAACTGCTTACTAAATTTGTTTACATTTAATCGCACCTGTTGCTTAATATTGGTTATCTTAAATGATTTACAGCAGAGTATTGTGGGTTGCGTAGAACTCAGTGCTACTCAAATTCATATACTTAGTAATTTTTCATTTGTAACATATGGTAACAATATGTTGATTGGTGGGAATATCATTTTACTAGTTTACATTTCCGATTCTGCCTCAGCATAGAACAGCCACTCCAAGTTTTGATAATTAATTAGACACACGAGGTGTCACTTTTGGTATTACCAATTTTTTTCTTTAGTGATCTGTCTAGTAAAAGGTAATTAAATGTATTTAATGAGTTCCTCTCATTAATATTTAACGGCCTTCTGCCATATTTTTCACTTCTGCTAATTTACTTTAACTTACATTTATTGCCAATTACATGTTTTCTCTTCTTCGGAAACGTAGGAGTTTTGCTGTTAAAGTTAATAATCCTGTTTAATTCAAGCCCATGTAATCTGGTTAACTTACGTTATAATATGTAAATCCAAATTGATTAAACATCCATTGATAGCACCTGTTATCATCGAATAGTCTTTGTGGCTATGAAAATAAAAGATTTTACTTTGTCCAAGTTGTTCAAGTGGGCCACCCTACGAGCGACGTAGTTAGCGTCAGTAGTTTAACCTGGCTAGCACAGTAAAGATACGGAGAGCACACAGGGCAGTGAGTTCAAGGCTTGGGCGCCATGATTACTTAGTATAATCAAGGAAAAGTAAAGATAAAGATAAACAAATGACAGATATTATATATATACAATAGTACTATATTATAAAATATTATATTACAAAAAAGAATGAGCTATCACAGCATCAGCGATACTGTATAGCAAAATATCAAAGAGAAATATGTACAACATACTATATTATAACAACCGAAGTTCAAGGTAAGCTTGAGACTTTTACGAGAGCCAAATTAAATATATCGCAAAAGAGATTACTCTTAACTTGTCTCAATTATTAAACAAATGCATATATTACAGGGCGACAAAATACTATATTACAAGTTGCTCAATAGCAAGATAAATTGGAGGCGTTTACGAGAGACAAAAAAGTATATTACATATGATACGTCTCATAACTTTACCTCAATACTAAAAATCACATATTACAGCAAAATATGAGCATTTACGAGATTTAAACCGAAATATATTAGAAAGGTATCTCGCAAATGATCAATCAAACAAAATATTTACAGCACTTAACCTAATAAAAGGTATGCAATTTCACTCGAACTTGATACTTATTTAAGCGGGACACCCCAAGTTATATAACCACAAAAAGAATTATCTTTTTTGTGGTTATATAACTCCTAGTATTAACTAGGACTCAATCCTAGCAAATAGATATACATTTCACCACGCCTCGAACATCCGAATTTCTTTTATTAAATAATTCACATAAGTGATGCGACTTGACGAGTCAAATCTAGTAAATTTTAGATTACACGATGCGTATTATGGGCATAATTACCGACATGTCTAACCACTGAGACATATCCAAAACAAAAGTACTTTGGCAAAGCGAATTTGCGATACTGGTAACATTCAAATAATATCATGTTATCAAATAACTACGATTACGTTAAGCGTTGACAACAAGGAATCGATACTACGGCGAAATATTTGTAACCGTGAATTTAAGATAAAAGTAACTGCGAATTAATGTATAGCAATGGATATGTGAAAATAATCCATTTTACATGTAATAATCAAAAGCACTTATCTTTTGTTCTAATAACCTGATGAGAGAAATTCCTAAGTACGCCCCTGTTCTCCGATGATAATAGATTTTAACCGTTGTGTGGTTAGATGGTTGAGGACCTCCATTTTGCTCCACATGCGTGATGTCACATGTGGTACCATTCCATTTCGGAGGTTATAATATCCTAGAAACGTGCTATGTTCGAGTAAAATAATTTGTCACCAAGACCAAATGAAGGAAACTTCTTCTTCGCCCAGGTTTTCGTTTACTTGGTAGAAAATCTTAAATATGTGTTGCGTCGAAAGACAGAAGTAGTTTTCTTATCCCAAAAAGTTATTATCAAGAAAACGTATACAAAACGTAGTATCAAAATTGAACGTATATAAACTTGCTTAATGTAAAAGCGTAACATCGAGATACTTCGACGTTGAAAAGAAATTTGTTATTTTAAACAAAAACCTAAAACAATATGGGTAGATGGTATTTAACGCGATGTAATTATTTAACTATTACCTTATACGTCTATAACGTTTCTCCATCTTAATATCCCCCTTAGAGGTCTAACAAAATTTTAATTACGTCCATCTCGAATAACAGCTCGAGTGAAAGAGAAGGAATTTAACCGTATTGTTAGATATTTTCCGGACCCGCAGTTTCGTTGCCCCGCCCAAAAAGTAGTTCTCTTTTATTAAGAAGATATTAAATTAAATAAAGGATCTATATTTGTGTTGATAGTTCTACATTTTCATGTGACTAGCAGACTTTATTATAATTATAGTTTAATCTACCCAACTTCATTTTAAAGTTAGTTTCATTTATTTATTTAATTTAATTTGAATATTGTCGAGCGTGCGCCGTCTCTAATCCTGAGGTGTAAGCATAAACTACTGACAATCTGTCTAGGAATACTTCGTGATGGTACCAGAGCATAGGGGAATAACATTTTCGATAATTAATAATGTTTCTAATGAATGTTAGAAAATATAACGAAGAATGCTTTTGCGCATTCCGCACGTTACATCTTATCCAAGCGAATTTAAAGTCAGGAGATTACAACGATCCGGAAAATCACGTAGTTTAGTTTATAAATAAATGCCTGTTAGGATCCATAGCCTCATAGTCCGGTCAAGTTCAGCTTAGTCGAATCAACTCAACATACCGCAAAACCCTAACGTTAATCAGGTTATCCACACATCATACCGCGTCGAGGGGCTGCCTGTGTTCAGGAGACCAATCGTGAAGACTATCGGTGCTCACCAGGAGCTATCACGCAGTGTCCATCTTTGTAAAGGATTAGTGAGAAAGTTGAATTATTCACTTGTCATTTGTGTAATATTTATTGCATGAAAACATTTTTCATAATTACTGTTGAACTTTAAATTGTGATAAAATTTTATCAAGTAACTTATTAATTTTCTACAAGACCTAGTTGTTGATATATTTCTTTTGCACATTATTATTAAGTAAGAGTTATGTAACGTTTGTAATTCTAAAATAACCTTTGTAACAGCTAATTAGGAATATTTCTTGGTCAAAAGGACTTAATAATACTTTTTAATTTGCCAATATTGTTCTATTTACAATTTGATCATATACTGGTTTATTAATACAATTTTTTTATGATCTTTATCTTAACATTCGTTCTTTTATTATTGTCTTTGCCTGTGTTTTTCCTAAACACGATCAGACTATCCACGTAGGTCAGTTTCACCATTTCAGAGGTTAGCCGTAACTTCAGTTTTTCTGTGGATGGCGCCCTTGTAAAATATATCATTTTAGGCTACCTCTGGGTAATGAAACAAACTGATTTGGAAGAGTACTGTAAGGATATTGATTCATATATTGAATTGCTTTTAATAATTATTACCTTAACCGGTACTATTAATTGTGATTTTTCCTAAAGCCAATCAGTGATGTAACACACTCTATTGTTCAATAAAAAAACCTTAATTTAAGTTTACTCTCACATAATATTGTTAATTGTTAACTTAATTTGACAATTAACAATATTGTGTGGTTAATTTCCTTACTTAATTATTACGTTAACGTAATAATTAAGTAAATAAATTAACCATAATCCAAAAAACTTTTTGTTAATTACTTAATTTAAGTTAGAAGTTATAACGGCTAAGAAACATTGAAAGTAATTTTATATCAACATTCTCAATATCTCTGTATCAGGCTTATTCTTGATAATAAATACAATGTAAAGTGAATTATTGATCGCTGGCCACCGATATAATCGTAAAATAACAATAAAATCAGATTTGGACAAATCGAAAGGTCTCTGAAGCTCTTAGTGGTCCATAAAGAGGCCGGCAGTAGAGTGCTCGTGGTCACAGTTCCCACATGCCCCAGGTGTACCTACCCTAGGCCTAGATGCCGTTTGCATGGGTTGCTAGGAGACGGTTTTGGGTTTGAAACCCCTCGTTATTCCGCTTCTGCCCTCACATGCTGTCTCCGCGCGTAATCCTTGTCAACTTGGTGGTCGACCGCCGGTTACGGTTCCGCTTTCGTAGTTCACTTGATCAAACACAGCCATATGATGAACTACAGGGATTATTGTTGCTACGAGGTACTGCAAAAACTGCGCTCGGTTTAATGATGCGCTATCTATTCCCATAATGTTCTTGCATTAGGCTATCTGCGATATTTCTTGGTTTAATAATGGCGAATTTATACATTTCATTTCATGTCATAAGCTTTCTAATTTTACAAGAGCATATTTTTTGTTTTACGACAATATTTATCTATTCATTTATTTATTTAACAGTACACTATCCAACAGAACATTCAATTACAGGGTAGGAAATATATAAAGTATGAGAGTAGAAACAAAAGAATGCAAAATAAATAGATATAAACAAATATAAAACAAAAACAATTAAATTATGCGGTTAATATTTGTATCGCAGCTTCATTGCCGTGGAATATCTCAAAGTGTTCTTGTAGATAATATCATTACAACAAATAATGTGCGCTTAAACTCTTGTTTGAGTTTGAGTGCGCACATGATTCCAGCCAAAATAAAACAAACTTGTTTTACTCAATTAATAAACTTATAGTCTAGTCTATCATAGGGCTCAGAAACGCCCGCTCGTGTCGATGTCTTGCCAAGTTTTAATACGCTTTATTTTATCAAAATATAAGCCAACGGGATCACCAAATGCCTTGTTGGCATTTCTGAAAATGGATTTTTCTCCAGTGATCCACAATTGATGGCGACTGGGCGGATTTTTTTTAAATCATAAAACTTTGGTAATATTTGACCAATTTTCAATTTCAAAAAAATGAAATGCTTACAGAAAAATATAATTTACTAAAAATAATACTGGAGTTAAAAATATTTAATACCTAATAGAATATTCCTAACTCCTCTGCCATGTCATTAATGAAGGCATTGAAGAATAATGGACCTAAAACAGAGCCCTGGAATACACCCGAAGTAAATAAGAATTCCACAGACCGTTGTCCACAGTATTCAATTTGGTGGTGTCTATTTTTTTCGAGATATGATTTGAGAATTAACAACTTTGTTGAGGCTAAATTGTTGAAATTTAGAACATAAAATACTGAGATCTAGGCTTTCAAATGTTTAAGTGAGGTCTGTGTAAATTTTGCTAACCTGTGATTTAGCGTATATATTGGGTTATACAAAAAAGATTAGTTGGCGTAGATCTTCCCTTGAAAAAACCGTACTGGTATTCAGTAATGCTATTCTTTGCATAAGAAAATATTGCTTTATTATAACAGAATTTCGAAAGCATTTGAGAAATTGTCGATAATAATCGCTATAGGTCTGTAATTCTCAATAGTATTTTTTTAAATTAAATAAAAATGTAAGAGGACTTGTGTTATATCGGCCATGAGAAATATGGAAAAGAGTATTCTGGAAATGATTCATATACATTTATAGGGTGTTCCTTGTTTTTCGACTTTCATTTTTTTTGTTTCGCCCCCTAAAAAGTTTACATTTGATATAATGTTACAGTCTATTTTCGTATCTGTACAATTAATTTGAATATCGTAATATGTTATCGTTTAAGTCGAGTCTATATATAGTATAACTGATTGGCTACCGTTCGTGCTCCATGTGAGCCACGCATAGTGTTGCTGGTCCTGGCAACGCGTTGCTAGCAACGCACAGTAACTGTACCTAATTTCTTAGGAAGCGAGTTTCGAACGTCTCGATTATAACCTTTTCAAGACCGTTATTGTCAATTAAACTTATTGTTTTGTTAATGGAATTACGAAATACTGTATTATGTGTGGAATATAGACGTCATTAAGGGAGATTTATCAGATTTGTGGGTTATGTTGTATAGTGTTCATTCGGAACGTACCCATGGACCCATGGAGTTTTAGTCATTCTCGGATTTTGACAGAGGTTTCCGTCTTGGCCATTTTTGGGGATTTTTTCCGTTTGCCTGCCGAAGATAAGTTGTGCCACTGAGCACGTGGATAGCATTTTGTGCATTTGCTCCTTTAATGGGATATGGTGCTGTAGTGACAAATTTAGCAGTATTTTATTTTGATATTTTGTATTATTTTCTGTTGGGAAGTACTGCTACGGAATTTTCCGGATAAATCAACTTGCTGGAAGCACATGGCAAAGAAATTCTTTAAGCCCACTCAACATCTAAGGTATACATACCTCTGAAATCTCTTTAGAAAATAGAATTGTAATGTTCGTTATTTCTTTATTGCAGGGCTTTTTGTTCTTTTTGTTCCTTTTGTTCTTTTGGTTTCATTTTATTGTGGACTTTTACTGGTATCGTATTCTGTATGATTGACCCTACATCTTACCTTTTGGGTGATTTGTACATCTGTATGTGAACTTTGGTTTTACTGAAACTTGGTTGGCAAGCTGTTCGTTGAATTTGGAATCCTGAGCTGTACCGGTGAGACTCTCCTGCCTGGTTCCATTGGAAGCTACGCTCCCCTGGTAGGCCTAGGGTACACATTGTGAAACCTGCTGGAGGTAAGTGTCTTTAAATTGCATAACGAGGGACCTGATATCACATCCCACCGCCTACGTGAGGCATAGAGAGCCCATAAAGTTTTTTTGAGGTACTAAATTTCTGTCATTCGACCCACGTAACTACAGGTTTTTCCATATATTGAACGTAATATTTTACACATTAAATTTAAATGATCAGTAAATATTTTGCACATGACCAATTAACTTTTTAGTAGTTTTGAACACCACGCTTGCAAATTTTTCACATTAGTCAATTTAACCTATCGTCACTTACCTAGTTCACATTATTTTGTTCATTTTATGTTATTATTCAGTATTTTAATGTAACCGTCTAAGCCAGTATATTTTGGGGGGGTCATATTTTGCCTATTATTAGTTAAGGTTTTATTAGTTTTAAGTTGTCGTATATTTTGTGTTAGGTTAAGTGTGGGCAACACATCTAAGTATACTGATTGTGTGTAATGTTATTTCTGTGGGATTTGGCTGTAAGCGTACCTAAATATAATCATTAAATCTGTTATATTAGGACGCGTATTTGTTTTCACCAGCATACATCCAGACTCCAATTTGTCGAATCCACTCCCCAGGGACTTGTCTAGTCGGCCGTGCGAGTCTCTTTCGCCACAAATTAAATGCAGAGAGGGGACTGCACGTAAAACATCAAAATTTTGTTCAGGGCACAGGGTGACCACCCTACCCTGCTGTATTGCTGATACATCAGCCTCTAAGGTAAATTTTTTTACATATTCCCCTTTTATCTGGGAGCCCTGCAACAATAAGAGTAACACACTCAAATTTCAGCCCCCTATATCTGCTTTAATATGTCTTTCTTACAGTCTGGATATATTTATCTTTGCTCTTGTACACTTTGCTTTTCATCCTGTAGTAGGAGGCCATGGAAATCCTTTATTAACTTTACCAACCTTTAATATTGAAAAGGTCCGTGCTATTTTCTGAATCGAATGTGTCAATTGTTCTAGTTGGAAAGTAAGAATATTTAGTTACCAAAATCAATGAAAAGATTACTAACTAAATGATATATTAATGATAACCAAACACACCTATAAAGTTTTCGTCAATATTCTTTGATTCGATGACAAGTAGATGTGAATTTCCATTCTTTATCAGAGCAACTACCATCTTTTTTTCTGTTTCACTGAGCAACCTCGTAGAAAAACGCTAATGCTGCTGTCTCTTCCATTAAATACCACAAGTGGCCACAAATTGTATTAATCGCTGCTTGAGAAATTAGTTGTATCTTTATTTTCATATTATGATTTCAAACTCTTTATAAAATTAAGATGGTGGGTTGGAGCTTTAGATGCCACAGGAGAATCAAACCACGCTTCTACGTAAAAGCGAATAATAAAAACGCAGATACCTCCAAGAGAAGTTTTTTGTTTCGCAGAAAGATGATCTAATTGCGGTACATGAAAATATTCAGACAGTAAATTGCACGAGCCATCCATCGAGCTTGATGTATGGCTCCAGGGGGATGAATATTTATTTTTTCTGTTCGTCACCATTGAGAAGTAGTTTCTAACAGTTCTCGATAGTCATCTCTAATTTGTCTGTTTTCCAATTTGTTTAACGCAAGCTTGATAATTTCGTGTCTAATATCATCTAAACTAGCGCTACATAGTTCATTTTCCATGCCGTATTCATTTATTATGATCCAGATTTCTCCACTTTTTCTTGAAATTTTTTAAAAATGGAACACCTGTCAAAACCAATTCATAAATTTGATAACGAGAAGGGAGGTAAAGAAGATCTTTACCAGCTTCTGCTTTAACAAGACACACGCTCCATTGAATCTGCCAGTATTTGAGGCTGATTGAAAATCGTTCACACGACGATTCTTTAATACATATACATAATCTTGGTAAAAGCTTTCCATCCCAATATACAATAACATAGCAAGGTGCTGATCCTGTAAACTTTTAATAAAGTCAGCGTGCTGAGTTCATCATTTTTCATGGCAACGATAAATAGATGTGCTATAGCACGTGGTTCCTAAGGGAACGGTGTACATTTGGTACACTTATGCTTTTCCTGGTAACATATTCGGTGTTACCAGAAAAAGCATAACAAAATTAATCAGCTTCAGCCATTGATTATATTGGAATGTGACGGATGTGTTTTTACTTCATAAATTCACTATTTTACTTAACCTTATGCTTTTGGTGGTAAGGATAAATATTAATCATATGAGTTGCAGTTATTATCTTCCTTTTATATCAAATAAGTATAATTGAACAATTTGAAAAAACATCCATCTTGATAATTCTGTCTGGAAGTCTGAAATTTTGAGTGTGTGATTATTATATGAAATGAACGGGGGTGATACCGAAGAAAAAAAGTTTCTTAATTAAGCCTATGCTTCGTTTTAAATTTTCATATTTTTTCAGTAATTTTTAGGTGAAAAATTAATCAATTTTGTTAATTGTATAACTGTCAAAAATTTGAGGTTGATCTGAGAAAACTGAAAAAGATACGAGGGTGTGTAGGTGAGAGGCAAGACGCACTGTAATAATCAGAAACATTTTAGAAATAATAATTGACATACTAGTAAAAAAATCGGTAAAGGTATTTACACAGAACTTCCCCCTTTATTTGTGCATGGCGGTCACTCTAAAAAATTAATAATTACGAAAAATGATGTTGAAAATAATAATCGGAATATAGTTATCACTATTATTACAAAGAACAGCTGATGAGTTTTGCTAAAAAAAAACATACAGAGTGCTCATCCAACAGCAAAAGTTCAATACTAAATAACAGGGGCTACATATGGAAGGCTTGCGCAAATACTTTTACAAATGTCCCCACCATGACTGAATTATTTCTTGGGATGACCACCCTGTACATTTTTTCGATAAAAGTATAATGGGTGCATATGCCAAATATTATTGCCATCTGTCACATTTTCAATTCCACATTCACGTAGTGGAGTGGAAGTATAGTGGTGGTTAAAAAATCTCATTTTTTTTTAATGTTTCAAAAATGTTGGTAAAAAAATTTTCATTAAATTTGAGCAAAAAGGAAAATTTCCTTATATTCTATAGAGTAGCGGCAGAATGACTACTAGCGCATCAGTGGAGCATTTGCGAATTACTTCCTGTGGCTTTTATATTTATGTGTATGCGTCGACTTGTTTTTTTCCTGATTTTACAAAAATTTAATAATTGTTTGTTGCCGCGACTATCATATACAGTAAGTACAAACAATTCCGTAGTGAGTAAATGTAATGTTCGATTGAATATTATTTTTTTGTTATGTTAAAACATTTTTTTGCGTAGGTTGAGATGACATTTCATTTTTTGTAATATATTGTATATGTGACTAAACAATTAATTATTAATACTCAATGAAAATTTACCGTTGTTTAGAGTTTAACATTGACTTTTCTGTCGGGCCCTTCTTTGATTAACAAGATGGAAAAATTGATTTCTCAGAATATTTTGAATTGTTAACTACACACATATCTTGTATTTCATGCTTTGATCCACTTTTCCCTCTGCTCCAGTTTATACAGACTTGTTAAAGGAGATTTTCATTTCGGAAAAATTGCCCGATTAGTGATTTTTGTTGAAACGTGTTCAGAAAGGTGTGGAGAACAAAATATAAAAATGCCACCGTGGGAAATTATGCAGCATTTCCAGCGTGAACGGACGGCCGACGTAGCGCGAGTTGTAGCGTTAATTAACAAATTACTGCACATATTATATATGTTTCTTTCATAAAGTTTTGTGTTCTTTTCAATGGTTTTGTTAGTTCTTTCATGCAAATTTAATTCAAAAAGTTATTCATGAAGTATCGTATTGCACCTAAATTGTTTAATAAAGAATTTTCCACACAATTTTCTCGCGGTGGCATTTTGCTTTTTTGTTCTCCACATCTTTGTGAACACATTCGAACAAGAATCATCGATCGAGGAATTTTGCCGAAGTTTGGGTCCTTTTTGTCTAATTTGACTCCCCTATGTGGGAAATGAATAAAACTTTATATTTTTAGTATTATTCGATATATTTCCACAGTTAACCACGCAACAAACATCTCCACATGATTTTTCCATGATATTAGCCAGAGATTATGTTACACAATAACAAACACTAAACTGCTGATTTTGACAATGTCAATTGTAGCTGCGGCATTCCCAACACTTCCCACTTTGGTGGCATTAAAGTAAACCCAGAGACTTGCGCGTTTTTAAAAAGCCTATAATAAAATACTTATTAAAAACAAGGATTCTCCTATTCACGTACGTGTAAACGACACAAGAATTAACTTTCTACTTGGCCACTGTGAGCGCTAGCTGTCACTTACAGATAAGCTCCGCCTTTCTGCCAGTAGTCTATAGTAGTGGTAAAAAAATATTTTATTTAAATAGGTTTAGAATGCCATGAAACGTAAAAATTTTAAATTTGAGCAAAGAAATTTTTTTCCGTCTTTTAGTGGTAAAAATTTTTTCAAAAGTGGTGAAAAAAATTTAAAATTTTGTTTCTTCTGAAATAGGTTTAGAATGTCTTGAAACGTGAAAATTTTAAATTCGAGCAAAAAAAATGTCCCGTCTATTCTAGTGGTAATTTTTTTTCCAAAATGGTGAAACGTTGCAATTTGTTTTTCCTAAATAGGTTTAGAATGTCATGAAACGTGGAAATTTTAAATTTGAGCAATAAAAAAATTTTCATCTATTTTATTTATAGTAAGTAGTGAAAAATAAATTAATTTTTTTTAAATATTTCATAAAAAAATTTAAATTTGTTTGAATAGGTTTAGAATGCCATGGAAACGTGAAAATTTTAAATTCGAACAAAGAAAAAAAATTTCCATCTATTTTAGTGGTAAAATTTTTTCAAAAATGGTAAAAACAATTTCTAAAATTTTAAATTTTAAGAAAGGAAAAAAAATCCATCCAATTTAGAGGTAAAAATTTTTTCAAAAATGTTGGTAAAAAAATGTCAAAACAATTTTTTAACCTCCCCACAATAAAATTGTGGGAGGTTACTAAAATTGGTCCAAAATCGAAAATTGAGATAACATCAAATCTTTACGTTTTGAGGTCCCAGGAATCCAAAAAAGTGGTTTTTGAAAAATGTCTGTGTGTGTGTATGTGTGTATGTGTGTGTGTGTGTGTTAGCACGATAGCGGCGAAACTACTGGACGGATTTGGATGAAACTTTGCATGAGGGTTTCTTTAGTGCTCTAGAAGATCTGAAAAGGTTTTGGTTGAGATCGGATTACGTTTAGTGCCATTTTGGCACAACAACTTGTTTATTTTATTATTACTTACAATTTGTAATCTAACCATTGGAAAGCAGTTAAAATTCCGATTTCAACGATATATCACACTTGCACCTTTTTTTTATATACCTACAGTTTTTTATACAAATTATTGTATATAGAACAAATAAAATTCAATATCTGTATAATATCTACATATGTAAAATTACGTCATAAGTTGTAGTGGCTCAGTGGGCTAAAGCGTCAACTTACTAATCAAGAGATCGACGGTTCGATCCCAACAACAGTGCTGCTTTTTTTTTTCTTTCTTTTTTCATTATAAACTTTATTAATAATTGCGGAAAATGTTACATGATTAAATATCATCATATATTAGGTGTTTATAATTATTCAGAGTTTGAGGATTGGTCACTAGTTTTAAATGAAATATAAATAATTCTATTGCTGTTTTGGCGGTGAACACATACGACGTCGTAAATTAGATAAATATAGGTGGATCATATTACAATAATATATTTGATTTAAAGGCATGTCACGACGGCTGATTTGAATCGACTATCAGAGCTCGTAGCATTTCCTACTGCTGCGAATCAAATTACAGTTAAAAAGTAGCAGACTGCTTAGCAACCCATCACTAATTTCAACCACCAGGTGGGGAGGTTCCAGCCGCTTCCAGTAGCTGCCGATTTTTTTGAAATAGGTTTGGAATGCCACGAACCGTGGAAATTTTAAATTTGAACAAAGAAAAAATATAATTTTTCATCTATTTTAGTGGTAAAGAATTTTTCAACATTTTTTTTCTGAAATAGGTTTAGCGTGTCATGAAACGTGAAAATTTTAAATTTGAGCAAAAAAAAATTGTTTCATTATTTATTCCCTTTAGACGGCCCACCCTGTATATTTCCCTGTGAAAGTTTAACCATTTCTTCGCTGACAATAGCGTCAACTACCTACCAAATTTGACTGTTCTCCGTCAAGTAGTTTTTTTAGTTATTGCACCAACAGACAGACAGACAGACAGACAGAAAGACTGACGGAATTGAGAAATCTATATTTTCGTAATCTACGTGATCTGAAACGTCAAAATCCGAAAAAATCTCAGATGGTGATTTTTTCTCGAATACAATACTTCCCTTCGGTATGCGAGAGAAGTAAAAATCTATTATTCAATTTTTTAGATTTATAATAAAATTGAGGAAGTTAGGCCGGTGTCAATTTGATCGGACTAACCCCGTACGCTATGCCATGCCTGCCTAGGTTAGTTCATGTCACTTCTAATTAGAATGTCCCTGAGAAGGTATTAGAGATTTGGGAACTTCCAAGGCCTACTCCGTGTCACGCCGAAGTGAATTGAACAGACTCTAATCCGGGGATTATTCGTCAATTTTTCCAATTAAATTAATTAGTTTGATCGAACAGATTTTAAATAATTGATGCCAGATAAGGTAATTTCATTTAAGTATCACATCTGCTGCAACGTAAAAGTTTACTGAAAGCGGAAAAAGCCAGTAAAGCATGATCGGTTCGTCGATATCGGATCTCAGATTAAAATAACAAAACAGCTAAAATTACTTGTTTTCCGCTTCTACAAATACAGGAGAGTTTTTATTTTTAAGTCACAAGTAAAATGAACTAAAATATACTAAGCTCAAAGTATTTTCTGATGATTTCGGGGAAACGTACTTTTCATTATTGTAACAACAATTCGACTAGAAAGTGATCTTAGGGAACTGAATTGATATTATTTTTTTAATAATTACGATACCGGAATTCAATAACTCGTTCGTAAATTATAGTAAGGGGTCCAAAGCTTTAAAAATTGAAACGACCCATTCCAACAAGGTAAATGATTTTTGGAAACGAATTCAGGAAGAGGGTCCTTAGGGGCATCAGAAATGGCTTGTTGTACTTTTGTTGGCGCTTGCGCAACTTCCCCACAAGAAAAAAACATGGCCGAATGTTATTTCAAGAATTTGTGTTTTTAAACGTTTACCACTTGCTAAAAAATTAACTACTTGCGATATCAATCTAATTTTTTATATCTATATACTACAAACATGAGCGCATCTATCTGTACTAATAGACCTTCAAAATCACTTACGGTTTTTTTCTAAATAAATCCAAAATCACATGAACGAATTTTGTGTGTTTGAAATTTCGACGTGCGGGCAACTATATTAAATATTCGAATTTTGTATATATTACATACGAATGAAATATGGTCTAAAGATCAAAAAAGTTTTTGCAAAAAAAATTAGTTCGATATCTTATATAGTTTTCGAGATACGGATTTTTAAATTCGACCGTAGTAATGTCTTGTTATTAGCGCGCAACGTGACAGCTACCGCAGGGCTCGTTCTGTGCAATTGTGGATAGATCATATATTAGTCTAATACCTAATTCGATTTAGGTGTTATATTATTCTTGATCATTAGATCACTCATTGTCTGAAAATTATTAAACAATTATTTCGGTGCAATAAATACGTGGTTTTAAATTATGATGTAATTTGTTACATGTAATATACTGCCGTCCTAAGCCAAAATGACGTACTCCATTATACGCTCTTCTTGAGATATTTGACATTTTATGCCGCTAATCTCAGCACATCTTATTTTTTTAAATAGTTTCATTCTATTTTTGAATTTAATTCTATGAGGCAGATGCAAAAATAATGGTTTATTGATTATTGAAAAAAGTCGGTCATTTAACAAGGAAACTTTGTAAAGTAAGTACGTCCAATTTTCTTAGGAAATTTTAAGTTTCGTCATTTTGGTTTAGGACAGTATATCTAGACTTGCAAATAGAGTACGAAATCGTTAATAAGTTTTAATAAATTGAGTTTAAAAATAAAAATTGACCTAAACTTCGGATTTTAAAATTAGTACGATATGACTTAAGAAAACAAGCCAATCATATAAAATACATTTCTGAATATTGGTGTAAGTAAGGACAAATGTTGCCCAACAATGTGAACTTGGATTCCTCACGCCTAGCATAAAATTTGAAATGCAGCCATGAACAAACGAACACAATATTTACGAAAGGTTTAATTTTTCCAAAATAGAAAAACTACGAAAGTTTCGTGGGTATACGACAACAAAGGGTATTTTATAGTATTCACGAAACCAATAAATAATTAGGTGAAAAACATGAAGAAAAAAATATTGTAAATATTGTTTATTGGCAGTCTATGTATTGTGTGACCTGTCAGTTATTCTTTCCGAAGGGGAAAAAGTGAGCAGTTACAGTTGCCTTAAATCAAACAGGCCATCTAAACAGTTTGACTAATCTTGGAGATAACTGCGATGCAATTGGTGATCGTGTCATTGAAGATGGTCGTAAGACCTATGTGAATCTGTATGGCCATAGTGTGTTTAATTAGATTCACCAAGGTAGCATTTATTTTTCATAAAGTTATTAGACATACGTTCGCTAAGTCCTACGAGAGAGCTTACTTACTGCATTTGAAACGGTCATTAAGTCCAGTAGTTTGGTATGCTTAGCTTAGCTTGCAACTGAAGTACTTAGCGAAGCAGGGTCAAACCCTGCTTACTGCAAAATAATTTTAATTGTAAAAATTATCCACAAGAAGTGGTTTAGATTCTCCTATGCTTACCTTACCTAACACAAAATTCTGGATTTTAAACAAATTACCTCGGTAACTTGAAAAACGGTTAAGAAAACACATCACACTCTTCCAGAAAATTTGGATATCTGATAGAGAATAACCAAATAAACCCACAAATGATGACAAAAAACCACAAGCGGTTAAAAAAAACATAAAGTGGAATTGTAAAGTAGAGTGTGACTAAAAATATTGATGTTCTGTTGCATGTGCATGTGGCCTTTCCTACAATTGTTTTAAGGGCAGAAATAATACAGAGCAGTTTTTAACAGACAGTAATTCTCACTAGTCTAGTAGTGCTTTGTCGATGCTTACTGAGCTGTGTATAATTATGCATTATTATTATTATTATTATTACTTATAAATTACACGTTTTGTGTACGTGTTTATATTTTATTTCTATATTGTATAATGATGGTATATATAATAAATATCTCCATATACAACAACACCTTCATAACCTATAGATCTAATAAATCCTATGCCAAATGAGTTTCATTTTACATATTAATATTTTTGTAAAATTGTAAATAATAATAACATAATATCAAAAATGTATTGGCTTACTATCTTGATGCATTACAATTAACCAGATAGCAGTACGTGAGATAATAGCCGCATGGTAATAGGAGTATCACGGACCTAAATTATGGTTTAATTTGAAAAGTCTGTAACTCGAAAATTGTAAAAGATATGGAGCTAATTTTTTTTGCAAAAACTTTTTTGATCTTTAGACCATATTTCATTCGCATATAATATATAAAAAAATTAAACATTTAATATAGTTGATCGCACGTCGAAAATTCAAACACACAAATTTGCTTCCTGTGATTTAGGATTTATTTAGAAAAAAATCGTAAGTGATTTTGAAATTCTAACAGTACAGATATATGCGCTCATGTCAGTAGTATACAAATATAAAAAATCATATCAATATCGTACGTAGTTAATTTTCTAGCGAGAGGTATATGTTTAAAAACACACATTCTTGAAATAACGTTCTGCCATCTTTTTTTCTTGTGGAGAAGTTGTGCAAGCGCCAAAAAAAGTCCAACAAGCCATTTCGGATGCCCATTAGGACCCTCTTTCGACATGCGAGCTCAAAATTTATTTACCTTGCTGGAATGGGTTACTTGGCGATTTTGACGGCTTTCGAAGGTGTGGACCCTCTACTATTATGAAGACAGACGTAGTCCAAGCGGTAGGGAGATTTTTCCCATGTTATTGTGACAAGATCACCTACCTCGCTGATTTTTTGCATACGTTTTAAGTCTATTATGTATCCCAAATACATAAAATTTATATTTTTTAAGTCCCAGGGGGCGGAGGGAGAGGGGAGGGCTAGTTGGTGCAAAACTGTGTTATCTCGGCTCTTATTGAAGCTACTACAGAAGCAATGACACCAGCATAGATGGCGTTTCGAGCACTACAACTTTGCCTCTCTTGATTTCGTCGTAACTGCAACGGTTATCGATGGATGGGGCAAACTTTTTCTGGGCAACAATTTTTTTGGCCATAACTTTTTTTAGTACGTATATTTAAAAAAACTATAAGACTACCTAAGTAGAACCATAACAAGACTATTACTATGAAGTTTCACTCAATAATTGCAGTCGTTTTCAAAATAATTTGATTTAAAACTACGAAAAAGGAAGATTATGGTATTATTATTATTCTTATTTATTACATTAAGAATTCATAACCCTTGAATAAATAATAAAAAAGGTTGATATATGTATAAAATAGTAAAAGCAAGTTTAAAAGTGAATTATTTATTATTTGTTTGCTTATAGTAATGAAACATATATTCTTTATAGGATTTTGCAAACAGTGGAAAGAAAAGCTATCTATGAGAACTAAAGGAAAAACTATATATATAAATATTAATGAAGTCTTTGCATTCTTTCGATAACCTGACTTCTGGTTATGCTACCAAGTGAAAATTCTTATCAGCCATTCTCATTTTAACACTAGCATCCAACCTAGTCCCCTACGGCTAAGCAGGCTAAACTAGTATCCACATGATCCCCTACGATATGTAAATTCAGTTAAAAATGAGAACAAAGGCCTGAAATTAATTTATTTACGTACCTTGTCTTTAAAATTTTTTTTCATTCTAATGAATTACATTTTCATAAAATCTCATTCAGTTTCTTGGAAATGCTTAGCCTTTGAAACGTTTTTCGTCCTTATTGATGACTCATCAGAAAAGCCCAAAGCCACTCATTACGATGTTCCATGCAAAACTAAGACAATATCCATGAACAAGTTTAAAATAATTATAATTTTGACATTGACTGATAAAAAACAACAGATCTACACCTATCTATTATCTAACTAGTATTGGAGCCTATATACTCTATGCATGTTTAAAAGAGAATTATTTATTATTTGTTTGCTTATAGTAATGAAACATATATTCTTTATAGGATTTTGCAAACAGTGGAAAGAAAAGCTATCTATGAGAACTAAAGGAAAAACTATATATATATAAATATTAATGAAATCTTTGCATTCTTTCGAAACCTGACTTCTGGTTATGCTACCAAGTGAAAATTCTTATCAGCCATTCTCATTTTAACACTAGCATCCAACCTAGTCCCCTACGGCTAAGCAGGCTAAACTAGTATCCACATGATCCCCTACGATATGTAAATTCAGTTAAAAATGAGAACAAAGGCCTGAAATTAATTTATTTACGTACCTTGTCTTTAAAAATTTCATTAGAATGAAAAAAATTTTTAGAGACAAGGTACGTAAATAAATTAATTTCAGGCCTTTGTTCTCATTTTTAACTGAATTTACATATCGTAGGGGATCATGTGGATACTAGTTTAGCCTGCTTAGCCGTAGGGGACTAGGTTGGATGCTAGTGTTAAAATGAGAATGGCTGATAAGAATTTTCACTTGGTAGCATAACCAGAAGTCAGGTTATCGAAAGAATGCAAAGATTTCATTAATATTTATATATATAGTTTTTCCTTTAGTTCTCATAGATAGCTTTTCTTTCCACTGTTTGCAAAATCCTATAAAGAATATATGTTTTATAGTAAAAGCAAGTTGCAAATAAACGATTTTATATATAAATATATAACCGTTTCAGTTACGACGAAAGTGAAGAGGTGCAACGTTTTAGTGCTCGAAACGCCCTCTGCCCTCGTATCATCGCTGTTGTCAATAGAAGCTGAGATAGTTGAAACACAATTCTTGCACCTGTTAAGCCCCCCTCCGTCCCACGGGACTTAAAAAAATAGAATTTTGTACATTTGGGATACTTAATGGCTCGCATGGGTGTACCATCTGAATGGACTTTTCTGCAAAATAACAATTATTACTTCACACGATTTTAATATTATAATATAATATTCTCGCCAAACGACAACACTACTTCAATGGTCGGATGGACTAATCACAAAAACTACAAAATCAACTACGCGATAGACTTACTTTCGGAGTAGATATTATAATTTATATCCCTCACATCCATCTTCCTTGCCTCCATCAAGTCCTTAGTTTTATTTTTCTTTCTGGGTCCATATTTGCCAGAGTAGTATTTGGGGCATCCTGGCCGTCACGGGTTTCCTTACAAATCCGTTGCACCGTCCACATACCCAATGCACTGGAAGTGCGCTAAAGGAGAAATTACTTTATAAACATCTGCCATATACCTCACGGAATCCTTGCCAAGGTAAAAGGGGACCTCCGTTGCATTTTTTCTGATTGCAGTAGTCAACTAATTTCACCACCATGTCTCTGGCTACTGCATTCAGTCTTTGGTATTTTGAGATTAGCTTCAAACAGTAAAACCAATGCACTCACAACAATTTACACGATTACAGAAAACTTGAAACACCACAATAAAAAACACTACAAACTTATACAAATAACGAGAGGAAATAGAAAATCATTTGACAATTGCGCCAACTGCACGCTACTGAACTGAGAGAATGCTGAACGTTGGTTACGGCAACAACAAGTAGTTGTTTTATTCATCTCTAAAACGCATCGTTAGAGGTGTTTTAAAACCTCATGAGCCGTGATCTTCATGTGCGCAGAGACATAATCCGTCCTGTTGACTCAGTTACACTTCTTAAAATTATTACATTTATTGTTTACAATTTATTCCGAGCTCTTGTTTATGTATACAGCAAGGCAGCCTCCAGTGTCTTCAAAAACATACTTATAACTCAGATTAAACTTTGCCTTTTGCGCATTTCGCGGCTCATGAGATTCTGAAACACCTCTACGCTTGGAACTTCTGTCGTATCCCCATCAGACGTGACTTTCTTTTATTTACATTATAATGCGCTAGTATACAGGGTGATTTACCACAACATGCGGAAAATAAAATGTTGTACTAGTTTTCTATGTGGGAAACGCCCTGAAAAATTTTAGAGTGATCCGAAATAATTAAGTACATTTTTTACATTAAAACTTGTAATGATCCGCTACCGAACCATTTAATTTGGCTGCTCTTAATGCTTCAATTGTTTACGCGTATTTACGCGTGCGCCGCTTCGTGTCTTTTTCAAGTAATCAGAAGTTGTTTACGTATAGGCAGTTACTTTCCGGCTTCCATTTGGAATTTTACGTTTTGAAAATTGTATTCGTAGATCGATACCGGTCAATATGCCATCGTTCATATCGCATGAATACTGCGATATGATTTTAACTTATAGTGCAGTGAATGAAAATCTTGCAGCCACTGTACGAGAATATGAGGGAAAATTTCCCGGCAGGCGTGTGCCAAATGAAAGAACAAGGGGCCCAGATATCACCCCTATGGATTTTTTTTGTTGGGGGTTACATGAAGAGTTTCATGTAAGCTAAGTTAATAGACTCCCTAGAACAGTTACAACAAGCCATTGACAGTGTGTCGAATCTAATTCGTGATCAAAGAGTGTTACATCACTACTTGGCCTTAGAAAAATTAACAATGGTATCACTGGTTAAGGTGATAACCAAAGGCAATTCAACCAACACACAAGTAGTGACGGCGAACGGCTAGCTGATCGGGTGCGTGGTTGGGATTTCGTGGGTTCAATTAATATATATATATTTTTAAATCAGCCAGAGGTTGAACCAATATTTTTGTGATATTTTACCTAGCTAGTTTGTTCCAATACTCAGAGGTAGCTTAAAATGATGTAAATATTATGAGCGCCATCCACGGAAAATTTAAGAGTTACTGCTACCCCTGTGATGGTGAAACCAACCGCCGTGGAAAGATTTGATCTTATGGCGGACAGACAAACAGAGAAATTGAAAAATTGAATTTTACGATAAAAGAGACATATTTATTAATAACTTCAGAAAAATCATCAATATAAGAACAAATCTACGAATTTAATCAATATTAAAAAGTATAAAATAATGTTATCAATTATGAAATAGACATATTAAGTAATATTATCACAATTTCCAAGAGAAAATATTTATAGCTTAATTAATTTATCATTAAAAGAAAATAAATATATTGTGCAATGAAAGATATACAGTAAATATTACACAACAAAAAAAAAATCAATGAAATTCTCAGAATCTCACCAATCCTCCTGACGAAGGATAGGTAGTGGATGAGGGCTCCTTGTGAGTTCTGGTAGCTTTTCCTAACAGCATCTCCGAACACAGAAGGCCCCTCGATGTGGTTTGACGTCTTGCTAACCTGTGTAACGCTAGGGTTTTGCTGTTGGTTTGGATTGACTGGACTAAACTGGACTTGACTAAACGGAATTTGACTAGACTATGAATGCTGAACTTGACTATACTGTGTTTGACTGGACTATCTGTCTTACGAAATCTAGCAGGCATTTAACCATCAAACGAATGAAGTGTTTTTCCTCGTGTTTATTAGGTAGATAAATTATTTATTAATTATCTATTATCTATATAATCAGTTATTTAAATAATCAGTTATTTAAATAATCAGTTATTTAAATAATCAGTTATCTATTTAAATAATCAGCTATATAATCAGTTGTAATCAGTTATTTGTTAATTATCTATGTAATCAGTTAGCAGCAAAACTCTACGTTTGGGAAGAAGAAAAAATATTATCAGCACATGTTTCAGAATTATGGTTGTTTAGTTAGCAGAAATGAAAAATATGGCTAAAGGCCGTTAAACACTAATGAGAGGAATCAAATAAATAAATATAATTACCTTTTATTAGATAGATCACTAAGAGAAAGTTTGATAACAGCAGAAGTGACACAACTCGTGACTGAATGATTATCAAAAAACTTTAAGTCAAAGTGTATGCTGCTACAGAATTGGCTACAGAAATGGCCAATTCTGCTATCAGCCAGCTAATAAAAGAGATATCCCCTCTCAAGTCTCAATTAACATATTACCATACCATAAACTAAAAATTACTAAGAATTTGGGTCTGCGTTGTTCTATGCAACCCACAATACTTCCTGCAGTATATTTGGTTTAACCAATAATTAAGAAATATGTGCTGTGAGATAGATATGTTTACTATGCGATCGAAGCCCTTGTGTTCTACGAGAGCTGTTAGCAAAAACTGGAATACAAAAAGAGTTAAATGGTTAAAACATGAAAATATAATAAATGTGTATATTCCTAAATTTAAACAGATTACCTACTATAATTTAATGTCTGGCGTTTTAGTTACTCGAGTATGGTAAAAACCTGTACATATTTCTCAAAAATTCATTTTGTTTAATAGAATTTAATAAAATTACTTAAAGTTGCCAGATGTACGCAACAAGAGACAAATGTGATCGAATACACGAAAATATTATCTGCTGTTAGAACAGTGCATTGAGTGTCAATGGTCAAACATTCGAACATTTTCTTTGACTTTTCGTTACTTTTAAGTTTTCTGGTGTGCTGTGTTCTACAAAAATTATTTTAATTTTTGCTGTTTTTGTTGTGTGATTAAATCCAGAAAGTCACTTCTAACCCAGCCAGCTTCGCTGTCAGTTCCAAGTCTGGTAAAGGGGGAGGGGAAGTGATATGGTTGCACCGCGTTACGTCAAATTGGTTAAAGTCATAGGCAGCGCATTTCTACAAAAAAATAAGGTAATTTTTTTTGTCACATTTTTTTTAATTTTTCGTTTTTTTAACTTCTTGCGGTGGGGTCAAATTACTTATAAATTTTCCGCATGTTGTGCTAAATCACCCTGTATAGGCTGATAGAATAATTTCACGTATTTGATAAGTACATAAATTGATTAAGTGAACAACAACATTGGTGATTTGGACTGTATGTATGTTTGACACTGCGCTTAATTTTATATAAAGGGTTGAGGTGGGTCCAATTTTGCAATGAAAACTTTAAAAAAATATAAGATCAGTTTCAAATTTTCTTCAAAACCAATTATTTCACAAAAATATCTCGATTGAGTTTATAAGACATTAACAAACTTCTATATTTTTAAAGTTAATTTTCTCAATAACTAATGCATCAAATTTAAATAACTTTATACTACTGAATAGAGAATCAAAGACCCTTTCGAACGAGGTATCGTACAATTCTTTTTTTAATTTAAAGTTTTGGGAGGTAGTCATTATTCAGAGAGAGAGTGAACATGGGAGGTACCTATTATTGCACGTACTAAAAATCATGTAGAAATATTTAATTAAGTTTTCTTTCTTTTCAAACTCATATGATATATCTTGAGCAACAAATGTATTACATCTTCGTTACCGTATACATTTTTGCATTTAATCCCAGAGTAAATGTTGATACCAAATATCTTTCATTGACTCAAGTTTGTAACTTAACTCGAAACGAGGTCGTTGTGAGAATGATAGACATTCAAGTTTGAGCAAATATTCTAGTGGTTCATTATTTATAGCCAGCCAGACATTTCCAGTAGGTAGTTTGCGCAACTTCAATCTTGAAGGGAAGAAACTGAACAATTAATATAATTACTAGGCCATTACTGACTGCAAAGGCGGATCATTATCGAATACTAACCACAGTAAATATCACCCTCCACTTTGGCTATAAAAATTGAAACGTGTGCTTAAATGGCTTGTAAACTATCCTAGTACTTGAATAAATCTGCAATAAATCTTTAGTGCTGCGGTTAATGCGATTGATTACGCTTTGCGTTCGAGATAAATTGTTGATAAATCGTAGTGTGTGGATTAGTTTCATTTATAATTTGGTTATTGAAAACTAACTTGTATCACATTTTTTTAAATGCTTCATTTTTATTAGGAAAATGGATATTACTTGCAAAAATGTCGTATGTTTTCAACTAAAAAATTAAAATACAAATGCATGTTGAGCAAAGACTGCGTTTTCAAAAAAACTGGGTTGCTATTGAGGATGAATCTAGTACCGCGTGTCTGAGTGACACGACGAAAATTTATATTTATTTGCCGCCAGCCGTACCTTCGCTACGGTCTATGGCTATATCCACTCTCAAGGGGGATTCGTGTAACTCTTATGACTCCCCAAAGTGAAAACGAAGTAGAATATACTTACCGCGATTGCTATAAACTGCTTTCCGTCGTATTATCTTGTCTAGCGCTGCACTTCTGATTAGTTGTCGTCTTATAATTTAGCACTTCAGAAACACTTACACTATAATACCTATGGATAGACTCGGTGAACAGTAATCGGAATACTGTCAAACTTGACGAGATAGGAATCGACCCGTGAAAAACAGTTATCCGATTCACGCCACAGAGTCGCACGCAGGTAGTCAATCTTAGATCTAGTGGATTAAAAAAGAGTCGAATTTAAAATATTGTTACGTGTTTCTGCCCCTAGGAAACACCCTGTATGAATCCGTGTGTTTCAAATAATTTTAACAAGGGGTAACCACTAACACTTTATTTAATGATTTACCGATTATTCAATACTTCTAAACTAACTTTTACAATGTATATATTTACACTTCGGATTTATAACCTCACTTTTCGCTACCAAACTTCACTTTAATAAATATTCTTCCTCTTTGTTCGCCAGGAATCTCGCCTTATGTACTCTGAAATTGCCTCTAGAGTTACCTAGAACATAATCGAGAATCTTCTTCCGCCACACTCCAGAAAACTCTATCTCTTTCGACACGTTTTCAGGACGTCATTATTTGTCATGGGCGTATTATAGGGGGTGTAGTGTTTTATACTTTTTGAAGATTACACTCAATAAATGAAAACCAAGTGTTAGGTTTTCATTTATTGAGTGTAATCTTCAAAAAGTATAAAAAATAGAAATATTCAAGTCCACTCTTTGAAAATGCATTGAAAATTTTTTATCGCTTTGGTTTGCTTGTAACTACTACTAGAAGCCAAGACCTCAAATATTTTTATAATATTTTCCATCCCCCCACCACCTACATTCCCTTATTAAAAGAGTTGATAAATTAAATTGAGATTTTCACTTGAAATTTGTTACACGTACGTATTATAACGACATCTGGAACAAGATTATATTTTGACATGATTTCGTTGAAAGAGTGGGGGGTAAGTAGACGTAAATAGGGAAAAATATGTAAAGCAAGCTGTAAGAGTACAGAAACTTGGAATTTGGTGTATATATTAGAAACCAAGATCTCAGATTTCTTTCTAATATTTCTATGACCAATAATTTCCAGATGCTAAACTGCAAATAGAGTAAAGATGTTTCCTTTAAAGTGAATTAATAATAATAATAATAATGTGTTTATTTTCCAATATTTTAACAATACAATATTACATTACATACTTATCTAATAGGTATTAATTATTCGTATCATTATATTGTAAATAAACAGTGCAGTAATCACGTAAGTAGTTTAACACTACTTGTTCGTGACGGGTTAAATATATTTGTCTCTATTTGTTTATAAATGTTGTATTTAGGTAGATTTTCGTTCAGTTTGATTTTTCTGTCAGAATTTGACAGGTTTTTTACTTAGTTCGGGTTTTCTGTCATAATCAGAGGGTGTTATTTTATTTGAGTATTGAATGTAATTATTGTTTAATTTATATTACATTTTGATTAATAAGGTTGTGTATTTGAAACCTAGAATTTTCTCTTAACCACTTTTCAACATTTTTTTAAAATATGTGCAATTTATTTGTATTTTTTGTTTGTTTAGGTAATCTGTTGTATAATCTTGATCCCAGATATGTATAACATTTCTGTCCGATAGTTTTTGTTGCCTTTGAATTTTGATATCGGTTTTCTTTGTTTCTTGTTGTGTATTTGTGCTGAATAGGTTTGTATAATTTTTTATTTTTAAAGCTGAACAATAGAATTTTTAGAGAAAATAATTGCCTTAAATCGAATATTTCACTAGCTTTGTATAACTCGTCCGAGGGTAACCACGATCTTTACTGTAAATTATCCTTAATATCCATTTTTCAGATTGTTTATGTTTTTTAAGTAAGAATCGCAGACACCTCCCCAGCCGATAATACCATATGTTAAATGTGATTCTACAAAGGAATAATAGAGCGTTTTTAAATGTTTTATATCTAGGTATTATTTTAGGTACTTAAATCGATGTCGCAGTCCTCGAATTTTTTGTGTTACATGTTTTACTTGCAGGTCCCATCTAAAATGTTTGACAATGATAATACCTAGGTATTTTACTGAATCTGCTTCTGGAATTTTTAGCTGGTTTTCAATATTTAATGGACCAAAATTAGGTCTATTATTTATGTACGAGGTAAATGGTAAGTAACTAGTTTTTTTAAAGTTAACTGTGAGTAAGTTGTAGTCTAACCATTTTTTCATTTCTTTGAATTCTTTTTCTGCAGTTTTTCTCAAATTTTTCCATGAATTGGCTTTGAAAAGTATTGCCGTATCATCAGCAAAACTCAATATCTTAGCCATGACAGTTCGCATCGAAAGCAGGTTGTTTATGTATACGGCAAACAGAAGCGGTCCTAGAACTGTTAACTGTGGAACACCGTAGCTGACGGTTTTTGCGCCACTAATGGTTTCATCTATTTTTACATATTGTGTTCTTTCAGACAAATAACTTTGTATTAAATTAAACGCATTTCCTCTCAAACCGCACTGTTTTAGTTTATTTAAGAGATGAGTGATACCGTGTCAAACGCTTTTGCAAGATCCACAAATATACATAAACATGGTGATTTTTCATCTAAGGCATCATAAACATAACTTGTTAGGCACGCTGTGGCATCTTCTGTGGATTTACCTTTCTGAAAACCAAACTGTCTCTCTGATATAATATTACATTTATTAAAAAACGACGTTGGTCTATTCTTCAGGATTTTTTCAAAGAATTTTGTGATATTGGAAATTACAGATATTGGTCTATAACTTATAGGTTCAGTTATATCGCCGCCTTTATGGAGAGGTTTTATTACGCCTATTTTTAAGATTTTTGGGAATTGTCCTATGTCGAAGCTTCGTTTTATTGAAAATACTAGTGGTTTTGCAAGTTCTTGAATTTCTTTTAGTGTTTCTGCGCGTATATTGTCTAATCCAGGAGATTTTTTTGTTTTTAAACTATTTATTACGTCTTTAACTTCAGTCGGATTTGTGTGATATAAATATATTGAATTTTCTACTGCGTTGTGATTTTCTTTAAAATGTTTTGGTATTTTTATTTTTTCTGCGTATTTTTTTCCTAGCTCGGTATAATAGTTTACAAATATGTTTACAATTTCTTTTGCATTTGTTGTTAGATTATCATTTTGTTTTTATTTCATTTATTACCCTTTCAGAGTTTTTATTTTATTGCATAATTTATTCACTGCATTCCATAGTTGAAAAATCTGGATGTGGAAGTAGTGATTCATTAGGCAGCGGTTCTTAGATCATTTTCTTTATTATTTACATACGGCTTCCCTAAAAGCTTTCCTAGAGATATAGGAAAACTTGAAGGTCAGTTAGAAGCAGTTACAAGCAAATATAAACGGTGTTCCCTATAAGTAAATGAAAATATACTGGACCAAATCCACAATGCAGAGTGATCGCTACAGGTATAAGAGCTACTATGTTTTATCTAAACTTTATTTTATTAAAATATAAGTTTTCAACTGATTTTTAATAAGGATAAGGTTCTGGGATAGCTATACGCGATTTCTAAGAAATATTTTTTAAACTGTAGAATATGGCTCGACAGTGGTTCCGTATTACTTTCTTTAAGTTGTGTCGTGTCTATTATGAAGTTGGAAAAAATCGGAAAAGAGTTTTCGTCAAATGTGAGATAATTTCCTCGGAATTGCATTAAGTTGAATGGTTAGATATTTTCGGAGCAGCTGATACTTAATCTGATGTTAAACATTTAAATTATCGAATTCAATATGGCTGCCGCAATGGCAAAACATTTGCAGATATATATGAAATTTTGCGAATGAAGATATGAGAATTCCCTGATCAATGTTTAATAACTTGATGTGATGGATATTTTCCTTTACTTTATGCAGACTACATGCGCATTATTTTTTTTAAATGAAAAAGTTTGTTACGAACCAAGTTGAGGTATGTACTGAAGGTGATAATCACTATAACACAAATCTGAAATTTAATTTCGTCTTGAAAAACAACAAATCCACATGACTTAAAATTTCCACAGTTAATATAAAATATCTTTTGAACTGGTTAAACCATGCACAATCCGTGTACGTCCCCTATTTTTGTGTCTATGTGATGTTAATAAATGATAGTATTTCAACTTGTCTAAGATCGTTAATATTTTTGCGTCTTAGAGGGTTTGTCGTCCCCTACAGACCCGACGCTGGGGTATTTGACGTGGATTCCAGTGACCATTTATACCAAAACAGCAAAAGAAACTACAACCAACACCGTCTAAAATCATTTAACAAAAGTTTACTAACCCTTGGACTATTGTATGAGACCACGAACATTAAAGATAGGATAACTAAAGCGGCTGTGGTCAGATCAGACTCTATTGTCCCAGGTGAGCCCTGGCACAGGTGCATAGACACTGCCGGTGCAGGAATTCAAAAGGGGATGATTCAAAGTGTATGTGCCATCCCATACAATGTTTGTTCTTGGAATATGAAAAATAAATGGAGTAGCGTAATATGCAATATGCGAAATATTGATGTTTTTGAAACTAGAAATTTTCTGTCTCGGACCGTTGTTATTGTTTAATCCACGGGCGTTCGAGAAAATACGGAAATAGATATCGGGTGTATGTAATATGTTTCATAAAATTTTCCGTCTTCTGGAAGTAAGTATTTCGAACATCTTGATCAAATTCAGTCTTAAGTGAGTAAATATCAATATCTAGTTAATATAAACATTATGAACTTATTTAAAATGACAAATTAGTGTGGTACTTATTTTAATATACAATATACAGATTCGGAAGCAAAAGGGCAGTGAGTTCAAGGCTTGGGCGCTATGATTACTGAGTATAATCAAGGAAAAGTGAAGGTAAAGATAAACAAAAGACGAATATTACATGTATACAGTAGTACTATATTACAAAATATTATATTACAGAAAAAATAAACTATCACAGTATCAGCGATACTGTATAGCAAAATATCGAGAGAAATATGTACAAAATAAACTATATTACAAGATACGCTATATTACAATTTGCTCGACAGCAAGGTAAATTTGAGGCGTTTACGAGACAAAAAAATATATTACAAAAGATACATCTCGTAGCTTTACCTCAATACTAGAAGTCATATATTAATAAAAGATATGCAGTTTCACTCGAACTTGATATTTATTTGAGCCTGCCAGTATATACCCTCCCTGCTGCGTAATGCCAAATACTCAAAAATGGAACACCTCAAGTTATGTAACCATAAAAAATAATACTAGAACTTATCTCTAGCAGATAAAATACGGGACACCCCCAAGTTATATAACCACAAAAAGATAATACTAAAACTCGAACTAGCAAATAGATACACATCACACCGCGCTCCGAACATCCGAATTCCTTTTATATAAATAATCCACAAAAGTGATGCGACTTGACGAGTCAAATCTAGGAAATTTCAGATTACCCGACGCGTATTATGTGCAGATAATTACCGATATGCCTACCCACTGAGACATATCCAAAACAAAAGTACTTGGACAAAGCGAATCTGCGATACTGGTAAAATAATATCATGTTATCAAATGACTACGATTACGTTAACCGTTGACAACAAGGAGTCGATACTACGACGAAATATTTGTCACAGCGAATTTAAGATACAAGCAACTACGAATTAATGTGTAGCAATGGATATGTGAAAATAATCCCTTTTACATGTAATAATCAAAGGTATTTATCTTTTGTTATAATATCCTGATGAGAGAAATTCCTAAGTACGTCCCTGTTCTCCGATGATAATAGATTTTAACCATTGTGTAGTTAGGTGGTTGAGGACCTCCATTTTGTTCCTCAAGCGCGATGTCACATGTGGTACCATTCCATTTTAGAGATTATGAAATCGTAGAAACATGCTATGCTCGAATAAAATAATTTGTCACCGAGACAAAATTAGGGAAATTTCTTCGCCCAGATCTTTGTTTACTTGATAGAAAATCTTAAACACGTGTTGCGACGAAACATTTCGTGATAAAGACAAACGCAGTATTCTTATCGAAAAAGTTATTCTTAAGAAAACGTAAAAGCGTAGCGTTAAGATACTTTGACTTTGAAAAGAAATTTGTCGCTTTATAGAAAGTGTTGCGTTGAAATGCTTCGACGTTGAAAAGAAAATTATATGGAAAAAAACCTAAAATAATATTTTTAAACGTTGGATGGTATTTAACGATATATAATTATTTAACTATTACTTTGTATATATATAAGGTTTCTCCATGTTAATATCCCTTTAGGGGTTTAACAAAACTTCAAATACGTTCATCTCGAATAACGGCTCGAGTGGAAAAGAAGGAATTTGGTCAAGCGCGGCGTATTATTAGATAGGTCCCGGACTGGTGGCAGTCACGTGGCTCCGCCCAAAAAGTAGTTCTCTTTTATTAAGGAAATGTTAAATTAAATAAAGGATCTGTATTTGTGTTGATAGTTCTACAAGTCACGTGGTTAACAGACTTTATTATAATTTTAATGTAATCTACTCTACTTCATTTTAAAGTTAGTTTGATCTATTTATTTAATTCGAATATTATAGAGCATGCGCCATCAATTATCTCGAGGCGTAAGCGTAAGCTACTGAAGGTCTTCTTCTTCTATGACGGTACCAAAATAAATTAGTACGAGAGCACTAGGAGAATAAAATATTCGATAATTAAAAATGTTCATATAAATATTAAAAATGAAACGCAAAATGCTTTTTGAGCATTTGGCACGTTACACACTTTCGGATTCTGTATAATAGTTCCAACACATTATATGTTATATACAATATACCAAATAAATCACAGGTTTGCAAACTGGAAACATTTCCTACGCAATTCCTTGCGTAGAATCCAAATCTGATCTCAGAATTTATTCATCACATCCAGATCTTCAAATGTTTGAGGTTAAATGAGCAAAAAATGGCCTTATTATGGGAGGGTGTGGGAGATAAGTTCATTACTTAGTGTATTTTGTTTCAAATAATTTGTAAAATAAACCCACTCGATTATATTTACTCTATCGGATAGTAAAAATGATATTGGCCGCTTTGAATAATATATCTGCATTTTATTTTCTGCCAGAACAGAAATTCAAGGAATTACAATAGGGCGTTGAAGCCTCCAGTTCGGTATGTCATAAATTATTCAAAATTAAGTAAATATAAAGAGAATAATCGATTTCTGTCGTTTGTACTAGAAGTTTTATTTATTTTTGATACAAACGAGTTTATTTAGGTCAATGCGATTAGTAAGTATATTTAGAAATAAACTACCGAGACGTCTAAGGAACTTAAATATCCAAGATACCTATAATTTAAATTTCTTATGAGTAAATCCTACTGTAATTTCATGACCCGGATGCAATATAATGTGGATGAACTCACGACTGCACATCTGATGGACATTATAAGAATTTATTAATGATGGCGCCAGACGAGCTTTCGCTACGGTCTGAGAATTTGTCCACACTCAGGGAGGATTCGAACAGTTCACAAAGACCCCAAAAGACGAATGCAGAAAATTTTATTAGCGTGTTTCTTACTATCTGCCTTCCGTCGTACCTTCATACCTATATCCACCTTCTGCTCAGCTCAAAGTATTATAATTGGCACTTTAGATACACTTCTTAGAGCTAAAAACCTTAGACGTAATCAATCGGGGGACTGATATAGACGTAACAGGATAAAATTCGTTCTGTAAAACTCAGTTTCCGATTCACGCCACAGAATCGCACTCAGGTCTTCAATTTTAGTAGTCAAGAAATGGTCGAATTTAAAACCATTTTTGTTTATTGATTGTAAAAGTGCAATAAATATAAAAATAAAATATTCAAGCCTGTCTAGCGTATATCAGAGAGCACCACCCATGGCAAGTAAGTCGGGCCTCGAGTTCGTAGGTCTCGACGTTTCACAACCTCATATAACAGCGAGCGTAATATAACAATCTATAAAAAGATTAAGATTCTCAGTTAAATATGTTTATAAAATTTGACTTACATTTTTAGAGAAATATAGGACTGACTATGATTTGCACTATAAATTTTTATTTGTTTGCATTCCCTATTGGTGATTTTATCATTCATCAGGATGATACACCTTCAGGGCCGTCGAGAGAAAATCGTGGCTCAGGGAGTAGTAACATACGACTCCCACTAATCTTCGGTATAAATTTCGAAAAGCTGGAGGTGGACTGATACTATTTATCTTCTCTATAAAAATTTCGAAGAGGGGATATTCCTTAGAATTAATATTTATCTCGATCGAAATTTTAAACAGCGGGGAGGTTAAATTCCTCAGAATTGAATATTATTTATCTGTTAGAATTTTGAAAAACGGGGGGGGGGGGGTGATATTCCTTAAGCATGAATATTTATGTCGATGGAAATTTTGAAGAGCAAGGGGTGATATTACTTAAAATTAAATATTGATCACGATAGGCATTTTGAAAAGCGGAAGGGATATTCCTTTGCCATGTATATTTACCGCATTATAAACAATGCAAGTCATTCAGAACTCGCTGTTATTTACATATCACTAATCACTTAAAAGTATACCTTCCTCAGCTCACGGTATTATAATTGGCACTTTAGAGACACTTGTTAGAGCCAATAACCTTAGATAGACTCTGTGATCAATCGGAGGACCGATATAAACATAACAGGATAAAGGTCGTTCTGTAAAACTCAGTTTCCGATTCACGCCATAGAATCGCACGTAGGTTTTCAGTCTTAGTAGTCAAGAAACGGTCGAATTTAAAAATGTTTTTGTTTATTGATGGTAAAAATGCAATAAATATAAAAATAAAATATTCAAGTCTGTCCAGCTACTTGAATATAAAAAGGGTATATCAGAGAGCACCACCAATGGCAAGTGAGTTAGGCCTCGAGACCGTAGGTCTCGAAGTTTTACAAACTCATGTAACGGCGAGAGTAATGTAATAATCTACAAAAAGATTCGGATTCTCAGTTAAATATATTTATAAAATTTTACTTTTAGAGAAATATAGGACTGACTATTATTTGAAGTATAAATTTTGGTTTGCTTATATTTCCTATTGATGATTTTATCAGTCGTCAGGATGGTACACCCTTAATTAATTCAAAGGTGGATATAAGTTCTACAAGGCTTTCCAACTCTTTCAAACGTAGTAGCGGCATAGAAGCTAATAAAATAAAATATCGCCCTCCCTCTGGCGACGTCCACAAAGGCCTGTTTCTCTAGGTTTTGAGTTTAGTGGATTTTACTTTCAAACTTGATTGGCTATTCTGGGCTATGTAAGTTGTAGTGGGTAGGATTGAAGTGTTTTCTTCAAAGCACAAATTTGGGAAATTTGTTCATTTTTATGCCAAAAACCATCCTGTGTACTGTTTCTACTTATATGATTGAATTAAATTTGTGTGCCAAACGCGGTTTTACAGCTTTAAGTTTAAAATTTTAGGGTACTTTCCAAGAAGTTTGGGACAAATGAACTTTTCATCAATTTATAAATCTTTATTTTTGGAAGCTTTTCCTGGATTCAATAGCACTAGTTTCAGCACAATAAAAAGCCTTAATAAACACAAATACATACCAGTTCTACCAGGATAACACTGCAATAATATTATAAAACTTCCTAATTTCGTAAATTGCCAAAGCTGTTTATTCGGCATACTATTAAATAAATTAGATGTTCCGGATTGAATCAGTTGCGTTCAAGCCGCCATCTTGACAAAATGGAGGACTAATTGAATTTTTAGCTTATATCTCGCTAGCTATGACTATATTGAAATTATATATATCATAAAAATAAAGCTTATAAAATTCCCCACAAAAGATGTTATTTTTATCTACATCTATTACACTATTTGCAAATACGAGAACCATATAATATAGAAGAACTATGATATTAAAAATAATTGTTTGAAGATAATTATAATACATATTTTCAAGACATTGCTTTTCAGTTTATAATTTGTTATCAACATATTTACAGAAAATTTGGCCAAATCTCAGCAAATAGACATAATAAGAAAATATATTTCCTTGAGGATAACAGGCAAACATGAATACGTAGCCCTCCAAATTGTATGTCTATAGTAATCTATAGATCCCGAGTTAAAATCCCAGAGGAGACAGGATTTTTTATCTGAAATATTTTCTTTCTTTCCGTTTATTTATTGGAGAAGGGATAACGTAATCGCCTGAAGTATCAATGTTTCAATTCTAAAGCAGTATATATACCTCACGGGATGAAATATTGTGTTCAAATAAAAGTAGAAAATGTTGCTTGGTAAATGTATGTTACACAAGCATCCTATTGAATATTATAGAAAATATCTCATCAAATCTCCTTGTAATCTATTATGACACATTATTTACTGAAACGGATAATCCAGTCAATAAATAGTAATAATAATAATAATATTTATTGGTGTACATAACAGAAACTGTTCTACACTAGTCAAAATAGTACAAGAAAAATACAAAAATATTCATACAGTCAAAGGCGGAATATATAAAAATGTTAAATATAAATTGACACAATTTAGAAGTAAACAATACAGTCATAACAAGTGAAAACAAATCAGAAATAAAAGAAAGAGACCAATAAAAATTATGTGTTTTATTGTGAGTTTTTTTCTAGCAATAATTTTTCCAGTTTGCCTTGAAAACGTAGATGTTATTTCATAATATAATGTCATCAGATAAAAAGTTAAAATATTTATATCAATTGTAAAAAATTCACAGATATTGCATTCCTTGCAATCATCGGGACATTGGAAATGATAACACCATGCATAAAACAGAAAGTTTTTCAACTTTTTCAACTTTTTCACCAGCACTACACCGCTGCATTTCCACCTTAAATGAAAACTGGTAACTTAACCCCCTGTGATATATGCAACCCATGTTACATTTGCGTATATCAGCCGTTGCATATACGCAGTCTCACTCGACCGCGACACCGCTGGGTTTCCACCTTAAATGAAAACTGGTAACTTGACCCCCTCTGATATATGCAAGCCATATTACATTTGCGTATATCAGCTGAATCACTGAATTCTTTGCTCGGTGCATATCTAGGCCTGTCTGGACTGAGACTGCTTGGCGAGAAAAAAATACCAAACGCTGATAGATATAACAAGAGGCTCTTTATCCACAGACTTCGAAGTCTAAAAGGTACCAGTCGAAGTAAGGATAAGGATAAGGAGCTCTAAAGAAAACCCAAACAGGAGTACCACAATAGACGTGAGAGGTCGCGGTGGTCTAGGCCAATCAGCAAGATCCTCCGCTGTAATTTGTAGCTACCCAACCTAACAAAGTCTTCGCTAGGATAGTCGTCTGACCTAGTGAATTTTGGTTAAGTTAGTTGTCTAATTTAACTGAATCTTTGCTGGGTATCTAAGTTCACAATTTTTTTTTAAATATTGGAAAATAAAAATTCACAGATTTCGCAATCCTTGCAATCATTGGGACATTGATAACACCATATATAATGATAACACCATATATAAAACATAAAGTTTTTCAACTTAGCACGATCCACTACACTGCTCTATTTCTACCTTATATATTGCGTATATCAGCCGTCTCACTCGACCGCGACACCGCTGTATCTCCACCTTAAATGAAAACTGGTAACTTGACCCCGTGATATATGCAACCCATATTACATTTGTGTATATCAGCCGTTGCATATGATAGTCTCAGTCGACCGCGACACATTACTTTGAAATAAAGAGATATTATTATTGTCACTCAATTGGTACAACAGACAACCTACATCAGGTAGTTGCAATTCTAACACATCATTTATTTGCAAGCAGGCACCTATTTGTAGAAAGCTGTACACTTTTGTGTTCTACCGTCAGCATCGCTGTACAACTTTTAGGTAATCTCCCGACACGGTAGGTAATGTTATTGGCAAGCACAGCAGCCTAATCGATAGTAGCGCGGCCTTTTCGGCAGCCGTGTACCAATTTTTTCTTGAATAATATAAAGTCATACATTTTCAGTCTGTGACGTCAGACGCGGATGTTATGTAATAAATTTAAGTAAAGGCAGGTCAAATTTTAATTCGCTACTTATTGGTTAATCAGAAAACATTAAATTCAATCGCAAAATAAATCATCTGCCAAGGATATCTTCGAACAAAAATAATTTAGTGTCATTGTAAGTGTTGGTCAGTTTATTAGCATTTTCTAGCTCGAGCAGTGTATATGTAGATGAGCGTACAAATATCGGATGCACAGTGGATTTATAAAAAACAAAATCGATTACAACAAATCTCATGAGTAAGTGAGACTACTGGTCTTCTTTCTACTGTGCCGCGACACCGCTGTCTTTTGACCTTGAACAAAAACTGGTAACTCTACCCCATATACGAAAACATAAACATTTCCAATGTTAAAAGATTTGTTGCTAAAATGCTAAAAGACTCAGGCCGTAAACGCATTTTAAATCTTGTATTGAGATTTTGGTTGACTTGAGTAACAAGAAACTTATGCTTATTTTTGTAAACATATATGCATACGTCAAAAATATACAATTTTTCCGCGGAATTAGAAGCAGTTTTATTTCACTTCCACATCCACGTAGTGGAGTGTAAAGTAAGTAGAGAACGCTAGTCCAGAAACTTGATTTTTGGCGTATATGCTAGAATCTAACGCATTAATTTTTTTATGACAAATGCTTCAAATATTATTAAAACCCTATGGCCAATAATTTCCACATACTAGAGTGCAAATCTAGTCAAGATGTTTTCCTTTAAGGAGACGAATGAAAAATCTGGATGTGGAAGTAGTGACTCCTTAGGGCGCGGTTTTTATATTTCAACAACTTCAAAAATTAGTAATTATGGCGTAACATTAAATACAGATTTTTTAATTAAAAATCCGTCTATAATATTCAGTTAAGTAAAAGTATATTTACATATAAAAATGTGATTTTATCTCAACATTTTGATTTATGCTGTCGTAAAAAAGGCATTAAAAATTCAAATCTGTCATTTTACTCTCGCATGAGTGTACATTTCAAGCAGAGTACCTTCACGAACATATATCAGAAGTGCATGTAAATCTTCTTTTTTTTATGTAGACATTCATTTTATGATAGCATTAAATATGGCCGGGAAATTTAAGGCACTGAAGCTTAAAATAAAATAAAATTACATATGAGTGTACTTATGAGGGAAATTCATTTTTTCTTCAAGCTCGCGATAAATCAGGACGGCAGTTCTAGGTATTTTCCCTTACATAAAATATACAAGTGTACTCATTCGTGGCTAATATAAAGATTACATGCTAAATAAATTTTTCCGATAGAATATTTTACGATGCGTTTTATTACAAAATACACAATGGTTAGACTTTCATTGGAAAATATACAGGGTGGACCGTCTGAAGGAAATAGATAATGAAAACAAAAATTTTTCGCTCAAATTTAAAATTGCAGTGTTTCGCGACATTCTAAACCTACATAAAAAATGTTTTTTTTTGATAATTTAAAAAGAGAAAATTTGAAATTTTCAAAATATTGTATAAAATGGACAATAGTAAAAAATTTTGTTTACTCAAATTTAAAATATCCACGTTTCATGACATTCTAAACATATTTTAAAAAAACAATTTTTTTTTTTGAAAATGAAAAAGAAACAAATTTTGATTTTTTATAAAATGGATGGAAATTTTCGCTCGGAGTTTCGCTCAAATTTAAAATTTCCACGTTTCATGGCATTCTAAACATATCTAGAAAAAAAATTTGTTGTAAAAATTTAAAAAAATAATTTTTTCCCACTACATGGAAAAATGTTTTTTCAATTTTTAAATTTCCACGTTTCATTGCATTCTAAACTTATTTCAACAAAAAAGTGTTTAGAAAATTTTTTAAAAAATGAAAATTTTATCCCCCACCACTGTAGAGTAGATGGAACAAAGTTTTCTCTTTACTAATAGGGCTAACTACATTGCGATTATAACTGTTATATGTTATTTCTTAATTAATAATTTTTTAGAGTGACCGTCCTATATAAATAAAGAGGTAAGTTCTGTGTAAATACCTTTACCGATTTTTTTATAGCTTCTGAATCAACATTTGCTCTATGACTGGCGCCACCTTGCTGAAACTATGTCTTCGAATTTAGACCATTAAATTCTTGAAGTGCTGGCTCAAAGTAATTTTATGTGTTAGGCAAGTATCAAATGACATTTACTGTAACGCGCATGCTTTGTACCTTAGAATGGCATTTGATATCTGTCTTTGAGCTTCCAATGTACCCAGTCACGCACTTATTTGTGAAAAACAGATAATACATCGTCGTCTTCTAGAGTGAAATTCCCTAATGGATGCTCAGAATAGACGTAATATTTTCTTATTTGTTAGCATGTGTGTCAAAATTTTTTTTTTTTCGTTGAAATAGGCTTAGAAGGTCGTGAATCGTCGAGATTTTAAATTTGAGCGAAACAAATTTTCTGCCTGTCTGTTTTTCGGTCTGTCTGTAACTTTTTTGTGCGCACGTTTTCTCAGGAAAGGTTTAAGATATTGACTTGAAAGGTACACGTATGTATCATGACCAGATCTGGAAGTAGATTATGTCTTGCGCTAATTCCCGTGAAGGAGTTAAATATGGATAAATAGGGGAAAACAAGTAAAGCAACCTTTCAGAAGTACAGAAACTTGGAATTTGGTGTATATACCAGAAACCAAGGTCTCATATTTTTTTATACTTTTCAACCTCCACTAAATGTAATAAGATTGAAATATTCACTTGAAATTTGGTACACGTATGTAATGTAACGACATCTGGAATTATATTTTGAGATGATTCCGTTGAAGGGTTGGGGGTTATATATGGGTAAATATGAGAAAATAAGTAAATCAAGTTGGTAAGAGTACAGACACTTGGAATTTGGTATACCGAGTGAGTCACGAATGGCGCTCGCCCCGATATTTCCTAAAATGTTTGGAATAGAAAATTGAAATTTGGAGGCCTTATTACACGACTAAAATGCCATCTTTTCAATAAATAATCAAGTTTGGTGCACATCCGGTTTGACCGGAAATGCCCACAACTTTCGATTTTTAAATGGAACACCCTATATATTTTTACATTTTTGGAATCTAGAGGAAATTTTGAATACAATACATCCATTTTGGTCACTTTTTGATAAACATTAAAAATTTTATTAAAAAATCTATTTCTGAATCCAGAGTGCTGTGGTGCCCAAAATATATTTTAGTTTGTGTGCTACGTTACTATAAAAATAAAAAGAGCAATATGATTGCAATACTTAATTCTCTAGAGGCGTTTAAAATTTTTAAATGTGATTTTTACCCACTAACTCGGTTTTTTTAAATGGGAATTTAATCGCTCACCAACATTTTTAAATACCTCATTTTCATACGAATTTAATGATACCAAAATTTTGAAAATCCGCTCAGAAGTATTTGAGATTTCAGCCAAAATACAATGCAACCAAGCTTTTAGAAACATGCGGCTAATAGATAATAGATTAGTGGGCTTTGGAATCTAAAATGGCACATTTCTGTGTAAATCTGGTAACCTAATAACATTGGAAAAATCATAGTACCATTGAATGTAATAAAACAATATCAGCTGTCAGACAGATACAAAATAAAGCGTTGCGGAAATCTCTTTGAGTAAAAATTAAAGAAAATTAATAATTTAAGTAGAAATGAAAAGGTCGATATGTTACTGATATATGGAGAGCGTCTCAAAAATTCAACTGCAGCTGCAGAACTGTCTCAGCAACGATATCCCAACAGACGTCATCCAAACAGACACTTGTTTGCCAGAGTGGAACAAGAATTAAGAAACGAACCCAATCAACAAGATGACCATCAAACATTTATTGTAGGTGAGGACAAAGAAATTGATGTATTAGGTTGTGATGGTACACCCAACAACATCAACAAGGGAATTGTCAATGGAATGCGACATTAGTCAGTCTTCGATTTGCAGAATTTTAAAGAAACACAAGTTTCGGTCTTATAAATACCAAATACACCAACATCTTTACGGAGATGATAACGACAGGAGGCTAGTATATTGCAACTGGTTCTTAAATGCAGTACAACAAAACCCAGGTTTTCCTTTTCATATTTTATATTCAGATGAAAGTAGATTTACGAACCAAGGTATGTTTAACAGAAATAATACTAGGTACTGAGCTCAAGATTTGGGTTTAACTGTTGGCTTGGAGTACTTGGAGATCGAATAATTGGACCCATATTTTTTTATGGAACACTTACTGGCGAACGATATTTATTCTTTTTACAAAACCAGACAGCATAATTTCTTGACTTACTTCCTCTTGCCTATTTACAAAATCTGTTTTTCCAACAAGATGGTGCTCCCCCACATAATTCCAGAAGAGTGATGGAATATTTAAACAACTTGCATGGTGAACGCCTTATCGCAAATCAAGGTCATATCACGTGGCCTCCTAGGTCACCTGACTTAACACCCCTCGACTATTATGTATGGGGCACTCTCAAAAATAAAGTTTATAAAACGTCTTCAAATACCCGTGAAGAGCTGCAAAATAAAGTTGCACGGGCTCTTAATGAAATAACGCCGGCTGAATTGCGTAGAGCCATTCAAGCAACTGTACGCAGAGCCGAATTGTGTATAGAAAAAAATGGTGGACATTTTGAACAATATCTATAAATGTCAATTTATGGTTTAATTATATTAATTATTTTAAAAATACCTACTGTTACCTAGTTTAAGTTTAGTTGTTCAAACGGAATTGATTTTTATTTATTTATAGGCCCGATATTTATGTTAATTTAAATAAAACTCTGAAAACCGAACTGATGTCGCATTCTATTGCAAATGTCCTTGTGGATGTAATTGTGTTTACCTCCACATACCTATGCTAAACTTAATTGTAACGTTCTTGGCGCTCACAATTATTAAATGTTTGATAGCTCAAGATTGCCTATAACTACACGAGTCTGTCTGACAGCTGATATTGTTTTATTACATTCAATAGCTACTATGATTTTTCCAATGTTATTAGGTTACCAGATTTACACAGAAATGTGCAATTTTAGTTTCCAAAGCCCACTAATCTATTATCTATTAGCCGCATGTTTCTAAAAGCTTGGTTGCATTGTATTTTGGCTGAAATATCAAATATTTCTGAGCGGATTTTCAAAATTTTGGTATCATTAGATTCGTATGAAAATGAGGTATTCAAAAATGTTGGTGAACGATTAAATTCCCATTTTAAAAAAACCGAGTTAGTGGGTAAAAATCACATTTAAAAATTTTAAACGCCTCTAAAGAATTAAGTAATGCAATCATATTGCTCTTTTTATTTATATAGTAACTTAGCACACAAACTAAAATATATTTTGGGCACCACAGCACTCTGGATTCAGAAATAGATTTTTTAATAAAATATTTAATGTTTATCAAAAAGTGACCAAAATGGATGTATTGTATTCAAAATTTCCTCTAGATTCCAAAAATGTAAAAATGTATAGGGTGTTTCATTTAAAAATCGAAAGTTGTGGGCATTTCCGGTCAAACCGGATGTGCACCAAACTTGATTTTTTATTGAAAGGATGGCATTTTAGTCGTGTAATAAGGCATCCTAATTTCAATTTTCTATTCCAAATATTTTAAGAAATATCGGGGCGAGCGCAATTCGTGACTCACCCGGTATATACTAGCAGCCAAGGCCTCATATTTTTTTTAATAACATTTTCTAACATCTCCACTTCCACTATAGTGGTTGACAGAATAAAATTGAGATATTCACTTGCAATTTGGTACACATATGTATTATAATGCCATCTGGAACTAGATCATATTTAAAGATGATGCCGTTGAAGGGGTAGGGTTAAGTAGGGGTAAATAAGAGAGAACAAATAAAGCAAGCTTCTTTATGACATCTGCCTCAAATATGTTATTAAAATTCTATGACCAATTATGTCCATATACTAGAGTTCAAATATAGTCAAGACTTGGATGGGGAATATGGATGTGGAAGTATTGATTCCTTAGGCACCGGCTTTTAATAAATTAATTGGAGGAAAGCAAGCCAATAGCGTATTTTCACAAACCTATTTCTGAATAGATACTCAGATCAAGACTAGCGTTTTACACAGTTCTGCATTATCTCATTTTCAAGACGTCGGAAACCTGTCGACGGAATCGGAACAAAATTATACTTTGCTTACGCTATATTTTGTTGAGATAGCCTTCCGGGTTTTCCCATTATTAACGTACCAGTGCAGTGACTTAATAAAACAAAAAACAAATCGGTGGGCTCGAATTCTCGAATTCGCCCATGCAGTTCACGATGCCATAAAATGCTCATATCGATCTTTCGATATCGACATTAGGAAGCATTCCTGCTGATGTATTTATTTAGTTATGAACATTTAAAATTTCATATTTTGCTTTTCGGATGAGATTAATTGATATTTCCAGTCCACCGCGACCGTAGCACATCGCATTAAACGACGACTTTCACTTTTGTGCCTAAGTGTTTTGTTAGTATTAATTACTTAAACCTGTAATACAGATATGTTTTAATTTTAATGCCAATTTTAAGCCGCCATCGGCAGCAGGAGTTTTAACCTTGTGTATTAATTTTATTGAGCCGAACCGGTCGCGATCCACCCAACCGCACCCTACGCACACCACGACGCTGCCCGACGTGGTTGTCTGGTTGACTCCAGATCGCGATCCGGGGAGGCAATATTGTATTTTCTATTGAATATTAATAAATATGTTATGATGATGATTACTTTTACAGCGTATTTCAGGATTCGAATTCTGTACAGGTGTACTTTCTTAATTTGTTGGCTGATATGTCTCATTTTAAAATGACATCGCATTTATTTCTACGCGATTAGCGCATAAAAACTATAAGAAAGTAGAAATAATCTATCTTAGAGGAGAGGGGAGCACCAATCTGCCTGCTTACCCAGACGCAACATTTACTAAGGAGAATCTTGATGGATACTTTACAGAAATATCTATTGTTTTCACTGTTGCATTCGCTACATCGTAATACATACATTGAAATAAAATCAGCTTGATGAACTCAAAATTAACTTGTTACAAATAATACAAACTTAAAGAATTTGTTCACAACTTCAGAGGTCTGTATCACTATTCAGCATTGTTAAAACTGTATGCCGACATTATTTTCTACTTGTTGAATATAATGAATTATTAAAAGGAACTCGGCTTGCTATTTTGTCTTACTCAGTGTAATATCTTGCAGATTAACAGTTTCTGTCTCTGGTAAGGCACCAACCGATATGTATGCCAATCGTATTTTCGTAATTACCAAGTAGTAATTAATCGACAAAAAAAAGTCGGCTTGTTACAAATCTGTCATTCACAGTGCAATATCTCGAAGGTTAACAGTTTCTGCCTCTGGAAATCCATCGGCTTCATACAAATACTTCCACCAACCAAGAAAAACATGTCGACTCCTAAGTCATCTAGCTTCCACCACTAAATAAATTTCGCATATCACTCTTTTGTCAGTCAAGCTCTAAGGAACAGGACTAGTAATGTTTCTAGCTATTACAAATATGTCAGGTGATTACACGCTGGCTCCTGCACTATAACAAATTTTACTTTTTTGTGATGAAGAATCGTGTTTCAGAATTTACTAGGCAATAGCATACTATATGTAAAAACTTCCGAATCGCCCCCGATAGCCACTGTCATAAAATAAATTCAATAACACATTAACAGCACGATAAAGTAATCAACATTAATTTTTCTTTGTAAACACAAAAAATTATAGCTTTTCAATAAACCCATTAAGGTCAATCATTCTCACAGACATAAAAAGAAGCTAATCGATACCATCGTCACTGAAATTGTAGTTTCCAGTCCACTTTGGCAAATCTCACCCCACCACAATAATGGCCAGGCAATGTGCTCCAGTACCCACTCAGCAAGTCCGACACGGGCGTCATCAGCAGCAATCTAGCAGAGAACATGAAGAAGGTCAACCACAATGACCGCGTTCATCCACCACCGGCGGTAATGAGAGCGTTATTAACTCCCTTTGACGCACCCATCGAATGCGTAAACCGTTGAGGGCCCAATAACCTGTTGCCACATAAAGTATGAGTAACGAGCAACCACACACTTATGATGTGGCCATCTACATGACTTCACACAAGCTGACGCTTTTATAGTCACCTGTCCGTAGTCGAGGCGATAGCCGTGAAAGTTGAGGAAAATGATGATTGTCTAGGCGTGAAACTGAATTCGTGGTAATGTGTGATAGTAATGGAAATAGAGAAAAGTATTCACTTACTGATATAGGGATATTAGGTTACTTACATTACTCCATTATGTCCCTGCTCCTAAAGTTATTAGAATTAAAATGAAACAAAAAACCGCTTCCTAAGGAATCACTAATTCCACATCCAGATTTCTCATCCTAGTCTCTTGAATGAAAAACATATTGATAGTATATTTGCACTCTACTGTGTGGAAATAACACAGGTCAACATTGAGATGGTATCCTAGGGTTTTTGGGGTCGTTTTTGGGGTCGCTGATTATGATGAGCTGGTCGATTAGGCTCCATCACGTCAAGTTCAAGGTCAATTGAAGATCAAACGGTCAAAAACCTTCCAATAAATCTGAAAAAAATCATGTTTTTGAAGTCACTGAATCCGAGTCCGGTGTTTGCTTTTACTTTGCATGCATCCTCGAGGTCATTAAAGGTCATCTCAAGGTCATTCGAGGGGGTTTTGAGACAAAAATGCTAAATACCATCCGAAAAATCTGAAAAAATTCATACATTCGTTTTCGAGGACCCTGAATCTGAATCTGAGTTCAGTCGACCTCATTTCAAGGTCATTTTCAAGACAATTTGAAGGTCAGGTGGTAAAAAACCTTCCAAAAAAACTGAAAAAATTCATGGACATGCTTTTGAGGTCGCTGAATCCAAGTGTGGTGTTTGTTTTTACTCCTCCTTTACATCCTCGAGGTCATTCAAAGTCACCTCAAGGTCATTCGAGGGGGTTTTGAGACAATAATGCTGAGTACCATCCGAAAAATCTGAAAAAATTCATACGTTCGTTTTCGAGGACCCTGAATCTGAGTCTGAGGTCAGTCGACCTCATTTCAAGGTCATTTTCAAGGCCATTTGGAGGTCAAACGGTCAAAAAATCTGAGAAAATTCATGGACATGTTTTGGTGGTCGCTGAATTCGAATCCGGTGTTTGTTTTTACTTTGCATGCATCCTCGAGGTCATTCAAGGTCATCTCAAGGCAGGTATTCTAGTCCTGTGGCACAATTGTGCATTTCGCAGATTGAGATGGTTACCATGTTATGCATTAAGGAGATTTATTCTATAAAAGATTCTTTGGAAAATGACTGCAGAATCCAGGTAAATAAGTAGAATCCAGGCTGTCTATCGGACTATACGAATTGTCCAAAAAATTTTATGTGGCTCAAATTGTCGAAATGACCACGACTAACTAAAACTTGTGGTTGCACCCAGAGCACTTCCACGTGGCGACGGTGGGCAACAGAGTTATCCCACTATCCGGCTAAGTCCCTGGGTTATGGCTTCCATGCCGTCATGGCAACCACACGTAAAAGTGTTATGGAACAGGGGTTCGGATCCCCAGAACCGGCGGCTGGCCAGGGTGGGAAAGCGGGCCCACAGGCGTCATCATCCAGCGACCGTAGCTCTTCATTGGTGGGAAACTTGGCCTTTGAACAGTCAAATGCTACAAGTCAAAGATCTTGTAAAAATAACGTTAACAGCTTTTGTGTCGTTTGCGGACTGTATACTCCCAAAAACAAATTTAATTTTTCAGATACATTTAAAAAAATGTATGAAAGCACATTTAATATTGCGACTGACTCCATGAGCAATTCTGACACACCAAATATCATCTGTGGTAAATGTCGTCATGTTGTCAACGGAACAAGGAAAAAAATATATTCTTCACCTATGAAATGGAGAAATCCCTTCATGAGACCATACGACCTCGAGGATGCATGCAAAGTAAAAACAAACACCGGATTCGAATTCAGCGACCACCAAAACATGTCCATGAATTTTTTCAGATTTTTTGGAAGGTTTTTTGACCGTTTGACCTTCAAATGGCCTTAAAAATGACCTTGAAATGAGGTCGACTGACCTCAGATTCAGGGTCCTCGAAAGGGAACGTATGAATTTTTTCAGATTTTTCGGATGGTACTTAGCATTTTTGTCTCAAAACCCCCTCAAATGACCTTAAATGACCTCGAGGATGCATGCAAAGTAAAAACAAACACCGGATTCGGATTCAGTGACCTCAAAAACATATCCATGAATTTTTTCAGATTTTTTGGAAGGTTATTGACCGTTTGGCCTTCAAATGCCCTTGAACTTGACGTGATGGAGCCTAACCGACCCGCTCATCGTAATCAGCGACTTCAAAAACCCTAGGATACTATCTCCGATGCCCGTGCACAAGCCTAGATAAAATGTTGACCTGTGAATTGATCATAAAATTGTAATAATGTATTTGAGGCTGATATCAAAAAGAATTTGAGGCCTTTGCTTCTAGCATCAAATCTAAAATTTCTGGACTCTTACCAGCTTACACTACTTATTTTCATTCCCATAATTAGCGCAAAATGTAATCAATCAGATGTCATGATACATACGTATACCAAATTTCAAGTTAATATCTTAAACCGTTCCTGTGAAAACGTGCGCGCAAGAAGTAGTTACAGACTGACAAGTAGACAGATAGGCAGACTGACAGATATAAAAATTTTTGATACTTTTTACGATTACTACTACTCCAATACGTGGATGTGGAAGTAAAAAATAAGTAACCAAAGTGAGGTTGAATTATGAACAAATATTCTAGAATGGAATAGATAAATTAGCTACAGGTATTTTCCAGTTTTTTTTCTGAACGAGACGATTATCAATAACTTACTTAGACCTGCTGATAATACTATACTAGACTTTTATACTGCTTAGGAACTTCTCTAGCAACAGCTGAAAACCAATACCGTAATCGTAATGAAAAGTAATAGTCATATCTTCAAAAGCTACCTCTCAGGAAGACATCAAACTGTTAAAATCGATAGTTCAATCAGTGATCCACTAATCGTTAAAATAGGAGTACCTCTGGGGACAGTTTTAGGTCCGCTATTGTTTATTACCTATGTAAACGCCTGAACAGATATAAACATCCGTAATGGCCTAGTGATCTCCTATGTAGACGATACTGCAGTGGTCTTCAGTGGCTCTTCCTGGGACAGTGTGAAAATAAATGCACAAGTTAGCATTACAAAGATAATACAATGGCTTAATACATTCAAACTAACCTTATATTACTAAGACAAATTATATAGCGCTCTCACTGACCACAGCAAATCGTCCCAATTTTAACTGCCTACAACTAGATGACGCTAATAGCAAACTCAATGAAGTTGACTCTACCAAATACCTTGGGCTTATTACTGATTCTCACCTTAAGGGCCGGTTTTTCAATGTCCAGTTAAATGTGCCAGATAGGTAGCTGCTAGTTACGCTTAGCTGGCAGTTGTATCTATGATAGCGTTTATCAATAGTAATTTAACTGCCAGCTACGTATTCATGAGTTGAATTATTTCTTAAATCTGTTGGCACTACTGATTTTACCTGAAGTTCTTTCAATTGGTTTAATTCAAATTGCGTGCGTGTTTTACTGACAATTTATTTAATTTAACCTCAAAATTCATTGCATTTTCTAGCGTGTTGATTGATGTTCTGTTCTTAATTTTGTGCGTTTGTGTATCAGCAATAATTGCAATAGAGAGTGTAAAAAGGAAAAAAGGTGCTAACTACACTTTAAGTGATTGGAGAAACAGAACTATATAACAACGATATATAAAACAGTTTCTTTACGCAGTCGAAATCTTATTAAAAAATCTTTATCATCATAATTCTCAAAATTATTTTCTCGTTCCCTTATGGTACAGGGTCTGCTTTCATACTTTATAAATTGTATAATATCATCGTCATCATCACTTATATCCAGAATATTATTATTATTGGAAATAATATATTTAATATAAATCACAAATTAAAAACGAACATATCAATCAATCACATTGGTTTTTAGGTTAGAATGTTTTAGAATTGTCAAAAATTGAACCAAATGCGCATGTGCAAATCCACTAACAGTAGAATAAATCCTTAACTGGCACTTTCAACTCCCTGCTAAATTTACTTTTAGATGGTGAGTTTAACCCTCCGGTAAATTTTACCTGCACATTGAAAAACTATTTATCTGACAGTTAGGCTATTTAACTGGACATTGAAAAACCGGCCCTAAGTGGGATAAGCGTGTTACTAGACTTAGTAATAATATACGGAGACTTATTCTTAAATTTTATACTCCTATGTAAAAAAAATATTAGTAACAATTTATAAATCTTTAGATAAGTTCCTGTTGAGATATGGTGTTCTATCTTGGTGTGCCCTCTACACTATCTCCCTTAGATAATTAAAGGTTGTCCAGAATTATGTATTGAAGGTCATCAATAAAAAAGATAAAATGTTTCCTACACGTTTACTGTTTTCTAAAGATTTACTGGATATTTGATATCTGTACATTATCTGTGTCTGTTCCTTCGTGCATAAGAGTACTAACCCAAATATAAAAACCTTTCTGAAACCATTCTCACAATACCAGATGTAAAATTAACAAACATTTGAGTATCCGAAGAGCAATACTAATATCAACAAACAGTTTATAAATTATCTAGCTCCCAAATTCTATAATCTAATACCCAATCAAATTAAATCTATAACAATCCTAAAAAAGTTTAACCAAGAATGCTCCCAATACATATATAACAATCAAAATAAATTCCCTTTCTAACCGTTATTCTCATTGTCTTTCTTTGTCTCTCCTACATTATAATCTGTGTAACTATATAGTTTACCTTAAATTTAGTGTAAGTTTTAGTTTTAGTTTGAGTATGTTGCTATACATACGGATGTTAAGTCATCTAGGTGCAATATGTTTAGGAAGGAATTTCTCTTTAAGCCATATTTTTCTTATAATATCCTATATCATAATTCTAATGATTATTGCATTGTATTGTAATTGTTGTAATTGTAATAATTGTAATAATAGTCTAATTTCACGTAAAATCATTTCATCTAAGGCGGTTTCAAATTTTTTATATCTGCTTTATATCTGACCTAAATGAAATTGGAGACCATGCATATGAAATTAAGGGCAGCATTGAGGGAGATAAAATAAATGTGACAGGTGTGATATGTGGATACCACCTATTAAAACCTATGTAATTCTTATTTTTATTAGTTTGAATTTGAACTATTTCAGCAATTGTATCTGAAATTAAAGAAATTGAAGTTGACTATGAGCTGTCCCATTTATAATTAAAAGATCAAACATTTTACCAGAAAGTTAAGATTTTAATAAAATAATTTTCACTAAAATATTAAAATTATTTGAGTATAACGCCTGACCTACTGACAGTCATTTTATTGCCATATTCACATCTAATATTGGGGATCGACAGCTTGTTCGATTCTGAATATGGTTTGGGAGAAACTGTAAATGCCTTTGACATAAAGAACTCGGCTTTATGAACATCGAGAATCCAATTTAATAAAGGAATAGTCGATAGCACCTAACAAATTATATTGTTTTTTACCTCCTACTTCTGTATCTGGATATATCTCGATATAAACTACGCAGAAACATGTATTTAATGTTTAGCTTTTTGATTCGAGGTAAAAGTTATATCTTGGGCATGTACCTGAGAAAGGTGTCATCTAGTTTAATATTTACCTTATTGAATCTAGTCAATAATCAGGCGAATATGTGCAATATTTTTTATTTTGGAAACGTTTTAACTGGAAAATGGAAACACGTGTGCATTTCGTTGTACGTTATTTTTTGATGTCCAGGATCCGTGTAAGTAGGGGCATTACAAGATTTACTGCATACAAAACATCGATACAGAGATATGAATAAAACATAGGCAACCAATCCACTGCATATATTCAACAACCAAAACAGTTTTCTAGAACATAAAATAACAAACGTTGATATTACTGGACAAAGAAAACAAGTCCAATCTATACATTATTTAAGTGTTAAGGAACGTTTTAAATGAAAGAAATTACTTTGAAAGTAAATAATATTACAATAACTTCCACTTCCACATAGTGAAGTGGAAGATAGTAAACGTAAAAAAACTCTCGATATTTTTCTTATTGTAAGCCAATACCAGAAAGGGTATAATTAAGTACATGTACAGGGTATAGAGGGAAAGCGCGTGGTGTGAAAAACAATTTGGTAAATAAAGCTCGCGTAAAAATTGCAACACTTGGCGATTGTTCACCGAACATTTCCCAGGTGATTGACGTTCGGTCATATGTTGGCGATTGCTCGCTGATGTGTACAATTTGAATGAGTCAAAACAAGGAAAAAATCATGTATATTATGTTGAAACGTTTTAAGTTTAAAAATTGTTAACGTATAAACTTTGGAAAAATGCGTTTTTATCCTTTTTACCTTTAGTAACTTTAAAACGGAAAGAAATTTCTAGATTCTGAACAAATGTTCTGAAACGCCGAAGGAATTGTAAAAATTGCATCAATATAAAAATTACACCAATTTCAAAATTGGGAGTTTTCGCAGCCCACCATGCTTTTGCATAGCATGCTATAACTTTGGAACCATTGATGTAATTTCTATATATCTTTCGGCATTTTGAAGTTGAAGTTTTCGATTATCTTTGCAGAATCAAAAAATTTCTTTCCATTCAAAAGTGATTAAAGGTCAAAAAGGCTAAAAAATCGCATTTTTTCAATGTTTAAACGTTAACAACTTTTAAACAATAATATAATGTTATGTCGGAATAGCCTTATATATGTTATTAACATATATAAGACTTTTTTCTTGCATTAACATATAATAATAATAATAATAATAATAATAATTTTATTCATCCACTTGATCACATTACATGATATAGGATAAGTCATATAGCAGAATGCAATAGAAATAAAATAGATAGTACATACATGTTTCTTATAAGTAAAAATATGGGGGGTGCAATTAAGAATAAAACATACAAAACAATTAAAAAGAACACGTTACACAAAAGATAAAACATTAATTAATTAGAAATAACAAGATCACAGACTATCATCACTATAATATTCATTTAGAGAATAATAACTCTTATTTGTTAAGAGTATTTTAATTTCTGCTTTAAATCGCCTGAGATCAAGATATTTATATTTAGGAGGTAAATTGTTGTAAGCTTTTATGGCCAAGTATTTTGGGATTTGTCTAAATTTTGATGACTTATGCAGTGATATCTCGAGTGTTGAGCTGTTTCTTGTGTCATACGTATGGTAAGTACTGATTGTATTTGTACTCAACAAGAAAATACATGGCAGTGTCATTATTCCCAATTTTCTAAATAAATCCCTGCAGCTATCTCTCTTCCTTAATCCGACAATAAATCTAACTGCCCTTTTTTGCAATTTAAAGATCCTGTTACTATCACTTGCAGCTCCCCAGGCAATAATGGCATAAGAAATCACTGAATGATAGTGAGCATAATAGTAAGTAACCAACACTGACCGGTCAGCCATATCACGTAACTGATTAATACACTAACATAATGAAGCAATTCTTTTCAATATGCTTTCTATGTGTGAAGACCACGAACAGTTGTCAGAAATAAGTAACCCAAGAAACTTAGCAGTTTGTTCTTCTTTAATCGTGCCATCTTTTGTTTTTATTAAAAGGCTTTCGTCATATGTTGTCTTCAGCTTGCTAAATCTTAAATATAAGGATTTATTATTATTCAAAACAAGTTTGTTTTCAGTAAACCATTGGTGGGCTTGTAAAAGTGTTTCATTAGCTTTGCTTACAGTATGTTTTACTTTCTGATCAGATATAATGAAAGATGAATCATCGGCAAATAATATCGCATCAGCTAGAAAGTCATTTACGAAAATTATAAATAATTTGGGTCCCAAAACTGATCCTTGGGTACTCCAATTGAGGTTGATAGACTATCAGATTTAACATTATTAAGTTTTACATAATGAGTCCTATCAGTTAGTTAAGTAACCTTTGAACCATACTCTACGATCGAAGTGTTTTGGAATCGAAAATCGCGTTATTTATGATTTGTTTATAAAATCGATATTAAAAAATGGGTTCCCATGGGACGATTGCGTTGAAAATTTAAATTTAAACCAGGTTCTAGAAACTGGTATAGAAATTAGTATAACATCCTAAGCAAACTGGTCGCCTTGAAAAGAAACCCTAAACCCACTAGACCTTAAAGTATACTATATGATCATAGACGTGCCTCACCTGCCTATGATTTTACGAGTATTGAGCTCGCTATACCCCGGGTATCTGGGGTTTAAATCGCTTGTTTGCGGTTTACGAGTATTGAACTCATTTTCCTCCGGGCACCTGCGGTTTAACTCGCCTGTCTGATTTTACGAGAACTGCGAAGAGGCCCCGCTCAAAATTTAGCCAGAGGCCCCACAAAGTCTTAATCCGCCCCTGCCTAAATGTATTGCATTGATTGGCGCAATTGTCATACTTGTTATTTTTTTCCGGAATAATTTCGCAATTCGCCAGATTTGCCTTAAACAATTTAATACTCTTTCAAAATATTGGGTGGGCACTTGCCTACCCTTGCCCACCAATTACGCTTTTGTTTTTTATCTTGGAAGGAGTGGATGGTTCGTTATTTCCTGTTAAATTTGATAGAAGTAGGATATATAAAAAAAATTGGGGATCAATGAAACTTTAATAGATATCAATGTTTGCTTACTTTTTCAGTCTACCTTAACATGGATGGTTTTTCTTTTTAGAAGGGTGGAATAAGTTTCTTGCAAATATCGCGCAAAATAAGCATTTAAATGAATAATGTCGAACAGTTTTTTAAAGTATGTATAAGAAGTTTGTGTTTATTGTGTTCATTTTCAATAAATAATGACCGACGTACAGAGTCTCGAACTTATCGTCTTTTTTTCACCTCTTAGGAAATCAAATCAGTCTTATTTTCGCAATTTACTCAAAAACATATCGTAAATAGATTCTCTAATTACTATGCGGAGCAGAGAGCTTCAATAAAAGCAAACCAAGAGGTTCCAGCATGTACTATGTGCTTTGACATCTGTTTACGTCAATCATGTAACTTTTAACTGATCCTTCACTATTCTTCTCCATGTCTAGAAGGGTTTTCCAACCTTTTCCAATTCATGAGTTCCAATCCAACGCTACTGTTGGGGTTGCACGGTATATGCTCCATCCAACGCCATTTTCTAGTTTTTATTTCTGTCTATTTCCAACTGGCCTACTTACTAGATGCAAAAGATCGTCGTTTATGGTGCAATCTGGCTAGAATATACAATGTATCCTTCGTAAGCATTTGTTGATGAAGAGTTACAATTTTTGTGGTAGTACCTTCGTTACTTTCAAGTTTCACATCCATGTAACAAAACTGTCTTGACGTTGGAATAAAAAATTAGTAATTTTGTTTGCGAGAAATATTGTCGAGAATTTTATACTGGGCCAAGCAAACCAATGGCTTATTGCTCTTATCATGTTCTGCTACTAATTTCAGTGTCTGCACCCCCACACTTGATAATAATACTCTAAGATAGACAACTAGTCAACATCTATTTGTGTGTGGTTCATTAGTAATAAGTGCCCATTTTTTGTCTTCATCTCCAATTGTACACCCAAAATACAACTGGTACGCCTTCTTAATTTTGGGAGTAAAATTATGTTTTCGACGCGCAAAAGTCACTTCACTACAAATATAACAAAAGTTGTTAGGTGTATTTATACAAGCTCGTGGCATATTTTCAAAATAGCACTATTTACTTTCGAAAATGAGCGCTTCATGCACAAGGTACAAATACGACTACCTCAGAATGAATATTAGTTTTTGTGACAAATAAAGAGGTAGGTAGTTAGCACGGTCAGTATAGTATCTCTATTGTTCGTAAAATTCCAATTCTACCTGTTATTTGTGATAGGACCGCCAATAAGCTAGGGCTTATATCTGCGTTATATTTTATTATCTGTATTGGGAAAACCAGAGCCAACTTAAACTTTTGCTTTTTATAATTTTATTTAGCATGACAAAGTTAATAAGAATTTGCTATTTTTACTCCTGATACATGTAGGCTGTCGGCTAGTGTACTAGCATATATTAGCAATTAGATATCAGAATAAAAACCTACTAACCTAACCTAAATAAATCATAGAAAAGAATTTGTGAAAAAAATGTATTCATCGTCACAAAATTAAAGAAAAAAAAATCAGCGGGTATAGGAGTTTCAACCCTAGACCTCTGGCACCTTAAGCGAGAACATTACCTATGCGCCAATCGTACGGCTGATGATGAACACTAGGGCAAGGAATATCACGCTTCTTTATTCGTCCGCCGCAGCAGCACTAATGCGTCCCGGCTCGATGCTACAAGATGTGTTCTCTCCGTACCGCCTTTTTTTGAACAGGGTACAATATCAATCGGCGCTGACCGACTACACCGCATCATAACTTCCCACATAGTAACAGGCTCTCGCTCAGTATAACATCATCTGACCTTGATACTTTCATGTCGACGACCTTGGAAAAACTCGCAAATTTTGTCCTATACGCTATACGCGAACATTAACGTTTCCACTGGTAAAATGAGCGTCTAGGCCAGCTATTAACGGAAAAGACAAGACTAGATGAAAATCATTTGAAAGCTGAACTCATTATCTTTACATTTGATGCTTGGCATTTTTACGTAACTATTGCTTTTTGGAAACGTTCTAGCGCTATCTTTAAACTTCCATCTTTTTTAAACTATTCATACATAAATTTGAAAAAAGTGAATTCTTTCACAAATTATAAGCGTTATTTTTTGTCTCCACCATTTTTCCATTTAAATGAATATTTATTGCGATATTTACCGAAAAAGCGTTCATCAACCATATTTTACCACCCATATCTCAGAAACTGTTAGTCCCAGATACATAACAAAAATCAAATTCATTATCAGTTGATAAACTTTCTTATGTCAATTTTGTTGATACATGTGATACTTCGAGTTATTTGATTTAACTTGCGTGAAATATTGAATAGAGCTTTTTATTCGCAAAAGGGCATAGCCGAGTTTCCATGTGGAAACTGCCCCCAATGAAATTTCTTATCAACGATTCTAAAGCATTTACGTTTTTGCCAAATTTTCAACCCGGTAGCCGCCATATTGGATGAGTAGGCGGATTATGTAATTTTCGTTTTTCGTTAATTTTAACTAAACTGACGATGCAAAAATTCTGAAAAAATTCATGAAAGTACTATACGTGATGTTACACTTGTGTGATTTTTTGCGAATTTTCTAGCGCAAACGTCACGAAAAGAAAATTTTGCAATTTTTTGCATTCAATTTTACCATTGTTAATAATCTCAAATTTATTACTACCAATGCGTCTTTTAAACATACGTATGCCATATTTTTTTCAGATTTTCAAAGAAGTCCACGATACTTAAATAAATTAATAACTTTAAATATCGTCATTTCCCATGGTATCCATTTTCCATTTTAATATTTTATTGCCTATTCTTGTATAAATCTAACTTAAATCTAAGGTATCTCATTAAAATTAGTGAGTACATATAAATATAAAATTTATATACTTATCATCAATTATAATTTATATGATATAAAAACATAATCGATGAGGGCCGATGGTATGGCTGGCGTATTGAGTGACCTTGAATTTATTGCAATTATAAGCTTTTATAGAATATCTCAGTAAAAACTTTTATATTCGTTATCATTACTTTTTTACCTCAGCTCAATATTTCATAGATAGTTCGGGTGCATTACGGGGCAGAACGAAAATACATAATGTATACAGGAAAAGCATTGCAAAAAACCTGTTTAATATTTTGTCATAAGATAAAACATTTGGGTTTATGGACAGTGAGTAATTGGGGGAGGGGAGAGGGTCGGGAGAGGGTTATGGGTAGGATGTTTGGGGGTTTTTTGATTTGCGGGGTTTTTGTCATGTGTGGCGTTTGGTCATGGTCACCGTCTTGTATGGTAGATTGGTAGTCTCTGATGTATTAATGTGTGTCTATGTGTCGGGTTTTGGTCTGCTCGTATGTTGGTAATGTCTGTTGTCAGTGCCGATAACTGAATTTTGTTGGTGAAAAATTCTTGTGAGGTTTCATCTATGTATTCTCGTATCATAGGGATATTCGTGGCTCTGTGAAGTTCAGTTATCGGCGTGTATCTGTCAGCGTTTGTCAAGAGTCGTATTAATTTATTCTGTGTAATTTGCAACCTCTTGCATTGACTGGCGGAGATATTATTCCAAGCTGGGCATGCGTATGTCATTATGGGCCTAAACATGACTTTGTATAAAGTCAGCTTATTGTCAATGGATAGCTTACTCCGCCGGTTTGCAAGAGGGTACATCTTATTTAGGGTTGCGTATATCCTGTTTATTGTCTGTGTCACATGAGGAGCGAAAGACAGTCGTTTATCTAAGGTTACCCCCAGGTATTTGACTGTCTTACACTCCTCAATGGTCCGTCCGTCTATCTGTAATTTATTAAATGTTTTTATATTTGTATATTTTCTGTTGAAGTTTATGGTCTTTGTCTTGTCGTTGTTTATTTTTATTTTCCATTTTTTAAAGAATGTCTGTAGGGTCCCATGGTATCGGTCAATGAGAGCAGGTCGCAATATTTTTCATCGCTTAATAGTTGACTCATTCTTCAAACCTTTCGTTGTTTAGTGAATTATAATTGATTTTGAACAATTTTAACTAACGAGACTTGAATATTTATCCTAATGGCAAACGTACAGTGGGTTGTTGGTCCCATGTAGCTGCAGTTATTTATCCCATGCCTGATACCTTCCAAAAATTGTAAAACCAGCAGAAATATTAAGCAAATTATTTATTGCTGAAAACGTACCAATAGTAATCAGTGAAGATAGTGATGATGACTGAGATAAAATAGTATAACCTCACGTTTGTCAAGAAATAATATTGTTATTAACGATAATGCTTGGTTTGGTATAATAGCATTCAACAAATTCATTCTTATTCTTATATTAACAATTTTTGACAAGTATGAAACGTTTTTTAATGATTCCAGTGACTCAAAAAAAATGTACTCATCTAATAATAATGTAACTATTCAGTCGTACACATAACATGAAAAAAACAACTTTTGACATTTTTTGTTTTTAAATATTTAATAATAGTGACTCGTGAGTGCAATCATAATTTGATAATTTTTTGAAGTTTTCCAATTTAAGTCTACGATTTATTGTAAAATAAAAACAATTAAAATGAAAAATGTCGGTTGAATATTATAACTAATTAATAATCATGAAATACTGACCTTTCAAATATTCCTAACGCCTCCTCCAATGGATGAACGTAGAATTATTCTCTGAGGGGATACATTGTTTAATAAGACTTTACTTTTACATAAAATCTGATAAATAATCAAGTCTCTTTAGTTAAAATTGTTCAAAATCAATTATAATTCACTAAACAATGAAAGATTTGAAGAACGAGTCAACTATTAAGCGATGAAAAATATTTGCGACCTGCTCTGATTGACCGATACCATGGGAAATGACGATCTTTGAAGTTATTAATTTATTTAAGTATCGTGTACTTTTTTGAAAAATCTGAAAAAATTATGACATACGTATCTTGAAAAGGTGCATCGGTAGCAAAAAATTTGAAGTTGAACGAGATTGTTAACAATGGTAAAATTGGTTGCAAAAAATTGAAATTTTCTTTTCCCCGAACTTTGGGACGGAAAATTCTCAAAAAATTCACACATGTATAGCACTTTCATGAATTTTTTCCGAATTTTTGCATCGTTAGTTTACTTAAAATTAACAAAAACGAAAATTACATAATCCGCCATTACTCATCCAATATGGCGGCTATCTGGTTGAAAATTTGACAAAAACGTATGTATGTCAAATGCTTTAGAATAGTGGATAAGAAATTCCATTTCCTTTGGGGGAAATATGGAAACCCGGCAATGCCCTTTGAATTTTTTTCAGTTTTATTGGGTGTTCTGAGTTCCCCCCTCTGAAAGGGTGGTGTAGTATCCACCCAGTATTAATTAACAAACTCTTAAATAACACAGAAATGTTTAGTTGCACTTACTATTAAATTATTTTTAAAAATAACGAAATTAATTCCATACGACAATTTTCCTATGTTAAAACATTTAGTTACTCTCTGATAAACAAATATTCATCAATCCAGCATATACTAAATTCATTGTCAAACCAGTTAATAAAATTTTAGTTTAAATTCTACTTATTTATTTAGGTTTTTAAGAACAAATATTGAGAAGTGACCATTCATCGCAGCCAACTGTGTCAAGAGGCGGCTCAGAAAACCTAATCCTGAACTAGAATGATAAATAGAAATGGCGTTAGTCTCGTGTACTTTAACTCCAAATAGCCCACTGTATTCAAAGCATTCGTTCACGTAACACAATAATTCAGAGTAAGTAGAAAAGTGCAGAAAAATTGCAATCTCCGAAGATGGAGAACGAACGGTTAAGCGAAAGAGGCACCTATACGGTGGATACAAGATTCATGTTTTCGCATTTGCCCGAATTAAACTATCAAAAATTCAAGTTGGCTCGGCAAGATGACGGCCGTAAAGGCTAGAACGACGCCTTCCTCGTTTTACGATCACTTTCACTGAGAAAATACGTTGTATCTGGGTTTCATTTCTATGCATGTCTTTCATTAGGTGCCTACTAAAAATTGATATGTAAGCAAAAGTAGGTTACAATGCAGGAAGGCAGTTAATAAAAAATTCTTTATTCCTTGAGGAATATTTATAATGAAATTGCTCTATAAATATACACTTTGAATTTAAATGTAAATAAAGTGTTAATTTTCCTATTTTAGCGGGATTTTTTTATACTATCAAAATCTTTATTTTGTACCGAAAATGTATAGATTGATTTCAATTTTCAAGGCCTAGTATGAATTTGTTTCAGTGTCAAAAATGGACAGATTTGTTTAAGATATTGTTTTATTGAAAATCTGACTACACCACTTAGTCGAGTGCAATGAGGTTTTTACCTCGGAGCCCAGTTATAACGAATGGATTTTCATGATTTTTTTTTGCATTTGCACAATGTGTTAAAGGAAAAATTCTTGTACTACGGCATAAGAGGTCCACCACTTGCTTTTATAATATGGTATTATAAGTGCAAGTGGTGGATTATAATGGTGAGAGGTCGTCAACTATATTAGTAAGTGCAGGAGTGCCGTAAGGCTCCATCCTAGGTCCACTCCTGTTTCTTATGTATGTGAATGATTTCTCAAATTGTATGAACAGGATAAATAGCATACAATATGTTAAGGACACCACTCTGTATAGTATAGGGACAGATATAACAGAGTTAAATGAAATTAATGCCTCAGCTGAAACACGTGCTGACGACTGGTTCGCTGCCAATAGACTATCCCTTAACAAATATAAAACAATACGTATACGATTTACGCAAATAATTCCCTAGATGATGAACCCACAAAATTTCTGGGTATAATTTTAGGCAAAAGCTTAAATTGGAAGGACCACATCAATATGGTTACTAATAAATTGTCATTCCTACTACGTAAAATTGCTTTATTTGTTCCAAGAGAAATAAATAAAATAGAATATATTGGGCTATTTCATTCAAAACTGTCTTATAACTTTTTTGAGGAAATTCGACTGAATGGAGTAGGATATTTCTATCACAAGAAATGGCAATTAGGCCCATGACTAACAATACATCACGTACCAATTACTTGTAGGCCCGTATTTGCTGAATTAAGAATTTTAGTGTCCCCATCTTTATACATATACCACTGTATAAATTACATAAGGAAATATGAACAATAATTTTAGAAACAAAGTGCCATACATAAATATCAGAGCAGAAAGTCAACTTATTAGTTCTCCCTTAATATAAACTATAGTGCGGCAGTTTAGCTAGGATATTTGAACATAATGTGCGCTTTTTGATAAAAGCACCAAATTTGGCACAGAGGTAGACTGATGTAATATGAACAATTTTGGATGTGGAACCTTCTTTGGTACTCGTGGTATTTAAAACCAAAGTTGTATGAAATATTTCATTTTTGCATGACAGTATGAAATATAAGGGTAGCAGGAAATCGATCCCCAAATCCTTTTTAATTACTTGGATGCTCTTTTTAACACTTTTTAACTCTCGTTACTTTTTTGAAAACGCGCCTTTTTAAACTACGGTAATTTCAAATTTAAAAAATGGAAAATAATTTGCGTTTTTAACGTTTTCTTCAGGTTTTCCGAAACTTTTCAAACAGTTCTTAGAAGGCGATTGTCTACATTTATGATTTATAACATTTTTATTTTATTTTAGAAATCCATATTTTTGTAAATCATACTTGTGAATGTCAAGTTCACGATTACATAATAATAAAATTAACCTGTTTCACTTAAATATTAAAGACTGGAAGTATAAGTCATAATTTACCAAATAATTTTTGAAATTAATTAGATGAAAATAAACTTTGACTTTTGTGCTTTGTCGACGATCTTACGTATTCGAGCATAAGTGCGACAGGAAATTGATAAAATAATTATTATTGATAAGTAATTTTTTGAAAATAATAAATAGCAAAACCATTATATAAATAAATTGTATAATCGTTATCGTTGATAAACGATATATTATGTGTTGATATAGTAATGTAAAATACATAATACATATATTAGGAAAATATTACCGTTAATATTAAATACATAAATAAATAAGTATTAAATATTCGGATCCATAACTTTAAAAACTCAAATTATTATTTTTAATTTTTTGAATTTGATATTGGCGTAGTTTAAAAAAGGCGTGTTTTCAAAAAAGTAACGAGAGTTAAAAAGTTTTGAAAAGTGCATCCAAATATTTAAAAAAGATTTGCGGATCGATTTCCTATCTTCATATTTTATTCCGACATGCAATAATGAAATATTTCATACAAATTTGGCTTCAAATACCACGAGTACCAAAAAAGGTGAACTACATAAAAAATATGGTCTTAAAATATGCCCTGACGATCATTTTCCATAAAAAAACGTTTAGGAATCTTTGGTATAAGTTGAGAAAGAAATTTTTGTAGATGGCGCTTTTTGACCATTTTTCGACATTCTATCGCCTGTAGTTTAAAAATGATGCTTTTTAGAAAAAAATGTCAAAAGACAGAAAGTGTTTATTTTTTTCCCAATTAACCTAATAAATGTGTTTGGAAAACGATTTATTATTTTTTTCTATTTTGCAACTTTTTTGTTAATAACAAATTACTTGTCATCGGAATCAAAAAGTTTAATCCAGTTTTTTGTTGACAATAAAATAACAAATCGATTCCAAAAGGTTTCAACCTGTGGAAACTTCGAGGGCTTTTTCGAGTGCCATTTTGAGGGTATACCGCTCACCTTGAATAACGACAGACTCATGTCAAAATTAATGTAGGCAGTATCTTATAATTAATTTTATGTTATTTCCTAAAAACTCTAAACAGCCTATGAAAAATAAAAACCTCTGCCCAAAGAATTACTACTTCCACATCAAGATTTCTCATTCAAGTCTCTTTAAAAGAACCTATCTAGATATTACCTTTTCCCTCCAGTATGTGGAAATAATCGCTCATAGAATTTTACTAATATAATATTTAAAATTGTACCGGACTAAGTGTACCTTATATTTAAGACCTCAAGACATCATTTAAATGTAAAAATGAAAAATTGATTTTTTGAAAATTCTAGTGGTGGTACCACTTAACTTTTTTTGTAAGGCTTACTTTTTTACAATAATTATAAAATCTGTTCTCTTCGTAATCTTTACCGTATTCAAAATATATAGAGACGCTGCCTAAGGAATCACTACTTCCACATCCAGATTTCTCATTCAAGTCACTTTAAAGGAAACATCTTGACTATATTTGCACTCTTGTATGTGGAAATTATTGGTCATAGAATTTTAATAATATTTGGGGTAGATATCATAGAAAAATTTGAGGCGTTGGTTTCTACCATATACGTTAGAAATGAAGCTTCTAGCTTGGTCTACTTATTTTGCGCTATTCACAACCTACCATGTCCCACCTCTTCAACGGAATCATCTCAATCAGATGTCATTATTATACATATGTGTACTAACTTTCAAGTGAATATCTTAATTTTATGTTATCAATCCCTTTAATAATGGAGTGGAGGTGGTGGGGGGGTTGAAAAATATTAGGAAAAAATCTGAGGCCTTGGTTTCAAGTATATACACCAATTCCCAAGTTTCTGTACTGTTACCATCTACTTTACTTATTACTTCCACATCCACGTAGTGGATTGGAAGTATAGTAATCGCAAAAAAATTTTCAAAAATTTTTATTCGTGAAATAGGTTTAGAATGTCATGAAACGTCGAGATTTTAAATTTGAGCGAAAAAAAAATTTCTGTCTGTCGGTCTGTCTGTCTGTCTGTCTGTAACTTTTTTTTTTGTCCACGCGTTTTCTCCGGAACGGTTTAAGATATTGACTTGAAATTTTGTACACGTATATATTATAACGAGATCTGGAACTGGATTGTTTTTTGAGGATATTCGGTGAAGGGTTGGGGGTTAAATAGGGGTAAATAGGGGAAAATAAGTAAAGCAAGCTTGTAAGAGTACAGAAACTTAAAATTCGGTGTATGTACTAGAAGTAAAGGCCTCAGATTTTTTATAATATTTTCAACCCCCCACCACCCCGACCCCATTAATGGGGTTGATAAAATAAAGTTGAGATTTTCATTTGAAATTTCGTACACGTATGTATTATAACGACGTCTGAAATTAGATTATATTTTGAGATGATTCCGTTGAAGGTTTGGGGGTTAAATAGGGGTAAATATGGGAAAATAAGTAAAGCAAGCTGGTAAGACTACAGAAACTTGAAATTCGGTGTATGTAATAGAAGCTAGGATCTCAGATTATGTATAATATTTTTCAACCCCCACCACCCCTACTTCATTATTAAAAGGGTTGATAAAATAAAATTGAGATATTCATTTGAAATTTGGTACACGTATGAATTATAACGACATCTGGAACTAGATTATATTTTGGGATGATTCCGTAGAAGGGTTGGGGTTAATAGGAGGACTAGGGGAAAATAAGTAAATCAAGCTGGTAAGAGTACAGAAATTTGGGATTCGGTGTATATACTAGAAACCAAGGCCTCAGATTTCTTTCTAATATTTTGTAAACTCCACCACCTCCGCTTCATTATTAATGGGATTGATAACATCAAATTGAGATATTCACTTGAAAGTTAGTACGTATGTATTGTAGTGACATCTGATTGAGATGACATGGGTGGGAGGTGGAAGGTTGTGAATAGTGGAAAATAAGTAGGGTAAACTAGAAACTTAATTTTTAACGTATATGGTAGAAACCAACTCCTCAAACTTTTCTATGACATCTGCACCAAATATTATTAAAATTCTATGACCAATAATTTCCACATACTAGAGTGCAAATATAGTCAAGATGTTTCCTTTAAAGTGACTTGGATGAAGAATCTGGATGTGGAAGTAGTGATTCCTTAGGCAGCGGTTTTTTTCCCTATTTTCCTCTACTTTCCCCCCACTCCTTCAAGGGAATCATCGGCATGTCAAAATATAAACTAGTTTCAGATGTCGTTACCAAACATGTGTGTACCAAATTTCAAGTGAAAATCTCAATTTAATTTTATCAACTATTTTAATAAGGGAGTGGGGTGATGGAAAATATTATAAAAAAATCCGAGGCCTTCGCTTCTAATATATACACCAAATGCCAAATTTCCGTACTCTTACCAGCTTGGTTTACTTATTTTCCCCTATTTATCCCTATTTAACCCCCAACCCTTCAACGGAACCATTCTAAAATATAATCCAGTTCCAGATGTCGTTATAATATATACGTGTACCAAATTTCAAGTCAATATCTCAATTTTATTTGATCAACCCCTTTAATAATGGAGTAGGGGTGGTGGGGGGTTGAAAAATATTGTAAAAAATCTGAGGTCCTGGCTTCTAGTGCATACACAGAATTTCAAGTTCCTGTACTCTTACCAGCTTACTTTACCTATTTTTCCCTATTTACCACTATTTAACCCCCAACCCTTCAACAGAATAATCCCAAAATACAATCTGGTTCCAGATGTCATTCTAATATATACGCATACCAAATTTTAAGTGAATGTCTCAATTTTATTTTATCAACCAACCCCTTTAATAATGGAGTGGGGGGATGGAAATTATAAAAAAATTGAAGCCCCCACAAAATTTCAAGTTTATGTACTCTTATCAGCTTGCTCTACTTATTTCTCTCTATTTACCCCTGAAAACAATCCAGTTCCAGATCTGGTTATAATATATACGTGTACAAAATTTCAAGTCAATATCTTAAACCGTTTCGAAGAAATCGTGCGGACAAAAAAAAAGTTACAGACAGACAGACCGACAGACGGACAGAAATTTTTTTTTTCGCTCAAATTTAAAATCTCTCCGTTCCATTATATTCTAAACCTAATTCAAAAAAAGAAAAATAGGTAAAGCTATTTACACAGAACTTCCGGGATTTTCACTAAAAACAATAGTAAAAATATGTTTTAAAATATTTAAAAAAAACTTTCTTTGACAACATTTTCAAATTTTTCTTTTTGATTTTTTTTTTTTATAAACTAGGTTTAGAATGTCATGAAACGTGGAAAATTTAAGTTTGAGCAAAACAAATTTCCCATCTTTCTAACATTTTCAAAAAGTCTTGAAATTTTTTTTTTTCTAATATAGATTTAGAATGTCATATAACGTAGAAATTTTGAATTTGAGCAAAGACATTTTTTTTCCACCATTTATTCTTGGTACAGTAGTAAAACAATTTTCAAAAAATGTTTGTTTTTGAAATTTCTTTTTCTGAAATAAGTTTAGAATGTCATGAAACGTGGAAATTTTAAATTTGAGCAAAACGTTTTTTCCATCGTATAAATATATTTTAAAATATTTTAAAAATTTTTCTTTAACAAAATTTTAAAATTTTTCTTTTTGAGTTTTTTTTTATGAAATAAATTTAGAATCTCATGAAACGTGGAAGTATTAAATTTGAGCAAAAAAAATTGTTATTCTACTGATAAAATTTTCAAAAAGTTGAAATTTTTTTTTTTTCTGAAATAGATTTAGAATGTTACGAAACGAGGAAATTTTAAATTTGAGCAAAAAAAATGTTTTCATTATTTATTCCCATTAGATGGTCCGCCCTGTATATGTTCCAGTGAAAGTTGTGTCAGCTACCTACCAAATTTGACTATTATCCGACAAGTAGTTTTTTACATAATGCAGCAAGAGACAGACAGACAGACTGACGGAATTGAAAAACCTATATTTTCGTAATCTACGTGATCTGAAACGTGTAAATTCGAAAAAATCTCACAGGGTGATTTTTTCTCGAATACAATACTTCCCTTCGGTATGCGAGGGAAGTAAAATATTGAATTTTTTTTTACAATTACTGTACTTCCAATCCACTACGTGGATGTGGAAGTAACAACTATAGCAGTTGATGACCTACAAGGAGAATATGGAAGATTAGGCAATTTTCAAGTTCCTCTTTAAATCAAATACTTCTTGTTAATAAAATGTTTCGTGCAGCGTGGATAGTCAGCCGAGTAATCGCGCGTTGATCATATTGTTCAGTACTAAACTCGAATCAAAGCTCAGTTAAACATTCAAAGCCAAATCCATATTTGATACAACCGGATACAGAATTTAAAACTTATTCCACTACCAATTGAAATACATTTCCGAATACAAAATATATTATTCCGTAAATATTTGATGGTAGAATGGATTTGAAACAGTAATAAATTAGTTATTTTTTTACTAGAAGTAAAATCATTAATTTTCGTAGTTACATACTTATTAACTAGCAAACATTATAATAATAAAAATAATAATAATAATAATAATAATAATACATTTATTATTCACCATATATATATATACCAACAATACATAGCAACATTACAAAGTAGTTTACATTATAATATGGCAAATAAAAGGCAGTCTGTTAGGCTAAATAACCAATTCTTCCACAGCTGCCTGAACCGTAGATAAACACACAAGTACACTTTTTATTTACCCACTTACCCATTTTTTGAACATTTACCTTGTAAGTAAATAATTTCTTAAAATATACAACATTTACATACGTTTATGTATTGAACTTTGCATGCATGCTCTTCGCAGTTTTTTGTAAATAATATTAGCTTTAGATATTCTTTAATTTTATGATTCCAACATGCTTAAATACTCGCATTAGTCTAAAATTAACAAAAACAAAGATCTGCATCAACCTCTTGGGATCTCGAGTAAAAAAACAAATAAAAAATAAATGTATATTAAATTATTACAACATATTGTCTTCCTAAGGGATGCGACGTATGTTGAAGGACTGACAGAGGGAATAATTATAGGAGGAACTAAGGTTTGTAACTCGAGACTTGCGGATGATATCAGCTTGGTTGCAGCGAGCGAGGATGAGCTCATGTACCTCTTAACAATAAGTTCTGAGTACGGCGTCAGTGTAGAAATTGCAACAGGACAACAATTATTATTGTAGACCGAGAAACCATCCACGTTAAGAATAGATGATTGCGAGGCAGTAGGCAAGACGGATTACCCTGGAGCCTTTGTGAAGAACACCGCAAACTGCGAGTATGAGATTCGATGAAAAATAAAGATGGCAAGATAGGCAACTCACGTGGTGGGCAAAATTTAGCGTGGCAGGAACATCATGAGGCCCATAAAGATCAGATTTGCTAACGCTCTATTTTTATCTATCTTTCTTTACGCCTGTGAGACATGGTCTGTTAGGGAAGGAGACAGGCGGAGTATTGATGCTTTCTAAGTGTGGGTCTGAAGATGTTTGCTGCGAATTCACTGGACAGTCCATCGTATTAACAGCTCGATTCTCCAAGAAATACCTCTCCCAAAGCAATTTATGATTGAAAGTGTTTGTTTCTCTAAATATTTTATTATTCAAAGAAAAAAACTGATTGGAAAGAGAAAATTTAGAGACAAGACAAACAAAAAATACCAAATAGTCGGATAGAGAAAGAAGGTATGGTTAGACATGTTGACGAAAGTTGGGCAACGCCTGGTATGATAATTTGCGTCCAATACGAAGAGGTACCATTATGTTCTTAACAAAATTGTGCAATACGTTTGATGTAGCTATCTTTACTTCAGAATTTGTTAACTTGACATTGACTTAAATTTAAGTTTTAATATGCTTCAAATTTAAAATACTTGGTGTTATGGCAAAAGTGTATAAAATTCACATATGATATGTCCTTTTTGCAATCCTTAGACTACTGCTATAACTTATCTAACGGCGCTTTCTAGAAGATTCGCAAGTATGCAAAAATATAATTTTACATTATTTTTGTATAAATAATTACTGTGCAAAATGAGAATGTTTTAAAAATAAGTCCAATAAAGTTATCATTTCTCAAAAAAATTTCTCCCGGCAAGCTGATTTTTCAGGGTCGATGGAGGGGTGTCTCCCGAGTATCCAACCAAAAAGTCGCAGTCCACACCCCTTGTAGGGTGTTGCAATAGGGGTGGTTTCTTATATATTTTTTTAAAATTTTCTTTTTCCAGCTTGTACATAATAATATTCTCTACAACTTTGCCTAATAAAATTTTTGGTAACTTTGATTTTTGACGGTCTAGCGCCCATTAACCATTTATTTTTTATGGTTTAGGAAATATACAAACAAAAGGCTGAATAGCTGATTTTTGCAGGGTTGATGGAGAACTGTCTCCTGAGTCTCCAAGCAAATAATAGCAGTCCAACCCCTTCGGGGTTTAGCGCAATAGGGGTAGTCTCTTTATTTAAAAATATCCACTTGTACTTAATATAAGTCACACCGCTTTTCGAGATTGTTTATTTTTTAACATTTAAGCATATATAATAGGGATGTTCAAATGAAATTTTGAGGTACGACGGTTGAAACAAATGGGATGTAATATCCAAGTAACTTTGTGTTTTCAGTGATGTGCTTTTTACGTGTTAATGTTAATTGTCAATTGAACTCAGTTCTGCACCACCCCTGAGGTACAGTTCTGGGCGCATTTTTTTTACGTGATTTCTCCAGAAGGCCTAATTCACGATCGTACAAAGACAGTTTTCCCACCATTCGAACCGTCCTCTCTTTGAGAAGGGACCGGGTTTGCTTATGGCTTGTCCATGATCATCGTTCGTCAGTGAGGTTTAAAATATCCTCTTTGTCGACGAATGGTTCCTGGGCACTTGTTTGCTTGTTGTGATCATAAAGATCTTCATCATCGCTGACATTATCGTCATATGAAATTGTTGGTGAAACTTGCGCGTTCTCACAGGTCTCACCCGCACAGTGTTTGCAGATTGCTGTGTACTTTAGACAGGCTTTGCAACAACCACGGGCTGCTCGGCAAGGTCCTGTGCATTGGCATGATATGAGCTTCAAAAAATCTGCTGGAGCAGGGTCTCTTGTAGTCATGCACGACATCCAACCGCGTGCTTGCTTTTCCCAGCCCCTTCCATCTGCATCTAGGTACTAGCCAAGCCACATTTGCACTTGGTGGTACGTTCTGAGGGAATGTTGTTTGGCTGTGTCTGTAGTCGGTGGAAGCGTGGAAAGATTGCTTTTTAGTTTGGCCGTTGATCGGACGAAACATTTGTAACGGAAAGCGTTCAAGGAATCGTCCTTACCATCACCACCATACAATTAGATCATAATGCGTTCTCCTGCAAAAGTCACTGTCTGAGTATCATTGCGTTTATTGAAGAACAACGAAACAAATGTTTGTAGTTTGGGATGTTTTTCTATCATTCTGATCCTTTTTCCGTATCCAAACATCGAGGAGGTGGTGTCGCAACCACTGAACGCGTGTAAAAACAGTATTCACTTCCGTATTTGGGATGAGTGCTTCCAACTGCTTGTGGAATAAATATGTTGTGGTTTCTGTCCTCGCCCAGGCTTCCTAAAAAACACGTTGGTTGTTGATTCTGAGCATAATTCGACTAATAACACCAACATTTCAATGTCTTCACCGATTATGTATATTTCGTCAAACGCTGCTGATCTCTTCAGAGCTGTGGACACGATTAGTACGTCGGCATCTTCTACAGCTTGTAGAATTTCAATGCCGGACTGCAGCAGATATGTAGAAAGGATGACAAGAAATGTTTTCTTATTTCGTTCATTTGCGATTAATTTTTCTTGACATGTTAGTGGTACTGTGGTGTCGTCAAAAGCATAATCAGGCGGTGTTTGTTTGGTAGCACGACGTAAACGTTCGTATGTTTTTGTGCCCCAGTCTTTTTCGTTGTCTCGATAGCAATCAAATATGACGAAGACATTCGCCACAAAATGCTGTCTAACATATGCAACATACTGGTCACAAGACGCTCCCCTCCTCCTATTGAAATTGGCAGATGTTCACTACATTCGGTGTGACCTTGCATTCCTCTTTTAAGCCTGTAAACAGACAAAAATTAATATTGCAGCCGCATACATTTTTCATTTAATGGGGCCTCTACTGGTTAATATCAACATTAAAAAAATAATTATAAGGAAATAACGCTGTAGAGATTTTTATTAAGTACGTGACCCAAGAAAAGATCACCCCAAAATAATGAAATCACACCTATTGTGCTAAACCCCGAAGGGGTTGGACTGCGATTATTTGGTTGTAGACTCAGGAGACAGTTCTCGATCAACCCTGCAAAAAACCAGCTATTCAGCCTTTTGTTTGTATATTTTATGAACCATAATAAATAAATATGGTGAATGTTTTTTCATATAATGGGCGCGGGACCGTCAGAAATCAAAGTTACCAAAAAATTTGATTAGGCAAAGTTGTAGTATGTACAAGCTGAAAAAGAAAATTTAAAAAAAATACGAAACCACCCCTATTGCAACACCCTACAAGGGGTTTGGACTGTGACTTTTTGGTTGGATACTCGGGAGACACCCCTCCATCGGCCCTGAAAAAATCAGCTTGCCGGGACTTATTTGTGAGCACCCCCTATAGAGAAGGTCGACTTTTACTGTACTGTAAATAATTTTATTGAGTGTTACATGTTTATAGTAAACTTAATATGACAGTTGTCATCTAGCTGTCCACATATTGCAATTGAATTGTTTTGAACTATTAAAGAACTTAGTGCCATAGCAACAGTACTTCAAAGTATGAAAATACTTATTTAATAAGCAATCAATTTATATAACGTTTATTTTGGCTGAAGTATAAATTCCATTGGCGTCATGCAGTGTTCTAATTTTATCGAAATATATTGAAATGAACTGACTTAATTACAGAGAAATTGGTATATCGGTAGATATGAGAAATAAATACCTAGCTTTGGAAACACACCACACAATATCTGATAGGTTCAGAGACGAAATGGTAAATATAACAAATTGTAGTTTCTGAGTTCTACAACCCTTTTGGGCCCCTTTCAAATCAAAAGAACTTACAATTGAAAATTCTCCAGTTACCTTTCGCCATTCCATTGACCAGATTCTTTCTTTGAACGATAACTGCGATTCAGACATTTTAAAAAAGTGCACGCAATTACGAGGTCTCCTATTCTTGCGGAATTATACTTGGTTGCCTAATTACTTCCCTTCCCACGTAGTGAAGTGGAAGTATAGTAATCGTAAAAAAAATCATTTATTTTTATAAAATAGGTTTAGAACGTCATTAAATGTCGAGATTTTAAATTTGAGCGAAAAAAATTATTTCTGTCTGTCTGTCGATCTGTCTAACTTTTTTCGGTGAGCACTTTTTCCCTGGAACAGTTTAAGATATTGACTTGAAATTTTGTACACGTATGTATTATAACGAGATCTGGAACTGGATTGTTTCTTGAACTTATCCGGTAAAGGGTTGGGGGTAAATAGTGGAAAATAAGTAAAGCAAGCTGGTAAGAGTACACGGATTTGGGAATTGATGTATGTACAAGAAGTCAAGTTCTCAGATTTTTTTATAATATTTTCCATCCCCCCACCACCTGAAATCCATTATTAAAGGGGTTGATAAAATAAAATTGTGGTATTCACTGTCAGGGTGTCTACTAATCTGGAAAACCTGGAAAACCTGGAATTGTCAGGGAATTTATTTTAGTCAGGGAAAACCTGGAAATATCAGGGAATTTATTAAAATAAGCAGTATAACCTGGAATTTTTACTTTCATATAATTATTAGTACAAATTATTAAATCTGTTAGAAATGTTTCGCTGATGAAGATTATGAACTATATGGATAGATTTTTTATTTGTGTTAACTATTTCACTTCTATAATTTTGTCTGTTGTTGATTCTGATTAATTTAAAAAAGAAAGAGTTCTTTAAAGGCTAAAAAACAATGATAATCTTTTAGAAATAATTCAGTTCGTAATTTAGACAAAGCGAAAACCTCGCCTTCATATGAAAAGAATGTCCCATACATTTTTTTGCATATTCACGTTCGGGACATGCTCCTGAATAAGGATCGTGAGTTTGCCGGACGAAAATCTTGTCCCAATTTGTATGAACTAATTTTTTAAAACAAATTGCAAAAATCGCTTTTCCTTAATCAAAAAAGATCTCTTGTCATGTTTTCGTAAAGTTGACCGTTTCCGACTTACAAACAATTTAATGTTTGAAAAAATGCAAAAACGGCCATTTTCAAGGTTGAATAAAATATTGTAAAATGAATTTTTTAGGTTCACCAAAATTCTTGTACAACTTCTGAACATCCATTAACAAAATCCTGAAGAGAGTAGGTGCAGATTTTTTCATTCTAAAGCTTAAATTTTTTATTGTTAAATGAATAGACGTTTCTAGCAGGTCGCGCGCTCTTTCAATTGTTTATAAATCGGAAATGGTCAACTTTACGAAAAAATGACAGGAGACCCTTTATGTTTAAAATAACCAAGAAAACCTAAAACAAATTCATTCGGCGATTTTTGTATTCTGTTAAAAAAAAAAGTTTAAACAAATCGGGACCAGATTTTCATCTGACAAACTGTTAATCCTTATTCAGGGGCATGTCCCGAACGTGAATACGCAAAAAAATCGATTTTTTTTCACACGAAGGCGAGGTTTTCGCCTTGTCTAATTGAGTTCTCGAAAATAAACGTTTTAGTAAAAAATGCAAGAATTTTTACTTATTGTGTAATAATAATAATAATAATAATAATGTTTTGTTGTAAGCCAATACAGAATACATACAGGCATACAATTTTACAAACTAAAAAAATACATGAAACTACATTAAATATTATAAATACTTCACTTTAAATAGTGAAGTGAAGTTAACTGACTAAGTCGAAATTAGAGAATTCCTGTAAAGAATAAAAGCAATTGTCTCAATCTCAGTTGGCAGTTTGTTGAAAATTGTCCTACACACATAGAAAGGACCTTTTTTGAAAGTGCATAGTCTAAATTTATTGATGTAAATTAGAATAAAGCCTCTTGTGTCGTGGCTATGCACACCATTGTGTAGAAAATGTGCTGCGTTAAGCTTAACAATAAGAGCTGCCTCATAGATTAACAGACATGGCAAGGAGAAAATTTTGTTTTCCAATATATTATTAAATATTTCATGTGCGAGTAGGCCAGAGCAAAATAGATGTTTACTAGATATTTTTTATCCATAACACTCCTTAAGTCTCTGATGACAAAATAAGCAGAGTTTAGTTTTTTTTATAACGGTTTCAATATGGGGTAACCAGGTGAGCCCCAAGAATTTCACACTTTGGCCTTTATCTATTGTTGTGTTGTTTAGTTTAATAGAATTTATTTATATATTTTTTTGAGGTGAATACATACTTTTATGTTTGTTCGAGTGTAGGAAGTTAAAAACCTGGAATTTAGATAAAATATTACCTGGAAAACCTGGAAAAGTCAGGGAATTTTAAGATTAAGATTTAGTAGACACCCTGACTGTGCACCTATGTACACATATGTATAATAGCGACATTTGGAACTAGATTATATTTGAAGATGATTCCATTGAAGGGTTGGGGGTTAAATAGGGTAAAATAAGTAAAGCAAGCTGGTAAGAGTACAGAAACTTGGGATTTGGTGTATTTATTAGAATCCAAGACCTCAGATTTTTTTTACATTTTTCAACTCCACCAGCCTCACTCCATTATTAAAGGAGCTGATAAAATTAAATTGAGATATGTACTTGAAATTTGGTACACGTATGTTTTATAACAACATCTGGAACTAGAATATGTTTTGAGATAGATGATTCCGTTGGAGGGGTGGGGTAAGTAGAGGTAAAGAGGGGAAAATAAGTAAAGCTGGCTGGTAAGAGTGCAGAAACTTGGAATTTGGTGTATATACTAGAACACAAGGCCTTAGATTTTTTAATAACACTTATCAACCTCTCCACCATCTCCACTAAATTATTGAAGGGGCTGATTAAATTAAATTCTGAAACTTTGGATTTGGTGTATATTCTAGAAGCCAATGCCTCAGATTTTTTTTATGACAGTTTTACTCTTCTTCAGTACCTTGACTCCAATTTAGAGCGGTTGAAGAATTAAAATTCAGATATTTGCTTGAACTTTGGTACACATATGTATTGTGATGGCAGAGATTCAGATGATTCCGTTGACATCTGTCTCAAATATAATATTGAAATTATATGACTAATTATTTGCACACACTAGAGTGCAAATATAGTCAAGTTGTTTTCTTTTCAAGATACTTAGATAGGAAATCGGGATGCGGAAGTAGTGATTCTTTAGGCAGCGATTTTATCATCGCCATGCATATGCAGCGTGCGTCACTAGGGCGTGGGTGGTCAATACCTCCTCAACCGTTTGAAATTAAAAAATAAAACATCTCAGATACAAATTGTAGATCAAGAATGACATATTTTTTTAATCACGCGGTACTTCACATAATGGTGGCAAGGTAATATATTCCCGGATAGACAATTAAGAGTCAAATACAAATACATAAGAGAATTTTGGATGTTAAACTAAAAAAATCAAGAATAGAGCAGTAGCAGCTGAAGTCACAACATGGCCGCTTCAGCTGACTGGATGGCAATAACCTAGTTTTGCATGTGTGTCCATGTAAAATAATTTGAATAGGCGTGTCATTTTGTTCATATGTCAAAAGTTATTTCTTTTCCATATAGTAAGTGAATTTTTGTGAATTTAATATAATTTTATTTATATTCTACATTTCCAAATAGTAAGTGAATTTTTGTGAATTTATTATAATTTTATTTATATTCTACATTTTACGAGTCCCTCATACATTTCTAAGCTGAAATGTATTAATGGAACTAACTTATATGATTTAAAAGTGAGAGATTCAAACTGCATCTTTGGATAATTATTCAAAAATTTAACAAAGCCTTGAATTAACGAACCGTATTGACCCTTCCTGGAAATAAAGTTAACATCTAAACTATAAGACTATTATTATTCATACTTACCTTTATAATTATGTATAATGTGTATAATTTAAAACATTCAACCGATGCTGTTAGAAGTGTATTTTTTAAGTTCTGTCGTGTTTTAGCTCACTTACCTTCATTGATATTTTATTTGTATACATTATCAGTATTTTGAACGTCTGTAATTATAATTGTGAGAATGAAAACAGATGCAAAACTAGGTATATACCTATATAAAGTATTCGGAGCATATTACGTTGCATATTTCTTTATGATTTTAATTAAATGGAAACTGAAACGGTCTCACAGTCCTATCTGTATATTAGATTTACTGTTACTTCTGCATTTCACAATACAAACCTCTGATTCTTGTTATTAATGTGGTAAACACTTAAAATTGTTACAAACTTTGAGCCTAACGAAAGTAAGATATAAATCAATAAAAAGTTGATATGAAATACTTCACATCGTCAAAAAACGTAAATTTCACAATAGGTTTATACACCATTGATATATTGGCATAAATCAATGAGTATTGTGACATCTTTTAACCTAGTGTAATAATACTACCTAACCTATATCATTCCTTAGCTGTAACTGAGCCAGTATTTACTGAACATTTTCTAAAATTTGTCGTGATATACATGTACAAAAAAAGTCAAAAACCCAATAAAGCCATCACTAACTTATGGGTTCACAAAGATATCAACGTTCGTGGCATCAAATTTTACACTTGTAAAAACAACACTAATAAAGTATTTATAAAATTCTCTCTCACACTAGGTTTTAAAAAATATTAATTAACATCACTACACATATTTGATATTAAGAAATCCTCTACATTAATTTATATTGAACGAAAATTGACACCAACTCAAATGTCAACTTTCTGAATTTGCCACCCAGGCAACTGACAGGTGGCAAAACTGTGACGTCACTGCTAGTGCTCTATTAGATTCCCACCGCTATGATAAATACTCTTTATATTTAGAAAAATAGTAAAATATGCCAGTCTTGATAGCCTACAATTTTTATCTGAAGTATTTTTAAAATTTCAAACGGTTGATTGAGTAGATATTGAACGTCCACGCATTAACTTACTCACCCGGTACACAGGACATCAAAAATTTGCTTAAATTATTTGACCACGAGCAAGTACTTTTGATTGTCCAAGTCAACATCCTTCTACAAAATCCAACTGAAACGACCCGTAATGTTTTTCTATCCTCTATTCGATAGTATTATATCATTTATGAATTTGTAAAACTAAAGGTGCGCCATTGGCCGGGCTATTTTCTGACGTGTCCATCCTATTATGGCCGCCGCAATCGATATATCTAAATAGACGACTAATCAATATTTTTCTAAGGGACATTGCTAATGACAAGAGGAGGGTTGACGTTGCATCAAATATTCACGTATATACTCAGATCAGTTGTTTGGTTGCTATGTCAACCACGAGGGACGTCTCGAATTATTAATAGTTTTTGTTGGGGAGGCTGTCCACTTTAAAGGAATTTTAGTTCCAAATAAAATAATACATATATTAGACGAGTGATTTAACATACACTACGTCACAAATACTAATTAATGGGCCAATACAATGCAAGAGTGAATCATGAAAATACATTTTAATACAGTATAATAGTATACTGCATGATGTTATTGACAATTAATAAATGGCTAATAAAGGATAGTAAACATAGGTCGAGAATAATGTTAGATTTGTGGATGATATATTCGTCTACGGAAAATTCTAAATGTTTTTAAAAACTATATATTTATTTTTATTCATTCGTTTGTCCGTTTGTTTGTTTGCTTGTTCACTAGTTCGTTTGTCCAGTCGTTCATTGTTCACTTCGCTTATACTTTTGGTAGTTTGATCTTTTATTTATTTATTTGTTTCCTTCTGTGATAATGGCTTTAGTTCATCACGGCTTATAACAGAACCCAAATAGTCGACTTGTGGTTGGAAAAATGAACATTTTTCTTTTCGAAGTGTTTTAGTCCTGCCCTGAAACAACTTCAGTACTGTTTCTAGTCTTTCAAGTCCTTCTTCAACTCCGTCGGAGATAATCAAAATATCAAAGAGATGTGCAAGGGCATATGAGAACCGTAAAGCTCCAAGGATCTCGTTCACAACGGTTGAAATACAGAAGGAGCGTTGGTTAATCCAAAAGGAACTCGTTTGTACTGATAATGACCATCCGGAGTTATGAATGCTATATATTTTCGACTACCTTTTTCTACGCATAACTGGTGGACACCGGAAGCAATATCTAATGTTGTAACATAAATGTGACAGTCGTTCAAATTGATCCTCAAGTGGTGGTAGAGGGTGGTGATCTTTTTCGGGTATGGAATTGAGTTTTCTTTAATCCACACACATTCTCATTTCTGTGGACTCCTTTCCTACGAGTAAAATTGGACTCACATATTCCGATAGAGTTGGCTTTATAATTGTTTAGAAGATCAGCAACGATGTTTCGTACCTACCACGCTCGTGGTAGGAAAGACGGTATGATCTGTAGCACACTGGTACTAAATTGATTAATTGGTTAATTTAATTTTCATTTCGATTGATGTATTTCCCAATTAGGAATCATTAGCAGCAAAGCATTTATTATATTTTTCTGAAAGTTTGCTCGAACGTATTGTTTCATTTTCTGGTAAGGTCAAAGGTGTTACAGGTACTTCAGTACTGGACTGCCCTATCTATCATATCTATTTATTTATGTATCACTTACTATTTACTATCATATTCTGTCCAACAGTAACATCTTATTTATATGTCAGCCAGAAATACAACGTAGGAGGTGGAAAAGGAAGAGCATTCGCTTGCTTTCATTAACATCGTTTGAATATAAATTTTTGGGGAAAATGTTAAGAGTACATCTTTGTAACTAATAAAATTCAGCTTTAATTCGTTTCTTTTTCGTTTTCCTCTTTTTCTGTTTTTCTGTTTTTCAATTTTTTCAATTTTTATATTTTTCTGTTTTCTGTTTTCTGTTTTCCGTTTTCTGTTTTCTGTTTTCTGTTTTCTGTCTTCTGTTTTCTGTTTTTCGGATTTTCTGTCCTTCTGTACTTCTGTTTTTTGTTTTTCTATCTTTCAGTTTTATGATAGAAATTGGCTGAGATAGATATTTTTGTATAGGTGCATTTTTAACCGAGGAAAGTATAATCGTACCTACACTTAAATATCTCCTGTACTATCTGTTACTTCAAAAAATGTTGCTAATAAATTAAAAATAACTTAGATTTTTTTTTTAATTAAAGCAACTTACACAATTCATAGTAAATAGGTAAATAGGTAAATCTATCTTTTTATGCCTGGAACTATGCGCACTCAATGAACGCGTTTACGTAGCGATTTTCGTTCGATTGTAGATCTACAAAATTTTTGTAGGTTTTTTAAAGTCTAAAACCTATTCCATATGCTGGTGTTAATTATGGACTACTAAAAAAAATTGTGAATCAAATGCATTTAGCAAAATATTTCTGTTGTATTTTCTGAAAGGTATCTTGATTTTAGAGCGAACTGCAAAAAAGTACAATTTTCTACAGTCTCTATATACTTCAAAATTCGTTACCCGTTTTGGTGAAAAGTCTCGGGATCACATTAAAAAATAAGCCTTATTTGGGGGCGACATTGGAATTGATATTAGAATTTGCCACTAGAAATAGAACTACAAGAGGTTGGGTGATTAGGGATTTCTTTTGCAAGATTAAATCTACCACCTTAATTGCTGTAAGAGTAATCAGAAACAATCACATTATAACCTGATAGTAGCCATTTGACGAGGAGTTTTGTTGTTTTTTTTTTTTTTTATAAATAAATAACTGTATATTAAATATTGTAACTTATACCGTGAATTTTTGCTTCATTGTCTATTTATCTAATCCTGTACTAAAGTATAACTTTTTTCGCAAGTTCTAATATCAATTTCAATACCACCCCCAATAGCGTTTCAAACAGAACAAAAAATAATTGACAATAATGTCGATATAATTCCAAAAAAAAATACAAGACTGCAGAATACGATATTTCAATAATATTTTTTAAATTAGTTTTCTATACGAAAGGCTACAATAATCCTGTACATTGGCGGTCGAACAAATATAACATAAATCTCAAAAGGCCCATTGTAACATTAAAATATAGAACATATCGGTAATACAGAAACTAATTATGATGCTTTTTAACCGATCTTTATAGACTAGATTGGGACGTGTTATATACATTAAACAATGTACAGGATATGGTATATCTTTTTAACAAGTGTAACTGCACTTTTTGATAAACATGTACCTTAAAGAACAGCCCGCTTCGCGAAACCTCCTGCTCCTTGGATTACCGACAAGATTAAATTTATGATGCGTCTTACAGATAAAGCACTTTCTAAATATAAAAAAATTAAATGTGGGGCATCTTGGGATGAGTCTAAACAACTCAGAAATCTTGTTACAATGTCCGTGAGGAATGAAAAAAAAGCGTATTCAAATCATCAATTTAAAGTCAATCCTAAAGGTTTTTGGCGTACTTTAAAGTGGCTAAATATTAATTCTACATCTATAAGTCACCCTGAACTAGTGGGTAATCTGGATGAATTCAAGAATTATTTTTCTGATAGTATTCCATCTACTGACCTTGACCATAACAACAATGAGTTTTTAGAATGTTACAATAAAAATACATTTCCTAATATTACTAATGAATTTAGTTTTTCTGCAATTAATGAATGGAAGGTGGAAAAAATAATTTGAAAAATTCGATTTAACTCAAAAGGAGTTGATGAAATTGATTGATATTAAAATTTCTATTGGATGATTAGCTGAGTAGCCATACTAGATCTCGCCACCCTTGGCAAGCATTTTGTAAAGCATTCTATGGAATTAAATAAATACATATTATTATTATTATTATTATTATCTTTTTGAACCTAGTAATGCTGTTCTTTTTCAGCTGATTATTCAAACCATTATACATACATTTTACTAACTCGGTAACTAAATGATCTCTTAATCAGTTTAGTATGGTGCTGTAGTGGAATTAGAAGACCTTTAAATCTAATATTTAATGTGTGCACATCAGTTCGAAATTTAGTTTTTTGGAAAAGATATATAGGAGTCTTGTTCAATATAATCCCATGAAAAAGACACACTGTGATGCAATCTTCTGTTGTACATGTTAAGTCATTTTATTTCCATGAGTTTGTAAAAATGCTCTGATTTCGAAAAATTCTATAAGTGAGACAAGAATCTTATATTTTCTGAATTTTCCTTGCATACAGTGTATTTATACAAGGGCCATATAAACAGTCTGCACAATTTAAAATAGATAAAATAAGAGTTTCACAGAGGATAACTACTTTGGTTTTATCTGGGAGACAATGGCGATTACCATATTTTAATTTTAATACAGAGTAACCTTTTTTATCAGTTTATTTACATTGGCCTTAAATCTTTAATCACGATCAAATACGACTCTTTGCCTCAAAATGGAGCTGAAAATGTTTTTTAATGGAAAGCCAAAATTATTGACTATACATTTTTTACTTTCCACTAAAAACATTCTCAGCTCCATTTTATGCATTATATCTATTATACCCATTTTCACCAACTTTTAAGGATAGTTTTTACATTTATTGGCTTTCAATCACTTGGCAAATATAAGAAATTATTAATGGGCTTGTTCCATGATATTCTTTTTATATGGTTTTTATACTTTTTCATATAGTACTCGAATTTCTCATTATGCACTTAACATTTCGTATTATTACACTTTTCTGTTCTCGAGTTATAAGGAGAGAGAGAGAAATTAGTACTCGATATTCTCATTATGCACTTAAAATTTAGTATTATTACTCTTTTCCGTTCTCGAGTTATAAGGAGTTGAAATTAGTAATAGTTGCAAAAACCGAGCACCCATTTGTGACGTCACTATACGCAAGTGACATAAGAAAAGTGGCTTTCTGGGACCTTTCAAATTTAACCTCAAAGGTTGAAAAACATGGAATTTTCAAACGCTGGTAACTAAATAAATACGTCGAGTGGAAGTTCGTTTTATATCTCTACGGAAAGGAGAGGCCGGCTATGAATCCTAATCGTAAATTGCAGGGTCAAAATCGAAAATTCGTCCCGACAGAAGCGACAGAAAATTGTAATTTTTTGATATTTCACCAAATCGTGCTCCCTTACTGTCAAGAAATAAGCAAAACAAACAATACTTCGAAAACACTTATAATATATTATAACAACTAAGGAGAATCAAGTCTATTGAGATCGCCAAGTCTATGCGTATAGTGACGTAGCGTCTGGCCACGCCCCATTTTCGCGAGGTGGAGATTTGTAATAGTTTTTAAAATACGAAACGTGCGAATAAGATTCTGATTTTTTGCAGATCCATTATTTTATACTTGCACTTTTGATTTGTGAAATTTAAAAAAATGCCGAACAAGCCCATTGTATAAATGAAAACCATTATGTTTTATGTGTGTTTTGTAAAATACGAGGGTAGTTTACGCTCTTATTATAGGGGGGGGGGTGCTTGCTCCTTAAAAAAAAAAGAAGTTTATAATATCGGATGCGATTAATGATGAAAATCTTGAGTTCTATTGCGTTCAATTTGGTCAATTTCATGCAAAGTTATGGAGGGTGCCAAAAGAGGCAAAAAACGTAATTTTCACCCCACGCAGTTCTAATAAAGGGTGGCTTCTAAGTAATATATACATATATATGAATTTTTGTGCTTTTTCGCCTTTTTCTTTTGAGGAAAAACTATGCATTTTGGGGGAAATATCAGGAGAGCAAGCTTGTACGCCTTAAAACTTCTTACGAACATTGTATCTACTTTTTTGTCTGAATTCCGCTAGAGGGCCCGAAAAATATATATACATATATAGAGTATTGCGCTTTTTTTAGATTTTCAGCCAAAATTATGCATTTTGGTGAAAAATATCAGGAGAGTAAAGTTGTGTAACATGAAATTTCCTACAAGTTTTGTCTCTACATGTTTTTAAGTTTCATTCGACTTTCGCATAGTTTCTCCGCTAGAGGGCGCGAAAGAAATATATATAAATACACTTTCGCACCCTCTAACGACGAAACTATCGGAGTTCGAACAAAAACGAAGAGACAAAATATGTAATATATGTAATGCTCTACAAATTTGCTCTCCTGATATTTTTCACCAAAGTGCATAATTTTGGCTGAAAATCTAAAAGAGGCGCATAAGTCTCTTTGTATATATTTTTCGCGCCCTCTAGCGGTGAAACTATACGGAAATCGGTCAAAACGTAAAGTCAGAATTTGGATAAAATTTTATGCTCAACAACTTTGCTCTCCTGACATTTTTCACCAAAATGCACAGTTTTTCCTCAAAATAGAGAGAAAGGCGAAAAAGCGCTAAAATTCATATATATGTATATATTTTTTAGAAACTCCCCTTTTTTAGAACTGCTGGGAGTGAAAATCAACTCAAATGCATACCTTTTTACAGGTCTCATAGCTGTGGGAATTTTTTCATAAAACAGGGATTTTTTGACTAATTTGAAGAGACTAATTTCATATTGGATAAGCTGCGTTTACTGATATCCTAGACTATACCAGTTGGATAGTATGACATAAACAGCTGCTTTATAGGCTTTTCTTGTATAATACCAGATTACATTCTAGATATTTCTTGCCATGAACACATTACTATAAACTTGATTTCCCTGACTATATTATGACTCTTCTCATTAATCAGAAATTTTCATTACAAAAATAACGGATTGTAATGAGTCTCAGTCGTTCGTCCGGGAAATAGACCGTTTCATAATTAAACTGGCGATGTTCTCATTAATATGATATTTACAGAGTAAAATTTCATCAAATAATAGAACAATTCCCGAACATTCATTTTGTAAATTCTCTCTAGCAGTAAAAAGAGAATTGTCTGTTTTACGAGCAGGTACTTTGAATTAAAATGCCCAGTTCAACAATTCACTTTGTTGAATTAAATCCTATCTACACGTCAAAAGAGTTGGTTTATTAAATGCTAGAACAAATTAAACAGTCAACTGCTGCCATAGCTCGACGTTCCTCTAGATTACAATCACTAATTTATTTGCAAACGAACGCTCTATATGCAGGCCAAGAATAGATTCTTAATCTTGATGTAACTGGGAAATGTAAAGGAAAAAAACGCAGTTATAGTTTTATGAGAATTGTCCTAAATGTTGCAGAACAGATTGGAAAGCGTAGATATTCATCGTGCGAAATATAATAGGAGCTTTTCAGAACGCTTGCCAAAAACCCGTCAAACACATTATGTTTACATATACCGGGACATCAGAAAAAATTGTCCCTATCAAAACTACGTTCCTCCAAGTTTTATTGTTTGGTAATTACTAAATTTATAAAAGAGATCGGTTGGAACAAAAACAGAAACTCCGCACAAAATATAAAAACACATGTGGTTACCTATACCACAGGAGTAGATAGTAGCAGTATAAAATTCATAATTATATAATTAGTGTAACAATTAGATGAGAACATAAAACAAAATAATATTTTATAAAAATAACAGACTTTCATTATTTTACATCATGTGTTCAAAATTATCACCATCATTGTTGAAACATATGTCCACGCCCCTTTTAATGTTTTCAAACACACTTTGCAAAACATCTGGTTTTATGTTTTGCATAACGTGAACGATAGCCAACTTTAAATCCTCGAGGGTACGAATTCGGTTTTTGAATACCTCATTTTTCAATTTACCAAACCGAAAATAATCCAGGGATGTCAGGTGATCGAGGGGGCAATCTGCCTCTATTGATAATATTGTGATCGAAAAATTGTTGTAAATTATTATTTTAAACTATCTATCTAAATTAGAGAGGATGGCTGAGACTGCTTGGTCATTCACACAAATTCGTGTTGAAATTTTATATCATTTCTTTAATATATACATACATACATACATACATACAGGTTGTAATTACTTTCATGTCAATAAAAAAAACTTGTAATAGGGACCGACTAGATAAACAAAAAACCTATATGATTTTTTTCTCTAGGGACGCTTTGAAAAAACTGACCTAGGTTTAAATATTGAATGTTAAGGTAGGAAACATTTGAGAACCACTATTTTTCAGGACCAATGGATTTTATAGTTCCGAATATTAGAAATAATAAAAAACTGTAATACCCGACTTGTGTTCCGGCGGAAGAAGTGCGGCACTTTGATGGGATTACTTGTACCGAACTTCTTATACCACTAATTATGAAAATGTAAATAATTCTTTCTCTTTCGGCACAACGCAAACATAGCATGGCCGCATGGGTTTAAATAGGATTTGTTTACATGTGTTTTTCAATTTGGAACAAAGTTTTTGTAGCTTTAATTGTCGTTTATAAGAATTTATAAAATTTTAAAGTGGTTTATTAACATTTGTAACATTCTGTTAAAAATTTAAAAAATTTGTAATTATTTTATGAAATTGTAAAACGAACGGTTAGACGTCCGAGATACGATAACAGAAAATAGTTGTGTATTTTAAGTTAGGAAAAAATCTGATTTTTTTTAACAAATTTAGCGCATAATTTATCCCAATCAGGTATCGAAAACTAAAAATCGAGCCTTTGGTCGCTATGAAAATCAGTGTAAATAATAATAAACAGATCAAAACAAGACAGCGAATACTAATAATAATAATAATAATAGTAATAATAATGGTAATAATAATAATATCAACAACTTTTGGTGAAAAAAACTATCAGGCACCCACCGCCATTTGCCCAGAATCTTAAACTTCCTGGCTAAATGGAGAGCAGCAAGTTCCTTCCTGGATTGTCGAGGGGCGAACCGTGCTACTCCCTAAAAACGGAGATTTGTCCGACCCAAAGAACTACAGACCGATAACCTGTTTAAATGCATGCTACAAAATATTCCCACGTATTTTGTACATGCGCGTACTCCAAGCAATTGGCCCGGTATATGAACAGATATACGAGCAACGTGGGTCTAAGAGGGGTGTCGCTGGATGCAAGGAGAACTTGCTTATTGACAGATGTGTCACGCAGGACTCCGTGCAGTATAAGCGGAACCTTTCTATGGCCTGGATCGATTACCGCAAGGCATTCGATATGACATCACATCAGCTAATTGTCCACTTGCTCCAATGTCTTGCGGTGCCTGGTCCCGTAGTGAGGTGCATAGAACAACTCATGCCGCTCTGGAGGACTCGCTTTGCTATAAAATCAGGTAATGTCAGAGTCCAGACGGAGCCGGTTGTGTTTCAAAGGGGTGTATTTCAGGGTGATTCCCTTAGCCCCCTTCTATTTTGCATCTCACTACTGCCGTTGTCCGTTGAACTTCGCAAAATCCGTGGTTACAATTGCGGTACCCCCGGAGATAGGAGGCATAAGGTCACTCATTTATTTTACATGGATGACCTTAAACTCTATGCCTCTAGCGAAAGGGACTTACATCAGTCACTCAGGGTGGTACAGGGGTACACTCAGGCTGTTGGTATGGAGTTCGGCTTGGACAAATATGCACTGGTTCATCTCAAGAGAGGACGATGCGGTAACTACGGAGAGAACGCGCAACTTGTAGACGGAAGCATCTTACACCATCTAGATGTCGGAGAGTCGTACACATACTTGGGTGTTGAGCAACGCTCCACCCAAGAAGTGTCAACGGTGAAAGACGCTCTCCGCGGCAAGTATCAGCACCTCCTCCGGCAGATCTGGTATTCAGAACTGTCGGGGAAGAATAAGGTGTCTGCAACAAACATGCTTGCCGTTCCGATCATTCTCTACTCTTTTGGGGTTGTGAAATGGACGCAAAACGCGTCAACTCGATGTAGGAACCCGAAAAATGATGCATCTCAATCGAAGTTTGCATCCAAAATCGTCCGTACCACGGTTATATCTCTCCAGACAGCACGGAGGCTGTGGACTCTCGAGTTTGGAGTATCTGTATAAGAGGTCTGTTTTGGATGGAGCCTGTAAGGTCATCAAGAGTTCGGACCCCCTCCTCTGCATGGTTTGTGACCATGAAAACGCAGGGGTAGGAGCATTTTTATTTAAGGCAGCACAAAGAGCAGCCGATGAACTTGGTCTCGACTTCGACACTGGGCGGGTAAATCCAAGCTCTGTCATCGAGCTGGAACCTGCCCAGCTAAAAGCCCATACAAAAGCAGCAGAGCAAAGAAAACTTCTGCAACTACATAAAGATAAGCCCTTACATGGAGTCCTCTACAAGAACATCGAGGACCGGGGCTTATCTGAGAAGCTGACCTTTGCCTTCTTAAGGTCAGCTGGGCTGAAGTTTGAGACCGAAGGGTTCATCATGGCTTGTCAAGACGGTGTCTTTAACACACTCGTTTATCGAAATCACGTCTTGGGTATAAAGGTCCCTGATATAAACTGCAGGGCCTGCCGAAGGACGCCGGAGACGCTGATGCACCTGTTGTCAGCTTGTTCGACATACGCAGTCTCGGCCTATATTCACAGGCATGATGGAGCACTGCGAGTTCTGTACTATCATCTACGGCACTCGTATGGGATAGACGAGACACCAGTGCTGCCATATGCTCGGGGGATATTGAGTCCGTTGTGGGAAATGAGCGGTGCCTAATTTACTAGAACTACTCTTTTCCTACCGTCAGGCAAATACAAGCTAATAAGCCTGACGTAGTCCTCCTCGACCACCAATTCAAGACAATGTTTGTTATTGAGTTTTCCGCCCCAGCGGAGACAAACATTGTCTTGAAGGAGGAGGAAAAACGAACTAAATATCGAGATCTTCTCTACGAACTCCGCAGACTATCCAGGCCACTCTGTTAAGTTTGTGGTATTGATAATAGGATCCCTCGGTGGAGTGAGACACACACTGCTCTCTGAATTGAGAAAAATACCGGCATGCCGAAATTCGGCAGAAATCTTAGCCGGAAGAATCCAGAAGGCCGTCATTCTTGGTTCGTTGCGCCTGCTCAGAGCACACGATTCGCGGACAAAGTAATCACTGACTCTTCGGCGTAGAGAGTGGTTACTGGTACTACCAGCGTACCCTCTCTGGTTGCATCGGAGACAGAGAGAAAGACGACTGGCTTTGAGAAAAAATAATAATAATAATAATAATAATCATACCTTTAATGCCCAATAGGTAACACCCAATAACTGAACAATTCTTTTGAATTTTTCACAAAAATTGTTCGAAATGATCTCCATCTACACGTACACACATTTCGGCATGTCGAACTAAGGACATACGCACTCCATTCAATACATTTGGTAAATCAGGATAATTTTTTATGGTTTATGTGCACATTAAAATACGTTGTTACAATTGTTCTAAAGTGTCAATTGGATCACGGTAAACCAGAGATTTAAAATGCCACCAAAAATAAAAGTCCATCGGATTTAAGTCGGGCGATCTAGCAGGCCATGATACTGGACCGCCACGTCCAATCCATCGTCGACGAAACTTTTTGTTCAAAAAATTTCGAACAGCCAGACTAAAATGGACTGGCGCGCCATCGTGCAAATGCCACATTCTTCTGCGTTTAGCCAAGGGTACATCTTCCAGCAAATCTGGCAATGTTTGTTGCAAAAAATTTAAGTATACATCACCATTTAATCTAGCGGGTAATTGTATAGGTCCAATTATTTCATTACCGCAAATTCCTGCCCACAAATTAACGCCGAACCGTCGTTGAAAATTGGTCCTTATTACACGTGGATTTTCGTCTGCCCTGCATTTTTAAAATTAAACACTCTATTTCTGGTAAAACACGACTCATCGGAGAAACACAAACGTTTAAGAAATCCTCATTTGCCGCGTGTTTTCTTAAAATCCACCTACAAAATTGCATTCGCTCTGCAAAATCTTGAGGTTCTAGTGCTTGGATACGTTAATAGTGATAAGGATGTAAGTTTATATCTCTCAATGTCCTCCATATCACAAAATGGGATGCTCCCACACGGTTCGCGGTATCGCGGATGCTTAAAGTTGGATTCTCTTCTACAAGTTCCAAAATTTGAACCGTCAATTACCCTTTTTTCGCATTGTGGACCTCGTTCTCCTCCATATCCATCGAGCCGACCTGCTTGTCAAAAACGCTGGTCAATACTAACAAATATACGAGCACAAGAATGACGTCGATTAGGGAACCTTAAACAATAAAGCTCTTCCGCTGCATTGCCACCACTTTCTCCATACACCAAGTGCATATCCGCGAGCTCTGGATAAGTGTAATCTCCCATAATGTCCAAAATCTGCGTTTTAAAACACCACATTAAACTGTGAATTAACGATATCAATAAAGAAGACAAAAAGAAAAACTTAGTCAAAAATCCAAAAAGTAACACAAAAAGCACGAACGAGAAATAGTGTCTTACGTAAGCAAGTACTAACGACTTGAACGATAAGTCAATAAAATAAATCTTAACATAAGTCGCACAATATTCAAAAAGAACAAAAGGGACAGACAAAGCCAAGGAACGGGTAGGTCGCGTCATGTGTACGTACCTACGTTGTTTACCAAGTAAGGACACAAACTAAAATTATTACTTTAGAATATTACATAATTTGGACGCAAAGAAGCAAAAACATGACGGTGTCCTCTGTCGGTCGCTTTTAACTGCTTTGTCGGCATGTTTTTCATGTGCGACAAGAGGCGAAGCAATAAGGCCTACCCCAATGGTCCAGCAGTTCTCAAACTATTTATTAAGTATTTTGGAATTTTTTTTTTCTCCAAAACTATGAGCTGTCGACCCCATGTTATTTAAGGTCTTTTTGTTTGTCTTGTTCCCTACCACTAGTTTATGTTAATGACATGAAACTAATTACACCCTGTATATGTATAATGTACACATATATCTGCTTTAGAAACTAAACAAAAAAGCAGTGAACACACAACTTGATATTAAACAAAAAATTGTTCTTAGTAATTTGGCAGTAGGTATTAAAGCTCTGAGAAATATACGAGATGGGGGTGTGGCTATAACTTGTGAAAATACCACCTCGCGGGAGGTGATGAAAGCAACAATTACAGAACAACTAGTTAACAAATATAAAGAGGAGGAAAGTACATTGAAAAACCCTACAATCACAACTTCTCAGCTGGGTGCTGAGGAAGCTATGAAAGAGTAGCAACCGGTTAGCTCAGGGCTGGTCGAGGGTCACTCGGTGGCGAGAAGAGTTATATATTTTTTTGAACAATTATTTGATTGTCAAATTAACCAAAGAAAACTTTAACAAACTATAGAGAATTTGGACGCCAGCGTATTCAGTACATAACACTCTTGCAAACTTTATCAGGGGGAGAAAACAATCAAAATCAAATATAAAACAAATAACATATTAACATAAGTATAAGCAAAAATTTTACAACACTTTACAAATGATTAAAAATATTTATAGTGAAATTTGATTTAATTATAAAAAAAATAAAATTTAAGTATTAACAAAAAAAATACGATAAGAAACGATCAACTGGTTTACAGTTTTTCTTCTGACCAAAAGTTGAATTTTGTACATAAATCTGGGCTACTTAGCTTAGCGGAGACGTGGAATCCCAACGAGGTCTGATCCTGAAGATGGCCGCGGGCACCGGGAAGGAGGACGTAATATTCAGGTCCTGACAACGCTGATTTCCAGGAGACGCTGCGTCGGAATGATATCCAATACTTTGAGGATAACTCCAAATATTCAATCACCTTGTGCCCTGCTTCGATGGTGGTTTGGTCCAGGATTTTACATGAAAAAGGGGTAATGATTTTTTCTTTCCATCGAAGGCAGTATACTCTTTGTTTAGGATAGAACAGCATCCTGAGTTGATTAGTTTTTTTGAAAACCGTATTGATGTTCTGAGATGAATTCATATTTGCTAATATATTTATCCAATCTAATTTTAATTACTAGTTTCACTAGAAAATATGCAGGGTGGACTGCCTAAAGCAACGAAGTGGAAGGGAAGACTGGAACGCTGACATCGTTACGTGAAAATGACACCCTGTGTTAGAGCGGTGCGGATGCTGCGGAGGGGTCAGCTAGCCTTGTCTAACACATAAGGGCCTCATTTGCAAATGCGACTGTGTTCGCTAAAATGAATATTATACGCAATATTCATAATAGTAATATTATGACTCAATTAAATTAAAATGAAAATAATGCAAGGTTAATTTTAAGTACCATATACTTACAATAAAAGTACTTAATACTTGCCGAATGCCGAGTCGATAGTCGGTTAAAGTCAACTTAAGGTGGCCATATTTATGTGCTAAATTGTGGGTATAATCACATGATTTTAAAGCGAGCTATTTTAAAAAGTATAGGTCATATTTATAAAAGTTGCACATAAACGGAAACTAGAAACTTTAACTTAGGAAACGTGTGCTTTTATATTGTTAAAAAGTAATATTTTCATAGATAAAAAAAATGCTTAACATGTACCTTAGAAACGATATCAGCTCGCCACTTCAATAATTATTTTGCACTAGTTAAAATCAAAAATAGGGAAAACCAATACAGACAAGTCCTAACTTAAACATTCACCCATATTATGAAACAAGAAAAAGTCTCATTAGACCCTTCATGTACTAGAAAGCTCGAATTAAATTTTGCGGTGCACTTTTCACATGTTTACTGATATTCTGACATATTTATTTTTCAAAGAATGGAATTTTATAAGATTCTTCAGCTAAAAGTTGTTGTCTTAGTTCGGTTACTGTCTCATAGATGACGCAACAGAAAAAGGGAATTATCTGAATTTTATATTTTTATATAGGGTGGACAAAAAAATCAATAAAATGGATCCAATATAAATCGATATAATCGTTAATAATGATTATTCCCCACAGTTATTTTTTTAAAACTTCTACTCTAAAAAAGTCAAATTTCACATTTATTCTTGGTTTTAAACATTTATTAAGTTTTAAAGATTTGTAGCTGTTCTGCACTTACAAATGGGAAATTTGAAAATGTATAGGCTCTTTAGGAAACTTCCGATGTTAAATAATACCTACAATAATGACATACTGTTTATGTTTTGTAAATTTCTTTGTTTTGGATGAATTACGGTAAAAATATATTATTTTAATATGGACAAAAAACGGTTGTTTGTTTATACTTATATTGAATGCAACCGCTATTAGGATAAATTGTTTTGGTAAATGTTCGAGAAGTAAAGAAATTTGATGAGCTAAAAACCTTGTGTGGTAGAGTCGTGAGATCCCATTTCTTTGTTACCGAAGGTAACTAACTATACTTGTTGTATTCGTGAAACAAGCATTCGCTCCGGCATTTATTCGATTTTTCATATTTCAGATTATATCGATTACAAGAATTAATATATTTCAATTATGTCGATCTGTTAGCGCTATATTTATAAAACTATTTTATGAAAAAACATGACATTTCGTTATAATAACTGACAAGAATCAAACCAAATAATACTTTATACACAGGGTGGACACCAAAACATAAAAGAAATGTGACAGGGAAGCATAATGAGTATACGTAAGTGGAATATAGTTGACGCTCTTTAAGAAAGAGAACCTGTTATAACTTTAAAATTAGATAAAGTATACAATGTGGGAAAAGAAGAAAATAATAATCTCCAGAATAATTAATAAGTAAAAAGTGCCAAATATATTATACAATATTATATTATCTGTACATATTTATAAAATATCTTACTAGGATACAAAGTATATATGACGTACTAGGTAGGTACTGATAATATTAATGAAATTGTAATAACAGTATCACTAATATCACAGAAGAAAATAAGCAAGGGCCGCTTTATCAATGCGAGGATAACAAGTTATCCTATAGTTAAAGCACAGTTTGTAATAATACGGTAGGGTCACTTCCTCTGACAGTGATAGCCTCACTCCTGCTATCGACGCGATAACTAACTCGGTAGGGGAAGTGTCCTACTATATTATTAAACTATTATTTCACTATAGGATGACACTACTTATCCACGCATTGATAAATCGGCCCTCGCACATCTTCAGTACAGAACAGAAGGTTTTATTATTCAGTGACAAGCACGATTTCACAGATGACAGATTGATCGACGAAAACAATAATATGCTCAGTCGTATCTTCTTTTTTTTATGTTTTGTCAAAAGTGATGGGTTATAATAATTATTTAGAATATATAGCATATTGTGCGAAAGTGCAGAATAATGCAAATTTCTTACGAGTTGTGGTACGAGCGTTATTACAATAAACTCTGTACAAAAGCATGTTTTTGAGGTAGCCGTAGAACAAGTAATTGAAGCTCTGTGCATCTAGCTGACGTCAGTCATCCATAATATAGGTCAACATTGTACTGTTCTCAGTCACATGGTTTTCGTTACATAAAAATTCAAATTTCATATATTTAAGAATCCTCTTTTGTGGCTTTTTTTTATTATAGTGTAAAACTTAACTTTAATTTTTCCCGATTTGAATCAAATTTTACTCAAAGATACAACATGGTAGGATCTACTTATGACTATATGTAAGTACTAAAAAAATGAAAAAAGCATATTAAGCATCTTTTATTCGTAAATTTTACTAATGTAACCTGAACTGTCAAGTAATTGAGAAGTAGTTTGTAAATTTATTTTTGCTTTTTGTGTATTCTGAAAATTCTACAATCAATATCTTAAATTTCATGAAACTTTGGATTTAATCATTTTGTGTAGTTCTAAACAATTTTCATTTAATTTTTTTTTTAGTTTTTTCAGTTTATTATTTAGAAATTTTGTTCAAATTGGATAAAATTTAAAAAGTTTATAAGGTGGTATAATACTATTATGGCAAAATAATTAAACCATTTTTAAAATTTATGCATCTTCCCCATTAAAGTATCTGCACTTTGTTTACATTATATAATTTATGAAATTTTCATAATATTTATTATTCAAATAAATTTACAAATACTATATAGTGTAGTAACTTGTATTGTGTCTTCCCGTAGCCATTTTGTGCAGGTTGTTTGAAACATACTTAAATTAAGCTTAAGGTGGCCATTCCCTAGAAAGATACCTCCAATAGGGAAATATTTATTATTTTTGGCCATAACTTTTTTTTCTTAGTACGTATATTTATTAAAATTATAAGAGCACCTAAGTAGAACCATAACAAGACTGTTACTATGAATTTTCACTCAATAATTTCCGCGGTTTGCAAAATAGCTAGATTTAAATTTAAGAATTATGTCAATTTCCCTATTTCGTAGTTTTGAATCTAGCTATTTTGCAAACCACTGAAATTATTGAGTGAATATTCATAGTAATAGTCTTGTTATAGTTTTACTTAGGTACTCTTATAGTTTTTTAAAATATATGTACTAAGATATAAAAGTTATGAGCAAAAATAATAGATATATCCCTATCGGATGTCGCTTTCTAGGGAATGGCCACCTTAAATGAAGTACTAAGATGTGTTATGTCTTCATTTTATTATCTTAATTTTTTACCTTGAATTTATGGTCAAATGTCAATATTACTGATTTTTTGCGTTTATCTTTATCTATTGTACAGGCTATGAACATATTAGTTTGTAAAAATTAAAGTGGCTTGAAAGAGTTTCTATCTTAGTACTATCCCATAGAGGCGACCGATATTTTTTTAGGGAGTTTTCAATAGAGATGTTTGAAAAAATTACACTGTCATCCGCTTTTCATGAGTATATATTTCACGAATTAGGAGCGGGATTTATTTCAAATTAAGGCGGTACGTGCAGACTGAAAATGTGATTGCATTGAAGTAGTGAACTTTGATATCGCTCATTACAGTGTGGCGTTACTTTAAGGAAAATTTGAAGAAAAAATATTATCGACTTTTTTATAGAAATTCTTATTTTAGATTTGTATTCACTACCATCAAAAATCCATTTTCACCAAATTTGAACAAAATATATACTGGCTTCTCAATAGGTGGCCAAATAAAGGGACATGGGATGGGGAAATCATTTTTGGCCATAACAACTGGTTATTTTTATACTTAGGTAATACTATAGTTCTTTTTTAAATATACGTTACCAAGTAAAAAAGTTATTGCCAAAAATAATAAATATTTATGTATGGAATGTCCCTCTCTTGACCATCGCCATCTTATTAGATTTCATACAAATAATTGCTCTAAACCGTAGTCCAATGAATATGTTTGAAATACTTTGGGGTTTCTTTCAGTATATATTTTTTTACATTTTAAAATTTTTAATGATTTCCAAGGGGATTTTTTAAGGAAAAAAAACTTTATTAATACAGGGCGGTCGTTCTAAAAAATTATTAACTACGAAACGACATATGAGAATAATAATCGGAATGTAGATATCACTATTATTACAGAGGAAACCTGATAACTTTTGGCCAAGAAAATATACAGAGTGCTCATCCGACAGCAAAAATTCAATATTAAATAAAAGGTGACAATTCTGTTAACTATATGCCAAATATTCTTAATATGGAGAAAACTGTCAATATGCTACTTCAACCCAACAAAAATATCCCACAAACAACTTTAGTGGCAACCATAGGAAATATCGAACCCGTGTTAAATACCAAATTTTTAGGGGTATATATAGATGAAAAACTCGATTGGAAATACCACATATATATGCTCAACAAAAAATTATCTAGTGCAGTATTTGCCATTGGCGCTGTAAAAAATAACATTGGCTTTAACGCAGCAAGGACAGTCTACTATGCGTACTTTTATTCTATCTTACAATATGGAATTGAGTTCTGGGGAAATTCATCAAATGTAAATAGCACTTTCATAATTCAGAAACGTGCCATTCGTGTCCTATGTGGTCTACGCAGATATGACTCATGTCGTAGCACATTTAAGGAATTGGAAATTTTTACCCTAACTAACTTGTATATATATCGCTTATCTTTGGCTATATTTAAAAGGAAAAATAACCTAATAACCCCATCAGACATACATAAATACAATACAAGAAATAAAGATACATATTTACCCCCATACTACAACTATAACGTCAGTCGTAGAGGTCCTCTGTACACGGGGGTGCTGATTTTTAATCACTTACTCCAGCATATCCAAACACTCAACAACTTAAACAAATTTAAACAAAACTTAAAAAACATTTTACTATCACATGTATTTTACAGCATTATTGAATTCTTTGAGACAACACTATAATCATTTAGCTTTTAATGTAATATTCACCTCATAGCAAAGTATGTAGTTTGTATTAAACATGTTATACTAATGATTGATAACTTTGTAGTATCTTAAATTTACTAGCGTTATTATATTACATTACTTTATTGTTTATAATAATCTAAATTTGCTGGTATTGAGCTAACTTAGCTTATGTCTCCCTACTGCTCCATGAGGCGCAACTTACCATGTATACGCATTTTATTTTAGTGTAATGTATATATATGTTTGGGAATAAATTCTATTCTATTCTATTCTATTCTATTATTGCCATCGGTCACATTTTTAGTTGTACGTGCACGTAGTGGAGTGGAAGTATAGTAGTGAAAAATTGTCAGTTTCTCTTTTTTTACAATGACATGAAACGTGGAAATTTTAAATTTGAGCGAAAAAATTTTTTTTCATTATCTATTCCCTTTAGACGGTCCACCCTGTATATTTTTGTTCGAGTCTTATTACAGTAGATATTATAAATAAATTGTAATATAATAGATATATGTAATAATATAATAATTATAAATATATTTCACATGAAAGCTCTTCTGGATCCAGAATAACATTCAAATGTACCTTTGACCTATAAATTAAAATCCAGTAAAATAATGAGAAATATATTTCGACCCAAGGGTTTCGATATGGAAGGGGGGAAAGGGGATCGGCATGCGGTTAAAAGCAGGTAGATAGATGTTTTTGTTGTTTACATTATTTCGATTTGGAACACTTGTTATTTGGATTGCTCAAGCGAAGTAATGTTTACAACTGGATTAGTTTATAGGATTCTTTATTGAATTTTCACGAATAAACATCTATAGTAAATGATTCGTCCGCTACCCGCTAGGTACCACCACTTAACGGATGGTTAACGACTACCCTTTTCTATGACGTTGTCGAGGTTGTTCTCTTTTGCGAACATGGCGCCCTTAAAATATTGTAAATTCGTTTTTAAGTATAAGTAGTATATTTATAATAGAAGTAATACCTGTTGAATGCCAGGTCAATTAAAGTAAACTTAAAATAATGAAATTACGCGTTTTTTGGTAGGTTTATATTATTTGAATATAAATACCTAAGCAATAAATAAATGTATAATAATAATAATAATGTTTATTACTCCTCTTAAATGTTACAATATACAAGTATTTCAACATTATGGGATCGTCAGGTAAAATAAGTAAAATATAGTACTTAATTAGTAATTGAAACAAATAAAGTATAAACAATTATATAAGTCACAGCTGAGTGATACAAACATACAACAATAAATATACATACAAATAGAGACATACAAACATATCAAACATTATGACGTGGTATTATCATTAAAAAAATCGTCTATTGAATAATAGGATTTACATATTAAAACATTTTTTAACTCGGCCTTAAATCTGGACATTTTTAAATTACAGTCGATTTTTTATACATTTAACGCAGAATTTTAAATTGTACGTATTACATAGTACTTATTAAAATTTTAATGTCTACCTACATACATATTATTACAATGATAAATACCTATACATTAAATTAATCTAAACTTGATAAAATATCAGTTTTTGTCTTACTGATAATTTTTCAGCTCCTACAGCTTGCATTGTTGTCTTTTGCATGTGTTTACTATTCTTATATCAGCATAATAATACGCATTTGCAATATATTTAATAATTTGTACTTCATGTAGGTCTTCCGAAATGCTAACTGGGTGGGATGGTAGAAACCAACATTGTTTTTATCTTATTTAAAACATGTTGCAAACCACCTTTAGGTTACGTTTTTTACATCCACTTTTTCCATATACCCCATTAGAATTTCCGCTCTGAAAGCTTTTTCGCAATATTTTATAATTTCAAACACTACTGGAGAAGGAAAATATAATTTACCCCTCGATACAAATTTAGTAAAACTTGCATAATCGTCTATATTTATTTTACCGAATAGTTATGATCGTCATGCCCATTTGTTATTAAAATTATTTGTCAATGTGGGCATGAATTCTTAGCCAACATTTTTATGAAGATAAAACCAGCAATATAATACAAAATATTTTCCCGGAAAACTGATAGTAAAATTTTATCCAATACCTCTCCTAACTTAATATTCGATTCAATGTATGGACCCCTCACTTTAACCGCGAATATTTCGGAAACGGAGGATCGGAAAAAACTGGAAAAATTACGTGTTCATTATGTCTCTATTCTAAATCATTCACTGAAATTTGAATAATGTACAATAGACGGTTTTGAAGTTCTGCTAATTATATTGAAAACGCGCACGTTTTCCAGCAGTTACTACGTATGTGGGACAGAGACAGATACCCACTCCACAGCATCCGTACTGCTCCAACACCTAGTGCCACTTTAGAGTTATATTTGTCTATGGTGTAAGCGTTCCAGTCTTCCCTTCACTTCGTTGGCCTAAAGAGAGTAAATAATGAGGAAATGTGACAAATGGCAATAATATTTGGCATATAGTTAACAGAATTGACAAAGAAGACACTTATTTTACTTTTAATAAAAAGTGTACAGGGTTATCATCCCAAGAAATAATTCACCTATGGTGGAAAGTAAAGGTATTTACGCAAACCGGCTCGGTGGCGCAATGCTGAAGGTGTTTGGCTTGCGACCACGGAGTCCCGGGTTCGAATCCTGGCTAGGGTATGGATGTTAGTGGCGTTTTTTCATGTGTTACTGAGACGGTAGCAGTGACCTAGACCACTGTTGGGTGGCACAACATGTCTAGTCGCTGTTATCTCTCCTGGGTTCGAGTCTCAGCTGCGGTAGATGGCAATATCGCAGGGAATGGTTGTTGTGTTGATGTCTATGTGTACGTGTCCTGGTTGAGTGGCAGAGCAGCAATAGCTGAACTCCGCCAGGACGTTAATATAAATAAGGCATTAAAATAAATAAAATAAAATAAATAAAAACCGTCCATATTTATCACTTTTAATTTTTTGTTTATTTTTTCCGTCAGATGACCACTCTGTATTTTTTTAAACAAAAGATATAAGTTTTTTTAAGTAATTCCGATTATTATTCTCTTATGTCGTCTCATAATTAATAATGAATTAATAGTAGTTTTGTAGAAATAGTCTCTGTATCCCGTAGTTGGAATATTTTTTCGAACTGAAATGTCAGGTTTTAAAAAAATAAGCAAATGAAAGATATAGATTCAAAATACTAGTTTGTATACTATTCCCCGTCGGTAAAAGCGATCTCCATCATTAAAACTATAACAATAACAGGGTGTGTGCACTATTTTTTTTTAATCGAAAATTATAAAGTACTCATGGTATTTAGTATAGCTGAAACAATTTTTCGGCAAAAAAAAAGTTTTTAAGTAATTTTAAAAGAAATTTAGTTTTGAATTAAATATTCGCCACCAAAAAGGGCAAACCTATATCCTATACATATGTGACATCACTCATCATATATGTCAATCTACAATCTGTCAAATACACGTTCTACGACTTAAGTGAAGTTAGCAACGCGTTGCCAGCAACACATTACCAACTTCACCCTTTTAATTTAACTTGGCAATGGAAATAAGTTTTGAGTTTGATGATGTCACTGAACTGAACTGAACTTGACTGAATAAAAACTTTTTGTTTGGACTAATATTATTTATTATTTATTGGTGAAGTTAACAACATCATTGGATACGAAACATTTTCCTGTTGAGGAAGCTCTGTGTCTCACATCGCTTTTAATTTTACATGTCACATATTTACTACGAAAGAATGGTTTGGCCTGCACCCCCACACTTTTAGTCTGTATAATTTGACCTATGTCTTGTTGATAAAATTGTTCTAACACATGTTTGTCTGTATTTAATCTGACTTGATCAGTGCTCGTACTGGGTTGATTAAAATTTACAACTGGTGATAAATATTTCTGTTCATTATATATCGTTTCCATATTTTTAGCCAGCACAATTTGAATATCATCTTGTTGATAAAAACGTTTCAACACATGTTCGTTAAATCTGACCTGCTCAGTGCTTTTGGTTTGATGACAATCTGTAACGGGTGATACACCTTCTAATATAATGGAATTCGTGTCTTGCATTAAAGCCTACTCAACTAACTGTTCTCTTTGCCGCTTTAAAGGGAGAGATTGTTCTGGTGCAGACGCATCTCTCTTTATTTCTGGTTGGTGGGTAAATATGCGTGGAACTACATCCTCCTTCAAAATCATATATCCTCCCATAAGTTTGTATCGTATGTAATTTTTCATGTCTTCCTCAAGCTGAAAATGATAAAGAAGTATATTTATATCTTGTAATAATATATAACATAGGTGGGAGTTCATAGGGTTAAATAGAACTAAGTAATTAGATTATTAGTTTCAATTCAAAATACGTATCATACCATTACAAGCATAATTCTAAGGGAAGTATGTATCTAGTATGATCTATTTACAATATTAAGGGTAATGAGATATTTAGCTATTGTCGATTAGTTTCTACCATGATACTAACAAATAAATTGTACTTACATTAAAATGATCTTCACAATAATAAAATGCCCATTGTGATTCTCTGCTTCAAATCATTTCATTCTTCGTGAATAATTGGTTTTAGGAACACTTATAAAGTTATTATTTGGGGCATTTACAGAAGTATTTCTGCATGTTAGCACAAAACACCACTTATTTGCTACTCCACTCATATTTCTGACTTATATTAATGACAATAATATCTGACATATTGCTTTTAACATTGGCTCAAAACTTATTTCCGTTGTCTCCTGTTGACGCCACGTGACGCCATTTTCCATATCAATGTGTGTGAAGTTAGCAACGTGTTGCCAGCAAAGCGCTTCTAACTTCACACATAACATGTATGACGTCACATGATGTTTTCGAAATCGTTCAAATATTTGAATTTTAGATCGATTTGTTTATTAAATATTTATCTTAATCTCATGATATGATTAATATGAATGCGTTTAGGCTTTCATATTTATGTATTACTAGATATTAATGCATCATTTGAAGTGAATTGTTATATAGTGCACACACCCTATTAGAATTAAATGACGCGAAAAATAAACCTCTCTGTCCAGTTAACAGCGAATAGTCACTGAGTAAATATTTTACTACTAATTCAAGAACGCCAGATTTGTTATGCCCGCCTATGATATTCCCCACGTAACGGAACGAAAATCAGCCACTATGAACATTTCCGTTCCGAACAAAGCCTACTGAAATCTATTGCTTGGGACACTGATCGGTCTTTTGTGTGCTACTGTCTGGCTAAGGATCGCCTTGGACACTCCACCGGAAAGTCTCATTAAGTCCTAAGTCGTCATTTAGGGATGGTTGTTAAATTGCCATTTCGCTGCTTAAATTGCAAAATCAATTGCCCCTTTCAACATTTTATGACCTCTGAGGAATAACAATATCTACATGCAGGGCAATCAGTCTCATTCGATTTGTGATTTTTCTTACAATGTAGCCTTGAAAATATGAAATATATGAAGAAAAGATAAAATATGTTTGGATTTAAATACATAATAAATGTGGTTTAATAAAATATTTCAAATAAGGCCCATCTGATCATTGTTGCATCCCGCAAATGAAAGAGCAACTAGATATTTCCGCTGAATTTCCTGAAACTCATTTAGATTTATTTGTCCTTCTTTAGCTGACCTCGCATATCTAAGGTAGTTATTCTCTTCTAGCTATTTTTCTTTCTTCAATCACCATAAGATTTTTTTTGCTAAACAGTAAAAATGTCGATTACAAGTTCTTCGTATTCTCGTTGCATTTCATGGGATTATTAGTTCAGCTAAATTATCTTATAGATAAATACAGATAAGTACGTTGTAAATAGCATTTATTTAACGAAGTATAGAAGACATTCTTAGCAGAATGGGTAGATAGTTAATATGTTGTACCTTTATTGCCATTCACTCTGTTATGTCTAACAAAAGTATGGATTAAATTCATTCTTTTCTCGATTCTGAGATGTCGAAAGAAGTGTAGTCAAAATATATGATGCCTCTGTTGATTTTACTTCCACATGCATGTAGTGGGCTGGAAGTATAGTAATTGTAAAAAATATTTCAAAATTATTTTTTTCTTGTAATAGGTTTAGAATGTCATGGAACGTCGAGATTTTAAATTTGAGAGAAAAAAATGGTTTTTTTTTCTGTCTGTCGGTCTGTCTGTCTGCCTGTCAGTAACTTTTATTTTGTCCGCACGTTTTCTCCGGAATGGTTTAAGATATTGACTTGAAATTTTGTACACGTATGTATTATTACGAGATCTGCAGCTGGATTGTTTTTGAACACATGCGGTGAATGATTGGGTGGTAAATAGGGGGAAATAAGTAAAGCAAGCTGTAAGAGTACAGAAACTTGAAATTTGGTGTATGTACTAAAAGCCAAGGCCTCAAAATTTTTTATAATATTTTCCATCACCCCACCAATCCCCCCCCCTCTCCATTATTAAATGGGTTGATAAAAAAATTGATATATTCACTTGAAATCTGATATACGTATATATTATATTGACATCAGGAACTAAATTATATTTTGGGATTATCCTGCTGAAGGGTTGGGGGTTAGATTAGGGGTAAATAGAGGAATATAAATAAAGCAAGGTGGTAAGAGTACAGAAATTTTAAATTCGGTGTAAGTACTAGAAGTCAAGGCATCAGATTTTTTATAATATTTTTCAACCCCCCACCACCCCTACTCCATTATTAAAGAGGTTGATAAAATAAAATTGAGATATTCGCTTGAAATTTGATACACGTATGTATTATAACGACATCTAGCATTGGACTATATTTTGACATTATTCCCTTAAAGGGTTGGGGATTAAATAAGGGTAAATACGGGAAAAAAGTAAAGCAAGCTGGTAAGACTACAGAAATATGGGATTTGGTGTATATACTCGAAGCGAAGGCCTCAGAAATTTTTTTATAATATTTTCACTTGAAATTTGGTATGCATATGTATTCTAACGACATCTGAAACTAGATTATATTTTGACATGATTCCGTTGAAGGAGTAGGGGGAAAGTATAGGTAAATAAGGACAAATAAGTAAAGCAAGCTGATAAGAGCACGGAAACTTGGGATTTGGTGTATATACTAGAAACCAAGGCCTTAGATTTCTTTCTAATATTTTTCAACTGTGTACACTTTGCAGTAAAAAACATTGTACATTACATTTAAGGTAAGAAACTTACAAAAATATAAGTTTACAAAACAACACAATAGAAAAATAAAATGAATAATAGTATAAAACGACAAGAAAGCAGAAAGTAATTAAGAAAAATACTTTATGAAATATAAAATATACATGTCAGTACAATAAAAATTGAAAATTAGGAGATCTGGTTGTGAGATGTGCTGAAATAATCAATAAATTCTTGGACCCTATATAAACATTTTCTTTTAGAAAACCTTTAACTTTCATCAGAAACTTTTCTTTAGTGCTTCATTTATTTGGTAGCGGATTATATAATTTTACTGTTAATTATCTGTAACTATTAATATTCCTTGTTAAGCGGAAATGTGCTTCAATTATGGGTTTATGTCTTTTATTATAACTAGCTTGAAATTGATATTCGTGAAGATGGTTTTGTGCATGGACAGACAGTACATTCAAGTATGTACTGAATAATAGAGGTAAGTATTCCTAGATGTTTAAATAAAGGTCTGCAGGTATCATTAGATTTAGAAGTTGCAATGGTTCTTATGGCTCTTTTCTGCAATTTTAACATTTTGTAGGCATGTGGAGATCCCTCCCAAAGTATAATGCCATACATACTATGAAAAAGTGCATGATAAGCCATTACAATTTCATTTTCATGAACGACAAACAATCTATGTGAGTGAGACCTAGGTATTTTGCAGGCTCATTATTGTTGATGGAGATAGAAGGGTTTAAATTGAAACTGAGAGTTTCTATCTTTTCCACATTTAATTTTAATCTGATATTATTGAAATAAACCTTAGCTGGGAGTGCATTTCTTCTGATATTTGTTTGAGATATATTGAATCTTTTACCATAGCAATTAGTGTGGTGTCATCAGCGTATTCAATATGTTTACCAGGCAGATGTAACGATATATCGTTTAAATAAATTATGAATAGGACTGGTCCCAATATGGATCCCTGGGGAACTCCATGTTTAAGAGGTTTTTAAAGAAGATGAAGTAGTGCTGGAACTTACACACTGATACCTATTTGTGATCTAACTTTAAATAAAAGGTCCTCAATACCATAGGTTTCTAATTTTATTAATAGCATAGCAGTAGAAACACTATCACAAGCACTAGATAAATCAAGAGGATGTCATGGTCATACTTCTATTATCAAACTGATCAATAATGAACGTTACAATGTTTGTTAATGCCTTAGTAGTAGATTTTTCTTCTCTATATCCATACTGATTACAATTAAGCAGATGTTTCGACTCCAAATACTTCATTATTCTAACTTTAAATGCTAACTCTAACAATTTAGATAGGAGGGTGGTTCAAAAAATAATAATATTATTTATCCACAAGGTTATTTTTGTTCCATATCATCTCAAATACCCCTCTGCAAAATTTGAACGAAATCTAATAATATTTAGTAGTCGCTATGATTTCACACTTTCTTGGGTATAAAGATAAATCAGTCATTTTTTGTAGGCAGTATGTTTTAATAAAATAGTAAAAATTTAAATTAACATTAATATGGATGTAAAAATCAAATAAAAAACAATGTCGCAGTTAAATTAAATTTAATGTAATATTTATCAATTTATATCCTACCCTTCCTTATATCCCAAATTCATTTTCAGGGCGCTAGACTTAGAGCCCACTGGACATTTCTTTCTGTAAAGATCGGCAACACGGATAAGATATTGTTACGGATTTCCACCTTTTAGGAAACACCCTGTATGAATCCGTGGGTTCTAAATAATTTTAACAAGAGATTAAACACTACTAACACTTTATTTAACTATTTACTGACTACAATACTTCAAATTCACTTTATTTACTATTTATCTAACCTCACTTTTCACTTTTCTACTTGTTCACTTGTATAAACTGCTTTCTTCATAAAACTTCTCCTTTCGCGCTTGTAATCGCGCCTTATATACTCCGAAATTAGCTCTAGATTAATCCAGAATCTTCTCCAACCATAATCTAGAAAAGTCCTTGGCACTTTCTAGAGCCTTTCCAGTCACTATCAGTAGGCATAGGCGTACCATCTCCTGTTCCAAGGGGGTGTAATTCATAACAATATTGTTTTTGTTGCTCATTTTTTGTGATGCTGAGATTGAATTTTTGTATTAAAGCAAACCCTCGCCCTCGCCCTGCGCAGTCATTGACAACTTTCATTTAGCGAACTTTTTCCTGCATTTCAACGTAAATTTCATCAGTGTCCCATTGTGAAGGATCTTTTACTAAAAATGCATCTGACTTTTCTTGACCATCATTGATTAGCAAGTCAAAATGCGTTTTTTTTCGTTGCGTGAAAAAATTCTGTAACTGCAACGATTCTTGTGTGTCAAAAGTTTTTCCATCTGGTCTTTCCAAAGAAGCGAAAAGTACTAAAGGTGGCGGCGAAATGCTTTCAGGGTACTAGTGCTGATCCTTTGGTTAGGATAGTCTTTGACCTGTGTTAGGAAATTTGCATCATTTAGAGGAGCTTTTGCTGCCAGTGGGGCTTCATTTCAGTATCGCCCATAAATAAGATTTACAAACAAACATAATTCTGTAACAGATCGTTTTTGTGCTGCAGTCAGCGTGATTTGGTCCTGAAATAGATACATTTTCAGGCAGTAAATAGCTTTTGCCATCCAGCGAGCTTGATGTAAGTCCCCGAGTGCACGAAATTTGGCTTCAGCAATTGTTTATGAGCTGCCAAGGAAGGATACGATACAAGTTCAGTAGTTCGAAGTAATCATCTCAGGACTGTTAATTTTTTATTGCTTCACTGTAGTATTTCTTCATTTCTTGGCGGAGTGAAATGACTTCCGCGGTATCCTACAAATTTTCACTGCCAACTGTGAATTTTTATTGATCTATTTCCGGCTATTTTTTTTTTTTGAAACGTTTGAACATATTGATGTCTGGTCCACTGCTTGGTCCCCAGCAACGCTTTGAAAGCATCAGAGAGGATAACTTCCAAAACATGATATCGGCAAGCAAGCCAAACTAGTTTTTTATCTAGAGCTTTTTCAATCAAAGAACATGTGCCAAAATTTAACGCAGTGTTAGATACAATCATGTCAAAGCAGATGTCACGCACCTGAGCTCTTAACTACCACTTATCAAGGATCATTAAGCATGTGGTAGCTTGTTCTTGTCCAGTACCTGTTTTGATTGCCGACACTGCCAAGAGCTTTTCTACTCCACCTCCACTGACAATGACGGCCACTCGATCTACTTTATCTACGCCACCGACAATATCAGACAAAAATGTAGCCTCCCACTGTAAAACAAGGGGATTTTAAGGAACAGATGACGCCTTGTCGGATTGCACATTCGACTCATGAACCTGATTTCCTTTACGACGGATTGTGCTTCGCGATAAAGAAGTACCTGCTACTGGTGTTCCCAATGCTTGTATCACAGATCCAACTAAGGGCATCGCCTGCTGATCAGATACGTTAACTCGATCAAAAGTTGCTACAACATCTTCGGTTAATAATTGAGGGATCTTTTCAGGGTTTTTCTTTCTAGTAGCCAACATAGGAGAAGGTATTTCGAATTCATCGTTTGAAGGTGAAGATTCAAAACTGCTGGAACTCGAACATCGCAGGCAACCCGAGACTCACTAGCTACATAACAACAGGACAAATCGCGCGCGCTAATATTGTGAAAATTGAATATCAATGTACGTCGTACTTGGTCGTCGTAAAAATAATTTTACTTGCAAATCCTAGCTACCTCTAAAAGTGGTCGGAAAGGGCTCATTTTTGGTACCTATACTTTTTTTGGATAAACGAACAAACTAAGCCCTGTGGAGCAAGGAAAAAGAACAAAAAAGGTTTTTCACACAAGCTTGGACCACCCTATAATCTAATAAGAACAATTAAAAATATAAAAATATTATCTTCCAAGAAAGCTATCAGATATTCTAGCAAAATACCTCAGCTCTTGGTACATTAGTCATTAGACCATTAGATTACAGTTGGTTGATTTAGTTCACTTAAGCTATGCATTACTTCAATTTGAGTGGATGCAAAATTAAGGTCTATAGCGTTTTTCTGCTAACAAACACAAATAAAACTTGATTTTTCTTTATGACAATCCAAGACAAGACTATAAACTACCCCTTTTCTTAATAATTGACAGACATGAAGTAAAAAAAGTTATCCGTCAAGATGACTCACTCTAATTTTAGTCCTACTGAATTATTAAATAGTATTGAAGGGACTCCCGAAAAACTGCTGTTACCGACCGCGGAGTTTATTATTAGAACCCCAGGTGTACTTTATTACTAATAAATATTTCACTTTCAATTTTCATGTAAATTTTTAATGAACTCCACCAGGGTATTTTCGGTTTTACGATGATACAGTAATTAGATTATACGGCAATAAAACTTTTTATTACATAATTTAACCCAAATCGAGGTGAGCGAGATAATGATCAATTATTTATGGCATTATGATCATAAAAAGTGTAGCAATTTTTTGTCTGTCATTTGCCAATTATGAATGTTTTACAAGTTCATTAACAATTCCACTGACACAGTGTATAATATTGTGCGGTTTAATCACAGCTCTTTTTAAACTTCCCTTTTTTCATTTAGTGATACTGTAATGTAAACAACTATTTTGGTGAGAGACAGTCATGGAATATAAAACTGCTGTCTTAGCTTGTATCATCCTTTTATAATGATGATTGTCAAAATATGACAAGCAGTTCTGTTAAAATTTTCTTTCCTTTCTAACCTTAAAATCAGTTTATGAATCATTTTAATTAAGGTTTTTACCGTACAGCATAAGACTTACATATAGTCCCTTCAAATTAGTCAAAAAATCGCTGTTTTATGGAGAAAGTTCCATAGGTATGAGACCTGTAAAAAGTGAAGTGATTTTTTACCAAAATGCACAGTTCTTCCTCAAAATAGAGAAAAAAGCGAAAAGCGCTAAAATTCATATTTGCATGTTTCCAAAAACCACACCTTTTTAGAACTGCGGGTGGTGAAAATCACGTTTAGACAAGCTAAATGCTTCACTTCTTACAGGTCTCATGGCTGCAGGAAAATTTCTTTAATTTGTTCTAATTTGAAAGGACCAATAATTGAAAACTATTTTCGAACAGACGTACTAGTTAATGGAATTTGAGAATCCAGTCAGCGTTTACCTTGGACGATTTTCAGTAACACTTCCCAGTCTTAGCAGTAATACCAAAGGAAAAAGCACGTGTTATTATTATTACAAAGGTGAATAGACCTATAGGATCCGCAGCAGTTAGGTCTGTCGGCCCATTGTGCATTCATGACGTGTAGGATCTCGTAGAAGAGACCAGTGCTCTCCACAATGGATAGCAGTCTGTTCCAGGGTTGATCCCGTAGTTCCTCCGGCAGTAGAAATTGCCTTTGAAGATGCCTATACCTTGACTCACCTAGAGGTGCGCAACTGCATAGGATATAATTGGTAGTTTCATCCTCCACTCCACACATCCGACAAATAGAAGAGGACAATGTCCTGTTATCAAGCTTACCTACTATCCGTCTCATTTTTTCTATATCGAGCCCAACCAACCAGTTAAAGATCGAGTTAGCCGAGGGCCCCCTTTCATGTGGTCTGAGTCCAATAGTTTTTGAACTTTGCCATGGTCCAGTCTCGTAACTCTGATTGAGTCAGACTTCTTGGTACACCGAAAGCCGGCTCAGGACCAGAGAATGGAGTTATTATTCCTTCTCCCCCCAACCGGTCTGCTTCTTCGTTACACTCCACACCTCTGTACCCGGACAACCATATAAGTTTGACAGAGTTATTCTCACACAGTTCTGTGAAAAGTTTCGGACAGTTTAAAACCAGCCCTGACACAAGAGCCCTCAAGAATGTCTGGCTGTCGTTGTATGTGTAAATATGTTTGCTGACGAAACCCCTTCTGAGATTCTCGCTTGGACACACCAATATGACATATACTTCTGCTTGGAATACACTAAAATATTTTCTAAATGGCACCGATATACCTACCCTTGGTTTGCATTCGTGTATATCAGCAACAGTTCCCTCCTGAGTATTAGATCCGTCTGTATACCGTTCCACATTCCATTTTTGAACAGCCTATTTGCTGTTTTCCTGGCTTCCAGTTCCACCTCGATATGCAAGAAGTAAGCACAAGAATGGCCCCCATTGCTATTGTTGGAACGGTCTTGATAGCTCCTGTAATTCCAAGGCATTCGCCTATGAACTTGGCATAGGCGAGCCCTAATTGCGGAGCGCTTCTGGGAGCGCCAGCATGCTACTGCCCCGTATGTTATAAGGGGTTTTGCCATGATAGTGTGTGTTGGTGGATTTCGCGAAACTGGCTGTGTGACTCATAAAGAAGGTGCTGGAATACGCCGAATGTAATGAAGGGCTTGGGTATGCTTCCATATAAGACCCAATCATATCAATATTTTTTGCTGACAGACTGCACCAGACGTTTGGCATACTGCTAATGGTTTGTCAAAAATTTATTTATGACGATGTGTTATACATTTTATTTCTGACGATGGTTTTACCTCGGGGTACGTCAAATCTCAAAAAATGCAGGTGTGGAGCACTAAAAATCAACATATATGTTGACAGTCTACTACATCCTAATAATGTGGTGTTTGGATGGTAGTTTCTCTCAGAAGAATAATTGGGCCCGTTTATTGACATTTCGCTGTCAGTGGCGCGGTAGTTCAACCGATAAAAGCGTTAGTGACAAACGCATTTGACCAGACTGTCTGGGGTACTGGGTTCGATCCCCAGTTGCGACACTGGCAATCTAGGTTGATAATGGATGTTGTTTTTCAAATGTGTAACCCGCTTCCGGACAGCCTAGGCTTTGGAGTTGTCTACTCTTGTGTGGCGCGTTTATATAATGCTGAGAGGTACAAACACTACATTTTCCTGTATTTGTTCAACAACTACATCCACGTATTCAGAGATATAACTCTCTAATGACCCTTAGTCGCCGTTTAACACTTCACTTTCACTGGATTCCAACCTCGTTGACCCCACCGTCTCGCCAGAACTTTCTTGTCGATTAAAGACTGATTCTTGACAATTTGTTTTCCGAGCAGCTGTCTCCAGGTCTCCTGCGACATCTTGAGGGAGGCTCTGCGTGAACTGCTCCAGAAAATTCATGTCAACGTCTGCATCGAGTTCGTCGAGGAGCCCGATAGAGAAGGCAGGTCAATATTATCTTCCACAGAACCACCGCCAATTGGCTGTTCAAAGCCGCTGCTTCTTCAACGACTACAAGCTGATGAACATTAGCATTATTATATTCAGAAGGAACGACCAACAGCACATACAACAAGAGAAAATATATCTTTTCTTAGCGAGTTTCTTGATAACCGGATGATAAGCTTATATACTCAAGTTGAGTCCCCTCCACCTTGTTTTCCCGTTCCTCCACCACGTTTTTTAAGGACGGTAACTTAGAAGCAAAGAGTCTAGTCGTATTGAAATGTGAATAGTAGATTAGAAAAGAACTATCGTTTTAAGGGAAACTATAAAATGTATAAAACATATTAATACAGAAAGTATACCAGAAGGGATTAAAGATGTTAGTGAGACGAAAATACATACTGACGAGAGTATTGCCAACCAAGCTAGCATCATCGGGAATAAAAATATAAATAAAGCAATTGTATCCAAAATTTTACATTATTTTCAAGTAACTAGGAAGAGTATTTTTTAGATAATATAAAATGTTCAACAGTTACGTGAAAACTTCAATAAGCTAACATTACATTATTTGTCGTCTTTTTGGAGGTTTCACGTACATCTGTTTTTCCTTATTTTTACTATTCTCCAATTAAATATGATTTTTCTAAGCATTACTGCGAATCGTGGGTCACCGATGAAAAATCAGGAAACTCTCAGTATAATTTATTGTTTTACCCATTATTTTGTTTATTATTGTCCTTCGTCATTATTGACGATTTGTAGGTACTTCGACGTATTATTCCACCAATTAGTTTTCCCCCTTTTAATGGCATTGTTTTATTGTAGTTACGACCCTTAGCAGGATTTTAGCGCTTCACCAAACAATTATGTCGATATAATGACTTCGTTTTATTGCATCTTGTACTGAAAATAGAATTTAGTACTTTGATTGCTGGATTCTTGCAATGGAATTATTGACGTGCTGCTCCTGGCTTTAAGATAATTTAAATAATACGAGAATATTATGAATAAGTAGATGTTGTATTCGGGAGTTGTTGAAAACGATTAACGACAAATGGTTCAAATTTCATGCAGTTTTGGGTATTTGTCTGAAGATGCTGTTAAAATATTTAAGTTTTCATATATTTCAACAGATAATAAAGTCAAAGATTAGAAAATTAGCAAGATAAGACAGCTAGCGAAAAAACTTTAATCTTTTAGGAATGGCGCTGTTGATCTCATCACAATGTGTCAGTCAGATGAAGAAGGTGAAATTGGAGATAGAAATCAACTGTGAAAAATCGACAACACTCCGAACGAAATTAGCTGAATGTCAAGATTTTTAACAACGAATCCCGAAACCGTTTCCGATTGTAACAAACGTAAGATACGGGTTAAAGAAATTAAATATACTTGCCATAAAAAAGCGCGATGTATGTAGAAATTTGAGACGGTATTTCACAGACTATAAAATGTTATGAACGCGTGGCTTAATGTAATACTAGAGGATTGCAAAAACAAAATTGTATAATAATTTCTAATTTTTAACAACCATTTCGTGTCAAATACAAGTAATTTTTCGGCCATACTATAAAGTATATTTCAGTACGTTTTCTAAATTTGGAATATTTTATTACCGTTTTAAAGGCCTTCCATAACCTCATAAACTCCATAGCCTGAGAAAATCCGTTACGATCGACATCATAGTCAAATTGATTTTTATTAGAAATGTAACAAACGCGCAAGTAATTAAACGAGGAGAAGATTTAACTGTACACTAGATAGGAACGACGAGATTTTTCCCTTGATTTTATGAATACGATAAGAAGGAATCTAAACACAAAAAGGATTTTTTCATCTCGTTGGAAAATTAGCTAGCTTAAAGATAGGATAATTTAAGTTGTGATTAAAAGAATGTTTTATATTTAGGGTAAAATCATTTTGACCATAGTTGTTATAGAGGACGCCAATTTCCAGGTCGTGTTTGATACTTAGAGGAAGTATGGTGTAACATTGGTACCATAGACAGTACCAGCGGTCGGATAAAGCCTCAATACCAGTAGGGGCGAGTTCACATTCAATTAGTTAGAGTACCTTGAAAGTACCCCGCTCTATTTCACCCTAAAAACTGACGAGGATAATCCGTCAGTTTAAGCAGACACTTTTTGTTTGGCTCTCGAGTGTGTTAAACTTGTCATACTTTTTACATAGCGGTAATCGTTTTTGTGTTTATTTATGTATTTGGACTAAAAACTAACTTCGCTTCCTTCGAATTGTTACTGGTAATTGATGTTTTCTTCATTAGTTTCGGGAATTATTAACTTCATGTTTTATTAATGACCCTTCTGGCAATCAGTTTATAATTTTATGGTAAACGGATTTCTCATAAATGAAGTAACTTTTCACTTAAAACTACGGTCCAATTTGCATATTTTATTTGTTTAACTTTAAATTGCATTTTCATTTGTTTTAATTTAACTGTTAGTTATTGTTATATTTCTAACCTGATTATTTTCGCGTTATTCTTGTGTAAATATCGATTAAGTGTTGTTGAAAATTGCGTGTTTCCTTTACTAATTAGTGGAAACTAGAGTCATCGAAGTTAGATCACCGTAGTGAACCAGCAGGCGTGACAAAGAAAATTGGGGTAAGTTTGAACTATATCGGTTTAAGTATACACACATGTTTCTGTGAAAGGACCACATATAGACGATATTCATACATTGAGATATCTAAATGGCCTCATATGCAGAAAGGCTGTGAGTATCACCTTAGAGAAAGACCCGCTGGTGGATTGATGAGTTTTCATTCCTTGATAGTCGCACATAGTGTAAAATTGATCTCATTTAAAAGAGGTACATTAATTTTCACGGATATAATTAATAAATATAATAACCCCAAAGTAATGTAAACGGGGTAAATGGGGCTATTACACGTATGTATGTATGTCGTGTCCCTTTAATTTACACTCAACAACTGTCATCATTGTTAATTTTCTACTCTTTGATAAGGTACTGGAAGAAGAAGAACCAAGCAGAACTGTAGATATTTATAGCAAGACCGAGGGTCATTTATTATACTATTTAGATGTAGTATGGAGTGCCTTTAACGGAGAGAATTAATGAAACGTAATTCCTCGAAAGTAAATCACCTTAAATGACAACAAATTTTGGGCCATGATTAAAGATATTTTCAGAATAACTCTAAAGAGCAATCTGGAGAAATGATTCCAGCTGAATGGAGACTTTGCTCACTTATTGAACACAAAATTTACAAAACTTTAACTCATGACCTCCAGATTCGCCGGATTTGACAACCCATTAGAGTTGTGTGAAATGGACAATCCAAGTCAGAGACCATCTGTCTGTTTAAAATTAAGATCTGAGTCAAAATTCGATGGTACACCAGAGTAAGTTGAAGAACGTAATGAAAAATTTTGAAAACATCACTTTACAAATAACATTTTTCGAAAAATCAAAAAATAAATAAAAACGAGGTATTGTTGGAACTTATTGCAGATCATCCCTTATCTCTAAAATTATGATAAGAGTAAATGAAAGAAAATTAATATTGATCCTTAATAACTAATATCGACATTGAAGTCAGTTAAAATTACATTTTATTTTATTATTTGTTTATTTTTATATCGATCTCATGGTTTTTATTGACGTCTTGTAGCTTCTACAAATCTTCAGGCTCGTTTTTAGGGAATACTGGTGTACCAAATTTCATGTAAATCTGCAAAAGTTTTACAATCATGGCGACAGCCATGATTGTAAAACTTTTTTTATTAGATCTGCCATTTTAAATTTAAATTTTTTGATTTTGCCATCAGGTTTAGCTACTCTCTGAAAAATGTTACTAATAATTTTAATTCAATTCCGATGAAATGAGAATTTTGTCTAATTTTGACAGTTCGACTTGCTGTGCAATTGTGCATGCTATAGAGTGGTTGATTGATGAAAAAAATACAGTGAAACCACCGCTGAACAATGATACCATTCAGTCTGTAAAGATACATTGCTATGAAGCTTTTTACTTTATCTCAAATTTTCAATTGTAATATTTTTTCAAAATTTGGTCACCTTTAACTAGAAATATTTCAATTAAATGGAACGAGCGTCAAACCATACTCCATAGTTCACAAAAGATTTCATTGAAATCGGTTAAGCCAATCGTGAGTAATGATTAAATAGACACAAAAACATACAAACGAATCGAATTAGAGCCTCCACCTTTTTAAAAAATTTTGAGGTTGGTTAAAAAACAATCACCATAATACTGTTAGGTACATGCATTGCCTGAGCCACATACGCACTACGGGTACAGCATCGGAGGGTAAAAAAAGCGATTTAAAAATTAAACATTGTTTTAAAAACAAAAAATATATGGAGGTTTCCAACTTATTTTAAGTATAACAAAATGGTAATTATTACATTATTATCCCGCTGTAGTAGGCACTCTCTTTCAACTCAGGTGATCTGGTTAGTCACTTAAGGATGCTGGAATTGATCCAATTAGAATCCAAGACTAAACCCACCGACTCAATGCCAATGACGTGGAACTTTGACTGTCTCTTTGATGTGCTCATTGAGAGCCGTCAGACGAACAGAGCCGAAGCCCTGCAGTTGGAGAAAGGGTCACTCTGGTATACAGATGGATTAGATATGGCTGAAGGGATTGGCGTGGGCGTAGCGGGGCCTAATTGCGGGCTATCTAGAGCTTTAGTGAAGACCCCGACTATCTTCCAAGCAAATATTTATGCTATACATCTATGTGATGAGGAATGAATACATAAACTGATTCGAAGAGCAAATATCTATATATCTTCAGTTAGCCAGGTAGCGCTAAAAGTTCTCAGGTCTTACTTACACCTGTGAGTCTTAAATTGACTGAGAATACAGACAGTCCCCGAAGCAACTGGTAAAAAGTAACAAGGTGTCCTTGATGTGGGGGCCAGGGTACGAGGAAATAGAAGGAAATGAATTACCTGACGCCCTTGCAAAAAAGGTGCTGATGCCCCATTTTTTGGGCCCGAACCGTTCTGTGGCTTGTCTAAGGGACGCATAACGGAAGATGAATCTTCCAGGACAAATAAGAGCGAAAAAATTCATAACTTATTCGACAAAGAATGCTACAAGGCATCTCTAATTCGAAAAGTCCGTTAGGCTAATAATAATAATAATAATAATAATAAACTTTATTTTCATCAGACTCGCCTACACAAGTATAGAATATTGTCAATAGTAGTTACATGGAATATAAAATCACATAAAATATAGAAAAGTAAAGACACATACAAATATTGAAGTAAAATACATATTAAAAACTAATTACTAAAATCGGCAGTAAAGTATTCTGTGACAGAGTAGAAACTAGACCTTATTAATAAATTTCTTATAGCGGCTTTAAATTCACCTAATCTTTCAAGATTTTTAATATCAGCAGGTAGCTTATTAAAAAGTTTTATACCCATAACAGTGGGACCATTAGCAACCAGCGACAAGCGGTGATGCGGAATACTTATATTAAAATTCAGCCTAAGCCCATAACGGGAACTTCCATCTCGAGCTTGTATGAATTTTTCTGGATTTGATTTCACAAAAACCAGTGCATTAAATATATAAAGTGAAGGTACGGTTAGTATATTTAACTGCTTAAATAGTTCTCTACAGGAGGTAGTGATAGGTTTAAACAGCATAGTGCGAATAATTTTTTTCTGAATTATCAAGATTTCATTAACTCTAGAGCAATTTCCCCAGCATATAATACCGTAGTTAATAGACGAGTGTATATGTGCAAAATGTGTAGCTAATTTTCTTAATAAAAAATCAATTTGAATGCTCCACGTTAAATGGGTATCAAGATGTAATCCCAAAAACTTGACAGAGTTATTTTGCTGAATGCTCATATTATTAACTTTTACGAGAAGACTCTGGTTATTCTCTTTTGCAGAGAAGAACAATATTTCGGTTTTTGAATTATTTAATGCTAAGCCATTGTTGGAACAAAATGTTATCATATTATTTACAGCAGCATTTGCATATATGCTGAGTTCAGCTATACTTCATCAAAATGATCAACAATGTCATTTATAAAAATTATAAAAAGCAATGGTCCCAGTACACTTCCCTGGGGGACGCCCATGTTGACCATGCTAGTATCAGATTTATAAACGACACTGCTGCTCCTTATAACAACTTCCTGTGTCCTATCCATCAGATATGATTTCAGCCAATTTAAAGCGGTATTTTTTATTCCATATTTATCTAGTTTATTTAGCAATAAATTCAAATTAACTGTGTCGAAGGCACGTTTCAAGTCGAAAAATATGCAAGCAGTGTTATTTTTTAAGTCGAGATTATTTAAAATAAAATTATATAATGATAGAACGGCATGCTGGGTAGAAAGGCCTTTTCTAAAGCCAAATTGTCTCCCCGTTAGTATGTTTTCATCTTCTAAATAAACTATTAGTTTCCCATGAAAAGATTTTTCATATATTTTTGAAAAAGCAGATAACAGGGCTATACCTCTATAATTTGATATTAAATTTGTGTCTTCTTTTTTGTGAATTGGTATAATCTGAGATTTTTTTAATAGAGTTGGAAATATACCTTCTTGAAATGAGAGATTTATTAATGATGTGAGAGGATTAGTTAAATAATCAACAACTTTAGCTAATAGTGAGCTAGGAATGCCATCAAAGCCGGCTGAGTGTTTTGAGGATATTGACAATATTAATTTATGGACTTCTTCATAGGTTATAGGTGATAATTTAAAAGTTGAATCTTTAGCAATAATATTATTTAAAGAATTACTAACCGACATACTTCCAGTTAAGGTTTGAATAGAATTAATGAAATAATCACTAAAAGCGTCGGCCGCCGCCTGAGGATTTGAAATTTCACGACCATTTGCATCCAAGAGCGTTGGTGGAAGTGATTTTTTCTTTTTGTGATTACCTTCATTGTTAATTATTTGCCAAGCTGTTTTACATTTATTGTTGGAGGATGAAAATAGGGATTCATAATAGCTATTTTTTGCTTCCAAAATTTGTTTTTGGTGGTTTTTCTTTAGAATATTATATCGAGTTAATAATTCTTGATCATTTGTTAATTTATAGGTTCTAAAAATTTCCCTTACCAATTTACCTTGCTCTATAAGATGGTTATTAATCCATGGTTTCTGAGATTTCGATTTTCTGTTTTTAATTTTTTCCAGAGGAAATGCCATATCTAGGAGTTCTATAAAGGTGTTAAAAAAAGCTTCGAATTTCGCATCACAGCTATCACTGGTGGCCAAAAAGTCCCACTTTTCTTTAGATAACAATAATTTAAAATGATTTAAATTCCTCTTATTATTAAAAAATCTTTTAAAGACGGGTTTATCCACATCAGTGGTGTATGTTAAAAAATTAAAATTTATCCATTGCATAAAATGGTCTGAAACATCAGTGTGAATTATTTGCGGGTTTAACAAATTTACCTCGACATTTGTAAAAATATTATCAATAGTAGTTTTTGAATTATTTTGAACTCTTGTAAATTCATGAATACATTTATTCATACCAAAAGATAAAAATAAATTTGTTAAATCGTTAGCATTTTTATCCTTGCAGATTTCGTTGAAATTTACATTGAAGTCCCCGCTAATAAATGTAGGGGTTCCTGGTTTAAGAAGTTTAATAAGAAATTCATCTATTTTGTCGATAAAAATTTGAAAATCCGCTGAAGGTGATCTGTAAATACAACCTATTAAGAAACTATTATTATTTATAATTAATTCTATCACAGCATATTCGAAAATTGATTCTACTTTTTTAATACAGGAATTTTTTATTTTAAATTTTAAATTGCTTAATATGAATATAGCGACACCACCCCCTTTCATTGAACTTCTAGAGAAATAGTCAGTTAAACTGTAGGAGTGTAACTTGATATGATTTATCTCGTCACTATTACACCAAGTTTCCGTGAAACACACCACTTCGGGTAAATCAAGTGAATGAAGTAATACGTCTAGTTCATCAGTTTTATTGCGAATACTCCGAATGTTTATGTGACATAATCTTAGTTGGTTTAGATTATAATAATTACCACGAGAGAATGAATTGTCATCACAGGCATCATGCGTTACTTCGGTGCAGGTTCGGAGGCTGTGGACGGGAAATTTTTATCAGTATTTGATTCCTTGGGAAATATGTAACGATTTACACACGCACCACTTGGCGAAATTTGAGGATTGTATACTTCCTTAACATGTTGAATTGGGAAGGAGACTATAAACGAATTTGTTGTTGAATTATTATTTAAATTTTCACACGTAAAATTTATCCTAGGAGCTGATTGTTTGAGATAATCACAGAGGTTTTGAGAGGTAGTGCTTGGGTCGATTCTGTAAATGTGTAGATAGCCTAATTTAGGTACTGTCTTTACATTAAAAGAATCGGTGTTTGCTCCCACTCCAATAATGGGTCTCCTGCGCTTATGTGGTCTAACTCCGTTACTGCGCTGTGGCTGAGGTCGCCGGTCAATTTGTGTTGTAGCCATCGCACTGTTTACGGCTGCGTTTACTTCAGAGAGAGTAATTGTTTTGCTGCTAATGTGGGTTTTTTTGTTAGACATTTCTTTTTGTTTAGATATATTAGATTGATTTTCTGTATGGCTATTGGATATTACAATTGATCAGACGTTTTATTATTAGCCGCAGTCATAGATGTCACTGGTAACTTTTGAAGTTTAAGATTTCGTTCTTGGGAACTTTGTCGATGTGTTTCCACTCTGACAGATGGGGCAATTCTAGTAGAATGTTGTGATTGTTTTAATAAATAAATAATTTCATCTTGATTAGTTAAACGTTTTTCCATTTGTGATATCATCTTATTGAGTACCCGGTTTTCTCTATCAAGAAAATCACAGCGTACCTTACTTTTTATACATTGCACTTTATGACACAGGTCTTGAGGAGAGTCGGAGCTGTCGTGAAACTGATCCTCGTCAAGTTTATCGAATTCCTCAGCCGGTTCACAATAATTTTTGAAAAAATCACTTAATATTGCGTTGTTACTAACACTAGCACACAACTTTTTATACACTAAAACATGAATAATGTCTTTTTTATTTATTTTGTTGAGTTCATTAACAAGGTCATCTACACTCGGCGCCATCTTTATTACCTAATGACAGGCCTTTTAGCGGGCCCCTTGAGATATCATCTTGAGAATATGGGCAAAGCAGACAATACGTGCAGATATCGCAATAGAAACTGCGGAACATATTCTTTGCGAATGCAGGATATTAGTTCGCACTAGGCTAATGTACCTAGAAAAGGTGGAATTAGCGCCTAAAGACATAGGGAAATTAACCCCCATGAAAATCACAAACTTTGTAAAAAGCTTGGGAGTCCAGGACAACTACTTGTAGGGTAATTCACAAAAGATCTTTTAGGTCGATGCAAGGAAGGGCTGAAAGAGCCGAACGACCCCTTACACAATCTATATAATAATGTAGATTGTGTAAGGGCTCTGATACGAAACTCATTATAAGGCAGACATATCACCCGCGCACCACCACTCTACCCTGTTCAAAAACTAGAAATTGAATATCTAAAATCATATGTGTTGCAATGTTGCGATCTCTGCAATATTGGTAAATTGCCTGACCTTAATCAGGAAATCAAAATGTAGTTTTAACTGTTCTAAACATTTAGCAAATGCAGGAATTATTTGTTTAATTTTGTATCAGTTAATGTATTGATGTTTAGATTTAAATTTGGATTTAGTATAAGCCAATTATTTTTAAGCTGTTGAAATGTAAAGCAAAATTCAATTTCCTTTCTATTTATTATAATTTATTCTTAAAATATGAATAAGAATTTTCTGCTCTTAATAGGTATATCCTCGGTTCAAATGAACTCTTTGCTAGTTCAAATAAACGTTTTCCTCAGGAGTTTCTGATATCCCATTTTCTGACTTTAGTACAGTAGATATAGGTTTTTGGGTGAAACTAATTCCCACAAGGACGGGATTTGAATTGTATAGTTCGTTGTTGGTATGTTTTTGACATACTGAAAGTCAAAAAAAATCTGATTGTGCAAAATACGTTTTTTTGGTCGCCATTTTGAAGACATTTTAAATAATGGTCATAAAAAGCATGTGTGGTATCAAATTAGAGAAAATTTCATGACGAAAAAAATTATGATATTGGTTTTAAAAAATAAGAAACACACTAAAAGTCTAGGAAAAGGATTTGGAATAAAAGAGACGTTAATGACTATTTACCCAGAAAACGCAGTCTCACATATGCTCACAGATAAAGCTTATTCAAGCCACATACTGCTTTCATCTGTACTTACATCAATGAGGTTTCAGGATGTCCTGGATAGTAACTTACAACTTGCAGCAGAGCTCTCAAGTACGAAACGGGTAGAACCGATGAATACAAATGAAATATAGTCAAGTTTTCCAAATTTGCAGAGCCTCATGGAGCTTTACAATAAGCTGTATAACGGAAAGGTCACAGTTTCTGGAATCAGTTCCTTCACCGAATTACTGAAGTTGTCTTCTGAATTGCAAGAGAAAAGAACTCTTTAAAGGTATAAAGTAGGACAGCAAAACTGTATCATGTATCTGTATAATATTTTGGCTTGAGAATGCATTTGCAAGCTGTAGAGCGCATGCGGTCTTTGCAGTTGCGGGGCACAATAACTGTGCAAAATGTGCGAGGGTGTATTTGCAACAACGAGAGAACTGGAAAAAGATTATGGAGATTATATAGCTTATTGAGTGCTGGTCGTTTCACATTTTGTAGACACAATAGATTTTGGGCTGGAATATGGACAGATATGTTCATTGAATAAACCTTAATGCGATCAACAAAAAGTCGACGTGGAAGAAGCATGGTTGATAGTCAACGAGCTTCATGAATATTGAGTCATCCTGGATGCTGTGTGGTTATTTTTGTTATGAGCAATCTCACTGATGTCGCTCGTGTTAGCAGTAAACAACACATTGAAATATCTGATGCTAGAGAATCTAGAGATATGAAACAAAAGATTCCACCTAGGCCTCCAACCATCCTAATCTTGTGAAGAAGGTGGTGATGCTGTCTAGGGGAATATCCCTCAAGTCGGCCAAAGTAGGCCAACGTTCTCCCAAAATGGATTCTCTGCTAGAGGAGACTGCCGGGCACTCACAGAGTACGTGTTGGACGGTCTCGTCTTCTTGTTCACAACCTCTGCATAGGGGTGTGTCATTTAACTTCATGTTATAAAGGTGCTTCCTCAGTTGGCAATGACCAGTAAGAATTCCTGTCGCGAAGCGCAGGTTCTTCCTGGACATTCCCAGGTAGATCATCGTTGTATCCTTGTCAGGGTATCTAAGCAGATCCCTGGCCAACTGACAACTATGAGTTTCATCCCACAGTTTTTTTATTTTCTGTGAGTGTTTTCTTTAATCATTAGCATTATTGCTGAGGTCGGCAGTATGTTGGAAGGGCCAGGTACAAGTATACTTAGACTGGCTGCCTTCTTAGCCAGACTGTCAGCATTCCTGTTGCCTCTGCACTGTGCATGCCCTTTGACCCAGCATAGAATGACACTGTTCATGCTGGAGGCGCCCACGAGTGCCTGATGGCATTCCCATACTGACCCTGTTGTTATTTTGTGTCTCTGTAGGGCCAGTAGTGATTGTCTATTATCAGTGTAGATTCTTATTGTTTTTTCGATTATTTGTCTACGGGAAATTTCTTTTGTGGCTATGGTTATTCCCGCCAGTTCTGTTTGTATTATACTGGCTTGTTTGTCCATAGCCCATTTAATTTGAATTTGCAGGTTCCCTTCTTTTTCGATCCGTCTGTGAAGATGTTAACTGTTCCTTCACTGACAGCCTCATTGCTACTGTTGGTGTGTATTTCATAGGGTCTATCAAAGATGAACTGTGGGGAAATACCATCTGCACGTACCTGCAGAAGTGGCATTTGTTTAATTGCCTCATTCCACAGCCGGCATCTGGTCACTCCACATCCTATGTTTGGCTGTTTACCAATGGATTTGAGACTTGCCATAGTAGTTAGGGCCACCTCTTCTAGATATATGTCTAGTGGTGGCAGGGACAGCATCACTTCCATTGCTCTTGTTGGTGTCGTTCTCATAGCTCCAATTGTGTTTAAACAGGCTACTCGTTGTACCTGGCTGAGCTTACGTTTCGCTACAGTCTGCTGACTCTTAGGCCACCAGACGATGGCTCCATAGGCTAAAAATATGATTTTCAACACTGCATAATCTTTCACTTTTTCAGACACCATTTGTTATTTATTTTTATTTTTTAAAACCAATGTCATAATCATTTTCAGCATCAAATTTTGTCTAATTTGATACAAGATTTTACACTCACATTTTTTAGACTTTTACTATGTCAGAAAGGTACCAATAACGAAATAAAAAATTCAAACCCCGTCTTTGTGGGAACTAGTCCCACCTATCACCTATTTTTGGCATATATCTTGGCATGTACTGCTTCCCGATAGATACACCCTGTGGTAATTTTAAAGTACCGCACATTTTTAACAACATTTTACAGCTATATATGTATATTTAATTTATAAAAGACATTCCGTGCTCGCCGTTTTACGGCATACGATCTTAAGTAATGCAGGTGGGTTGCAGGATTATCAACTTCCGAAGTAACCACGTAACTACTTAATCTGTGAGGGTCAAGTCGTAAAACGTAACTCCAGAGTCCGGTAAAGTTCCGCGGCATAGCTTTACAGCCACCAGGGGCAGCAGAACGTTTGCTTCAGGGCGGCGTTAAAGGGGCTGAAAGAGAAAGTGGAGGGAAATTGATTATTTACTACTATTAGTGGTATAAAAAAAGTTATTGGTGGTGTTTTAACAGGAATATTAATGTTCAATAATTTCTTTAAATATTTAGGATATATATGTCCACTTGTGTGATGTGTTTATCTTATGTCTGTGTTTAGTTAGTAATATAAAAATATCGACCAAATGAGCCTAACCAGCACAAATATGTTAATTCGTTTTTTAACAAAATGCAAAACATTGCCAAGAAACGCGGCTTCTTAATTAATTTTTAACTTTAAAAATATTGAACGTAGATGTAACAAACTTTGATAGATTATAGGTTTTGCTGTGTAGAATGAGTGTTTCTTTTTGAAATGTGTACTTGTATATTTTTTGCAAAAAAGCATTTGTTTGCCAAAAATGCATTTTTTTGAAAATTAATTTGTACAGCTTAGGGATGTCGTAGCGTAACATGATTGGGTTTATTTTCTTCCCAAAGGTCCCATAATGTCTGACAAAATATTAAATATCTAATATTTTAAAACAACATATTTAAAAAAATCCTTTACTTATGCAGCATGCCTTTATAATAATATACCTGAAAATTTGTAAATCATGCCTAAGTCGAAATTTAAAAAAGCTATCCACCACTATCTATCACAAAATGCTTAAATAATAATAATGATAAAAATAAATAAAAAATGAATAGCTTAAAAATATGTAATCATTTATTTACTATATATGTAATGTCTCTGTGTATATATGTATGTCTTTGTTGATTTATATTGATATGTTTTCTTAATTTTCTACTTTCATGATTTCTATTGTTGTTACCATTTATTTTGGAATGTAATAATAATTTTTTTTTCTCTGCATATGTACTGGTACATGTGTATCAGAGTATAGAATTTAAATATACGTTATACTATATACTTAATTATTATATGTTAAATGTAATAATGTTATACTTAGTAAATATTGATGTTTAGGGTTAAGTGTTAGAGAACCAAAAATGTAAGGTTAACTTCGCCCTTAATAAAGACAATTTATTATTATTGTTATTATAACCCTATCTGTCTCCCCAATGACCTTGAACATTTACTAATTATAACGATTTTTAAATATTAAACCAAGTATACGTTTCGTAGTTTGACTCTAAAATATACAATACTTCCATATTCAAATTTTCCTAAAGCAAGGTTCTATTCGTTTGGTTTTACTGTAGGTCAAGGAATCCTTAATTAAAAAAACCTGATTTACAAGAGGGAATATTATAATATATTAAAATTGAAGATTCTGATACAAGTCATACAAACAACTATGGTAAATAAACACTTTAGAGTACTAGGTACTAGGTTTTCTTAAAATTTGTTACTTATTCAGGTCGTGTTCTGATTTTGTATTAATGCGAGGCATGGTTTTCCTGGAATTAACTCGCGTCCTTATGAAACCATCTTTTGCATCGGCGCCACAAACTGCTGTAGGAGCTTCTGTAATTAGTTTCACACATCGCTTAACACACTGTGTGTGACAGGGATACTCGCCAAAATTTAAGTAGGACAGGCTGGTTATAAGTTCTCGTAGATCTTCATTGGAAATCCGGGAGGGAATAGATATGGTTCTGTTAACCAACGTTCTTGTCAGTTGATAAGCTCAAAGTAGTCAATTATTTGTTCAGGTAGTGAAGCATCTGAATGATGCGTCAAAGGTGCTTTGCGCCGTCTTTACCAGTGGGATAAGATTTTGTTTCAAACCACATGGAAGCGTATACATTTTGTGGATTTGTGGAGGTAAATGGAATTATCAAAATTCAAAGATATTTTACACAGTTAATGAGTACTTTATCAAGTTAGTTTTGCGTGGTATTAGATTCAATTACTGTATTTTTTGGCCATGAAGTAATATATATAATATGTAGTAAAATATCAGACTTCTCTAAAAAGTTAAGACCATTGGCGAGGCAGAAAAAGTTTCGAAATTAAAAAGAAAAAAATGAAAATAGTAACAAATAACATAGACAACATTTGCACATTATATTAAGAAATTCATACTTTGACTTTTTCGCTCTGCCCTAGTATACGTGGCAAAATTGAGTACAAAAAAGTGCTTACTTGTAAAATTGACTGCCAGGAGGCGCAAGGAAAATTGAACTTAGGCGTTCAAAATCGTGCGCGTTCGCAAAATCATCATTATCTCGGCTTCCTGTGGACGTGCAAAAAGTTATAGTCGCTTCGACATCCCAACATAGAAATTAATTTTCAAAAAAGTGCCTTTTTAATAAACAAATGCTTTTTTTCGAAAATTATGCAAGTACGCATCTCCAAGAAAATGTAAAAAATCGATTAAAATATGGAAATAGTGACATAGCTAGCTGAAAAGTCCTTCATAGTAAGAATGACTGTGTTTTTTACACATGTTTTGACCAACTGTATTCCAACATGACGCTAAAATTCCGAATGATCAAGTCAAAAAATTATGAACCGCAAATACTGATAACTCAGCGCTTTAGCAGCGATGATTAATGTATAGTTCTTCTCATCTATATAATGGGTTGAACAAAACGTGGCAAATAAATATTAAAGATACCGGAGTTCCGGCTAGTTAGGGAAGTGTCGAGGAGGGACAGGGCTGGCATTAGTTTTCCCTAAACATTAACAATTAATTTTCAATCAGACTTGATCCTTCAATAATAAATTATTTATTTTATATAGAGAACTGTTAAAATAAATAATGATTGATTTAATATTATTGTAGATGTTTAGTTTTAATTTTAATCATATGAGACTGACTTAAAAAATTTAAATCTTCTAGTTGCTCCATTTAGCCAATAACCACCTGTATGAAACGAAGCCGATTCTGTACTGTGCTAGCATGTGCCTGTTTGTACACAAGGAGATGGGGGCGACCTGCGCAATACTATTGAAAATGACTTGCATTAGGGATATAACAGAATCTGTCGCGTATTTTAAGCTATAAAGGTAACGTACAAAGTAATTATTATTTATTAAACAATAATGTGGTCATTCTGTAATATTTTACAGCAATATTAAGAAGCTAACATACTTTTCATATTTCAAATTACATTCGTCAGTGACCTGACAATACAGTTCCTTCAAATTAGGAAAATATTAAAGAAATTTTCCCACAGCTATGAGATCTTTAAAAAGTGAAACATGTGGGTTGTCTAAATATGATTTTCATCTTCCGCAGTTGATGAAAAGGGTGATTTTTGAGAAATATATACATATATATGAATTATAGCGCTTTTTCGATTTTGAGGAAAGACTATGCATTTTGGTGAAAAATATCAAAAGAGCAAAGTTGTACAACATGAAGTTTCCAACAAATTTTGTCTCCACGTTTTTGTCCGAATTCCGCATGGCTTCGCCGCTATAGGGCGCGAAAGAGATATATACATATATAGACTTTTGCGCCTTTTCTTAGATTTTCAGCCAAAATTATGCATTTTGGTAAAAAATATCAGGAGAGCAAAGTTGCTTTTTAAAGTTTTTTTTGAATTTCGCATAGTTTCACAGCTAGAGGGCGCGAAAGCAATATTTAAATAGATTTTCGCGCCCTATAATGGCGAAATTATGCGGAAATCGAATAAGAACGTAAAGACATAATTTGTAGAAAATTGTATCGTCTACAACTTTTCTCTCCTGATATTTTCAAAATGCATAGTTTTTGCTGAAAATCTAAAAAGAGCGCAAAAGTATCTTTACATATTTCTTTCGTGCCCTCTGGCGGCGAAACTATGCGGAATTTGGACAAAACGTAGAAACAAAATTTGTAGGAAATTTTATGCTCTACAATTTTGATCGTACCAGTTTTATATCAATTATATCTTGGAAAATATGCCTACTATGTTAATAATATTTTAGATACCGATAAAGCACAGTAATTTTTATAGGAGAAAAATTTTTCATAATTCTTTGTTCTAAAATTTTGCAGTTATTCTCAAAAACATGACCTCATGTTTAATCGGTTATTTATCAATGCATTTAACAAATTTTTGATAAAATAGTTAATTATTTAAAATGTAAGCAAAAAAGAACTGGTATACATATATCAAATATTAATTCAGTTATAATAAATAATATGCTTGCTATAATATTATCTATTGCGCTTGATTCCTAAATTAATATTTGATATATACCAATTCTTTTTTCTGCAAATGCTTACATTTTATATAGTTAACTATTTCATCAAAATTGGTTTAAATACATTTATAATTAACGGACTAAACATGAGGTCACGTTTTTGAAAATAATTTCAAAATTTTAGAATAAAAAATTATGACAATATTCTTACCTACAAAAAATGCCGTGCTTTATCGGTATCTAAAATATTATTTACATAGTAGGCATACTGTCCGAGATACACCGGATTTAAAACTACTATTGCCAATATTTCCTTAAAAAGTAGAACATTTTTCAACATAACTTAGTAGAATTTCAAAACTGTCCAATGTACATTATTTAAATTTCAGTAAATGATTTAGAATAGACGTAGTGAACACACACTTTTTTCAATTTTTTCCGTTCGTCCGTTTCTGAAACTAAAACAGGTTCGAAACATGGAAATAGTTTATACGTATATTTCTTAACCTATTAATTAAGTCTATATTATTCTGTGAGGGTAAAATTCCGAAACATTTATTCTGGCTGTGCGGGCAAAAACTGGTATTTTTGCATTTGCTGTGGGAATCTCCATAAATTGCATTGACAACATCCATTCTTCACGTTCCTCTACGACCGATAGTTTTTGCAGTATTTTAAGAAAATGATTTTCCGCTCTGTTAATAAAAAACGATGATACAAATCAAATGTGTTGACTCACGAACTGAGAAGCCTTTCCCATTACCTCTCCCAAAGTCATTCTGCAAAAACTTTACTGCTACTAATTTATCTAAAAATTCTGTCTGTTTCCCCCTCATTTGCCAGGCCTAAAAAGACGTTCAATCAAAAACTTATGTGAGCTGTATTCAACAAGTAAAATTAAATTTTGCTTAATTGGATAGTGCCGTTAGAAATCTATCCAGCTCAAGATATATATAAGATTACCATTTAAATCGAATTTGGCAAGCCTACGTACCGCCGACTGTTAAGGATTCGAGAGCGGTGTTACATGCACTCGAATCGATCCCATTCAACAGTGTAAAAGTAATTGAAGCAAAAGTAATAGCATTTCATTTTCCGTTTCGGCTTGCACACAAAGAGTTAGTGATCTTAGAGAAACGATCAATCAAGAAATGGAATTTACAAATTTACTTCAAAGGTAACCAGCGAGGCATCGTTAGGTATCTCGTCTCGAAAGTTGGCGTGGAATAGTTTGCCTTTCAGTTAAATGCCGTAGTAACCGCGGGGTTATCAGTTTGCTTCGATTCACTGTTTCGCTGGATGAGATTGCTTTTGCAGAGACTCGGAGATGGGCCAAGAACGCTGAATATGTTGGATATTCGCCGGAGGAATATATGATTTATTAAGATAGGAATGATACATGTGGCATCTATAATACATATACATATAGATAAGGTTATGCCAGCAGAGCAGTTATTTAATAGACTTTTGTACATGTTTATATACAGAGTGTTTCTTAAGAAAATTGGACATATTACAAACTCAATCCCATATTTCTTAAATCAGATGGATATACAGGTTTTACAAAAACTTCAGAATCTAGCGATGAGTGTTATTTTAAAATGTAATAGATATACCACAATACGAAACATGACAGAAATACTGAAGTTTATGTCAGTAAAACAAAGAATATGTTACAATAGATTGATTTTTATTTTTAAAATAAAAGAGGGAATGTTGCCTGAATACTTAAAAGACCGAAAGACAGTCACCACGCAATGCGACAAAATGATGTTTGTGTACACTAGACAAAAAGGTTTTGCCCAAAATTATTTATTTTTTAAAGGATTAATAATGTTCATTGCTCTCCCTTACGAGGTAAAACAAATAAAGAATTTAGCTACATATAAACACTAAATAAATACATATGTTAAGATTGGTTATTAAGTATCATTTATCATGCATTAATAATTCAGTTGTACCGGAAAGTAGTGATAATATGTTGCTATTTTATTTCATTTTTTGTTCTGTAGTTTCCTTTACATTGTATAAAATGTTATACTGTTATTGTATTGATTGTAAATAACAGGTTACTAAATAAAAATACTTATTTACCTACTTACTCAAAAGGGAAGAGTCAACATGAGGGTAGTCCTTAGCTATAGTTGTGAGATTTTTTGACATTGAAAATGTAAGGAACAGATAGTGTAATGCTAGATGTAGTCCAGTCGATAAAGTAGAAAATACACCAAAAGTTCACAAAAAATGTTATCTGAGATTTTCCTTCCGCAACTGTTAGTGCGAGGATTAAACATCACAAAACCACAAAAATCAGTTCTGGGGGTGCCGCGCAATCCCCCCAAGAAAACTACCCCTTTCAAACAAACGAAAATTCGTGCGTAAAAATACAAATTTTACAATTTTTTTCAATATCGATTTTCTCGAAAACCATGGCATATACAAGAAAATTACAAGAAGACTGTTTTTTAGGCAGTTAGTCAAGATATCTTTTTTATGATGAGCAATTTTTGTATATCTTCAACAGTAAAATAAGGCTCTTTTCACCGCAAGGGCGGTTTTTTGGGGGGTTGCGCGGTACCCACAGAACTGATTTTTGTGGTTTTGTGATGTGTAATCCCTCCACTAACAGTTGCTCAAGGAAAGTCTCAGATAACATTTTATGTTATGGAAATCTTTATAATTATTGGACTATTAGGAAAATATGTACAATCTAATAGGTGGACCGAAGAAACTATATGCGTTATATGCTATATGCGGTATATGCTATATGAGTCCTGTGTATAGAGAGGTATAAACATTTAAAGTATAGCAAATGTTCGGTCGCGACCGCTGGACGTAGAGGTAGTCCAATCGGAGTGTTTATGGTATAATGGTGTATGTTGGACGTTTCCGCGTCACATAAAAGTGGTCCAGAGGTTCCACGATTACGGGAGAGACAATGAGGGAAGAAAATGTTGGACCCTCTGCATTTTATCTATTTCATTGTTTCATTTTTCGGTACCATAGCTCTGGGTAAATAGAAACCATAGCAACGCCTAGCAAAGACAGAATTATATACTAGTAAGATATGAAATTTTTAGACCTTTAGTCCATTATTATAATGTTCTAAATTACGTTAAGCATATATTGGTAATCAAAACGTCATTACCCTGATCTAAGTATCTCTATCCTGTTTTGTCAAACATGCTAATAGACCGTAAGCGAAAATTTGTGCATGAGAGGGGTGAAAAGCAGGGTTAACTAGCACTTTTTGCGTAAGAAATTTACCGGTAAGACTCATGCTTGCCAATTTAACAGTATGTTAAGGAAAGTATATTAAACATGTTTCCAAATTGGCAACAAAGGGTTGGAAAGTAGGGTTGAATTTGCGAAAAAAGTGCAACTTCAACCCAGCTTGCCACCCCTTTCGTGGCCGAATTTTCTCTTGCCAATCCGGCAACATGTTTAAAATAATTTTTTTAACATACTGTCAAATTGGCAAACATGAGTCTTACCGGCAAATTTTTTGCGAATAATGTGCAACTTCAACCCTGCTTGCCACCCCTTTCGTCACCGAATTTTCGGTTACCAATCTGGCAACATGTTTAAAGTAATTTTAGTGCAGTTTCAACCCTGCTTTCCACGAATTTTCGCTTGCCATTTTAACACGATTGGATTCTATCACAAATTAATATTTTTCGATGAAAATTAGTCCTTGAGACTTGCCAACATGTTTTTTTGCTGCGGGCCCACGGTCTATTACTATTTCTTTTAAAATAAGAAAATCGTTCGATATGTGTCAATAATACAGCGAGCTAAACACTTTTAACATTGTATTGAGTAAGAAATAACGACTCTACTTAATTCTCCAACTTTTTATTTTTTGATTGTGACATGATTTTCTCCATCTCGATTGCAATCACCCACTTATTTAAATATTCTCAGTTCAGAGTATTGTATTCTAATATAAGCAGAAATAAATCACACAAAGTTTTGAGTGCTTTTTGAGCTTTCCCGGGTTTCAAAAGGGTCTACCCCTTTTCCTATGTATTTCTTATGGGCAAAAGACATTTTTTGTAAAGCGATAGATGCATCAAAATGTTGTGAAAATAATCGTACACAAGTCTCCGCTTCAGAATTGGACGAATAATACGAATTGATCATTCTTTTCTTTATTAACCCATCATAAGACTCTCTTATAGGGCCCCAAAGTGACCCCATAAGGGCAAAAGTAGAGGGTCACATAATTTGGATGTTTATTATCGTCTATCTACTCTTCTTAGATTATATATTAATTAACCAATTGCATTTGAACATGTAATACAAGTCTCCACTTCAGAATTGGACGAATAATACGAATTGATAATTTTTTCTTAATTAACCCATCATAAGACTCTCTTATAGGGCCCCAAAGTGACCCCATAAAGGCAAAAGTAGAGGATCACATAATTTGGATGTTTATTATCGTTTATCTACTCTTCTTAGATTATATATTAATTAACCAATTGCTTTTGAACATGTAATACTATCCAGAAATAAATAGCGTGATTTGTTATAATTTTCCCTAGTCACCTCCAGTCACCTCTAACTTCATGCCTAGCATGTCCAATCGATGTAAGGCACAAAATAAAATAGAGTGGTCCATTATTATTGAGGGAGGAAGGCGATTTGACATGTTTGAATAGTTTGTCAAACTATTATATCAATATTTATTGTTATAATCTTAGATAAGGTATAGTATTCAATTTGCGATAATGTAATTACACATTTGATGATTTACGCGACTCGTCTACTACGGTTCGCGCTGCAAAGTTCATCTGCGTGATTACTTACATTATCCCTCGTTAAATAATATACTATTATTTGATTTTTTTTGCACACATTATTATTAATTAGTCATATTATATGTTGTTTTAATAGTTTAATGTTATTAAAAAATTTTAAACATCTCCTCCTCTTTCTTGCCAAATATGCTACAAGTGTTTTAGATTACCTCGCCCTCCTTAATCGAATAGTTAAAATTGTCTTTCGTACATTTACACATTTCTCACTTACTTGTGGATGGTAGAATATCTCTTTCATGCAGCCCTAACAAACTATTAGTTTAATAAGCAGTTATTTGTATCACCCTTCAAACATTCTCCCTTATGTAAGGGGGCAACTATTGTTTTCTTCCAGTCATTGGACACAACACGTTTCCAAGGAACATTAAATAGAAGCTTTTCAATGGTTTCATCTATATACGCAACAGTTATGATATGATATTTTTACAGTTTTCTTATTGTACTGACTAATAACTTTTGTTGTTTTATTATCTCCCTTATAGCTAGTTTCACAATCGTTGGTTAACTAATAGTTACGATTTTACCAATGGCGTGTTATAAGAATCTGTTTGACAATGTCTGGTTAATTTCAAGATCTTTGTTATCTCACGGTTAGGAAAACCAGTAAATGAGGTATTGGTAAACCAACAATTAGCGGTTAAACAAAAGTTTAACAATCAAGATACAATATCGAGTAGCTGATGTAAATGCAAATTTTTGTTAAATTTAAACCCCGGAGACACTGTAATAGTACACACTAGGGGTATACGAACGTTTTTTCTGAATGCTCAGATCACTATCTATGTCCCTGTTATCCTGTAAGTTTAAAAAAGTGGAATTATGCTTACAAATCGTTCAGAGTGAATTTTCGTAAACCTCCATAACCTCGATAAAGGCGATTATTTTTCTGGTTTGAAATTTTTATATTTTCAGGAATTTTTAGAGACATCGGAATATCGAATAACGCAGGAAAAAAAGAATCACGATATGGTAAAGATCGCTACAGTTAGCTATATTAAACATTTAAATTAATGTCAAGTTTTTTAATGCTAAAAGTATAAACAATTTAACTTTTTTATTAAATGACTAATAAAATACTTTCAGTCAGCTTCGACATTTTTTACTCCCTGAAATGATCAAAACCCACCCCTCTCGCGTGTATATTTTCATTATATTAGTGTTCAGTAATACTTATTTAGAGAGGAATGGATGGAAATGTAATAGAAGTCGAATTATATGGGAATGGTGACGGCCAGGGAAGTTTGGGGCAACTTAAGGTGGATTCTACCCTCCCAGGGGGTGGGGAAATGGTTTTACTCTTCCTCTCAGTTTACAAGTTCTCCCCCCCCGTTTTCGAGGATGTTGATAGCGAAAAAATACTGCCACACTGGTTGACCCATTCCGCGCCATCAACCAGTAGAAATCTCAAACACAGCACTCTACGTGTTGGGTATCCTTTTCTCTCTCTTAATGAATGATTTATCTGACTGCGAAAGAAAGCAATTTAGGAAGCCCGCTAGTCATAGGAACATTACTGAAAGGAAGCATTTGAATGGGGTGGCTTTTATCCGTTTACGGGGATCAAACTCATCTCAAAGTATTTTTTTGTCATCAGCATCCTCGAAAACGGGGGGTAAAGGTGTAAACTGAGAAGAGGAGTAAAATCACTTTCCTACGCCCTGAGAGGGTAAAATCCACCCTTAAGATTTGCCCCAAACTTCACTTGTCGTCACTCTTCCAATATAGTTCGACTACTATTAAATTTCCATTCATTCCTCTCTAAGTATTGCCGAGCACTAATGAAAGTATACACGCGAACGGGGCGAATTTTTGTCATTTGTGGGGATAGGAAGGGTCAAAGTCGCCTAAAAGTATTTTATTCGTCATTAGCATCCTCGAACACGGGGGGGATATTTTATCTTCTTACCACCCCCTGAGAGGGTAGAATTAACCCCCACGGGTAATCATGGTCATGTGTCAGACATTATCCTTCGTCTTTTATCATGTCCTGGTCAAATCTGCAGAAGTTCGCATTAAAACCCTTGCTGTCGCGCGTCCGTGCACGAAAATCAATAAAAGGGGTAGTTTTTGGTGGTTTGAAGGGGTTGCCCTGAATAAAAACTCGTTTTACCCTCATATTCGTGTTCGTTTACCTACTGTATTATAGTCTGAACACCTTCATAATTTCTACTTGAACTTTAGTTTATGTTAGCTCAATTTGATTTAAATTTCCATCTTATAAATGGTTTTGAACTGTTGAATGAGATATGATTAATATAATATAAAACTATATCCCATTTAACTGCAGTTATTATATCTTTATTAAACGCGAGTATAAATGCTACATTTTATTTTGACAATGAATTATTTTTATGTAGTTACTTCAATTTTGGCAACTATGTATTTATTTGAGTGCTCTCAATTATCCGGTAGCCGTCTTCAGTATGTCAAAAAATTTCAGTGTTCAGTGCTTGTCATTTTTGTAGTGTCTGTTTTTCTAAATTTTTGTGTAGTTTTACAAAACCCCAAAAATTATGTGGCCGGGACTCTACAACAGGACTTATGGAGAAGGTTTCTTTGACCCATGTAACTACTTCATCCAACAACATCCTCCAGGAATTTTCAGGTTAATTATTTTATGTTTAATAATATTGCTAGTGATATCATGGTCGTCACATGCCGACAGCATGGTAACATATTTCTGACTATGATATTTCAACAATCGATTTTTGTAAAATATGATGGAAGCAATCTCAAATATTTACGTACAATTACAGACGTTCTCAAACATTTTGTGACACTATTTTAATTTTGTTATTTGAAAGTAGTGTCAGTAAATCAGTTTTCTAAATGGGGAAATTTCTTATGATATAACCGATTTTATCTCTTAACTTGTATATTTTTGTTATTAGAACACGAATTTCAACTCAATGATTGGAAGCGACTGAGTATCCGCGATCCGCGGTGTCGAACATAAAATTTCGTATTGTTATAAACCATTCACTTACCACAAACTTTTGCTCTGAAAACCTGAGTGAAATCTGAAAATAATCTTAAAAACAGACCCACGTATCACACACATTAGATAACCTCCAAATTCAAAGCTGCCCGGAAAGGTTACATTTTTGAAAAAACATACACACACATCCATGACAATCGCCATTGACAGTGTCAGAGCTGGAAATTGACCCCTAGGAGGGGGTGGGGTAGGAATTAATTCTCCCGAGAAAATTTTCTCTAGCTGAAATTCTCATGCGAATCAGAAAATTTAGAGAATTGCCATTCTTGAAAATGGTAGGCATTAAATTCCGATGACAATGACAGTGGAAAGTACGTCGAGATTTTAAATCGTACAAGTATTTGCAACAGCCAATGAGCAGGTTGGATTTTTAGTAGTCTTCCATTTTCGGCGACACTGGAAACTGGTGACATTGATGACAGTTGTTTATTTTATTTGGTTATAATTTCTATTTTATCGTTTGCACAGTATATATCAGTTTTTAATCCCTTTTGCACAAAGCTGATAGTAAAAGTGGCTAATTACTTGGTGCCTTTATATTGCGTAAATGGTATGAATGCTGTATAAAATACCTAGAGGTCAGATAGAGGTCGATGCATTATATAATGCAATAAAATTCACGCAAGAACACTGTAGTCGTGTATTGCTGTTTGCCCAAAACTACAAAAAGCTTTTAGTGTATTTTCTAGTTATTTCTATGGCGTGAATGGAACTTTCATGTTTACGCCTCCTGGTTTGAAAACAGGCTATACGAGGAGTAAATATAGAAGTCCCATTCACACCATAAAAGTAACCAGAAAATATGCTAGAACCTTTTTGGCGTTTTGGGCAACCAACAATACACAACTGCACTGTATTTGTGTGTATTTTATTACATTATATAATGCATTGACCCTATTTGACCTCTATGTATTTATACAGCATCCATACCATTTATGCAATATAAAGGCACCAAGTAATTAGACAGTTTTACATTCACGTTTATACAAGAGGGATTGAAAACTGATATATGATGTGCAAACGATAAAATAGAAATTGAAATTAAATAATTTATGACATGAAATTAAAATTTTCACAATATGTCAAAATTTACTACAATTGCCTTGTATGTATTTAGCGCAGCAAAGTCAAAACGCTCCTCCTGGTTTAAAAACAGACTATAGTACCTTAGTAGCTTTGCAAACAGCAGATGTTCTAGTACGTGCGGTCAAAAATTGGTCCAGTATATCTAGTGGATGCCTCACTAAGTCCTTGGTTAATCTAAAGTGTTTAATAAATTGCATGTCGCTTAAATTAAACGGATTTCCATAATTCCATCTCTAATAAAATGCTGCCTTTCATATGCCACGGCAGCCTCAGCATCTTCCAAATTTTGGTAAATTACGGTTTGATGATGAAAACTATCCATCATTACTGAACAAATTATATTAACTCTATAAAACAAAGCAAATAACGTTTATCATATTCTTTTATTCAATCACAATTAACGTCGGAAACAGTAAACATAACCTGCAAGTAAAATTCCCAAGAGAATTTTCAAATTCCCTATTATAAACCGTACAGAATTTTTTTCTATGATATCGAGAGAAATATTTCTTACGATATTTTTCAAGCATATAACAAATACAAAATCGTGAAGACATGACATTTTCTTAAGAGAATCAATTCCTACGATTTCCAGAATTGAGTCCCAGTACACGATAGACATCTAGTACCAAGGATGGTCGCCAGACAACACGCCTTAACGCGGTGTACCGGTCTTAAAAGATAATCGTGATATGTGTGGAGATTATCATTCTAATAGTTGGCAGTACAAGAAGAAATAACTCGAAATTCTATTTAAGAGGAAGCAAGGCAGCAAGATCACGGAGAACAAGGGGTAACGCATCAAGTGAAGAGATATCTACCTAATACGCCAATTTTAGCAAAAAATATTCTTCAACAATCCTGTAGTATATATTTATATATAACTTACACCTATCTTCACTTTAATAACATCACCCAATTTGCCAAAAGCAGCTTATTGTTAATCATAATTTTAGTACAATGCTGTTTTAGTAGATGGAATCACTTCCATACAATTTAAAGTAAAATAAAATTTAAAATAAACGTTTAAATAGTATTTTATTCGTACTATCCTTTTCCATAATTCAAAATAAACTTTGATATTTTACACATATTGAATAGTTATAAGTCTAATGCCGTTCTATTGATTATGATTCTAGACAGTTTTCGCTAGCGCCATCTAGGCACAGCATTTGGATTCATTTACCGCCTTGTTCCATCTTAATGAAGGAAATTATTATATAACAATATTTTGAATTTTAATTATTTATGTTTACAAATAAACCACAATAGATATGGGACATTCCATGTCAACCGGATCACCTTGCTCTCAAAAAAAAAAAATGAATGGAAAAGAAAATTCAAGGTACCAATTTGTTTGTTAAAATCTAAGCTTTCAAATACCACTTGGCGTTTTGCAAAAAAATAAAACAAAATGGCGGCTTAATATGGCGCCTGAAATGGTGAGTATTTTGTAAATTCCTATAAAAAATTATACTAACAGTACTATTGTAAAAATAAGAAACCAACATAACATTTTTTTCGTTAGGACCTAAGCTTGCGAATGCCGTTGGGCGTTATTTCACAAAACAAATTGGCAGCTGAATATGACTGAAAATGTCCTAAAAACATGATAAAAATTAAAGTTAATGAGGTTTTCTATTGATAATTAATCTGAAATTACCTAAAAGATGTGAAAAAATATTGTATTATGTATTTGATTACAGAAGTAAGCATTATTTTACCAAATATAGTTATACGAATACAAGATGGTGACCTAATCGGTGTCAAATTCATACATTCATATAAAAAGTGGAAAATTGTATCTATAATTCCTATTGAATAAGAAAACTTAGGGTACCAATTTATTCATTAGAACTTAAGATTTTTAATGCTAGTTGATATATTTTAGAAAACAAAATAGCGACATTATGGGTCCCTTAAAATAATGGGTATTTCAAAAAAATATGGTAAGAATTTATAATTGCTACACAAATTATTCTTAAAAAATATAAAAAAGGTAACGTTTATTTCCTTAGGACTTAAGCTTTTAAATGCTACGAGCCAGTAAAAAAATGGCGGCTGAATGTCGCTAAGAAAACGCTAAAAACGTGGCAGAAGTAAATGATGAATTCTTGTAGAAATTAATCTAAAATGTCCTGAAAATTGTAATTAAATGTTTAATATGTAAGCTTTTGAATGCCACTTATCATTAAAAATAATACTGTTGAATCGTTCCTGAAAACGTGGCAGAAATAAAGATAAATGAAGATTTCTTCTGGGAATTAATTTGAAATGAATTTAAACCTATTATTAACCATTATTATTAAAAATTACACTGGCACACAAAAATGCAAAAGTGTCTTAGCCCATAGGTCCCACTATGTGATTTTCGTGTATTTTGACCCGCTGATCACGAAACCGGTGTCAGTTTAGCTCCAGCATCCTCTGGTTTTGAGTAAATCGCCAAAAATATCTTGAAAATGGCATCAAACTCCAGAAAATGGAAAGTGTTGTTCATCAGTCGATGTCAGGAGGAAAGGGCGAAGTCACTTGTGGTTGAAGAATCTTTTTTTAGATACTTGGATCTGATAGCTGATACTGATACTGACTTTAATTACAGTTTTCAGGACATTTTAGATTAATTTCTAGAAGAAATCATCATTTATTTCTGTCACGTTTTCAGGGTATTCTCAGCGATATTGAGCCGCTATTTTTTTAACTGCTCGTAGCATTTAATAACTTAAGTCCTAAGGAAATAAATGTTACCTTTTTTTATTTTATAACAATAATTTGTGTAGTAAATATAAATATTTATAATATTCTTTTGAAATAGCGACTATTTTAAGGGACACATAACGAACCCATTTTATTTTCTAAAATATATCAACTAGCATTAAAAATCTTAAGGTCTAGCGAAGAAACTGGTACCCTAAAATTTCTTATTCAATAAGAATTATGGATATAATTTTCCACTTTTTATATGAATGTATGAATTTGGCACCTAATAGTGCGCCATCCTGTATCCGTATAAATATTTTTGGTAAAATAATGTTGGCTTCTGTAATTAACAATAATACAACATATTCTCACACTTTCTAGATAATTTCAGATTAATTATCAGTAGAAAACTTCATTTACATTAATTTTTATCATGTTTTTAGGATATTTTCAGTCATATTGAGTCGCCATTTTGTTTTTTGAAATAACGGCCAACGGAATTGGAAAGCTTAGGTCGTAGCGAAAAAATTGCTATGCTGTTTTTATTATTTTTTACAATAATTAGTAGGGAGTGGTGTAAAAATGAAATTCTTCATTTTAAACCCGTTTCTGGTAACCAAAGAAAAAATAAAAAAATATAATAGGGCGCAAAAACGTGTTATCAATATGTATAAATGTAAGTTTTCAAACTTTATTTACAACTAAATAAAATTTTAAGAAAATAAAACTAAATAAAATTTCAAGGTTTAGAGATGAATTGTAAACAACAAGAAATTTAGTAACATATTCAAGTAGCAAAATGAAATGTCTATCAGCTTAGCTCTTTATCATTTCAACAATTTCTTTTTAAATCTTGTAAAAATTAGTGACTCATTTTTGTCCATAATTTTTGCTGTCTCATTTTTACACCGCTTGACCCTACTGTAAGTATATTTTTTTATAGGAATTTTCAAAATTCTCATCATTTTAGTGCCACACAGTGTGACAGAATGGATACAATTCGGTCTGATGCTCAATTTTTGAGATATCGATTTGAATTATTTTTTTTAAATACTCAGAAAGAAGTCTGGAGTAGGGAGTCACTGCGGCTTTTTTGAAATTTTTTATTTGCGTGGAAGGGTTAAAGTCATTCAAGGTTAGATTCGTATTTTTAAAGAGAACCCCTTATTGCAAATTCAAGTTGTCTGACTAAAAATAGACAACTTTTGTTCGAAACATTTTTTCTGAAATTGTCATTTTTTTCAGTTACCTGGCGAGGAAAAATCAAAATTTTAGAACTTTGCAATTTTTTACTTGAAAAAGAAGAAGTTTGGACAAAAATTGCAAGAGGCAAAATGAGTTTAGAATTATCCCGATATGTTCTAATTTTTTTCGGAATTCTCCGATTCCCTGCATAGTAAAACCCTACTACGAAATTACTGGTGTATTATAATATCAATGTAACCCTCCCATTGAGAACTTTATACCTATGAATCTTTTTTCTTAATTAACCCATTCTACAGACCCCTATTTGATCGATTTGGGGATACTTATGCGCCAGATTTGTAACGTTTTCAACTGCTCTAAAGCGTCAAAACATCCTTGGAGTCAAAGTAAAGTTACTCGAGGCCCAACGAACAATTTGTCATAGAGTTTATGTGATTTCATTAATTTTACTTGTTTTTATGAATTTTTTAATTTTTTTATACAAATTTTTTCCAGTTTTCGGCGAATAACTTTGTGCCGTCCTCAGGATTTTCCCTTGGACACCTCAATTATTTATTTTTGCTTAAAAATAGTTCAGAAACGTAATGAATTAGATGGTTCCTCATCGTTCCAAAACCTGGGGAATATTTTACTAAATCAAACCGTTACCATCGTCCACAGCCACCTTGGAAAATTCTTTAACCAAGTACTTCCTGCTCTTTGGTACTCAATTTTTTTGCTTTTTCCAGGGTGGTTATTAATTATTAAAACATTTTTTTAAAGGGCCTGTGAGATCTACGGCCCCTGTTGCTGGCTGTCCGGCCCTCATAAAAGTGTTCACTTTTAATACATCCTTCCGTGGTCTTTCTCCAAGGAGATGGGGTCTCATGGACTTGAATATCACATGGCTCTTGGTCTATTATGATTTCCCAAATAATGTTTTTCTGCAATAATATTTAAGATCATGTCTATTTCTAAGTCAAAATCTTTTAAAATTAATAAACTAATAACGTTAAAGTAGACATTCACAATACCTACTTCCAAGAGTTGTGTAATATTGACTGATAATAATTAAGCAAAGCAAATATAGTAAAACGCATCCCAGAATACATGGATGACATTCTCGTCATCGTGATCACAGGAACGCCGTCGGCAAGGCTTCCCAGCCAACATACCACGGACCGAACGCTTGATATTGGTCCAGATGCCATACCAATTTGCTTGTCTGACTGTTCATATCCGCACCTTTAATGAACAGTTAATTAGTGCGCAATTAATACGCATTGTCCTCATTGTGTGTGTCTTGTTTCAGCTGTGACGTCAGCCAGAATCTGAATTTCGTCGGAGACCCAAACTACTACAGGTGAGTGCCCTCTTATGCTTAGCTTGACTCTCTTGTTCGGTTTCGATCGCAACACCTGCTTATAGTTTTTAAGAAATACACGAATATTTTAATCGAAAATTATTTAGTAGAGAATCTTGACTAATTATATTTAAAAATTCAAATCTTGTCGGAATATTTTTAAAATAAATTACTTATAAACTTTACATTTTTCGTAGATTCGAAAACTACTACCGAATTTTTCGGTAATAATTTTTCAGCAACAAGGGCACGCGTCGATATGTACCCTAACAGTTTTTTTAAGAATGTAAATTTGTGGTCTACTAAAAGGAAGTAGGTCTCTTGTAGGCAAGTGAATTACCCCCGATTCTGTTCAACTAATGACCAACTGCGTATTAGTCGCTATTTTAGTGGATATTTTTCGACGTGTAAAGAAACAATGTGGGTGATTATTTTAATTCTAATGCAACAATTGGGAAATCGTTGATAAATATGACGGCTAGTGTCGATTTAGCGTGAATGCAAGTGAATAAAGTGCCTAAGGTAAATAAATGTCAGAATGAAAAAAAAGTCGTTACAGCAGACTGATAACGGAGTGTTTTAGAACAAATCACAACTAAAGAAAGAAAAACAGTCCGAGCCACCTGCGATTTTCTGGCGTGAAATGGGGCGGATTTTTAGGAGCGAAAGACTGTTTCTTGCGATTTCTGACTAAACTATGCATCCTATTGAAAAAAGTTAAACTTAAAAGTTGTAGGTAAAAAGAGATCTAGAACTTTTGTGGAGAGCATTTTTATCCTAACCTCAAAATTTCTCGAGATATACACAAAACGTTTTTTCGGTTTACTGTTTTCTACTACAAAAACAATTCGATTCAGCTCAAACTTGGTGTAAGTGTACCTATTGGTATCCCACATAAGCTTTATTTTTTGTGGACCAAAATTTCAACGGTTATTTAATTCAATTTATAAAAAGAAAAAGGTAAATTTTCAACTGCGATTCCTCATAAAAGTACTTGTTTGACAGAGTTCGGACATGGCTCATTTTTTTTAATAAAAAAAAGAGTAACATAGTGCAATGAAAAAATTTCCCGAACAATCGAAAAATCCGGAAAAATTACTTTTTTCGTTGTATGTTTTGTAATTATTGTCAAAAATTTGTTAGTATTTCTTAAAATTAATATAATTTTGCAATATCAATGCTACAAACAATATTTAAAAACCACGTTTGAATTATTAAACAATCAAAAAATGAGTTTTGTTTAGTTATAGCCCGAATTAGTTTCTGTCTCAATTTTTCAATTTCAATGTTATTCTAGAAAGTATAATTCTGGAAAGTTTTGGAACATACTCGAATATAATGAAAGTTGAGTAGAACAAAGTAGTAGAGCATATTATCATTTCCAAACATGGCTTGGAAATAAAATCATCGCAACGGATTGAGGCTGGAAAAGATCCGCGAAAGGAATCATGCAGCCAAATATCACTGAGGGTAAGTTGATACCAGAGCGCCTCCTTAAATCAATTCGTTGCAGCTGCGAAAACTGCTGTTTTTCTGCAAAATGCATTAGTAGAAAACATAGTCTTAAATGTACCAATTTATGTTCAAATTCCTACAATTTAGAAAATTGTTCAAATGCGGAAATTCAAAGATATTCAATTGATGACAGCGATTCAGAAGAAATGGAAATGGAGCTAAGTAATGTTGAAGGAGTCTAGAAAATGCTGAAGAATCTGTTAGTTTTGTGGAATTAGATGAAGAAGAACCGTCACTTTCTACAAAGAGAGCAAGACTAAATGAATACACATAAACAATTATTGTATGCATTACGTATGCAAATTGTATGTTTACTTCAAAATGTAAATATATTAGAATCATGTATTAAAATGTACATTTATTGTTTTTACAAAAACATATTTATATCATGTTTAATAATAAAAATTGACAAAACAATTTTTATCAATTTTTACAATTTAAAAGTTATTAAAAACCAAAATTAAAAGTAAATATATTTATATTATCAAATAAATCAAAATGCGGTCATTTATACTCCGTACCAATACCGTTATAGTGGAAGGCATAGAAATCGAGATCATACTTTTTTGTTTGTTTAATAATTCAAACGTGGTTGAGGAATGTAATAAATTTATTATTATTTTTTTTATTGTTTGTAGCATACACAGATATTACAAAATTATAATAATTTTAATAAATAATAACAAAGGACATCTCACGCCTCTAAGGGGTCTTCAAACACTGACAAAATTTCTTGAAAGTTCAGTATGTTGTTGGGGCTGTCAATATATAGATAGCACTTTGTTCAATTGGACCGACCTAGCTATACAGGGTGATATAGAAAATTCGGTTCAAAGTATGAATTATCAGTTGTGAGATCTTATATTCTAAATTCAATTAGCGTCATACTTTTCCAACAAAACATGGCTATTATTATTTTGTGTTAAAAAAATGCGGATTCTCTTGTGGAACGTACATTATCACCAACAATTCTTATAATTTCCACTTTCTTAGCTATAGTTAGTCTATCTGCTGCCATGATTTAATTATCTAAACAATAACTATCAGCAATATTTTAATAGATTGACACAATGACATCAGAATTTTACTTGATATATCTCATGATAATTTGTAATTGAAAGTAAATCACGGCAATCTTGTGATAATAACATTTGATTTGTTGATTTTTTTGGGTGAACTTTTTTCAACCAAACTTGGGAATTGGGGTTTTAAGGCAATTCTGAACAGCTTTCCTGAATAAACTATTTTTATAAAAAAATGCCTAATTTGTTTCTTTAAGTTTTTCAGATTACTTTTGATCATACTAGACTATATTTTCACTAACACTAGAATGTTGTCTAAACCTTTAAAAGAGGGTTAAAACCTACATACATTTTTTTTAATTCAATGGGGTGTTACCATTTCAAGTGAAATACATAGTATATCTCATCAATTACTGTGAATAGAGGGCTGATATTTGGTAAGAGGTCTTTCTTGTGAAAATTTCTACATATTCAAAGAACACCGTCAAATTCTACTTAGTGAAAATACTCTATTCAGTGGTGATGAAATTGTATAGCCAATTTATATGGAAATTGATTCTTGCTTAAAAGAGTACACTTGTAAGCCACTACTGAAAAATAAAAGAGCATCGTTTCGTTTTGAAGGAATTTAAAATCAAACATTCCCAAATAGTTTTACTCTACAGGACAAAGCAAACCCAACCCCATATAAAGAATTATCGAACCGATGCAAGCGAAAATAGTAGGATTGAAAACATTTTCCAATATATGAAACACATGTTATGAGATAATGCTAATATCAGATTAAATGGATCGCTAAATATGTTTACAAAATTGTATGTATTTTATGTAAAAGCAAATGTTTATACACATAACATTAAAAACTAATTAAATTCATATATAAATGCAGATAACACAAAATGTACCATTCCGGAATAAAACTGACAGTTATTGAAAGATTAATGAAATTAATATTTAATTATCCACATAATATATGTTAATAAATTAACATTTAATTAAATAAATTTATATACAATTGTGTCAGTTATTTCCATTCTAAATACACGCGTATGCCATTGTGTATTTGAATTTAATTAAATATTATTCTCGAATACACATATGTTAAGAATAGGTACAAACACATACATTGAGAGATCAGGTTTTGGTAACACAATATGTTCATTTATAACAAAATGTATATTGCATTAATGGAAAAAGGTTATGGTATTTATTTACGATGAAATCTATGCAACTATTATAGAACACAAGCGGATTTTATAGAGCAAGCTCCCATAACACAAATTTGTATCATATAAAACACCAACAGTGTGTACTTTTTTTAAGCCGAAAATTATAAAATACTCGTAGTATGTATTATAGCTGAAACAATTTTTCGTCAAAAATATTGTTCTAAATAATTTTAAAAGAAATTTAGATTCAAATTAAATATCAACCATCAAAAAAAACGGATGTGACGTCACTCTCTTCATAAATAAAGCAGCATTGTTTACCAATTATTTGCGGACAGTGACAATTCTGCTTTCTCTTGGTGTTAAGTTAACACAAATAATGGCAAATAAACTAAATTATTAGATATAATATAATAGATCAAGATCCCAGAGCCGCCAGACCTACGCCAATTTAGCAAAGCTAATATTTTTATGCATTACACCTCCCTATGATACGCCTATGCCTAATAGTGACTGGAAACTTGTAGAAAGAGATAGAGTTTTCTGGAATGTGGTGGAAGAAGATTCTCGATTGTGTTCTAGATAACTCTGGAGGCAATTTTGGAATATATAAGGCGAGGTTCTCGACGCAGGAAGTAGCTTTATTATTGGAGAAGTTCTATTAAAGTGAAGTTTGGTGAAGTAAAGTTAGAGGTATTGTCATTGTGTAATCAGTAAATTATTAAATAAAGTGTTAGTGGTTATCTCATGTTGAAATTATTTTAAAACCCACGGATTCATACAGGGTGTTTCCTAGGGGTGGAAACACATAACAATTGATGTCAGAAGCGGAATTTTAACAAGAGGATTTTTCGGAAGCGTTGAGAAGACTGGGACAGTATTCTTGGAGTTAGTGCTAACGCAGGGAGGACTAATTTACTGGACATTGTTCGAGGATTATTTTAGAACAGAAAAACAGTGATAAGTGCATTCTTGAGACATTTTTGGAACATGTTATTAGGACATTAGTGATAGTGATTAAATCCTTTGAACCAAGAAGAGATGAAGACTCTGAACAAGACTTTTCCATGTAGTTAATTAAGTGCATTTTCGTGAACTTTCTAGAACTTTTCTATTTGGACAGTTGTTGGATAGTGACAAGACTTTAAATAAAACACTTTCTCGTGATGCGATTTCTCTAGACAATTCCATTACCGATATTGACGTGATTGTTAAATTTAGTTGATTTTAACGTAATTATATGCCGGTAACGACCAGAAGTATGGCATCCGAGAAACAAATACAGGACTTATTTGTATAAATGCAAAAAATGATGATGGGCCAGGAAAAGAAGTGCCAGGAAGAGAAAGAAGAATTAAGAAAAAATCTTGAGGATCAAGAGAGACGACGTCAAGAGGAAAAACAAGAAGAAGGGAAACAACGTCAAGTGGAAAAACAAGAAGAGAAACGACGTCAAGGGGAAAAACAAGAGCAAGAGAAACGACATCGAGAAGAAGAGAAACGACGTCGGATAGAATTGAGAAAAATCATGCAAGACTTGGACATAAAACAACAAGAAGAAAGAGACGAACTAAGGCAAGTTATCGAGACACAACAAAGTGCCATATTTTCAGTCGCCGGAGAACTTCAAAATGGAGTCGAGCAAGAAGTAAGTGGAGTCAAGGGAGAAGTACGTTAAGTGAAAGGACAAGTAAACAAGGTTGAGAAAGATGTAAGTGAGATGAAAGAAAAAGTAAACAAGTTCGAAGAGGAAGTCAGAGGAGATATAGACCTGCTTAAAAGACAGTTGCGGGATAGAGGCAACCAGCAAGTGGTATCATCAGGCCAGCGATTTAAAGCTCCCTCCTTCGATGCTCAAAGTTCCTGGATGACGCACAAGAGACAGTTTGAGGCAGCAGCGAGTGTAAACAACTGGAATGATGAAGAGAAGGCTATGACATTAGTTCTGGCCTTAAGAGGCCAAGCATTGGAGTTGCTCCAAACAATCTCGGTAGGCCAACAACAGAACTTTAGAGTTTTAGAAGCTGCCTTAGATCTACGGATATGGAGATCAACACCTTGCCCAAGTATACTAGGCCCAGCTGAGACTGCGCGTTCAAAAAGCTGGAGAGAGTCTGCAAGAATTTGAAGCTGTGGTGGAAAAACTGGCACACTTAGCATATCCTAATGCGCCAAGAGAATTTAAAGAACAATTGGCAGTGGGGACATTCCTAGATGGGATAAGGGACGAGGAGATCAGGCGAGTCCTCAGACTATCCCGATATAACAGTAGTAGTAAAGCCTTAGTGCGTGCATTAGAAGTAGAAGCCATCTATAGGGATACTCCAAAGTCAAGAGTGCGGGCTATGACTCTCGAAGAATCTGAGCCAGAAAAAGAGAACCAAAGCCCTGCGTTGACCAAGATGGAGAAAATTTTTACTCAAATACTGGCTAAATTTGATACTCCAGGAAGACAAGGAAAGCCAAGCGGGGGTATCAAATGTTACAACTGCGGCAAGGTTGGACATATGAAACGAGACTGTCGGCAGCGGAACTCGATGAATGTGAATGCTGGAAACATGGAATTGACACAGAATAAACAAAGTAGTGAAAGGCCAAGTGGACTATGGCGCATGAAATGGTGCGGAGAACGAGCTAGATACCCAGCTAGAATGTCCACGGAGGAGCTTGGAGAGAGTAGAGGCTGATACTCTGAAGCCAAGGGGAAAACCAGAGGAAGCCGGTACCAGTGAGGCTGTGTCAGATAAGGAACGTGGTGCCCCTAGAAAAGTGAAGAGAAGTCCACCACTACAAGGATATCAGAATGAAATGAAACCCCAGAAAGATGCTGACATTTTATCCGGAAGGGCATACAAGGAAGATTGCAAGTACTACCACCAGGAGAAACTGCAGGTCACGGGAGCAGTTAACACTGTCAAGGTGGAGGTGACGAATGACAGGACTGATGAAGGGCTAAGACAAGATCAATTGAAGGATGAGGAAATTGGACCTATATTGAGAGCCAAAGAAAGGGGAACTCGTCCAAAATTTAAGGATCTTTCGGACAAAAGAGTGGGACTTGAGGCACTATGGGCGCAGTGGGACTCACTGAAAGTTATGAACGGGCTTTTGCGGTTCCACAGTTATGTTAGGTTAGGTTAGGTTAGGTTTTTTCGAGCTTTAAAGCGTCTGGCTGAAGTTTGGGACCCACGGAAAGTATATCTGGCGAATGTTGGTTTTTAACAGTATTCTCTCAAACATATATGAAAATCAGCTCTCATACTTTAAGGTAGGGTAGTAAGGTTTGTTCGTACCATTTGTACCTATTATCTGTAAAAGGGCTCCGCTTTCTAGCTAGCAAATATGAATACGTTCTTAAAAACATATCACACTATTTATTGTCAAAATATTATCTTTGCTAAAATGACGTAGGTCTAGCGCCTCCTGGGATCTTGATCTATCAAAATAAGTTATTTATTACTGCTTTATTTACAGGAAGTTATAACCAATTCTAGTGTTAATAAATGTATCATTGCACCAAGTTATATATCATCTCATTTCTCTCTCATAAACTTGATCGATCTCTTGGAAAAAACACATAAAAATAATACAAAATAAATTTAATGCGTATAATATAGCAGCTGTAAATAAATACAGAATTCAGAAAAATTATGTCGTGACTTAAAGATTATACTATCTGTTGAATTATAGAGATGGAGTTGATTTAATGCGTTTTCCGTAAGGGATTCCGCCTACATCCTCGAATTTAAAATATTGATATGTGGTTTCCGTTTTTTAAAAGGTGCAATCAAGTAGAGTACTTGTTTTTTGTTGAGCGTGGAAATATACGATTACGTTTAAAGTATTTTTTAAATTCCTTTTTACTTTTTTTTATAAATGATGGAAAATGCGATCTATTGAGTTAAACATTTGTGTTTTTCGTGTTGATTCATAAATAGTAACTTACATTATTAGATGCGGAAGATGATTGACAATTCGGGGCCCCTTTCAATACAATTACTATACATTTATTTTTTTGGCTTCGTTATAAATATTTTGATTTGAAACTTGGCTTGATGCTTTAACGCTACAAGGGTAAATTCTTCTAAAATTTCGTTAAAATATGTACATTATTGTTCATGCTATCAACGATTGTTAAAAATGGCCTCGCTAAAATTTCTTTATATTTTACGACTTGGCATAGTGACCTAACCGTTTCGGACAAATCTAGTTTTCTTTGGAATTTCGTTGTGGACAATTTATTTCTCTTTTTTATTGCGATACAAATAGAGATATTTAAGAGAAACTGCGAAAATCGCGATTTCTACCATCCTTTTGTTAGAGCAATGGTTTTCCACCACATGGACTTATTCTAAAATTTTTACTACACTTCTTGTAATGTTTACAATAAATTTCAGTACAAAAAAACTATAGTATGACAATTCCTTCTCAGGTAATTTGAACCCTTACTTTTATTCCACTAATATATTAAGGGCCATCACTGGTCTCCGCTAATCTTTAACCGTTTGCCAAATCATTTTCAGACTGATTCAGTTAGTATGGAAACAGTTGTACTTACAATGACTTGGCACATGGTTAAAGTTTAACAGAAGACAGAAATTATCCAGAAGCGAAAGCTTGCCGCGGTACCTTTGATATCGGGGGTCTGATTTTTGTGACCTCAAAGTGATGTTTTACTACTCATAGAAAAGGTGTATACAAAAATATATCAATATTTCGGTCCAATACACTGCACACTGGGAAAACTGTCTTGTTTTATATTTACTAAATAGGTACATGGCTAATACTTGCTGTGCTGTAGTAGGAAAACTGTGTAATTATGTTCCTTTATAATATTTAAGCTTTTTTATGATGTGAAAGAACCCCATCCTTCTTATCAAAATGTTATTTTTAAATCGTATTTCGAGTTCACTCAGAGTTAGTAGCTGCAACTGATAAGTAAATGTTTCCTTTCGCATTACTTCTTTTCAACTGCTAATTATTTAGTATAACTAACATTACTTTCTAGTTGTTTCAGTAATATGAATTTGTACCTACCTTTCAGGATCTTTGAGAAATAAAAAGAAGCTTATTGTTTCACCCGCTTTCAAAACACCGAAAATCAAATAAGTAAATAAAGACACAATAAAAAATTGTCGAAAGTTGAACGAAAAGGCCACCAAAATAACCAACCACCGTGTAAGCGTTGAAAGACTCTCAATCACACGACGTCAATAATTGTATGGCCTTTGACAAATATATATACCTATGAACAAATTTGGTTCCGTCGCAAAGGCGAGCTTTCGCATCTATATAGTTCCTGTCTTCTCTGGTTTAACGCAGTCTAAAAGTAATTGCCCTAAAACACCGAACGATTAAAAACATGTTTTATCTACACCAAATGGGAGCCGATATATGACGTTTTTATGCTATTGCCATTTACATAAAAACTGAAAGACATAATGGCTTAATATTTGCACTGACATATTAAAATTGTTTTAGTGACATAAATTGTTGAAAAATTATCGAGCTGAATAGCCCAGTGAAATTAGACTTTTCTGATCTAACGAAATATATCCTCCATTTTTTTTTAAATCTATTTTAATCCGGTGATTTAAAGAAAATATTAAAAGTCGAGAACGTGATCACTATGGCATAAAAAATTATTCAAGGTGAAAGTTCACAAAAAACGGTTATTTGCGAATATCGCGCTTTTTATGGCTCCGAGGCCAATTGAGGTTACAATAAAAATTAAATATAATGAAATTCCGCACAAAAATGATATCTTCCATTTTTATGTACGACGAACGGTTTAGGCAAAAATGTGCTTCAAATTTTCCGCGTAAGGCACAATATGCTCTATTTCATACAGTCAATGCGTAGAATACATGCTTGTTCTATGTATGTCTCACTTTTTATGATTCCTTTATCACAGCACTCTTATTTACAATGTGATTTTTATAAAATTTGGGTGGAAGGTACTTATCCATCAGGAGATTGTATCAAGGTAAAATATTTTAAAATCCACGAGAGGCGTCCGTCGTTATGAAGAAAAATGTACCTAGTTTTCCACAAAAAGATATTAGGCAAAGATTTAACTGTAAAACAATCTCATCATCTTATTCGTTGCTGTCAAAAACTCACTGAAACTGAATTATAATAACATAGTGTACTTGGTGTTTACGTAATAGGAAAATAAAACTTCCCTTCCTTGGAAATTTCGAAGCAAATTTTTGCCTAAACCGTTCGTTGTACATAAAAAATGGAGGAGATCATTTTCGTGCGGAATTTCATTATCTTTCATTTTCATAACCTCATTCGGCCTCCGAGCCATAGAATAGAAAGCGCAAAAAAATGTTTTTTTGCGAACTTTGACCCTGAATAATTTTTTATGCCATGGTGATCTCGTTCTCGATTTTTAATATTTTTATGAAAACACTAAAATAAATTGATTAAAAGAAAAAAATGAAGGATATATTTTGTTAAATCAGAAGCCAAATTTTTGTCTAAAGTGACTGGAGTAGAAGTTGCTCGTCAGTATCAAATGGAAATATCGCGCACGGCCTACTTCCGTACTTTAAGACACTCGACCATTTTCACGACATAATTAAAACCTGCTTCATCATTCAACTTCATCTTATCACAATGTCCTTTTCCCTTTTGAATAATTTATATCTTGTTCATGCGGACGGCATACCCTGCGGAGACAATTTAGGAAACTCCAGCACTAAATCTGCGGTCATTCAAGTGACATATTGCATGTGTTCAATTCAAGTTAAGTTCTTGTATGAAGTCATTAATTCTATTTGGAGTATTCATTTCTAAAGATATTAGGAGTATTATAACGTTGACCATCCAAACGGTTTTGATGTTTGTAGAAGGTTCCAGTGTCCTCCATAACTTGGTCTAGCTAAATCAATACTTATCACTCTCAAAAGTGGAGGCATCCTGGTTACGGGCTATTTTAACCTTACTTAATACCAGTAAGAATATTACGCACAATAATGAATAAATGCAGAAGGTATTCAATGATCCAAGTCGTCGTTCCCAAAAGTAAATTACATGATATATAGGTAGATTTGGCTAGGTCTCAAACGTGTAATGGTTTCTTATATTTGTGTTAATTTACAGTAGAAATATAACAGTTCTACGGATGTCTTAATTTGGATTCACTTTCGTTACACTCGTTCAGCTTTATACCCTCCATTTTACCTTTAAAATAGATCTTAATATCGCTTGGACTTGTTTTTATTTGCTCATCTGACGCTTCATTCGTTACATTGCTGCTTGGTCTGCTATTTCATTGGCAGCTATTTCAATATTGTTAGGATATACCTTTTCGCTGATTCCTATGCACTGCTTATCATTGTAAATATTTCTTGAACTGGCGGATCAGAGGTAAACAAGTTTTTCGTAGCATTCGATGTAGGGTTTCCATGCTTGTTGTTGAAAGTTACACCTAGGAATCTTCCTTGAGAAACTATATTTATGTTGCATCCTTCAATGGTAAAATGTGAATCGTTGTGGGGAGCTCTTGGTCTACAGAAATGAACACATTTCGTTTTTGCAAACGAAAGGTGGAAACTTCGATGCTTTGTATTATGTGTTATCGTGTGTATGGCAATTCTTGGGCTTTCTTCTATGTCCTCCATGAAAGATAAATGGTAAGGTCGTCAACATAAAGGCATCTTCGGATTTCTGAATAAACATTAAGAGCAATATCATTAATGGCTATTGCAAATAGAGTGACGTTTGAGGTATTTCATTTTCGAAACTCCTTAAATTTGTAGATTCATTTCCCACTTTCACTTTCAAATATCTTTCTTTTAAGAAACTGTATATAAGTCTTGTCAGGTTTCTTTGTATTTCCCAGCGTTTTTAAGGCTCAAAACGTTCTTATCGTAATTATATGCCTTCTCGATGTCAAAGAATAAGGCTACCACTTGACTTCATTGGACAAGAATAGTTTGAGTTTTGTGTTCTAATTGATCGAGTCGCTTTGTCTGTTGGCCTGTTGTAGATTTGTGAACCGTATAAGTCTAATATTTACCATTTATCATCTTTTCTAATATCTTGCCCATACAGCATGTTAAGGAGATAGGGCGGTGAAGGCAATTTGGGCCCACAGAGAGTTTGTAATGATGATTTTGAGAACTCTGAGGTAAAATATACGAAAAGTTGGAAAACATTTGTTAACGCTTTTCTTTATAGCTAGTGAAACTGTCAGGATTTTCATTCTGGGAATAGTTTTCTGCATTCAAAATGTTTAAATAATGATTTATACCTAAATACAGCTTATAATAATCACGTGCTATAACTACATTTTTTAAAACTTGACCTTTCTGGTTATGTTTTCTGACGTTGGACTCATTCTGGCGATGTTATTTATTTATTTTAAGCATTAATATTATATGCACCCAAAAAATGAGCCTTGTAAAGATATAATGTCTTTGTTTTACATTTATCGAAATATGGCTACTCTGACGGACTGTATACTTTGTCATGATTTATGTTCGGTAAAATTAATCAATTTATAACAAATGGCATTTAAAAAAAGTCACCTTGCTTCCAGACTACTACAACTGACCCTATGATTCACTGTACGTCCTGAACATTTTGGGCCAACCGGGGACTGGAAGGCACTGCCTCAGTTTTTCTCCAACCTTATTTAAACACAGATAGCAAAAATCAACCTAGCCAATGCTTGCTATTAATCCCCCAGACTAAAACAAAGAAAACCATATCGCAAAACTCGTGAAAGCAGTCATTAAAAAAATGCATGATTATGCATTGTTTATCACGCATACACGTACGCCTTTGTATGAACTGACCAACAATGCACCCTATATTTGTTATTCAGTTTCCTAATGAGCTAGTAAAGCAAATTTAATAGAAAACCAAACGTATAAGCTAGCGGCAACGGACGGAAATACCACAAACTAATAATTATGAACTCCAAACTGCCACAAACAGAATATGCATGCTGATGTGAGTGGATACGTATTCCATATACCGCCGCCGCCAATATTAATAATTCAGGCTCGCCCTTAATAATGACGATATAGGTGTACAATTTCTGAAGTTGTAATTTGTCGGAGTTCGGCTGAAAAATTATTAAACGAGCCGAATCATTTCGTATTTATGTGTAGGGAAATAGAATGTTCCATTGGAAAGTATCATGTAATGTGTTAATTATTTAATTTATAATTATTTTGTGTATACCTAGTACACATGAAACATATCAGCCAAAAATATAAACTGTTAATTTCTATACCAAATTGTTTGTAGATTGCACTAACAGCACTTATTTTATCACAACCACTTTCAGCTTAGTAGCTGGATTTCAAGTTGCATCTTATGTTAACTTGATTCTAGTCTTGTAACACAGTAGTGGGGCCTTCAATATAAATCACATTAAAAATAAAATTCTTACTTTAATATATAACAATTTACCATTAACAAATTGCTTGGAATACTCCTGTAAAATCTGTTCTTTTTACTGCTTGCATTCAATTCACGTGTTCCAACTTCAACTTTTCCTGGTTGAAAAATCAATGACATTTAATAAAAAACTGGCGTCATTTCGTGTTGCCACACTTCCACAATTAATAATACAGCCAAAACTTGTCAAAGTGTATATTATAACTTCCACAAAAGTAGTAATTTAATGAAAAGTTTGGTTAGTTGCTATACACTTTAGGAATTTCGTTTTTTTGTCCCTAAGCTGACGAATGTCAAAATTTGTGACGTCGCGCGCACATGACCTACATAAATCCATATACATATTAACTCTATACTATGAGTTTCGTTCGTAACTTGACGCCAAGGAAAGCCTGTCTCTCTATCCTTTAAGAGTACTCTGGGTATGGTGCGCATGCCTTGGTGACGCGACATTGTGACCGTTAAGCTGAATATAGAAGGTAAATGGTCACAATCTAATCGGAGAAATTGGCCACATGGCCACTGACCAATTACAAGAGCGCGCTTGTGACGTCAGAGCGTGCGCGTTGGGACACAAGTTCTCTATAGAGATGGAAAACTATATCCTTCTCTAGCCTCAATTCCGTACATAGTGGCTTATAGCGTATTACCAGTATATAGTTAATAGGTATATGCATAAATCAATAAGTCACTGTCGTCAACGTGCAAATATTGAAAGTATCAGAAAATAGTGTAAGTGGCACACAAAAAATCTTTAGGGAGCAGCGCAATCAGCCTTGCTCGATCTCCCTGTATGTAAATACTAGGCAGTTCAGTGATGAAGGAGTATTTTGTTCGATATAACATGAGTGAGTCTTTTTGTAGTTTCCTTTAATGTTTCAATAAATCTTAACTTTCAATGGAAACGAATGTTGTTGAATTATCTGGTTATCCACGCATTCAAGTGTTTTTTAGTTAGTGCTATTTAAGATTCACAGAGGGACCATCGTAAGGGGCAGGTCTTCAGTGCTGTCTTTCATATGGAAATGTATTATTGTAATTTCAGAATAATGTCATTGTTTGACTTTAGTAGCGTACTAACATGGTCAGAAGTAGATCATCAGTATACATAACGAATAAGTAATTTGTTTTTTCTAGTAATAGATGTTAGATGGAGTGTATGAAAGTTATCTGCAAAATACCCAAAGAATGTTTTCCTCAGTGAAGTCTGTGCAAAAGTAATATATACTGTAATTAAATAGTAATACATTTTATTTCACAAAAAAGTAAAAATTATACAAATTGAACTATAGAGCTCTTCTTAAAAAAATAGCAAAATTAAATTAAGTTTTTCTATCAATGATGCTAAATTTTCAAGACTTATCGTATAAGACGTTTTTGTGCGCCTTGGTATACTATGTCACCTGTTATAATTACCATATCTCTAACATCGTGTTATGTAAGAGAGTAAAATGTCATCAAACTGCTTCTAAGATCTTTTAAACCATATTAAAGCATTTAAATTTACTTTGCACTCTACACACTAGGGAAATAATTAGCTGTCAATTGTAGGCTAGTCTTAAGTTCGACTAATAAGATTTGGCTAAATGGAGTTTAAACCGCACCCCTAAGAGCTTTCAGTTTGCAAAAAGATAAAGCTTCCTCTTACAGGAAACGTATATTTTGCTTATAACGGAGAAGGAGAATCAAAATTAAGACAAAGCCATCGTAATTTAGTTTCTTCTGCAACTAAGTTAGCACGAGTACATTGAGTGCTTTACGTCTTAAACCAAAACCGAGCAGGTAAATTAGTGGCAGGAATCAGCGAGGATAGTTTTAGTTTGTTGCAGGAGTATTTAAATCAAGCCAGCGAAGCGGCGGGGATTCTTTTACGTTGAAGTTGCGGGCAAGTAAAAGGTAGCGTAAGGCGGACTATTTTTAATTGCATATTTGAAGTACCCGGCATGAATTGTCATAATTTATCTCCATGATTTTAAATTCAAAAACCGAGGCATAAGGAATCACTACTGTCACATCCTACTTTTCCATCCAAGTCTCTTTAAACAAAAGCATTTTGATATTATTTATGTACTCCTGTATGTGGAAATAAATGGCCACTTCAGTACCATCTGACTGATTGACGCTTAATGGGGATGAGGGTTATTCATACCAACAAATTAATTTGAGAACTTTTGCTCTTGATCACTATTTTATTTTGTTAACCCCTTTAATAATGGAGTTGGGGTGTTAGATGTCATAAACAATTTAAAACCTTGGTTTCTAGTATATATACTAAATCTCAAGTTTCCGTACTCTTATTTGCTAGTTTTACTTATTTACCCCTATTTTACCCCCAATCCTTCAACGGAATGATCTCTAAATATAACCTAATTACAATACATACATGTACCTTTCAAGTGAATATCTTCCACAGCCACGTGATAGAGTGGAAGTATAGTAATCGCAAAAACATTTTCAATTTTTTTTTTTTTTGAAATAGGCATAGAATGTCATAACGTCGACATTTCAAATTTGTGCGAAAAAAATCTGTCTATTTGTCGGTCGATACGTCGCACAGTGGAAAAAAAGCCTTTTTTGGACCAAAAATCTGCCTACAAGTCAAATCTGAATCAATTTTGATTGGCTTATAATGTAAGTTGTTGGCTACACTTTCAGAGTATACTGCCTAAATAGGCGGGTTCGGTCATAAAAGAAAAAAACATTTTTCTTGGCAGATGTGAAGTTAAATAGTCAACAAAACACGTATGTGCAAAAAAAAAATGAGAAAAAAAATTGCAGCGCCTGCAATTGCCAAATTAAAGTTCGGTGATAATGGTGGACCCCACAACGGAATTGACGTCAGTGGCCTCTGATATAAGCTCCGGCTCCACCCTACGCGCACGTATCCGCATAGTGCAAGCAGCGAATAGCGAATCACTATAATATTTAAGTTTTGTGACATTTATCGGTGGTGTTTTTTAAAGTCCTAGTCGTATAATGCAACCGGGGTACCAGAAAGCCGATTTCCGAAACACACATTGAAATGTGCAGATGGTATTTGATTTTTTGACAAGCAATGCGAACCTAAATCAAGCTCAAAGCAATGGCGCTAAATACTGTAAGTACCAAACTTGTGGCATATTTTTCATTTGTATTGTATTTGTATTTATTATTTAGTGAAGTTTCGGTAAAGTTTAAACAAACTAACATTTGAATACGTATATAAAACAGGCAATCTGCTAGACAAGTAACTTTTCACCGTTTGTCTGTAAACTATTTTGTTTCCTGGCAATAAATGATTATTTTATATTTATTTATTTATATCTATTAGAATGGAAATAGGCAGAGGTATAAGCAACTGACAAATATACGTCGACGCTTTCATGCTCCGACGTTTAAGAATTATAATTAATATGTATTTGTATAAGTTTACCGTGTATTTACTAGATATAAAAATAAAAAATGCCGCATGTACAAAGCAGATTTAATGGAACCGCCGCGGCGCCGGTGTCGCAGGGACATCAATGGGAATTTTTTATGTGACAAGTAAATATGAGGTAAACTATACCGATTTTTGTATATTAAAAACTACTGAATAAAATTTTGAAGATAAACTTATATGAAAAGCATTAATTGCTAACAGTAGGTATATTATATATTATATAGTGTGAGCTTCCAAAGACCTTTGAATAATTGCAAATAAATTTACACTACGTATCTACCCACTTTTTACAGATCAGGAAGAGAAGATTATGGATACCGCTCAGCGCTGTCGGGTCACTGACGTCACCGCAGTAGCCTCACGCATAGGTACGTTTCTAGCCTCGCGGCGACGGGAAGATTTTCAAGTATCAATAAAACCTTTATTTTTGGACATTTAATTTTTAAATTTTATATGGTTGTTTTTTTCCATGGGTTCTATCGATTTAAGCAAAAATTGAAAATTACCGAACCCGCCTATTGCAAACCCCGATTGTCTAACCTCAAAAAATGTATCATATATGAGAGTAATCACTTTTTTCTATTTCTACAAGTCAAATTGATCATATTTTTCTGTATCATCTTTAACTGATTATCATCAAATTTAGAAGTATCCCTAATGTTATTTAATATTAAATCTTTTTTTTCGTATATTTTTGCTTATCACCATTCCAAATAATTCACATAACTTCCTTTTCTTCATTTTGTATTTCATTTGTGTAACAATGTTTAATTTATATAAAACGATTCAAAATTGAAATTTAAAGATTCCTTTCTTCAAATTTGTTTCTATAAATCAATACAATGTCAATATTAACAATTTTATAGATATAGTTAATAATTACATTTAGTGAAAAAGCGGGAATAATATCACACCCATAATTTTTGATATTTGCGCAAAATTAGAATATATTCACTTATAAAATACAATTAATCAGATCCCTGCTTAATGTGATAAAGCTTACACTTTAATCTATAATAATAAATTTGGTATTGATGGTATGATGATGTAACGTCCTTGTAAATCCAATATGGCGGATGCCCTAGGATGGCTGATTACCTTTTCTTCACAACTCCCTTGACATGGGTATCAAATTATAGAGTTTCGTCTGTCTGTTTGTCTGTAAAATAAATAAAGACTGAAAAGTGAAACATAAAATTATATAAAAAAATATTTTTAAGAAAATGCTTTTATTTAAAAAGAAGTACTTACTAAAAACTAAAACCGCTGCCTAAGGAATCACTACTTCCACATCCATATTCTTCATCCAAGTCACTTTAAAGGAAACATCTTGACTATATTTGGACTCTAGTATGTGGAAATTATTGGTCATAGAATTTTAATAATATTTGGGGCAGATGCCATAGAAAAGTTTGAGGAGTTGGTTTCTACCATATATGTTAAACATGAAGTTTCTAGTTTACCCTACTTATTTTCCACTATTCACAACCTACCACCTCCCACCCCTTCAATGGAGTCATCTCAATCAGATGTCACTACAATACATACGTGTACTAACTTTCAAGTGAATATCTCAATTTGATGTTATCAATCCCATTAATAATGAAGCGAACGTGGTGGAGTTTGAAAAATATTAGAAAGAAATCTAAGGCCTTGGTTTCTGGTATATACACCGAATCCCAAATTTCTGTACTCTTACCAGCTTGATTTACTTATTTTCCTCTAGTTACTCCTATTCCCAACCCTTCTACGGAATTATCCCAAAATATAATCTAGTTCCAGATGTCGTTATAATACATACGTCTACCAAATTACAAGTGAATATCTAAATTTTATTTTATCAACCCCTTTAATAATGTAGTAAGGGTAGTGGAAGCGTTGAAAAATATTATTAAAAAATCTGAGGCCTTGGCTTCTAGGACACACACCGAATTCCAAGTTGCAGTACTCTTACCAGCTTGCTTTACTTATTTTGCCCTATTTACCCCTATTTAACCCCCACTCTTTCAACGCAATCATGTCAAAATACAATTTAGTTTCAGATATAGTTATAATACATAAATGTACCAAATTTCAAGTGAAAATTTAAATTTAATTTTATCAACTCTCAATAAGGGAGTGGGGGTGGTGAGGAGATGGAAAATGCTAATAAAAAGACTGAGACCTTCGCTTCTAGTATATACACCAAATCCCAAATTTCTGTACTCTTACCAGCTTGCTTTACTTATTTTCCCCTATATACCCCTATTTAACCCCCAACCCTTCAACGAAATCTTCTCAAAATATAATCTAGTTCCAGATGTCGTTATAATACATTTGCATACTAAATTTCATGTGAATATCTCAATTTTATTTTATCAATCTCTTGAATAATGGAGTAGGGGTGGTGGGGGGCTGAAATATATTATTAAAAAATCTGATGCCTTTGCCTCTAGTACATACACCGAATTTCAAGTTTCTGTACTCATACCAGCTTGCTTTACTTATTTCCCCCTATTTACCCCTAAATAACCCCCAACCCTTCAACGGAATCATCTCAAAGTATAATCTAGTTCCAGGTGTCGTTATAATTCATACGTGTACCAAATTTCAAATGAATATTTCAATTTTATTTCATCAACCCTTTTAATAATGAAATAGGGGTGGAGGGAGTTGAAAAACATTATAAAAAAATCTGACGCTTTGGCTTCTTGTACATACACCGAATTTCAAGTTTCTGTGATCTTTCCAGCTTGCTTTACTTATTTTCCCCTATTCACCCCTATTTAACCCCCAACCCTTCAACAGAATCATCTCAAATTATAATCTAGTTCCAGATGTCGTTATAGTTCATACGTGTACCAAATTTCAAATGAATATCTCAATTTTATTTTATCAACCCTTTTAATAATGAAATAGGGGTGGTGGGGGTTGAAAAATATTATAAATAATCTGACACCTTGGCTTCTAGTACATACACTGAATTTCAAGTTTCTGTAGTCTTACCAGCTTGCTTTACTTATTTTTCCCTATTTACCCCTAAATAACCCCCAACCCTTCAACGGAATCATCTCAAAGTATAATCTAGTTCCAGGTGTCGTTATAATTCATACGTGTACCAAATTTCAAATGAATATTTCAATTTTATTTCATCAACCCTTTTAATAATGAAATAGGGGTGGAGGGGGTTGAAAAACATTATAAAAAAATCTGACGCTTTGGCTTCTTGTACATACACCGAATTTCAAGTTTCTGTGATCTTTCCAGCTTGCTTTACTTATTTTCCCCTATTCACCCCTATTTAACCCCCAACCCTTCAACAGAATCATCTCAAATTATAATCTAGTTCCAGATGTCGTTATAGTTCATACGTGTACCAAATTTCAAATGAATATCTCAATTTTATTTTATCAACCCTTTTAATAATGAAATAGGGGTGGTGGGGGTTGAAAAATATTATAAATAATCTGACACCTTGGCTTCTAGTACATACACTGAATTTCAAGTTTCTGTAGTCTTACCAGCTTGCTTTACTTATTTTTCCCTATTTACCCCTATTTAACCCCCAACCCTTCAACTGAATCATCTCAAAATATAATCCAGTTCCAGATGTCGTTATAATACATACGTGTACGAAATTTCAAATGAATATCTCAATTTTATTTTATCAACACTTTTCATATTGGAATACGGGTGGTGGGGGTTGAAAAATATTATAAAAAAATCTGACGCTTTGGCCTCTTGTACATACACTGAATTTCAAGTTTCTGTAGTCTTTCCAGCTGGCTTTACTAATTTTCCCCTATTTACCTCTATTTAACCCCCAACCCTTCAACGGAATCATCTCAAAATATAATCTAGTTCCAGATGTCGTTATAGTACATACGTGTACGAAATTTCAAATGAATATCTCAACTTTATTTTATCAACCCCATTAATGGGGTAGGGGTGGCGGGGGGTTGAAAAATATTGTAAAAAAATCTGGGGCCTTAACTTCTAGTACATACACCGAATTTCAAGTTGCTGTACTCTTACAAGCTTGCTTTACTTATTTTCCCATATTTACCCCTATTTAACCCCCAACCCTTCACTGGTTATCCTCAAAAAACAATCCATTTCCAGATCTCGTTATAATATATTCGTGTACAAAATTTCAACTCAATATCTTAAACCGTTCCGGAGAAAACGTGCGGACAAAAAAAAAAAGTTACAGACAGACAGACAGACAGACAGACAGACAGACAGACAGACAGACCGACCGACCGACAGACAGACATTTTTTTTCTCTCAAATTTAGAATCTCGACGTTTCATGACATTCTAAACCTATTTCACGAATAAAAATTTTTGAAAATTTTTTTGCGATTACTATACTTCCAATCCACTACGTGGATGTGGAAGTAAAAAGGAAATATTTTAATTCGTACATCTGGAAACCAAAAGCTTTAGGGACGGTCATATAGCACTATTGAACAGTCGATCAATTAACCGTCCCCAAAGCTTTTAGTTTCCAGATGCATGAATTTTAAAAAAATGTTTTTTACTTTTTAGTGCCTTTTTTTTAAATAAAAGCTTTTTCTTAAAAATATTTGTTTATGTAATTTTATAATGTATTACAAGTCTTGCTCGAATTTTTCTCCGCCGTTTCCAATACATGCGCCACATTTACTAAATTTTTTCAGTACACATACGTATTTTTGCTACTCGATAACTAAATAGCGTCAGCGCTCTAACTTATGTGTACGATTTGAGAACGCCATCTTAGCGATTAGTTTCTAGAGTTACCTTAATGATAGTCCTTAACGCGTTTTTTATACGAACGAGCCACCTTAAAAGGCGATTAACAACATAACGCCTCAATAATTAACCACTAGTGCAATTTAGAAGCGCCCCGACCCAGCAACGCACCAAATCAGTTGCCGTAAAAGTCTGTTTGAATTAAATTAGCACCATGGTCCGTATTAAATTGGCCTTTATTAGATATTTACAAGGCGCAAAATTGGCGTATTAAAACGTGAAAGTTAAATTATAGGTTCATTAAAAAGATCCAATTAAATGAGCTCGATAACTGGAATGTAATTAGGAGTCGCCTAGTGGGTATTTGGAAAGAAAGTCATGTGATTTCCTAACGTATTCATTATATCCGTTATAAATGAGTGTTATTTCCCATGAAGATACAAAGAAAAGACGTCAAGTTGAAACAGTTGCATTTTAGTACTACAAATTCAACACTTTGATAATCAAAAATAATATAAGCGATATATTCTTATTAATAAAACGTTTCAGAAAATATCATGGCTGTAATGTCCCTTCCATCTACTTCAATTCTCCTATTTTAAATACAAAGAAATCTGCTGGTTCTGTTGGCTTCATCATTTTATCAATAACGACATATCTGAAATACTGGATCCATTAATACACTGCTGGCCACTCGAATTTACACATAGAGACTTTTAGGCAAAATTTAAAGTTCAATATTTTCAACAGGAATGCAAATTTTGAACGCGGCTTGCAAATTTTAAGAGCTAGTTTTTTTCGGATTAAGCTGCATGACGTATATTTATCGTAGGACCATAAGTTTATTATATACGGGGTGATCAATGAAGTCATGCAAAAAATCAAAAAGTTTGTATGAGTGAAATTTCCGCAAAAAATTTTTTTGGTCGTTGCAATATGGTTCCTTACTAAGGTAACATCAATATCTCTAGACGGTTTTGTCAGTTTTTGGATTAAGGCCCTAAGGCCTTGTACACACTACTTAACATAAAATTTGGATACCGAAATCTTTAAAATGCTATAACTTGACATTGGATTGACGGTTCTTGGTGATTTTTGCGGATTTGGAATCCTTATTTCACGTAGATTTTCTATAGTCTAAGCATTTTATTTGAGGGTTGAAATTTACACATTATACCGGGTCGATAATAAACAAAAACGTAGCGACAAGAACAAGTTTATTACATTAAATTCTACAATATACAACATTGCTTAACAACGACCAAAAGTCAATTCTTAAAAAATTTATAATTCTAATTCTGGTAGTTTTTAATAACTGAAAAAAAAATTAACTAAAAAATTAAAAATTAATTTAATTTAAACTTAAATTAAAATTAAATTAAAATTACCTAATTAAAATTAGGTACATTAATTAAAAAAAAGAGAAGCTAATATTTTGTTGGTCCTCCTGCTCGGAATATTACTTCCCGACATCGATTTGGTAGAGTATCCACAAGATTATTTATAAAATCTTGTGGAATATTCTCCCATTCTTCACGAATGGCCTCACTGAGCGTTTCTAAGGTTTCAGGGGGTACATCAAGAGATCTTACTTTAAGTTTTAAATAAGACCAAACGTGTTCGATGACATTAAGATCCGGAGACTTTGCAGGCCAGTCCATCCTATTGATGTTTTGTGCCTGCAAAAACTCTGTGATCCTTCGCGCTCTGTGGGGTCGAGCGTTGTCATCCACCAATAGAATTTCTGGGCCGTAATGTCGAGCAAAAGGAACAACAATAGGTTCCAAAATTTCTGTGGGGGTCGAGCGTTGTCATCCACCAATAGAATTTCTGGGCCGTAATGTCGAGCAAAAGGAACAACAATAGGTTCCAAAATTTCCTCCTGATAAACAGTAGCATTAATAGTTTGGTTGGTAATGAATAGCTCGGTTTTACCATTTCTTATGATACCTCCCCACACTGTAACACTGTATTTTCCTCCAAATATCGCTGATTTGGCCTTCTCCAAACTAACATTCGGCCATCGGAGTGAAACAAATTAAATCTTGTTTCGTCAGTAAATAAACAATGGCTCCACTCTGGATTACCCCAATTCGCATGCCGATTTTCCCATGCCCGCCTATTCGCTCTATGGCGTTGTAATAACCGCACACATTTTGCTCTGCGACGGGCTCTATAATTTAAAATGTTTGGCATTAGGTTATGTTTAAAAAAAAAAATTCTCACCTCAAGTTGTTTTTATTTAATGTTCTTCTCACTGTTCTGTCCGAAACTCTCACCCCAGTTTGTTGTCTTAAAGAGTCATTTAGTTTTCTAGAGTTCTTTGTTCTATTCCGCATAGTTTCTCTCATTAAAATTCTTTCGGTTCTTTGGTTTATTTTTTTTGTATGTCCACCCCCATGCCCATAATTATGATCAACAGTAGTTTCGACGCGGCGGTTCAAATTATAAATTGTCTTTCGGCTGACATGGTAAATGTGCTGTTTTGACATTTCTTCGTTGAGAAGTCGAATGCAATTTTCCCTTTCTGCCGTGGTTAAACGCCTCATATTAATTAAACTTTACAAAATTATAACATTGAAATGTGTCAGATTATTTCTAAAATAATGTAAACAGTTTTTAATTCCATAGCAACAAATTTGTTTTTCCAATGCCTACTTTGAAATTGACGCGTCGCGTAGAAATTACACCCGATCATAATTATGGGCATGGGGGTGGACAAAGAACTCTGTAAAACTGAATGATTCTTTGAGACAACAAACTGGGGTGTGAGTTTCGGACAGAACAGTGAGAAGAACATTAAATAAAAACAACTTGAGGTGAGAATTTATTTTTACAAAAACTTAAATAATGCCAAACTTTAGAGCGCGTCGTACCCTACGTTTTTGTTTATTATCGACCCGGTATAATGTGTAAATTTCAACCCTCAAATAAAATGCTTAGACCATAGAAAATCTACGTGAAATAAGGATTCCAAATCCGCAAAAATCAAATCCGCAAAAATCATCAAGAACCGTCAATCCAATGTCAAGTTATAGCATTTTAAAGATTTCGGTATCCAAATTTTATGTTGAGTAGTGTGTACAAGGCCTAAGGGCCTTAATCCAAAAACTGACAAAACCGTCTAGAGATATTGATGTTACCTTAGTAAGGAACCATAATATTGCAACGACGAAAAAAATTTTTTGCGGAAATTTCACTCATACAAACTTTTTGATTTTTTGCATGACTTCATTGATCACCCCGTATATAATAAACTTATGGTCCTACGATAAATATACGTCATGCAGCTTAATCCGAAAAAAACTAGCTCTTAAAATTTGCAAGCCGCGTTCAAAAATTTGCATTCCTGTTGAAAATATTAAACTTTAAATTTTGCCTAAAAGTCTCTATGTGTAAGTTCGAGTGGCCAGCAGTTTAGTTAGAGAGATGAGTGCAATTTTATCACGAATGAACAGAGAGGAAAGTTTTTTGGGAAGATTATAACCTCCTCTTAAAATTATTGTTATGAATGAAGGTTTCATACTGCTGCTGGAAGGCAGTGGTGGGCGCTTCAGATTTTGAAATTAAAAAGAAACATATGCGAGCCGGGTGGCAGAGAATGTTAACCGGATATTTGAGGAACCGCAAATTGGTCAAAACTCAATTTTCAGTCAATTCGGTTAAATTCGCGGTCATTGTTGCGAATTTCGCCACAATGACCGAGAAATTCCAAAACTTTAGCTTAATTAGAATTAGTCCATGGTAAAGTGTGGAAGCCATCTTTTTCTACAAATATTGGGATGCTGAATACGAATATGATATCCGAATTGGCTAAAAACATCACAAAGACAGTAAAAGACAACCCTTGTTTGGGTTAATATTAGAACTTGCAAGAAGAAGAAGAAGAAAGTAATTGTTTAGTGCAGGAAATTCTTTCAAAATATTCAGTTTCATTAGGTAAGTAGAAAAAGGAGCAAAAATTCTAAATACAACCCTCCCCCACCTGCCCTGGTTTCCCCCACTCTTCACCACCCGTAAGAACGGTGTAAGTTACAATATCTAATATACGGTTATTTATTTCTTAAGAAACCAAAATTCCTAGTTAAATGGCTATTATCAGATTAAAAGGTGATTACTTCTGAATACTCTTACACCCATCCCCACCAATTAAGTTGGTGGATTTTACTATTTTAGAGTTTTTATCGATTTTAATTGCAAAAGAAATTCCTAATCACCCAACCTTTTGTAGTTTTTATTCTAGTGGCAAGTTCTAATATCAATTCTAATGTTACTCCCAAATAAGGATTGTTTTTAATGTGTGAGATTGTTCTCCAAATCGGTTGAAGAATACGGAGCTGAAATGGGTTCACTCGCAGTACCGATTTCTTCGATTTTTCTGATTTTTACATAATGTGTTAAAGAATCTGAAAATGTGCTGAAAATTAAAAGAAAAAATGTATGAGAGCAAATGCTGTAAAATACGGCAAAAAATGGTCAACTTTGAATGGCAATATCTCGGTCACCGTTGATCGTAGAGAGCAAAAAAGCAATTTCTTTGTCGTTTCAAGAACTTTTTTCTCTCTGAACCTTTATATATACCTGGGATGGTTTAAAAAAAAGTTGTGGATGTAATCTGAAAAAAAGTGAATTTTCGTAAATTGTTAACATTGTTATTTCGTTTATTTTTAATACTAATAATAGAAAACAACATTTTAATAACGTATTTGGATGGAAAATTTAATTTTCTACAAAAAAGTATTCTTATAAAAATCTCCAAAATAACTCAAAAACAATGCTTTGAGTTATTTTGAAAAAACTAAAAAATGGGTTTCTTCGGATGGCTCTCAAAAACGCACCCCGAAATTTAAAAGACCAGCTAAGTGCCTTTATTAAGTGAATTTCGGTTCGGTCACGTGGTATCTTGTCGGAATTGATGAGGAAAATTCCTATGTATCAAAATATAAAGATAGTTAATTTATTTACGGTAGTAGTCTAGATGTTGTGCTTTATTCCCAGACTATAATAAATTTCTAAAAATTATTTCAAAGTAACGGATTTTATATTAATTCGTATCAGTACGAAATATTTATAACAAAATAAACGGTAAACTACAATCTCTACCCACTCGGTAGAACAACAAATATTATTTCAACTCAATAATAATGATAAACGGCTAAGTTAAAATAATACAAACGGTAAATGGTATTCTGGTTTTCTCTTGAAATATCATCAATGTTCTTTTTCGAAAGGTGCGGGCCCATGAAACTTTCTTGGAACATAGTGATTTGGATAAAATCGGGATAATCTAACAGGCCCTAAATCGAGCACAACTACTTTAATTGCAGTAAAACTTAAATTTTTAAGGTATTGTCAATAGCAATTTTTTGCTGAAACTTGTTGAAAACATTTCAAGAAGTGTAATAAAAAGTTTTGAATTAAATCCGTGCGGAGGAAAGCTTTTGTTTAAACAAAAGAATGTTCAGAATCTTGTTTCTTCGCAGTATTTCTTAAATATCTCTGGTTGTATAGCCCGTATCGCAAAAAAGAAAGACACAAATTATTCAAAATGAAATTGCGAAGAGAAATAGATTTGTTCGAAACTTTTTGGTTAATATGCCAAGTCGTAAAACATGAAAACATTTTAGGGAGGCCATTTTGAAACAATTGATGTTACAATAATGCACATATTAGTAGAGGGTCCACACCTTCGAAAGCCGTCTAAATCGCCAAGTAACCCATTCCAGCAAGGTAAATAAATTTTGAGCTCGCATATCGAAAGAGGGTCCTAATGGGCATCCGAAATGGCTTGTTGGACTTTTTTTGGCGCTTGCACAACTTCTCCACAAGAAAAAAAGATGGCGGAACGTTATTTCAAGAATGTGTGTTTTTAAACATATACCTCTCGCTAGAAAATTAACTACGTACGATATTGATGTGATTTTTTATATTTGTATACTACTAACATGAGCGCATATATCATACTGTTAGAATTTCAAAATCACTTACGATTTTTTTCTAAATAAATCCTAAATCACAGGAAGCAAATTTGCGTGTTTGAATTTTCGACGTGTAATCAACTATATTAAATGTTTAATTTTTTATATATTATATGCGAGTGAAATATGGTCTAAAGATCAAAAAAGTTTTTGCAAAAAAAATTAGCTCCATATCTTTTACAATTTTTGAGTTACAGACTGTTCAAATTAAACCATAATTTAGGTCCGTGATACTCCTATTACCATGTGGCTATTATCTCACGTACTGCTATGTGGTTAATTGTAATGCATCAAGATAGTAAGCAAATACATTTTTGATATTGTGTTATTATTATTTATAATTTTACAAAAATATTAATATGTAAAATGAAACTCATTTGGCATAGTATTTATTAGATCTATAGGTTATGAAGGTGTTGTATATGGAGATATTTATTATATATACCATCATTATACAATATAGAAATAAAATATAAACACGTACACAAAACGTGTAATTTATAAGTAATAATAATAATAATAATGCATAATTATACACAGCTCAGTAAGCATCGACAAAGCACTACTAGACTAGTAAGAATTACTGTCTGTTAAACACCGCTCTGTATTATTTCTGCCCTTAAAACAATTGTAGGAAAGGCCACATGCACATTGCACATGCAACAGAACATCAACATTTTTAGTCACACTCTACTTTACAATTCCACTTTTGTTTTTTTTTTAACCACTTGCGGTTTTTTGTCACCATTTGTGGGTTTATTTGGTTATTCTCTATCAGATATCCAAATATTCTGGAAGAGTGTGATGTGTTTTCTTAACTGTTTTTCAAGTTACCGAGGTAGGTAATTTGTTTAAAATCCAGAATTTTGTGTTAGGTAAGGAAAGTATAGGAGAATCTAAAGTACTTCTTGTGAATAATTTTTACAATTAAAATTATTTTGCAGTAAGCAGGGTTTGACCCTGCTTCGCTAAGTACTTCAGTTGTAAGCTAAGCTAAGCATACCAAACTAGTGGACTTAATGACCATTTCAAATGCAGTAAGTAAGCTCTCTTGTAGGACTTAGCGAAAGTATGTCTAATAACTTTATGAAAAATAAATGCTACCTTGGTGAATCTAATTAAACTCACTATGGCCATACAGATTCACATAGGTCTTACGACCATCTTCAATGACACGATCACCAATTGCATCGCAGTTATCTCCAAGATTAGTCAAACTGTTTGATTTAAGGCAACTGTAACTGCTCACTTTTCCCCTTCGGAAAGAATAACTGACAGGTTACACAATACACACACTGCCAATAAACAATATTTACAATATTTTCTTCTTTATGTTTTTCACCTAATTACTTATTTATTGGTTTCGTGAATACTATAAAATACCCTTTGTTGTCGTATACCCACAAAACTTTTGTAGTTTTTCTATTTTGGAAAAATTAAACATACCTTTCGTAAATATTATTGTGTTCGTTTGTTTATGGTTGCACTTCAGATTTTATGCTAGGCGTGAGGAATCCAAGTTCACATTGTTGGGCAACATTTGTCCTTATTTACACCAATATTCAGGGCTTGTTTTCTTAAGTCATATCGTACTTTTTTTTAAATCCGAAGTTTAGGTCAATTTTTATTTTTAAACTCAATTTATTAAAACGTATTAACGATTTCGTACTCTATTTGCAAGTCTAGATATACTGTCCTAAACCAAAATGACGTAACTTAAAATTTCCTAAGCAAATTGGACGTACTTCAAAGTTTCCTTGTTAAATGACCGACTTTTTTCAATAATCAATAAACCATTATTTTTGCATCTGCCTCATAGAATTAAATTCAAAAATAGAATGAAACTATTTAAAAAAATAAGATGTGCTGAGATTAGCGGCATAAAATGTCAAATATCTCAAGAAGAGCGTATAATGAAGTACGTCATTTTGGCTTAGGACGGCTTAGGACGGGTATATTACATGTAACAAATTACATCATAATTTAAAACCACGTATTTATTGCACCGAAATAATTGTTTAATAATTTTCAGACAATGAGTGATCTAATGATCAAGAATAATATAACACCTAAATTAAATTAGGTATTAGACTAATATATGATCTATCCACAATTGCACAGAACGAGCCCTGCCGTAGCTGTCACGTTGCGCGCTAATAACAAGACATTATTACGGTCGAATTTAAAAATCCGTATCTCGAAAACTGTATAAGATATCGAGCTAATTATTTTTGCAAAAACTTTTTTGATCTTTATACCATATTTCATTCGTATGTAATATATACAAAATTCGAATATTTAATATAGTTGCCCGCACGTCGAAATTTCAAACACACAAAATTCGTTCATGTGATTTTGGATTTATTTAGAAAAAAACCGTAAGTGATTTTGAAGGTCTATTAGTACAGATAGATGCGCTCGTGTTTGCAGTATATAGATATAAAAAATCAAATTGATATCGCAAGTAGTTCATTTTTTAGGAAGAGGTAAACGTTTAAAAACACAAATTCTTGAAATAACATTCGGCCATGTTTTTTTCTTGTGGAGAAGTTGCGCAAGCGCCAACAAAAGTCCAACAAGCCATTTCTGATGCCCCTAAGGACCCTCTTCCTGAATTCGTTTCCAAAAATCATTTACCTTGTTGGAATGGGTCATTTCAATTTTTAAAGCTTTGGACCCCTTACTATATTCTAATGAAACATTAGAACACCCCTTGTGGTGTTAAACCATCAAGCTAAGTTTCAAGTTAAAATGTTTACAATAACTCCTAAGAAACAATTGCAATGACGGAAATTGAAACGTCGATTGTTTGTGGGCATCAAGTCTTATTTCAAAAATTTGTATTTCAGATTATAGTTGTTTCTATGTTCTCTGTGGTAGCATAAACAAAAATTCTTCTATTTTCTTATTTTCTTTTTTTTTTTAAGAAATGAATTTTACTCAAAAATATTTTGCCTAAAAATAAAATTCATTATTGGTATATCTTAAAAGTACATAAAGAACCAGCTATTAAAAAAAGAGTCTTATCTCCGGCAATTGGGACCCTAGATATGACATTTTATTGCATTATGATCATAAGCAAGTTAAATAGACATAATGATTTGAACAGTTTTTCGGTTTTAAAAAATTTAAAATTTATTTTTGTTTATACCGCCACAAAGAACATAAGAACAACTATAATCTGAAATACAAATTTTTGAAATACCACTTGATGCCCACAATCGACGATTCGATTTTTGATTTTGCAATTGTTTCATAGGAGTTATTGTAAACATTTCAATTTGAGACTTGAGTTGATGGTTTAACTCCACAAGGGGTATACTGTTTTCAAGTTTAGTTAGAATATGTTCATTATTGTTCAAGTTATCATCAATTGTTTCAAAATGACATCCCTAAAGTGTCTTCATGTTTTACGACTTGGCATGTTGACCAAAAAGTTTCGGACAAATCTAGTTCTCTTCTCAATTTCATTTTGAATAATTTGAGTCTCTTTCTTTTTTTTTGCGATACGGGTTATACAATGAGAAACATTTAAGAGACACTGCGAAGAAACAGGATTCTGAACGTTCCTTTGTTTAAACAAAAGCTTTCCGCCAAAACTTTTTACTACACTTCTTGAAATGTTTTCAGCAAGTTCCAGCAATAGAATTGCCATAGTAAGACAATTCCTTTCTAGGCAATTCATACCCTTAGATTTACTCCACTATTTATATTAATTTATATTTAAATTGAAATTTACTAGTCTTATCTGTGTTACTATAAAAACAGCGACAAGAAACGGCGGCGATTGCAAATCGGTGTATACTTACTGCGTCGTCGGTTCGGAATATAACAGTCAATGCAAGGCTTTACTATTAGGCAGACGGATCGTAATTGAAATCAGATCTGCCTCAATGGAAATGATTTACGCTGGTCTGCCCAAACGCCGCTAGTGGCACATTTTGTAATTATTGCAAATAAACTTCCTGACAGCCGGGTTTCTACATTTTCTATATAAAGTAGAATTCTATATCGGGGTTTAAACTAGCTAAATTAGAAGAAGCCCATAATAATGATTTAATACAACTAGTTTTTGACCACAAGTGGGACAAATAACGAAGTATAATATTAAATTAAATTTCATTTTTGGCATCGGAAAACACTTAGTTACATTAGGTGTCAAACTAATTTATTAAACAATGAAAGCCCTTTAACGCAATTCTTCCTCACTAAAAGACATATTCAAAAGTCTATATAACCCTTTCTGAGTTATTTACGAAAGTACTTATAGGGGTACCAATTTTTCAATACCAAAATCGCAATTTTAAATTCGTCGTTAGTCTTTTATGATTTGTCCACTCCTCCAGAAAAGAAGTAACCGCCCCCCAAAAAGCCGATATCGATAATAGTATTTCAACATTAATTTATACAGTGTTAAAAAGAAATCATGAATCTATTCACTTCATGAAAATTCTGAGGTAGAAAGCTTCATTGACTCCTATAAAGTTTAAGACAAATCCATATCTATACCCTAGTGCTTGGCCTATACAGAGATTATAGGATTTTAAAAAATTATCCACACTGATGAGTACAATACTAATATTAGTTTTAAAATTATAATTTGGCTTTCATTCACCCCCAAAACAAGCCTTTTAATATCGGCCGCTCATCCCCATCCAAGAGCAACTGTATCTCTCATAATTCTAATTTAAACCGTGGCCCGCGAAATGAAATATACAACTTGTCACTTTTACAGTCAAGACAGATTTATGACTGGTTTTCAGAGCAATAAATCTGAAGGAAAACAGAACGCCTATTAAATCCGTGGGTACAGATGTGCGGAAACAATTAATAGTTCTTGATTTAATTTTGCCGTGTTGTGCCTGGTCTGCCGCTGGCGGATCTAAAACTTTTGCAAATCCCCTAATAGTCCCGTATGCTGCACATTGTTCCGTGTAATTCTACCAAGTCAGCTCTCCTGGTCACTCCGACCAACGCAACGGTGCAAAATTCTCTGTTGCCGGTGTTCCGCGGCGGTTCTGCTAAACTTTTCGGAAAGCCGGAATCCGGTCAGGTAGTGGCGGAAGTCATTGGCGGAGAATTGGGATAATTGGGCTCCTAATCTTTTGAGATTGCGAGATAAATACGTTACATTAATTTAGTTGGTCTTTGGTAATTAATGACGGGATAAAGGATAAGATAAGGAACTAATACAAATTATTTTCTATTTGAATTGTATAATTGAATAATAATAATATAATTTTTTTTTAAATAAAAATAAAGGATTTATGGCCGAACAGAATCCTTCAGTTACAGGACAATTTTACAAAATGTAGCTAAATTACATAAATGCAAATTATACAATATAGAAACTAAAACTATAAAAAAATTATATAAATTTTTTTTATAAAATATAAGATTGCAAGATATAAACATAAAATAATTATTTCGTTTAGAGTAGCTTAATATTACGCTTATGTATTTGAACATAGGTTACAATCTATTTCGAACACATAGTTTTATGGTCCTGGAGTAATTATTTAAAGACTAAACATGTCACAATGGTCACCAATAGCGTTATATATTTCCATAATGAAATAAATGGGTGATTTAGCAAGGATATTTGTTCATTTAGATGGTAGTGCAAAATTAAAGGTTTGACGCGAGCCGACACGTGGAATTCTAAATTAATTTGAGATAGGAGTTCTGGAGAGTCTATTGTATTATTAGGCTAGGCATATTAGGAAAAAAATGGGGGTTCAGAGGAAAGTTTTGCTATCGTTTTGATTTTCTCACTCTCTATGTTTTTTGGGTCTTATTACACAAAGTTGTCTGGCCTGAGAATCAATCCTTCTCTATAATATGCAACATGTATGTCGACTACGTCATTAATATCTATGGACCACAGACATCGTTGTCTTCGATGGATATCCTGAAAGTACGAAAAGTGGAACAAAAACTGCTGAACGGTTGAAGAGGTCTATGAAAACAATTTCCGCTGACATTCTCTTCGATGAGAACATGATATCGACCACAGAGAAAGAAAAGTTCCCGGCCAATCCGAGCAACAAAAGAAGACCAATTTCCATGATCATAGCCAAGTTTCACTCTCAAAGAATGACATGAAGACAAGCCACAGAAGATGCCGACACCGTCATTGTAAACGAAGCCCTGTCTTCGGCTGAACGTACTGAGACTGTGGTGGTGGTTGGAGAGGACATCGACCTGTTGGTCATTCTCACGTGTCTTTGCCAACGAGAAAACGTATTCTTCCTGAATCCAGGAAAGTGAAACGTTCTTCCAACCACCTAGTCTCCTGTGCACGCTCTGCAAAACAAAACCATTAAAGAACACATCATGTTTCTTCACGTAATGTGTGGGTGTGATACGACTTCAGCACCTTGCAACCAAGGAAAATTGTAGTTTGTGAAAACTGTCACTAAAAACCCCCACCTTGCCGATGTTGTAAGTGTGTTCAAATACTCTGAGGCAACACCAGAAAGCATTGCAGCAGCAATGGAGAGGTTTCTGGTCAAAGTGTACGGCTACACAGGAAGGACTGAACCGCCGATAAACCATCTGAGGTGAATTAATTATAAGAAGGCAGCTTTCAAGACCTCATCAAAAATAATTGCATTGAAAAATACCGAAGATTGGGGTTGGAAACGAGCAACAAATTACAATATCCATTGGCCTTTTTTTGGCGCGCTCTAGCGGCGAAACGATTGGTCTTTAAAAAAGTGGTATATGAAAAATGCAGGAAATTTTCACTACTTTAATTTTGTATGGAGTGGACTTGTCGAAGAAACGCTTAATTTATGAGATATAGGCCAAAAACTGAGAAAAGTGCCAAGATTTGGACAAAAAGTGCCAAAAAAACAAAGTTCCGGGCCAAATTTTTGCCTGCAAACTTCAAATTTGTGTTCAGCGACTCAATAAACATGTAGGGTGAGACAATAAAAACTATAACAAAACATTCCTCTGAGAATCCTAATATGCTTAGCCTATATTGATCAGTTTGTAAATAAACATTAAATTTGAGATAATTCTTCTGTTTTCTAATGAATCCAAGTTAAACCGTGTTAACATTAAATAATTTGGATATCCCTTTTCGGGGTATTGGTGATCTATTTTAAAAGACAAGTATTTAAGAAATTTTTATTGAACAGATTCTAATGATTGTGAATATTTCTCATAAACCCGATTCCGTATTGCTGAACCATGCTCCAATTTCGACCCCACAAAACACAAATATAATGTTTTTAGTGCTTCGATATTATTAAATTTTTTCAATTTCTTATAAAACCGAATATTTTTAACGCAGATTTAGTAATTGAGTTAATGTGTCCTGTGAATTCCAATCGTGAGTCGTATACTCAAATTTTTATTACTCTCACAACGAGTTAGAGATGTCGTTGAAACTATATGAATATTCAACCAGATTTTCCTTTCGTGAATAAGTCGTAACTTTACATTTAGATACATTCATTAATAATTTATTCACTAGGCACCAATTCTCAATGATATTTAATTGTTCTTGTAATCTTGCACAATCCTCTATGGTGATAATTTCACTAAATAATTTCAGATCGTTCGCAAAGAGAAATTTGTTGCAAATAAGTTCATCACATGTCATTAATAAATACCGAGAATAAGAGTGGACCCAAGTTTGAACCTTGAGGTACACCAGAGGTTGCTACATATATATTTGATTTAAAACCATTGTACTCAACATACTGAATGATAGATGAATCATCAAATAACGTTCTTATATTGAAATTAAAATTTAATATTTAAAAATCATTTTGGTGGGACATTCTACGTGCCAGGTAATCGAGAAAGTTACGTATGAGTGTGAGTGAGCAGCGCTATAGGTAGGTTGCAGTGTGAGAGAGAGCGTATATCGGCAGCTGTGTGCGTCCCAGAACCTGCGGTGCTATTGGCTCGGGTAACGCCACGTGACTTACAATACCCAAGCTGTTGCTACTACAGTTGTACAATACCACGTAATTGTGTAAAACGTATTTACTACTAAAATTTTGTTTATGATGTCTAGTGAGAAGTTAGTGTTGTTATTTTTGAAAAATACGATGGAAAAGTGATTGTTTTTAGTGATAAAACTTTTAAAAAAAGTCATGAAGTGTTCAAAAATGTTGTACTACTTACAAAGCTAATAAAGAAGATGAGCCTTTTAAAAAGTTATTGAGTAATTGTGAGCATTCGTTATTTTATAATTTATTAAATAAACATGTATTACTATTCACAGATCATGTAGAGGAATCCGAAGAAGAAGAAGAATATTCTAGCTCTGATGAAGAGTTCACAGAAGATGAAGAACCAAATTCTGACGTTGAATAAATAAAAATCAATTTTTTATACTTTTATAATTAATCAATTTTAATAAATCTAATTTTCTAATTTTATGTTTGTATTTAATTATTTTTTTAATGCGCTACATTTTTTTAAAATTAATAAAAATAAAATTCAGTTTAAGTAACCAGAGAGTCGATAACAGTTTGCTGATTTATATTGGGCATCAAGATATATATATATATATATATATATATATATATATATATATATATATATATATATATATATATATATATATATATATATACAATATGTAATACTTTTTTTCATATATGGATAAATATATAAAAATTATAACATAAAAAAAATTGTGATCAACAATCTTATAACTACTTCAAAATTTCGAGTAGCAACAGCTTGGGTATTGTAAGTCACGTGGTGTTAGCCGAGCCAATAGCACCGCAGCGTTCTAGGATGCAGACAGCTGCTGATATACGCTCTCGCCTGGCAGGTAGAATGTCCCACCGAAATGATATGTCTTTTTAAAAATATTTATTTTTATTCATAAATAATATATTGTTAAATACATTTTTTTGATTTTTTTGCAAAATAATTTTGCAATCACCTGGCAAACTTTTAGACCCGACTAAATTAAATAATCTGGCTTGTTTTTCACTCTATAAATATTAAATTTTAAAGTGCAAAAATTACAAAATGCCTCAAGAACATTTTTTGCAAAAAAAATCTCTCATTTGAAAATGTAAGGGTCGATTTAGCCCCGCTACCCTTCAGTCAGGTCTGCGATTCTGTATTTAGTATAATAGGAGTATTGAACAAGTTTTCATCGTGCCTCAAATACCTATTCAAAAATGTCTAACAGCTCTCGGACTAAAAGTTAGACGAAAAATCACCATAATTTTAAATGGAATATACTAAGGCCAATTGTTTGGTATGCGAAACCGGGCTATAAAAGAAGCTTAAATCCAGATTTTCGTATTGCTGTGTGCTGGCTTCCGGTCGCCATATTGCTAAACGCGAATTGCTCCATGTCTCCAAAACTATTAGTTTTAGCAGAAAAGTTATAAGAACTAAACTTGTACATAATTAAATTACGTATTTTTAATTTTTAGATACACGTCTTTTCTGTGCATTTCAAAATTTTTTCTATCATTCATTCCCATTTTTCTCGTTTCCGGAAGAATTACGTACATACATGCAACAGCTCATGAAAAACAATTGAATTTTTTTTTTATTTGTAATTTTCATTAAATAAATGGCTATCTTGCTACAAACATGATTGTTCTTGTCCCACGATTGTTTGTTGGTAGTTTTTGTTGTTTTTTTCACTACTTTTTGTGAAACACAAGGCTTGTTTTACATTATTTGAGGGGAGTGCCTGTCGAAAGAAGACTAAAAATAAAAAAGGAACAAATTTATTTTACGCTTATTTCTTATAATGAAAAAAAATTCACGTCTCATGAAAAAAACACACACTTTGTTATTTGTAAATGAGAAATAATCAAAAGATTTCACTAGATTAATTGTATTATTTTATTTTTGGTCTTTTTTCGACAGGCACCCCCCTCAAATAAAACAATCCTTCTCTTTCACAAAAAGTAGTAAAAAAAACAGAAACTACTTATCCTCGTTGGACAAGAACAATCATATGTTTATTGCAAAATAGCCATTTATTTAATGAAAATTGCAAAAAAAACTTATTTACGACGGTTTTAAAAATTTCTCAAAAAGTGAAAACATTTATTATCATAAAAGATACTTGGATACATGGAAAAAAAGCAAGAAAAAGAATTTGCCCACACCGAGGATCGAACCCGCCACTCCATTGCGCATCAAATCTTACTATTTTCAAGTTGTGGGAGAGATTTTTTTAAGGGTGAGAAACACGTATCTCTTCAGGGATTAAATATTTTTTGTAGAACTTTTTGTGGTTGATGGAAAAACTTGTTAGCTTTCATTTGCATCTAACCTCGTGTCCAAAAAGTTGCTAACAAACAAATTAGAGCCTCTCATGCAATATCACTTTTATTTCCATTAACCATTAACAAATTTTTATTCATTCTTACATATTTTTAATATTTGAGGATTTCCGGTTCCGGTTACCCGATCAAGTTATTTCTGGTCTCAAAATTTTTCTTTTCCAAACACTTTCATATGCACAAAACCCCATTTCGATACGCTTACCCAGAGCCTAGATATTCCATTTGTTAATTTGCAAAATTAATTTAAACTTTAAATAAACAAAAGCTAAAAGTGTCATTCGTGCAGACTTCTATGGGGGTTATGTCTGACATCAATATTTATGGTTTAAAGCTGGTTTGAAGTCGATCAAACTTTCGAAAAAAAAAGTTATTTGCTAATTAACAAATTATGCCAATTGTTTAAACAATCAAAATGTATTGAAGATATCGGGCCAAAAAAAATATGGTGTATTCTTTGGTATAAAAGGCATGTTTCTTGAAAGAAACAATATCCTGACTTCATTAGTTTCGGAGTAATCAATTTGTTAATTAAGAAATTTATTTTGGCTATAACAAGTGAACGGGTTGACAAAATGGGTAGTGCCTGGCGTCAAATGACGCGCATTGAAAATATCTTTCGATTGAATCAAGATTTTTTCGGATCCGTCAAACCGTTTTCATTTTATTAAATAAAAACGAAAAACATGTTGTTTAATCAATTATTTGACCATGAAGCTCGCGATTTAGGAAATCTTGTTCAGCGGAATGTTTCCTATAAGAATCCGTGGCTAACTCAAATGGTATAGAAAATTTTTGGGAAAAATCCCAGGCCGACTCGCCTATTTTAATTTTTTAAGACTATTTATCAGATTTTTATTATGAAATGTTCTCTCCATTTATACACATGAGGTAATGTACAGGTTGTAAACTTAATATCATTCGAGATTTTGGAATGTGGATATTCTGACAAATAAATAAAAGATTATTCTTGCAGTGGTTATTTTGATTAACAACCCGACTTCTGGATAGAACTGCATAAACGAAAGGGCGGAATTCTAAAATATTAACCGAATGGAATGTTTTCTTTGGTGTACCCCGAAGAACAGTCAGTGTGCGACCGTGGCGTGGGCGACCCAAGTAACAAAGCGCGTAAATTATTTAACACGGAGCTAAACTAATGAAGTCGAATACGCCTAATGGGATTAGCAGACCGGGCCCGTAACCGACACAGGAACACACTGAATAAGTAAACGCCACGCCGCGTGGAGCGGAGTCGGCATTAATATTATTCCATTCATTGACAATGCACTTGCAGTTAGTAGGGATTATTATCAATGGTTCTTGGTCAGAATAAAAAATTATAGGATAAGTAAAAATAGGAAGAAGTTTGATCTATTAGAAAATTCGGCAAATGCACCGAAGATAATTTTTTAATATGCAAACAGTCGAGTGAAAATATTTTAAACATTTAAAAAAATTTGTTATACTCGAAGGGGAATTACTTTTTTTATGATATGTTCCTCGTATATTCCCCTATGACATGTTATTATCTACAAATATTTATTCATACAATAAAAATATATACAAGGTGTTTCAAAGTTAAAGGTACATACGTTACTTGTGGATAGAGGGTACTTCGGCGGTTCCAAATTACTCGGCATTAATGCATCCATCGTCCTTTCTTACTGAGATACAGGATGTTTTATTGTTTTTGGCCAAATCTTTCTTTGACCATAACAATTGAACCACCCTGTATAATCGGTTCATACCTAGAATATTTGTTTCACTTATTATTCTTAATAGAACTTCATAATAAACCAAAACGAAATCCAGGTCCGGCTTAATAAAAAATTGACAATATGTTGTATGTCAAAATCAACAAGTGTATGACAAAATTTTGTAGATCTGTTTCGATATTAGAAAAGGGAGGAAAAAATTGAATAGAGTAGCTCACTTAATTTGTTGGCGCATTTCATTCATCAACCTTGATTACTTGCCGTAAATCCAATTTCATTAAAATGGTCCAGACAGTTGGAACTTAAATATTTATTTCAGGGTTAATTAACAAAAAAATTTCATTTTCAGCAGTGACAATTCTTTCACTTCTAGGCTAGGTAAGTGAACTATTGTAAAATAATTTTGAAAATAATGTAAATTTGCGCACACAAATCAAGATACTACATAATTTTGTGAGTCTACATTTAAAAATAATATTATTTTTAATGCATGATATACAATAACAATAAATACGTGAAAGTAATAAATACATAACTACAATAACTCTTCAAAGTGGCCTCCATTTCGTTGAATACATTTCCTTGCTCCAGTAGTAATATTTCTAATTGCCCGTCTAATCATATCTGTATTATTTCTAACTTCTACGCAAGCGTTATTAACTCGTTCCAAAAGTTCCTCTCTACTATTCATCGCTACGTCATATACCTTTGCTTTTAAATGTCCCCAAAGGTAATAATCAACAGGATTGAAATCCGACGACCTTGAAGGTCAATGATGAGGTCCATTTCGACCTATCAACATATTTGGAAAATTGTCATTTAGGAAATTTCTCACAATATTCCTAAAATGGGGTGTAGCGCCATCATGCTGGTAATACATTCCAGCAATATTTTAATTTTCCAATAACACGGGTAAAAAAAAATGCAAAAAGTCTAAATAATGTTCACCTGATAATATATCAGGGATGATATGTGGCCCAATCAAACGATTGTTGAAAACACCTCACCAAATATTAACAGAAAATCGATGTTGGGATTTATTCTGTCTTACAGCATGTGGATTCACTTCGGTCCAAACATGTGAATTTCTTAAATTATAAACGCCATCTCTTGTAAATTGTGCCTCATCTGTAAAGAAACATATGTTAAGAATTTTTCGATTCCGAATAATCTAGTTACTAAAATTTAACCCATGAACTTCATCCCCTTCCTCTGAACCTGTTGAACATGAAATGGATAGAGATGATTTTTTTTTAGTGTTCTCCAAACACTGACATGTGAAATACCTAAAGTATGACCCACTCTGCTTGTGCTAATTTTTGGATTATTTGCAACAAATTTTAGTATATTCTATTCTACAGCTAAAGATTGCCTTACGTGATGCTCATTTAACCGTTGGATACCGACCATGATTTTTGAATAATTGACAACTCTAGCAAAAGCTTTATGATCAGGAATTTGGCGTCCAGGAAATCTTCTTTGATATTTTCTCACAGCAGCCCGTCAATTGTCATCACAAAATCCATACAGATAGATTGTATCCGCATATTCACCATTTGATAATTGATGAGGCATATTATGTACTTTGTAATGTGGGCAATAATATCAATACAAATAACAAATATTTTAGAATAATAAAACGCAAGTATGTCGAACCAGTAAATATGAATAATTGTCAAATACAAAAATTTTCAGCATTGCCTACTTGACCACAAAGCAGCTATGTTATAAAATCATCTCTTAAGTTTTAGTAAATCGATTATTCGGAATCGAAGCATTATTAACAGATGTCAGTTTACAGATGAGGCACAATTTACAAGACATGTTGTTTATAATTTAAGAAATTCACATGTTTGGACAGAAAATAATCCACATGCTATAAGACAGAATAAATCCCAACATCGATTTGCTGTTAATATGTATGTATTTGGTGCGGTGTTTTCAACAATCATTTGATTGGGCCACATATCCTCCCCGATAGATTATCAGGTGAACTACATTGTTCTCAAAATTATTTTACGATAGTTCACTTACCTAGTCTAGAAGTGTAAGAATTGTCACTATTGCAAGTTCTTTTTTTTTGTTAATTAAACCCTGAAATAAGTTCCAACTCTCTCGACCATTTTAATGAAATTGGATTTACGGCAAGTAGTCAAGGCAGATGAATGAAATGCGCAAACAATTTAAGTGAGCTAGTCTGTTCATTTTTTTCCGCTCTTTTTGAATATCGAAACAGATCTACAAAATTTTGTCATACAACATACCGGGTGAGTCACGAATTGCGCTCGCCCCGATATTTCCTAAAATATTTGGAATAGAAAATTGAAATTTGGAGGCCTTATTACACGACTAAAATACCATATTTTCAATAAAAAATCAAGTTTGGTGCACATCCGGTTTGACCGGAAATGCCCACAACTTTAGATTTTTAAATGGAACACCCCATATATTTTTACATTTTTGTAATCTAGAGGAAATTTTGAATACAATACATCCATTTTGGTCACTTTTTGATAAACATTAAAAATTTTATTAAAAAATCTATTTCTGAATCCAGAGTGCTGTGGTGCCCAAAATATATTTTAGTTTGTGTGCTACGTTACTATAAAAATAAAATGAGCAATATGATTGCATTACTTTATTCTCTAGAGGCGTTTAAAATTTTTAAATGTGATTTTTACCCACTAACTCGGTTTTTTTAAATGGGAATTTAATCGTTCACCAACATTTTTAAATACCTCATTTTCATACGAATCTAACGAAACCAAAATTTTTAAAATCCGCTCAGAAATATTTGAGATTTCAGCCAAAATACAATGCAACCAAGGTTTTAGAAACATGCGGCTAATAGATAATAGATTAGTGGGCTTTGGAAACTAAAATGGCACATTTCTGTGTAAATCTGGTAACCTAATAACATTGGAAAAATCATAGTAGCCATTGAATGTAATAAAACAATATCAGCTGTCAGACAGACTCGTGTAGTTATAAGCAATCTTGAGCTATCAAACATTGAATAATTGTGAGCGCAAAGAACGTTAAAATTAAGTTTAGCATAGGTATGTGGAGGTAACCAGAATTACATCCACAAGGACATTTGCAATAGAATGCGACATCAGTCAATAAAACATCCTGTATCTTAGTAAGGAATCGACGATGGATGCATTAATGCCGGGAAATTTGGAACCGCCAAAGTGCCCTCTATCCACAACTAACGTATGTACCTTTAACTTTGAAACATCCTGTACATTGACTGTGGACCTCTGTGGACCGACAACATGTAGCAGTTGCGATCGACCACATCCGACTACAACTTTTACCCATTTCTTTACTCCCTACACGCAAAACGCCACAAATACTTTCACCAAAAAAGTTAAAAAAAATAAATAAAAATGTGTAAACCCGTGTCGTACCATTTGTTGTTCGCCTTATTAATCAAGACTACCGGAAATGCGACTCGCGTAAGAAATATCCAGGACAACCTTGCAGCTGGAAACTTGCAAGTTTTGAGTTTTCTCGAGGGGTTTAGCACATGGCAGTCGCTAGATTAGCGGTTTAAGACAATTAACGCTGGCTGGCACAAACCGACAACCAAGTACCTGTTTCAGCTGCGCCGCGACGCGGGGCCTGGTGCCGTCGTCAGGGCCCCAGGCATCGTTCCCGTTGAATTACTTAATCTCCCTAAGAACATATTCACACAATTTCGGATTAACAACTCATCGCATAACTTGCTGCGCATATTAAGCGACTCGGCTCCGATGTACCCGGAATGTCCCAAAACCGCAGACGGTCCTTTCCGCCACTGGTGGTCGGATTTATTTGCATGCACTTGAGTATCCTCTTCTGCGATGTAGTTGTTAGAAAACCGCGACAATATACGACGCCGGAGGCAAATTGGCTTAGTTGTTTAGCCGGTTTAGCCCGAAGTGTTGCCGACTTCGTTGTTATTTTAAATCAATCAATATCATACTATTAGTAAAACTAAAATTTGTAAGGAATTGTCTTACTATAGCAATTTTATTGCTGAAACTTGTAGACATTTCAAGAAGTTTAGGAAAAAGTTTTGGAGTAAATCTGTGTGGCGAAAAGTTTTTGTTTAAACAAAAGAATGTTCAAAATTGTGTTTTCTCGCAGTCTTCCTTCAATAACTCTGGTTCTATGACCCTTATCGTAATACGGAAAGAGAAACAATTTATCCACAATGAAATTGCGAAGAGAACTAGATGTATTCGAACTCTCTTGGTCAATTGGTTAAATTGAGAAACAGAAACAATTGTGGGTGGCCATTTTTAAACAATTGGTAAGGGGTCGTCCATAAAATACACCACTCAGAATTTCATCTTTTTGGACCCCTCCCTCCCCCTTTGTCACGCTAAGTCACACTTTCAGCGACCCCCTTCTATTTAGGTAATAAATGTTAGAACTCATTTTAAAGCAATATAAACAACTGTACTGACAATAATTAATCCTATGTGACAGATTGCAAATTAATTTTTGTATTCCTCATTGGACACTGACAGGTATCCTGATGTCACATCACGAATTCAACCATTTTACATTCTTAATTCTTATTTCCATTTTTTGTAGTAATAATATCAGTATTTGTGATTTCAAAATATACCAATAAAAAAATAGCGTAAGGTATTCGTGGATAACTGATCCTTAAAACTTGCTCTATTTCGACCACTCCGGCTGGGCCGTCATGCTCGAAAAATCACGCGTGTTTTAAAGACCTTAATATCCACTTATACTTTAATATACTATTAAAAGGATTTATTTTCCCATAACGGAGATGCTACAAATAAAACAATCCTCAGCACACAACTATTCACAAGTGAAGCAAGAGTTTAACTAACTAAGTAGGTAATACACTACGTTCGAATTATATATTCAGCAGGTAACTAAACCCAAAATAATGATTCCATTTTTACCTTTTGGTCCACAGGTCTCTGCACTGTGCATCGTTACAGTTACTATCTTGATTACTCTTTTTTGCCATGAAAAATATCCTAAATGACATTGTCTAAAATTTAATTAAAGATAATTATGGCACTTTTGTTACGTAAAAAAATAATACTGTTCAAATATTTCGAAAACCAGTGATTTTTCTAAAATTCTTCGTATAATAAAAGTGGCTTAAAATGTAATGTTTCAACAAGTTCACCTCTTTTCAAGGTTAGAAGGTTAGAAACATTTTTTTGTATCGCAACGCCATCTATATCTTAATTTGGGGACGGATCGTCCTTACTCAAAAGTAAATTAATTTATACAGACTAGTGAATATCTTTCACATAATTCAAATATCTCTTTTCATTATCGTGAAAATGAGTTTGAAGTGGGATACCCTGTATATGTTTTTCCTTCATGTATGTACATCTACCAACAAGGCGTTTGAAAAAAAGACAACTTGGATTGTTTTGGACAACTCTGATATTGACATATAATTCATACTAACAGTTAAATAAAAAATATTGTTAAATAGACAAGTTATTAAATAATACTGATATATCAAGAACAAAATACTAATCCGAACATTTTTAAGTCGGAATTTGCATTTGTATCAACATTGTTTTCATAAATAGTGTATGTGTAAGCTTGATATAAACAAATAGACAGCTCATGGATGCGTGGCTGTGTACATAAAACATGTATTTAATATTTTTTCATCCAGTTTCAGTACGTGAAAGAAAATTTGTATATTTTAGCTTCATCAAGACCATAAAGTACGGCGACAAAAAACACTAAACAGTTACACAGCCAACAATAAGCTTTTAAAAATGATAAACAAAAAGTTTTTTCAGCTGGTTTGCTTTTAATCCTATTAGGGCGTTACAATTTTAATTAAAGTAGATTTAAAATGGCCAAACATCGAATTTTATAAACCTCGTGCACAATAATCCGACAAAAGTATATCCCTTGCAATGTTTTACAATTTCATTAAACGAAGAGAAAGAACGTTTGTAAAAATAAAATATTGAATTATTTACGTATTGGTGTTTTTTTTTTAACAAAACTCATTGTTTGTGATCGTAGTTGCATTGGAAATGCATAATGCATATCGCTGATTGCTCATTAATAAATCAGCCGCCTTAGGCCCGGTACTTTCACTTAAGTATAAATATACTTTATCCGGCGGATAACTATCCGAAGGATAAGATAACCAGAATTTGCTATCTACTGGATATCTTCTATCTGTACTTTCATTCAAATCACACCTTCGGTTAACAATCCGATGGTTAAGATTTTAGACACTTCCCAAAGTAAGTGTTGCCAACTTAAGATGTGGTAAAACAAGAGAAATGTATGCAGAAGCTATGTACTTCAAATAAAGATAGAAATAATCCCCTACTATTATTGCTTACCTGTTAATGACATTTGAGTCATTTTTATACTTCATGGTTGTTTGTCATTGTGAGTATAGTGTTTACAATGGCTTTTATTGTGCGATTTTGTGTCTGCATATTTTTAAATGGTATATATAAAATAAAACTGTGTTTCATGTGATACATTTTTGGACAAAGTGAGGAAATACATAAATAGCAGTTATTGGATTTTTTTTTATTATTCTTCCCGCCGTGGCTTGTGAAAGTCCGTAAAATCACCCAGTTATAAAAGTCACCACTGGCCAAACCTTATCTAAAATATTGTTAAACACAAAACAACAAAGAACTTTTCAAAACTTGGGTTAGAAAATAGAATAGCACTGCCAATCAGAGCGCAAGCGCGTAGGCGTGGCTTCATTTATCCGGTAGATAAAAGCCTTATTCGTCGGTTTGGGCGCCGAATAGTTTATCCTAGGAATAAGCATATTTATCTGACTGATATCACTATTTGTAGGTGAAAATACCGATTTTTTGCTTATCTTCTAGATAAGACTTATTCTAAAGAATAAATGTCGCTATCTATAGATGAAAGTACCGGCCCTTATAATCGCTGAGTAACCGTTGCAGATATAAATCTGTATATTCGCACATTTTCCATCTCATATAATGGGGTAAAAGCTGTAAACGGTAAATCAATAATGCATCTGAATATGCAAATAAAGACATCACAATGTAAAAAAAATATGTGTTATCAACCTTGTATATTTAAGGAAAATAATGTTTTCTCCAATTTCCAATCTAGCTCCCGACAGGTTCGCTCTTGTTCACAATATGGTTAAGAGGAAGCCTATCGGACGATCTTACCACCTGGCGTGTCAAAGGCACTACAAAAATTTTTACAAAATGGGCGCCAGTCATGCCTCCAACAGCAGTTTCTTTCCACTCTCAAGGTGATTCGTTAAAATTTTCAGAAGATGGCTTTAGGACTTTAGTTCTCTAAATGAGAAAGAATAGTTTCTACTTACCTTAAATAGTTACTCTACGATGTATCTGTTAATTTGAATGCACTTTTCTGATATACAGTGTACCTGTTTTAAATGGACAGTTTATTCGCAACGTCTGTCAGGACTTTGTGAATAAGAAGAAGAAGAGGAAGCAGTTTGGAGAAGCAGTGGAAAGATGCTGTTCTCGCATGCAGTCAGCGGTTGTGACCCAGTTCTACGATCATTATTTAAGGAAAACAATGAGTTTCTAAAGATACTCCAACTATATGTTGTACCAATTTTCAAGGAAGAAAGTCCAGATTTCAACACCATTGCTACAGCAATAGAGAAACCCTTGGCCACATTGTTCAGAGTTTGCCATGTGACCAAATCTTTGAATTCCCCTGGTATTAGTACATTGCAGAAAAGGGTATTGAAAATAAGTTCAAACTTGTATCACTACCATCCACAGTAGCAGTAGAACGACAACATTCACTCTGAACTAATACACAGTCCAGACTTGCTAGAGTATTTATAGGGATCCCGAAGAATGGGAGCGAAGAAGAAGTAACACTGGAATCGCTCCACTTTGTCTTTCGCAATTACGAAAAAGGATGCGATAGGTCGATTTAAGGTTTTCTATTTTTTGTATTAATTGCAAAAGATACACTTTCGAAACTAATCCTTTTCAAGTAGGTTAGGTTAGGTTAATATGTGAGTGGGCTTATCAGATCCTCCACTGTGACCATCTAGGTCTATTGTGGCTCACTCCTAGTTATGGTTCACCCAACAGATTCAGCATTTTAATAAAGTCGATAATCTTGTTGGGTCATAAACCTTCCAGGTCCTCTGGCTCCAGTCGCCCTTTGCCAAACAGTAAGAACCTGGTTCTTTCTGCAGCCGGACAGGTACAGAACGTGTTCTGTCATTTCATCATCCTCCAAACATAGACGGCATTCGGTGTTTTCCACCAGTCCAATTTTAGGTGATGATTCAGTCTACAGTGCCCAGTGTGTAGGACAATTAGAGTTCTTATGTATAGCCTATTTAACTCTAATAGTTTTTTAGTTCTTGACTTCAAGGGGGTATGTAATATACTTCTTTGAGTAAACTAATCCTGGTAGTTTCCGCCAGTGCTGCATTGTTTCCAATTCAGCCCAGGCTAGGATAGCAGCCTTGGCAGAGTCTGCAGATGTGGCGGGTCTGACCCAATAAATTTGGTTGCCGCACCTTCTTTGGCGAAAGAATCGGCAACTTCGTAGCCTTTCATGCCAGAGTGGCCAGGTGTCCAGATCAGAGTCAATTTGTTGTTTCTGCTCAGTCGGGTAAGAGCTTCCTGGCAATTCTATACAGTTTTAGAGTTACAACGGTAGGATCCAAGGGCTTTAAGAGCCGCTTGGCTATCTGAATATTTTTAGTGATCTGTGTCTAGGCTGCGTCTGTTCAAGCCTCCGTGCATACAGCTCACTGGCATGGATTTCTACCTGAAATATAGTCGCATTATCACTCAGACTCGAAATTATTCTTACCTTTGGTTTGCGACTGTATACACCAGCTCCAATCCCCTCAGGAGTTTTAGAAACATCGGTGAACTAACAGCTGCCTGCCCTTTGTAGGTCGGTTTTGTTCCGATCCCATTCATCTCTTCCAGAAACCAGGACTTTCATGGTTGATCAAGGTAGGCATCACATCTGACCTTTACGAGTAACTCCGAGGAAGAAACCATTGACGAACCATTCACACTTAACAGTGGCGAGCAAGATAATACTAAAGGGATGAGGATACTCAGACAAACACAAAATTAGACGTCATCGAATCTCGTTCATCTGGAGCATTGAAACAAATGAAAGTTGCACTTTAAAACGATATGTGAATTAGACACATAGGGCAACCACAGTAGAAAAAACCGCTGCCTAAGAAATCACCAACCGACCGACCGACCAACCAAGATTTAATGGAGGTGGAGGTGACTGTAGACAAAAAATGAAAAAATGAAATTAATGTTGCGGTTTTGGTGGAAAATATTATAAATTTTTGTATATCTTGGTTTCTAGTATTTACACCAAACCCTAAATATCTGAACTCTACTAGCTTGCTTTACTTATTTGCTCCTATTTACTCCCTAACCCTTCAACATAAACTCAAATGTAATCTAGTTTCAGATCTCATTATAACACATACGTGTACGAAATATTAAGTCTATATATTTATTCTATTTTATTAACCCCTTTAATAATGGTGTGGGTGTGGCAAAGGGAACTCTGTACCTTACACTAGAGTGGTGTGTAAAAGAGAATAATCGATGTATTGATAAATAATAATTAATCGGCCATAAGTAAAACTTCGAGTAAAAAGTAAACGGTTATAAAATTTTAAAAAATACATGCCACTTTGTGTGACATAACTCTAACAACCAGTACCATAAACAATGCCAAAAGGATCCTTTTATAAAAGGATACTTTATGCTAAAAGTTGACTTTAAGCATAAAGTATTCTTTACTTAAAGGATACTTTTGGCGTTATTTATGGTACTGGTTGTACCAGTCAGTACCATAAATAACGCCAAAAATATCCTTTAAGTAAAGGATACTTTGTACTTATAGTCAACTTTTAGCATAAACCATCCTTTTTTAAAAGGATCCTTTTGGCGTTGTTTATGGTACTGGCTGTAAAACTATTTAAAATGGTGCAAACAACATCTGTAGAGAATATAATCCTCTACATTTTTTACTCTACAACTACTTATTGCTTAGCGGCTGCTCACAAAGGGATAATGCCAAAAAACAATTACTGATGGCTTGCCATAATGGCGGTGCTGTTGACATCACTGCGAGAGCAAACTCACCATGTTATTCAGGATGTAAAACTATGCCAAACTATTAAGTTTCAAAGCTTCCTTATTTTCCATGGTAAAACTTGCTTGGATTAATCATACGATTCATGTTTCGAAGTTCCAGCTACCGAAAAATAATTTTGCATGAGAGCATCATCCCAGTACATTGCAAAGGAAAAACTAACTACAGTTATTTAAAGAATTTTCATCTTTCAATAATCATCCATTACAAAAACCAAATATTTTATTTTTCGAGATAATGGCATGCGTACTTTTTACTACAACGCCCTGTATACGTATTCCCCAGCATCTTAATCCATAAAACAATAATGAAACTACTTTTCCTTAATCACTGTCGCAGTAAATTCTTAGAGTAGTGCTTACGCCTTTATTTATAGGTTCTAATAATAAAAATAATAATAAACGTAAAGAAAACCTCACGAACGCTTAGGTACAACAAAACATCTCACCCTCCTAAATTTGTGTGTAAAAACGGCCGTAATAACTATTGTTTTAATAGCACCTTTTGTTGACCATGGTCCATTGTGGCTACACCCTCAAAGACCGCAGGGTCATTTTGCACTGCTTGGTCGTTCCCAACTTTAAAGCTAATATAGGTAAATCAGTCAACGGGGAGAACTTTGTTTTCGGCGATTATCCAGCTTTTCTGCACAGGATGTTCCACACGTGAATGTTAATTTGTGAGTTTTTGTTCCCTTGTAATTTCCATTTCGTTATTTTCATTCGCATGTTTTATATAAATAGTGTAAAATTAGGTATTTGTTGATAAAGCTAACAAACTTTATTTTATTTAAATTATCTGTCAGTAGTAACATAAATATCTTCATCGATACATACCGATACTTACTAATATACGATTGAATTGTATTGACCCCTCACTTTAACCGCTAATATCTCAGAAACGAAGTAGCAGGAAAAATTGAAACAATTATGTGTTCATTATGTGTCTATTCTAAATCATCACTGAAATTTTAATGATGCTCATTGAACAGTTTTGAAGATCTGCTAATATTGAAAAATGGCTTAGTTTTTAAGGAAATTTTGACCATATCAATTTTAAATCCATTATATCTTGGAAAATATGCAACTATGTAAATAATATTTCAGATACCGACACAGCACGGCATTTTTGTACGAGGAAATTATTTCATATTTTTTTATTCTAAAATTTTGCAGTTAATCTCAAAAACGTGACCTCACGCTTATTCAGTTATTTATCAATGTATTTAAAAATTTTTTTATAAAATAGTTAACTATATAAAATGTAACCATTTTCAGACAAAAGAATTGAGTTTTATCATTGGAAATGGTAAAGGGGCTTATAATGAACGTAAAAAAAATGCAATGCCGGGGGTAGTATAGGGTTAAGTTGAGGAGTCGAAAGACGGTGCAAAATATATTATTGCGATTTTCGGCGAAACTTGACGTTCTATCAAAAAATTTCTTCCAGAAAAGTTGTAGATCATAAAACAATCTACAACTTTCATAAGGGTCTCTGTTTACCACAACCTCAAAATTTCCGAGAAAAATGCGAAAAAACGATTTTGTTGTTTTTTATTTTTCATTTTCGCAAGAATAATTCAATTTTGATGAAATTTTGTGAAAGCATGCCTTTTTATGTCTTAAATAAGTACACATCTTTATATATAAAGAAATCAAGAAGTTCTTGAGATATTCAATCAATCAATCAAAACAAATTTATTTTAAATTAATAATACATAATTGTCCTCCCTAAGCACTCATCCGGAGCCAGCCAAACATCCACAGCACTAAGCGCCGTGGTAATTGAAGGGATGGACAGAGCGAGGCTAGGTTGGATTAAAAGTAAACTTAAATAATAATCACTATCTCCTTTCGCGGGATCGGCGAATTAAAAAGTGTATAAGATAGAACGTGTAAAAAAAATATTTTTTTTTGACTTAAAACAATTGATATATGCAAAAGACGCTGGTGTAGATAAAATATCACAGATATATATGATAGTTCGGCACGGGAAAATTACTATCCAAAAAACCCGTTCCAAGCAATGCAGCAAGAGCGAGCGGCTATATCAGACCGCATAATTTATAATTTAAAATGTTTGCTTTCTAAAGAAATTAATAATAATAATAATAAAGGAATAAATATTGTTTGGAAGAAATAATTTAGAGCGACAAAACAAACAAAAAATACAGAAAGGAAACGAAGAGAAAAGGTAAATATCGGAAATTGTGTATAAGAGTTTTTATAACTGGATAGAAAAAGTGGGTGTGGCTAGATATGTTGCCGAAATATGGGCAAAGCCTGGTATGGTAATTTGTGTTTGATGCAAAAAGGTGCATTATGCTCTCTGATTCACGTGATGTTTGTTAGTGGGCTATTACCAAGTTTAAATTGATAGAATTTTTCCGATGTAACTTTGATGTAGTCCACTAGTGGCGTTATGTCGTGGCAACGTGCATAAAGGTCTCTTAAGGAGATGTTTCGTGAAGAATTTGAAATGAGGCGCATAAATTTATGTTCCAGAACTCTTAGTTTATTTATTGTCGTGATATTCAGTATTTTCAGTAAAAACTGTTTTTATCAAAAATAAATTCTGTGTTGAAATGAATTTTTCAATAATTGTTGATAATTTGTTCGAATTTTTAAGAAAATTGAAAAACTGATTACACCATTCAATTGTACGGCAAGAAATACAAAAGAAACTATCTTTCATTGTTTGACCCGAAACTTAATTTTTTTACAGTAATGCTTGGCCGAAACTAGATTCCTCTGTTTTTAATAGCGAACTATTCAGCAAAGAACTCAATGTTTTTCGTTTTGATAGAGATTCTGCTGCTATTATCAAGAGGTGGCAGTGTACTATTAGCAGTAAATAAAATACACTTCTTTATTAACCCCAGATACTGCATGTTTTAACAACATACTTCCCATCGACATCTTAGGGACAAAAATGCAATTATCAGTCTCTTTACATATTTGTCATTTACATACCATCGACTATACCTGTTGCCGATTATGAATATTTCTTTGAGGCACTAGGTACCTTGAAGTATCTACAAAATAACGATAATGATTTTAGTCATTTTGGGCGATTTTAATAGTGCCAAATATGCATCTTACCTAAAAGACTTACAATATAAGTCGCAAATAGCACAAGCCTTGAATAACTTTCTAGACACTAATAATTTACCTCAATACAACTCAATATCAGTATGAGAATAGATGTACTTTGAGGGATCTCCGCTAAACAATCCCCGTGTTATTTATTTATTTATTTATTTATTTATTGCATACACTGTTCAACAGGTAAGATACCCAATTACAGAACAGGAATAAAGGCATACAAAGCATTAATTACATACAACAACATAGAAAGAAAGTAAAATGAAGAAAAAAATTACTTAATTGTACGAACTATGAATAACTAATGATACGAAGAGAGAGAAAAAAATAACATGGGAAATGTTTAAATATAAAAACTCTATATATACATATATACACATATGTGATTCAAAGCAAATTAAGAAAAACAAAGACACTCACTGGTTATTTAATTTAGAACATTTTGTTTTATGTCACTAAGGCTGCAATTAAAAATATCGAAGTCGTTACATAATTTGTTAGAAGTACTGCAAATCGTATATAACGGTGAATTATTTAGTACGTTGGTACGCGGCGTAGGTAAATAGAAAACTTGGTGATTACGAGAGGTTAATCTGGGAACGTGAAAATTAAGCTTACTAATTATTTCGAGTGCGTCAAAATCATTGTGTAGAATATCTTTCAAGCAAGTTACTTTGCGGAAAACCAATCACTGGATAGGTACCGTCGGATTTGAACCACAGTAATTTAAGAAATCTACGTTGCCTCCAAGTTATTCTTGTGAACATCATAACTGGAACTCCAAATTAGCGATGCGTACTCAAGTTTCGATCTGACGAAGGATTGATAAAGAATTTTCAGAGTATCAGTATTAGTGAACTCTCGACTAGTACGATGAATCCAAGGGCTTTGGAGGCTTCAGACACAATGGTATCGATATGATCAGTGAATGATAATTTACTATCAAAAGTTACGCCGAGGTCGCGAAATGTTATAGGTCTTTGAAGTATGACATTATCTAACCTGTAATCAAAAATAAAAGGTGATGTTTTTAAAGAAAAGGACATTACGTTACATTTACTAGGATTCATGAATAATTTATTTACTATACACCAGGTGTTTATTTTGTCAAGAGAAGTCTGAAGTTGAAAACAGTCATCGATTTCATCAATTACTGTGAAAATTTTTAGATCGTCGGCATATGAAAGGTGAGGCATATTAATTTCGTTCACTATGTCGTTAATAAATATGTTAAAAAACAAGGGCCCCAGAATAGAGTCCTGGGGAACTCCAGATGTGGCAGCAAATTCGATCGATTTGAACCCATTTAATGCAACGTACTGACTCCTATTCATTAAATAAGATTTAAACAAATAGAGCAAAGAATATGAGAAGCCGATTTTTTCTAATTTATTAAGTAATAACTGGTGATCAAGTCTATCAAACGCTTTGGAGAAATCGGTATATATGACATCTACCTGCCCACGTTCATCTAAGGATTCTGAAATATATTGAGTTACACAGAATAAATTTGTTGTTGTTGAACGCCCTTTCATAAATCCATGTTGATTAATAGAGATTTTGGTGTTAATCGAATGATATATTCTATCATGAAGTAATATTTCTAAGACTTTACAGAAGTTACAAATTACAGAGATTGGCCTAAAGTTCTCAATATCTAGTTTGTTTCCCTTTTTGAAGATGCATTTGCCAACTATTTCGGTCAATATTATAATGAGTCCTCATAGGATATTGAGGAACATCATATTGAGGCCGATATTCCGAACAATAATTCTACTGTTGGCATAAATTATTTCAGTGAAGATGAGGTTATTCGGGCTCTAAATCGAATTAAACTCAAAATGACGACCGATCCTGATTTCAGTCCAGCTTTTTATTAAGGGATTGCGCTATCATCTTTGCGTATCTTCTAACTTCTAATTTTGAACTTAATCTTAAAAAACTGCCTATTTTCTGACTTATGGATATATTCCAAAGTATGTCACATCTTTAAAAAGGGAAATAAACTAGATATTGAGAATTTTAGATCAATTCCTGTAATTTTTAACTGCTGTAAAATTTTAGAAATATTACTGCGTGGTGGGATATATTATTTAATTACCTCTATTAACCAACATGGATTTATGAAGGAGCATTCAACAACCACCCATTTATTCCGTGTAACTTAATATATTTCCGAATCTTTAGATGAACGTGGGCAGACAGATGTCATATATACCGATTTCTCCAAAGCAATTGATAGAGTCAATCAACAATTGCTACTTAATAAATTAGAAATAGTCCGCTTCTCATATTCTTTACTCATTTTATTTAAATCTTAATTAATAAATAGGAGTCAGTACGTTGCACCAAATGGGTTCAGATCGATCGAATTTGCTTCCACAGCTGGACTTCCCAGAGATCTCTTTTGGGACATAGAGGACGAAATTGATTTGCCTCATCTTTTATATGTCGACGATCTAAAATTCTCACGGTAATCGATGACTGTTTTCAACTTCAAACTTGCCTTGACATAATAAACACCTCTTGCATAGCAAATAAATTATACATAAATCCTAGTAAATGCAACGTAATGTCCTTTTCTTTAAGAACATCACCTATTATTTTTGATTATAGGTTAGATAATGTGATACCTCAAAGACCTATAACAATTCGCGACCTCGGCGTAACTTTTGATAGTAAATTATCCTTCACTAATCATATCGAAACCATTGTCTCTGAAGCTTCCTAAGCCCTTGGATTCATCATTTGTACTAGTCGCGAGTTCACTAATACTGAAAATTCTTTATCAATCCTTCGTCAGATCGAGTCTTGAGTACGCATCGCTAATTTGGTGTTCCAGTTATGATGTTCACAAGAATAACTTAGAGGCAGTTCAACGTAGATTTCTTAAATTACTATGGTTCAAATCCGACGGTACCTATCCAGTGATTGGTTTTCCGCAGTAACTTACTTGAAAGGTTCTCTGTGACTACTCTTGAGGATAGGCATACGCTTGCTTTCAAAGCTTTCGCCTTGACTGACAGCAAGAGACAAAGTTTTGATGCTTTCTAAATTAGAAAAGGGCTGGTCCATAAGAAGAGTTGCTACTCATTAGATAAAAGCACTGCTCTACTAGTAAAGAAGAGGTGGGAACAAGAAGGGACCGTGACTAGAAGGCCGTGTTCGGGAAAACCCAAAATTTCAAACGCGGAGCGGACGGAGCCCCTTGGATAATTTTAGGCAAAACCCTTTCAATACGGCCAGACAAGCGGTTTTTGAGACCAACTTTCCAAGATCGTGGGTAATAGCGTGCCGTCGCGCGTCGTGTGAAAAATTCAGAAATTATAAATTTCGCAAGTGCAAAGAAAAATATATTAACAAAAGAAAATAGGCAGTCCCGGATAATACTTTGCCTGAATTGTATATTCCGACCTATAACTTTTTGGAACAGTGTAATATTTTCTGACGAAAAAGTATTTAAATCATGCCATATGATGTTCTTTTACGGGTGTCTTGACCGATATATTCAAGATTTTCTGAACGATATGTTTCATTACGAAACAAGTCTGGACGATTCTCTGTCAACGTTTGGGCTTGGATAAGTAATCTCGGTCCAGGGATAACCTGGCGCCTTGATAGTCGGTTTAATGCAGTAGCTTACCTTGACATCTTGCAAAATGTTATGCTTCCTTCTGTGGAACAATTATATCCTAATGAATTAATGATATTTCAACAGGATAATTACCCTATCCACACCGCTCGAATAATGACATAGTGGTATCAAAATAACAATATTGAAATAGTACCATTGCCGTCCTGTAGTCCTAATATGAACCCCATAGAAAATGTTTGAGTTTAATTGTAAAGAAAATTTATAAATTTAACTTTAGACCTGCAAATGTTGAATAATTGTGGGAAGTTATTCAAGATGCGTGAAAAAAGTTGAGCGAAGACCAAAATTATTGGCGATACCTTATAGAATCTATGCCCAGGAGATTGAATGCGGTGCTAGCGGCTAATGGGACCATGACAAAATATTTAAACCTTTTTAGTATATTTTGTGTTTATTTTTATGTTCGTTTTAATCAAATTTTAATTAAATGTCAATGTCATCTTTAAACTGATCTCTAGATTATCCGTTTACACAGCTAAAATTTTGTAAAAATGTGTTACTTAATTTTAAATGTGTACGCGAAAGTTTTTAAAGCAAGTGTACATACTTTTCTCAAGTATTTTTGTTTTTATTTGTTTTTATCAAGTTTTTTGTTTACTTACTCCGCGTACCAACGCAAAGTACTAAATAATTCCCCTTTATTTACGATCTACAGTACTTCTAAAAATGTATGTAGCGACTTCCATATTTTTAATTGCAGCCTTATAGAACAAAATGCTCTGAGGGCCGGTTTATTAGTGCGCAGTGTACTTTTACTTTAGCCGTAGGTCAAGTATTAGCTGTCGGTCATATTAACGTCAAACTGTTTATTCATGTTTCAGTTAACCCAAACCGTAAAGTATGGTCACGGCTATTTTAGCAGGCGCTTTTTTTGCCTGTTAAGGAAATAGCTGGAAGTTAGAATATGGTTTGTTGATGTTGACATATAAAAGTAAGGTTATATAAACAGTATGTTCGTGCGTGCTATGAAAATATAAAACTTTTAACATTGGAAATGTTTATGTTCGTATATGGGGGTCGAGTTACCAGTTTTCGTTCAAGGTCAAAAGACAGCGGTGTCGCGGTCGAATGAAACGTCGTATGTGCAACGGCTGATATATGCAAATGTAATATGGGTTGCATATATCACAGGAGGTCAATTTACCAGTTTTCATTTAAGGTCGAAATATAGCGGTGTCGCAATCGAGAGTGGATCGTAGCTGTTTGTGTTTTATGTATGGTGTTATCATTTCCAATGTCCCGATGGTTGCAAGAATTGCGAAATCTGTGAATTTTTAAATGCACTTTGAAGAAATCGAAATTAGTGATGATGAAGATTTTAATTTACTGAAATAACATTGTTTTCAATTTTTATTTATTTTTTTATTGTTTTTAAATATAGACATAGAGACCTAATACTAATAAGAGAAATTAAAAGAAAACATACCTCCAGATAACAATCAATTTAGTAATATAGAAATTAAGATATAATTTCTATGTGCTTAAGGTGGCCATTCCCTAGAAAGAGACATCCGATAGGGAAATATTTACTATTTTTGGCCATAACTTTTTTTTATTAGTACGTATATTTAAAAAAAACTATAAGACTACCTAAGTAGAACCATACCAAGACTATTACTATGAATTTTCACTCAATAATATCAATGGGTTGCAAAATAGCTGGATTTAAATTTAATAATCTTATAGTTTTTTTAAATATAGGTACGTACTAAGAAAAAAAAGTTATGGCCAAAAATAATAAATATTTCCCTATCGGATGTCTCTTTCTAGGGAATGGCCATCTTAAGAAGTCTGTTTAGTGGAGGCGCTAAAGTTGTCAAATGAAATTAAACTTTCCGAAAATGTTAAAATTTCTACAAAATTATTGTGTTTAAATAAACACATAGTATGCAAAACTCCAACGAACGATAGACATAATTTAAACAAAACAGAATGCGGGCTTGCTTCCGTTCTTCTGTTAATATGGTCTTCTTGACGCTTGTACAGTTTTTTTTATTCCGATTTTGTCATGAACACAGCGTCTCCTGCTATTTGAAATGGAATAGCCAAGGCGTGCTTCATCTTGAACGAGATTTGAACTTACCGTTCGGCATAAATAGCTAATGCCACCGAAACACGAATCGAATTCATTTTCAATTTGATTACACACTTCTTCTTGGCGCCAAGTTATGGCATCTGTTTTTTTATTCTCATCCACGGCTTTATGTTTCATAATAATTTTAAATAACAAATTTCGTTCGGAAAAACTGAAATTTGCCGATCTTTTTAGTTTCTTATCTCTATTTTCCAGTATTACAAACGGAGTACCCACAGACGTCATGTCATATACATACAAACAAACGAAAATGTTGGGTTAACGCTATTGCCCATTCACAAATACCTATTTCTTTAGGTGGTTTATCACGTCTATATTTTTTATTTTTAGTTACGGAATTTAAAAATGTATTTCTGCTCACAAAACAGCTTACTATAAGCATTATTTTTAACCTTTATCTTAAATAATTTTCTTTGAAAAATACATGAAACACAACAGAAACAGGTATTTATTCTTTAAATATACTCAAATTAGTAATTCCGGCAACATTGTCTATATACCATCTGACTAAAACCCCGCTGCCAATTTGTATTTTATATAGCTGACGGCTTTCTGAATGCCAGTTGACTGAAGGCAGGATAAACACTTTTTAATTTAACAGTGACTTTAACAGCCATTCATAGTTGACTGGCAGTTATGTAACAGTAACATTTAAACCTGCACTGATAAACCGGCCCTAAATCAAATACCTTGATTACATTTATTTTTCTTGATTTACTTATAATTCGTAGTTCGTATGATGCTTATATATGTATACATGTTAATTTCTTTGTTTTATTTCACTTCCTTTCTATTTTGTTGTGTATCTTCTATTTTACTTATGTAATGTTTTGTATGCCTTTATTTATGTTCTGTAATTGGGGATCTTACCTGTTGAACTGTGTATGCAATAAATGAATAAATAAATATATGTTCTTTGTATTTTTTGCATTCACCTTGATATAAGTAAATCCTGTCAAAGCAGGACAAGTCGAAATTTCTTATTTATACTGTTTACTTTGGAAAGCGTGCATCGAGGTTGGTTGGAATGTACGCTTTGTTTGTTTTGAAATTGAAACAAAAAAGTAATCTGTGATAACGTACGAGCGGTCGTTGGCTGCATTTCATATGTGGTTCTTTTCATACTATAGAATTGGGAAAAACAAGGAACGGACGATTCTAGCGCTGTAGATTTAATTGTTTTATTTTTACAGCGACAGTCAATAATGTATTTTACTTGATTTACTATTTTAGATATTAAACGAAATTTCGTCATGTTGTAAAACCGTGAATTTCTTTGCATCACGTACTAAGAATGTATGGAAACGATTCAAAAACGCTAAAAAATTTACTAATGTTGGTAAATTGTTCTTCGTGTCTTCATAAATCACCCCAATAAATTTTAAATTGATTCGCTAAACCGTGTTTGATTTAAAACAATTTTAATTTTATTTAATTTTGTTTAATTTGATTTAATTTTATTTAATTTTATTTAATTTTATTTAATTTTATTTAATTTTATTTAATTTTATTTAATTTTATTTAATTTTATTTAATTTTATTTAATTTTATTTAATTTTATTTAATTTAATTTAATTTAGCTTTTACGGGAGGTATGTTATTGAATCAAAATGATTGAAAAAATATTTTTCCAATTTTTTTGTAATGTAGGGTAAGATAATTGCAGAGTTTAGTTACCGTTTACTGAACGATCCTCGCGAAGTTAATTACTATTGACAAGAAAATGCCACTTTTCGCGAAGCGAACGTTAACCGATCATAAAAATTTGGCAACATGGTAAAGCAAAATCTCGTGGTAGCATCTGTTTTTCTTTGTCACCATTTTCTTGTAGGATGAGTCTTGCCTCATACGTCTGTTTTGTTATGATTTTTCCTTGCCAGCGGAAAAGTCGGGTTGTATTCAACATTTCTGTTAATTTTTCAGATTACAAAACTACACAGCACGGCGTATAATTCAGGGAATAAAGACAAAAAAAGGTCAAACCTCGAAAAAATTCCCGAAAAGCTAGATTTTTGTATGAACCTTCCGTTTGTGATTCTAATAGTCCATTGAAATGTTACATTGACCTTGTATTTTGGACAGGACAAGATTTTTTTTTAATGTGTCCAGGGGGTTGGTGTGAGTATCAATCTCGATTTGTTGAAAGCTTCTCCAATTGGCCGCCATCTTGGAAAAGAGGGCTTAAGCAGGTTTCTCGCGATATCTTGAGAATCGTCTCATTAAAAAATTTGTGGGACTTTTTTGTAGAAAATTTAATAGTCAATATCTTTTGTTTCAACCTTTTTTTTTTCTCAACACTCATCTTTCGCCGCTAATGAGATTCGAGAAATTGAATTTTCGGTGTTTTTTGCCGTCAAACGATAAACTTTAGGAAAACATTGCCAGGGGCAAGAGTTGTTTATTTTTTCACAAATGTTTGCGCCAAAAAAGTAATTTTGAGAAAAAAAATTTGTTCCGAAAAATTATGAAAAAATTCTGACCTGTTCCTTGTAAGAATATAAACAACTCTTGTCCCTGGAAATTTTTTCTTAAAGTCCATCGTTTTGCTGCAAAAGATGATTGGAACAGCGAGAGTTAATTTTTTCGAAGCTTATTAGGGGCGAAAGGTGAGTGCTGAGAAAAAAAGGTTGAAACAAAAGATGTGGACAATTCAATTCTCTGTAAGAAAAAATCCAGCCATTTTTTTTGTAAGACTTGTGATTCTCAAGATGAAAAAAAGCAAATTTGACGAAAAGAAAATTTGCCCACACCGAGGATCGAACCCGCCACCCCATTTCGTGTCAAATCTTACTATTTTCACGTTGCAGGAGAGATTTTTTTAAGGGTCAAAAATGCGTATAACTCTTCAGGGATTGAATATTTTTTGTAGAACTTTTTGTGGTTGATGGAAAAACTTGTTAGCTGTCATTTGCACCAAGCCTCGTGTCCAAAAAGTTGTTAATAAACAAATTAGAGCCCCTCACGCAATAACGCTTTTATTTCCGGTTCCGGTTATCCGATCAAGTTCTTTCTGGTCTCAAAATTTCCCTTTTTCCAAGCACTTTCATACGCACAAAACCCCATTTCGATACTCTTACCCAGAGCCGAGATCTTCTATTTGTTAATTTGCAAAATTAATTTAAACTTTAAATAAACAAAAGCCAAAAGTTGCATTCGTGCAGACTTCTATGGGGGTTATGCCCGACATCAATATTTATCGTTTAAAGTTGGTGAAGTCGACCAAACTTTCGAAAAAAAAATTATTTGCTAGTGGTATATTTTTTTGGTACAAAGAGCATTTTTTTAAAAAAACCATATCCTTGCGTCATTTGTTTCGGAGTAATCAATTTGTTAATTAAGAAATTTATTTTGGCTATAACAAATAAACCGATTGACAAAATGAGTCGTGCCTGGCGCCAAAGGACGCGTATTGAAAATATCTTTCGATTGAGTCCAAGAAATTTTCGGATCCGTCAAACCGTTTTCATTTTAGTAAATAAAAACTAAAAAAAAAATGTTTAAACAATTATTTGACAATGAAGCTCGCGGTTTACGAAAATTTTTCATAAGAAAATTTTGTTCAGCGGAATTTTTTCTACAAGAATCCATGGCTAACTCAAATGGTATAGAAAATTTTTGGGAAAAATCCCAGGCAGACTCGCCTATTACGAAAAAAAGTAATGCTTTGTAGGCAATTTTCAAAGCTACAAATTTGGTAACCACTATTTTTTCAATAAAAGCCACCTATAATGAGATTTTCGCGATAAAACATTTTTGAGACCTTTGACCCCAAGTAACATTTTTAGCGGTACACATATCGATGGAGACTTTTGGGATATTGTTTAGAATCACAAAAGAAAGGTTTATACAACTGCTACTAAATGTACCTATACTATGGAATGCATTGGTACCAATGTAAGAATAATGTATGAACAGTGTTACAATGTTGTCACATTTCCACTATCAGCAAAGCTTTAATTTCTTCGTTAATTATAAATTTGGAAAATGACTTATAACAATTATATAAATCTTATAATTACCCATTTCAATTCATTTATAGTATGTATTTATTGTGTCAAATGAACAAATAATAAAGATGTATTTTTTTTAAATTTCGTAGGACCAAGTTAGAATCATAGCACTATCAGTGTCAAAAGTTTTTTTTTCATAAAAACTAAATATTCAGAAATGAAACGAAGAAACCGTTGAAGTGACTGCTTAATAATAAATGTTTGATTCTAATAGTCGTTTAGTCCAATGATATTCATCTATTTCTCACAGAAGACACAGATATTAACGAACAAAAATATTTCAATAACTGTGTCAATAATATCTTGTATCTCTTCTGGAAGATACCCGGTATAGTGAATCATTTTTCACAGATGTACTGTTTCATTTGAAGCAAATTGCGTTCTAGAACAGTAATGCTTAATTTTGAGCAGAAAACAAACTACAAAGCTCTCTACTTGATTTTAGTGAAATTTTGCAGTTGTGCTACAGACCACCACCTGCAACTTTCCCGCCCTATACATTTTTTACTTGAACAGTTTCGATATATTCGGCCCTCCCTACTACTTACTGTTGACAATAATGTTTATAAGCACGCCCTTGTCGCGTTTACTTCTTTGGTTCAATGTGGTTTACTCAGCTTAGTCATTGTTGCATCCGATGTTTACTCTATCCCATACTCTAGTAACAAAAAGACGAAAAACGAACGCAAATATTTTTTCAACGGTTGATTCTGTGTGTAAACTACATCGTAACGTCTGTGTACGTGGTCTGCATATTTGTATTGGTACATTTATTTTAGCCTAAAACTACTTTTATTTATTTTAATGCTAACAAAAAATGTTTGCTTCAAATGTAATCCATGCAAAATTGTTGGAATGTCGATACACGTTTTATAAAATGAAAATAAATAGTTAAATATGTGTTTAATGACTAATTCGAATAAATACATTTTTCTACGACTGCGACTGTGGTTAAAGTAGAGTTTCTATTTGTTATCTGAGAACTGAAAATTGACATTTGTAGATGAGTCAACGTAATAATGACTGAAGAAATTATTGTTTGAATATCAGTTCAGATATAAGTATTGACAACGTTTGTATAAAAATTATTGGAATACTTATATATGAAATGCAAGTGCAATTATTTTCTCCTTTGTTGGTCTTGGCAACACACTGTTTTAGCCATAAAATTGATACAATTATTTACCTCACGTCGTGCAACAAAACGACACCATATAAAATTACAACTCCGTGCACCAACGGCTCCGTGTTGCACTAATCAATAATCAATAATGACATAATTTATTTACGTTACAAATCAAAATCAATAAACGGTGTGTACGGAGTCTAGCAAAACTTCATTAGAGAAGAAACTTCGAACATGTGCAACTCTTGTTTGACCTCTTTCCCAGCAATCATCATTAAACTTGAATAAATATCATGGAACAGAAAAACAAACACACTGTTTGCTTTTGTGTTTCTATTGCTGTTATCGACATGTTCGTTAAATTAAAATACAAATACAAAGAACGTAGTGCGATCGGGAAAATAGACGACAATAGTAAAAGGATTGTTTGAGATGTCTGTACAAGACTGTAACAATACGTTTTTATACAGTTAGATATCCGAAGAAAAATGTTTCTGTAACTGGTTATTTCCATAAGTTGACTGTGCGTCCAAATTTGTGGTTCAAAAAGTTACTAAATGATTGCGTAGTCTCTTAGAGACATTAGTACAGTTTTCTAAATGTTTATTTTCAAGTATATAATTGTATAAATTATTAATTTGTTGGTATGATAAAACTGACACTTGTATAAATTCAATTATATATTTCTAATCAATTGAAAGTAAGACTAAAAGTATTACACATACACATGTCGAGTTTCCACACGACTTTAGTGTATCATCATTTAATCCTGCAACATTGGAAATTTATAACAAATCTTTTTAAGTATTAGACTCTTGTCTAAGGAAAATATATTATGAATAAGAAAAATGCAACGTAAAACATCGCGGAAGCTTTTCGAGATCAGTTGTCAAAAGATGAAAGAGGTAAGATTGCAAATTTGAATCCCAGCAGGCCGTGGAACGCTGAACTTATGTTGATTGATGCCCAGGGAATTAATTATGCGGAAAACTGCTGGCCCGCCATTATTCTATTATACACTCCTAGTAATTTTGTATTAACAACATGATGTAATGATGCAGATGGATTTGTGAAGGACAAAAACAGGGACAGATCCTATCGAAGAATGAGGTCCTCTATAATGATAAGCATATTTAAAAATAATATAATGGGTATAACATCGATTCTCTTGAGTGTCCATTCAAGTAGCCATAAAAAGAAATATGAAATATAGAGTTAATTGACCTTTGTTACCAAGAATACCAAGGAAGTGAAAAAAGTGACATAATAGTTGAATTCAGAAATTAAGTCACGTTATGTTTTAGTATTACGCAAAGAACGGAGTTTATGAAAATTCTCATTCGATACAGTCTTGCTAGTGCAGAAGTATCATTCAACATGTCTATATTTATTAATACAACAACATCTCGATTGATGAGAAATTTACTCTTGTTTGATAACTGAAAAATAAATCTAGAGATGATCAATCGGACCATTAGGTATCAAATTGTCAGGAAAACTATTATTTAAGAAAATTAAACTATGCTAGACAAAGTACAGTGCAGCTCTGAATTATGTTTTCACGATTTTCTCCATTCCTATTGATTTAACGACCAACTACCTCTATTCAAATCTATATATACGGTAATTCTACACAAAAAAGAGTGTGAGATTTTCTTTTTAGAGAAACTTTTCATGATAAATTCCCGTGAAAATTTGTTTCCAGTTTTCTCATACTGAAAGGTAAAGTATAAAGAAAAAAACATTTTTTTTTAGAAAAATTCCTGATTTAATATTTATTGAAGGATTATATTTATTTTTCTTATTCGATTTCTTCTTCCATAATAGTTTGTTCAAGAAAATCTAAAGGATTTATGTTATCAGATTCTTGCATTTCGGTGTCGTTCACGGCTTCTTATTCCTATGGATCGTCTTCAGTTGGCTTAGCATCTGAACAAGATCGACCAAGGCAATTCCGGCAAACTGGCGAGCAATGTGGTCCCACAACCTTTTCCACAATAATTTCAGAAAATCGTGTTCAAAAGATGATCAGGTGCGGTAGATTGAGATGTGGTTTTTGGCACAGAATGTAGTCTTTTGACACCCACCCCCAATCCGCAGAACTCAATTTATTGCCTAACCACTTTTGTATCTAATAATAGACACGGTAGAAATGCTGTTATGCTGCGTTAAAAGTGGATGGTAATAAATTCAATTTGACTGGTTCACCGTTGCTCACAGACTTAGTGAATCTTGAATATCGATAGTTATTCATAGAACCTTCTTTAACTGGAGCACCATAGATTGTAAAGAACTTCATTCCATTTGAAGAATTTAAGTCTTTTATTAAATAATTCAGCTACAATTTTTAGATCTTTGCATTTCTTAATGAATTTCAACGTTGTTGCCTTGCCTTCATGAAAATTGTAGTGTAAGCCTACCTTAATATACCGTACATATAGCTTAAGTGTTTAAATATATAAAATATATTAATTAGTAGGATAAGGAATTATCTATGTAGGGGGCATGGATTCATGTTAGTATTATTGTAGTATTATTGTAACATGATTGTAACAGAGTAAATGGTGAATATACGATAACTATTAATAATAGAACTAACGAGTCTTATTAAAAAACCTACCAAGGTGTACTCGAAATATATCAGCATATAATCTAATATTACAAAATTGGCAGATGTGGTATCACGCCAAGAAAATGCGTGCAAAAATAATATATATGATCTCGAATATTACCATGTTGATCAAAGATTCGTGAAGAACAAATTTTCTGTTCGACATTTCCTTTGCAGTTTCTGAGAAAAAAAACTTCTTTGTCGATGGATGTACGAGCGATTAGAATAATGAGGAGATCTACGTCTTCTCCAGCAACGCCTGGATTGTTCTAGTGCTGCTTTAATAATTAAGACATCAGCATAATCTTTATCATGTTTATCAGAGAGATTATTTGCCTCAACTTTTCAGTCAATATCGAAATCAATCTGGATTTATTTTGGTTGTTGGAAAGCAGTTTGTCTTGTCTCACTGTAGCTGTTATAGTGGAGTAAATCTAAGAGTCTAAATTGCCTAGAAAAGAATTGTCTTACTATAGCAATTTTTCTGCTGGAATTTGTTGAAAACGTTTCAAGAAGTGTAGTAAAAAGTTTTGGATTAAATCCGTGTGGAGAAAGCTTTTGTTTAAACAAAAGAATGTTGAGAATTTTGTGTTTTCGTAGTTTCACTTCCACTTCCACGTAGTGGATTGGAATTATAGTAATCGTATAAAATTTTAAAAAAATCTATTTTTCTTGAAATTGGTTTAGAATGTCATGAAACGTCGAGATTTTAAAATTAAGCGAAAAGAAATTTTCTGTCTGTCTGTCTGTTGCTCTGTAACTTTTTTTTTGTCCGCACGTTTTCTCCGCAACGGTTTTGGATATTGACTTGAAATTTTGTACATGTATATATTGTAACGAGATGTGGATATGAATTGATTTTTAAACATATCCGGTCAAGGATTGGGGGGTAAATAGGGGGAAATAAGTAAAGCAAGCTGGTAAGAGTACACAAATTTGATATTTGATGTATATGTACTAGAAGTCAAGGCCTCAAAATATTTTATGATATTTTCCAACCCCCCACCACCTACACTCCATTATAAAAGGAGTTGATAAAATATAATTGATTTATTCATTTGAAATTTGGTATACGTATATATTATAATGACATCTGGAACTAGATTATATATTTGAACTATTCCGTTGATGGGTTGGGGCTTAATTAGTGGTAAATAGTATCAAATAAGTAAAGCAAGCTGGTAAGAGTACAGAAACTTGAAATTCGGTGTATGTAGTAGAAGCCAAGGCCCCAGATTTTTCATAATATTTTTCAACCCCCCCCCCCACCACCCCTACTTCATTTTAAAGGGGTTCATAAAATAAAACTGAGATATTCACTTGAAATTTGGTACACGTATGTATAATAACGACGTCTGGAACTAGGTTATATTTTGAGATGATTCCGTTGAAGGGATGGGGATAGGGGAAAATGAGTTAAATGTGTAGAGTACAGAAATTTGAAGTTTGGTGCGTATACTAGAAGCCAAGTCCTCAAATTTCTTTATAATATTTTTCCACCAATCCAAACACTCCGTTGATAAAGGGGTTGATGCCCATAAACCATCGACGCGAACGATTCGATTTTCGACTATGCGATTGTTTTTTAGGAGTTATCGTAAACATTTTAACTTGAAACTTGGGTTGATGGTGTAATACCACAAAGGGTATATTCTTCTAAAGTTTAGTTAGAATATGTGCATTGGTGTTCAAGTTATCATCAACTGTTTCAAAATGGCCTCCCTAAAATGTGTTCATATTGGACTTGGCATATTGACCAAGAAGTTTCGGAGAAATCTAGTTTTCTTCGTAATTTCATTGTGAATAATTTGTAGCTCTTTCTATACTGCGATACGGGTTATACAACCAGAGGTATTTAAGAAAAACTGCGAAAAAGGGGATTCTGAACATTCGTTTGTTTAAATAAAAGCTTACGGTCACACGTCACACAGACTTAATCCAAAACTTTTTACTACACTTGAAATGTTTTCAACAACTTCCAGCAATAAAATTGTATAATAATATATAATAAGACAATTCCCTAGGAACTTTAGTTTTACTCCAGTATTACTAGCCCACTGAAAGGAATATCAACAGATGACGATTGTGAGGATCTGCGAAGCTGTTCCATAGCTTTGACACTGTTGAGAGAAGTGGAAATTTTTTTTTTGTGTCCTTATTTTTCACTGGAATTTATTATGCTCTGAAAAGAAAATATCATAGACCTTCTTTTATGTAGAATTATCGTATCATTAGATTTGAATAGAGGTACTTTGGTTGTAAAATCAATAGAAATCAAGAAAATCGCTAAAAACCATTTCGGAGCAAAATTTTTGACGTTTACGTTGTTACCAAATGTCGGGCGTAGCCTCCTACCTCGGGGACTTTTGAGACGTTTTTCAGGAGACCAAAATATACCTAGCAACACAGTAATACCTTAATACAGAATTATTCCGTATTATGGCATTTTTTTACTAATTTCATTGAACTAATAGTTAAATCGATATAGAAGTAAACAAATAACAACATGAACGTATTTTTATTGACCATAACTTCGATATTAGACAATAAATTTTTATTAACCGGACGACGCTGAATTTTCATTTACATAATTTTTAAGGGACCCAATTTTTGTCATTTAATTTTTTTATGCAAAATATGATTTTCAAATAAACGAGGACATTACCTTTGACGCTCTCCATATTTCGTTTGAGTGCATTTTTTTCAAGCAGTTTCAAATCAGTGAGGCAATAAAACACTACTTTCATCATAATGCGCTTCTTCACATTTTGCAACGGTTTTCTGTCACTGAATAAGGGAACAATAAATCAATAATTTTTTGTTAGTTATTTTTGCATACTTGGGACTGCCTACAGTATTACCTGTTTTCAATCAGCGCGCTAGAATATCATGCAGCAGCATGAGAGTCGAGCGTGTATCCGTCGAACTGATTCGATTAATTAACCTACTAAATTTAAGTTCCTAACAGAGGTAAAACTTCATAATTATATCCACATAATATTTACGGGCTGAAAAACATGCAAAAACTTGTATTGCTGTCGGCACTTCATGTGTTTAACTAGGAGTGGATGCCACGAACTGTGGTTGAAGGCAACTTCCAACACAAAATTAGGATACAAGCAAACTTAGTTATTGGTCAGAATGAACAACATCCGCGTTTTTAATTTAACTTGATTAATGAATAAATGAGTTAAACTTTAGGAGATTTTTCGGGGTCATAAAGTTTTCATAATTATAGCTTAGGGCCTTATAGAAACAAATCAACAAATCCAAAGTTTAAAAAACAAGCTAACCATTACACTCTTTGCCAGTTTACTGCACTTTTCATATAATTGTGGCGCATTTTATATGGTACTCTTCGCAGTGAATAATACACTCTTACACAATTTTTGCTCGTGGCTAAAGGACAAGTTTCCAAGGCCAAAGAGCTAGAGGAAAAAACATTTTTTGCTTAATTACAATACATAAAAATAGTAGTTTTTATTCGAATGTGTTAAAAATTCACAGGTTTCGCAATATTTCCAACTATCGGGACATTGGAAATGATAACACCATACGTAAAACATAAACTTTTTCCAGACTCGGCTTCGCCTCGTCCGGAAACAGCTACGAACCACTTTCAATTGCGACACCGCTGTATTTCGACCTTAAATGAAAACTGGTAACTTGACCCCCTGTTATATATGCAACCCATATTACATTTGCATATATCAGCTGTTGCATATTCGACAGTCTCACTCGACCGCGACAGCGCTGTCTTTTGACCTTGAACGAGAACTGGTAACTCGACCCCCATATAGACCACTGGCAGAAAGGCGGTGCTTATCTGTACGTGACAGCTAGCGCTCGTAGTGGCCAAGTAGAAAGTTAATTCCTGTGTCGTTTACACGTACGTGAATAGAAGAATCCTTGTTTTTAATAAATATTTTATTATAAGCTTTTTAAAAACGCGCAAATCTCTGGGTTTACTTTAATGCCACCAAAGTGGGAAGTGTTTAGACCGCCGCAGCTACAATTGACATTGTCAAAATCAGCAGTTTAGTGTTTGTTATTGTGTAACATAATCTCCGGCTAATATCATGGAAAAACCATGCGGAGATGTTTGTTGCGTGGTTAACTGTGGAAATAGATCGAATAATACTAAAAATATAAAGTTTTATTCATTTCCCACATAGGGGAGTCATATTAGACAAAAAGGACCCAAACTTCGGCAAAATTCCCCGATCGATGATTTTTGTTGGAATGTGTTCACAAAGATGTGGAGAACAAAAGAGCAAAATGCCGCCGCGAGAAATTGTGTGGAAAATTCTTTATTAAACAATTTAAGTTCAATACGATACTTCACGAATAACTTTTTGAATTAAATTTGCACGAAAGAACCAACAAAACCATTGGAAAGAACACAAAATTTTATGAAAGAAACATATATAATATGTGCAGTAATTTGTTAATTAACGCTCCAACTCGCGCTACGTCGGCCGTCCTTTCACGCTGGAAATGCTGCATAATTTCCCGCGGTGGCATTTTGATATTTTGTTCTCCACACCTTTCTGAACACGTTTCAACAAAAATCATCGATCAGGCAATTTTTCCGAAATGAAAATCTCCTTTAACAAGTCTGTATAAACTGGAGGGAAAAGTGGATCAAAGCATGAAATACAAGATACGTGTAGTTAACAATTCAAAATATTCTGAAAAAATACTAATTTTTATAATTAATTTTATAGCTCAGGGGGATTCTTATGGCAACTGAATAAGTGCTCAAAGATTTGCACATTTTATAGATAATACCAAATCGGACCATTAAGCCCTAGTTTCGCGAAATCAATTTTTCCATCTTGTTACTCAAAGAAGGGCCCGACAGAAAAGTCAATGTTGAACTCTAAACAACGGTAAATTTTCATTGAGTATTAATAATTAATTGTTTAGTCACATATACAATATATTACAAAAAATGAAATGTCATCTCACCTACGCAAAAAAATGTTTTAACATAACGCAAAAATATTATTCACTCGAACATTACATTTACTCACTACGGAATTGTTTGTACTTACTGTATATGACAGTCGCGGCAACAAACAATTATTAATTTTTTGTAAAATCAGGAAAAAAACAAATCGACGCATACACATAAATATAAAAGCCACAGGAAGTAATTCGGAAATGCTCCACTGAAGCGCTAGTAGTCATTCTGCCGCTACTCTATACGAATATAAACATTTCCAATATTAAAAATGACGTTTCTCGGTTAGAAAACCAAAGCGAAAGGTAGAACTTTTCTATCTGCCTCAAGTAAGCGGCCTGAAAAGACTTTTTCGACCCAGGCCGGAAAAGTGGCAGACAAAAAGATTAAGCGTTTTTAGTTACCTACTTTTTAAAATGCTTGCCCTTCTTTTCTACTATAGAATGGTAATGCACATGCAAATATATTTTAATTCAGGCAATTTTAATTGAATAAATCAAGAGATTTCTAAATTTTAATTGAATAAGAGACCTAGGATTATTAAACGTTGTCAATTAATTATTATAATGACTAGTAAGTATAATAAATACATATTGTAAAACGAATAGAAGTAACTGCGTACGTTCTCACCTTATTGATATGCAATACTTTTTACGTTCGAGTTTGCATAGTGGCAAAGCATAAAATTGCACAGAAAAATACTAAATGAAGTCTTAATTTAATAATAGTAGTTTATGTCACAAGGAAGAAAACTATAGTTCTTCGGACGTGTGTCATACAATATTTTTTATTCGAATGTGCTTATGGTTATTAAAATGATAGGGAAAATTAAAATATTATGTTCTAAGATTTACTTGCTACCCCGCAAATGATACAGTTTTCAAGTTTAAAAATAAGGTATTGTTGTTAAACGTTGTACTGTTCTTTAGGTCAAATTAAATACTTCATTTAGTATTTTATGCTTTGCCACTATGCAAACTCGAACTTAAAAAGTGTTGCACATCTATAAGGTGAGAACATACGCAGTTATTTCTATTCGTTTTACAACATGTAGGTATTATACTTACTAGTCATATAATAAGTAATTGACAACGTTTAATAACCCTAGGTTTCTTATTCAATTAAAATTTAGAAATCTCTTATTTCATTCAACTAAAATATCCTGAATTAAAATGTATTTGCATGTGCATTACCATTTTATAGTAGAAAAGAGGGGCCAGCTTTTTAAAAAGTAGGTAACTAAAAACGCGTAATCTTTTTGTCTGTCACTTTTCCGGTCTAGGTCGGAAAAGTCTTTTCAGGCTGCTTACTTGAAGTGGATAGAAAAGCTACCTTTCGCTTTTGTTTTCTAACCGAGAAATGTCATTTTTTGCCACTTTCGAATAAAAATATGTTCTTTCTTAATTTAAATAATTAATAACTCTTTTATTTATTGATCAATTTAGTTAAAAATAATAAATAACAAGATAATCATTATACTCTTCGCCGATTTACTTTTTATGTGATTGTTGCACATTCTATAGGATACTCTTCGCAGTTTTTTTTGTGAATAATTTTGTCTTTAGACATTTTTCTTTTAATTACAAAACATAAAAAAATTATTCTTTATTTAAAAATATTAATAACTTTTTTATTTACTGATCGATTTTGTTAAAAAACAATGGGTTCTTCCTCTAGCTACTACTAGCTTATTGTCCAAATTTCAAAACAATCGGACTTTTCGTTCTTAAGTTATCGTGCTTACAAGAAACGTGACGGACGGACAGACAGACGGACAAACAGACGGACAGACAGACGGGCAGACGGGCAGACGGACGGACGTACATTTTGATTTGTTCAGAATTCGATCACCAACATAGTGATATGAAATTTTTTTCTCTACGAGCAATATTACCGGTTTTATAAATGTGCCGATCGAATGCAACATACTCTTCGTTTTGTATTTGCGAAGACTATAATAATATGGTTCTTGCTCTAGGTAACACTAACTTATTGTCAAAATTTCAATACAATCGAACTTTTCATTCAGTTATCGTGCTTACAGGAAACATAACGGACTGACACACAGACAGACGGACAAACAAACGGAAAGACAGACAGACATGCTGTAATAGAAGGAATGCTGAACATCTAGAAAACCTGTACCGCACTTCGGTAAATAATTAATAACTTCTATATTTATTGATTCATTTTGTTCGAAATCAATAATGGGGTTCTTACTCAATCTAACACAAATTTACTGTCCAAATTTCAATACAATGGACTTTTCATTCTTAGGTTATCATACTTACTAGAAGCGTGACGGATGGATAAACAGACGAACGAATATTTTGGATTCGATTACCAACAAAATGATTGAAATTTTTTTATTTTTTTCTCTGCGAGCGATATTACTGGTTTTAGAAATATGCCAATCAAATGCAATATGCTCTTCTCTCTCTCTCTCTCTCTACTCTTTGCGAAGAGTATAATATAGTCCAGTATATTTTAAAGCGAATGATAAAAGACCTTAGTAATGAAATTTCATATAATTGAAAGGTATTTTTACACATTTTTTACCTTAAATAAATTAGACTTTTTGAAATTTGATTTTTCTTTTTTATGACTACATTTTCACGTTTTTTCGGTAGAACTTTAAATTAGCTTTCCAATTAAATTTTCTTTAAAATCGACCTATAAATGTATGTGAAACTATAGTTTAAGGTTGGAGATTACACAATGATGATTTAGCATTTTTGTCCTTAATTAACAAAAGCCATAGAAGATCACTTCTGATTCGATTTTGATTTTGATGAGATGAGGTAAAAGATATATAGAATGCTATTTGAAATAAGGAAATAAGTAATAGTTCCGGTTAAACCGAAAATGATATTTTGGGTCCGACTATGTCAAAAAATGTATTTTTACGTCAAATATCCTGTATTTTAATTTCAAATTTGTATCCTGAAAAATTGAGAAAAAAATGGGGGTTTACCTGAACCCTTATTCTTTAATCATGTATTTTTAAAATATCGTGAGTCGAATTTCAGTCGTTCATCTTTCCTTCCAGATCAAAACCTGAACTGAATTACAGAGAAATCGAGATAGACTGAATGTGCCGCTCCCTAAAGATTTTTTGTGTGCCACTCGAACTATTTTGTAATACTTTCAACATTTGCACGTTGGCGACAGTGATTTAGTGATTTATATATGTTTTGTGCGCGCGACGTAAAAATTTAGACAATTGTCAGTTTAGGGATATCAAACCCAAAGTCCCAAGATGTTAATTGGAAACTTATCGAACTTCTCATTATATTAGTACTTTTGTGGACATTGTCAAAATGTCAAGTTTTGGCTGTGTTATTATTTGTGGGAGTATGGCAATACGATATGACGCCAGGTTTTATTAAATTTCGATTTCTTAACTGGCAAAAGTTGAGGTTGGAACACGGACGTTTGAATACCTTGAACCTTTTTCTTTTAATTATGCACTAATTTCAAAAATCATGTAATTACAATATACAGTGTGAAACTAAAGAAACGCACAAAATTCATATCTTTGGTATGTGTCATTTGTCAAAAAAATCCTCGAACAGGTCGAGTCATAATATATTTTTAATAGAAACAGACATATTTGTTTCCTGTTTTTGGTGGTATATTCCTTTAGCTTTCTGGTGATATAAAATAAATTGATATAAAAAATATTTTTATTAATTGATACCTTACATAAGTAATTGTGAGAAAAAAATCATCTCCATTGCTCAAATTGCGACCCTCCAACCATTTGGCATTGACCAGGATGGATGTAGACACTTTGCACGCTGTTCTGAATCATCTCATGGGCAATTCGTCTCATCTCCAAGCTAATTCTGTCTTTCAATTCTTCTATGGTATCCGGTCTGTTAAAATACACCCTTGACTTTAAGTAACCCCAAAGAAAATAGTCCAAGGGGGTTAAATCCGGTGAACGCGGAGGCCACTCAATTGGACCTCGATGACCTATCCACCTTGCAGTAAAAGTGTCATCTAAAAACTGACGCACTGCTATCCCAAAATGAGGTGGGGCCTGTCTTGCTGAAACCAGGCGTTTTCAGCAGGAATATCTTCATCTTCATTGTTCGGAAACATAACTGCTAAGGCTGGCACTAACTCAACTCGCAAAAACTGTAAATATCTTGCGGCCGTAAGATTTTCTTCAAAAAAAAAGGTCCCAATATACGATCACCAATCATACCTGCTCACACGTTTACTTTGTCTCGTCGCTGTGTATGGACTTCTTGAATCCAATGAGGATTTTCGCGTGACCAATACCTACAGTTATGCCGATGTACAGTCTCCTTTAAAGAAAATGTAGCTTCATCAAGAAAAACAATGTTCTTTCAAAAATTTGGGTTTTCAACACGCAAGTTCATCAACTGTTCAAAAAACTGTAAGCGCCGATCTGGATCGCCCTCATTCAATTCGTGGATTAATTGCACTTTGTATGGATGGTATGGATGGTATTTTTCTTTTTTCAATAGACGTACAGCAGAAGTTTGACTCACGTTATAATTTAAATCTCAGCTGCCTTGTCGAAAGATGGTGGTTTTCCTCACTTTCTAGAAGAATATTTAATTTGGTTTCGTTGCTTGTGCTAGGGCGACCAGATCGAGGGAGGTCAGCTACATTGCCATCATATCTAGCCACCAATCTACTTACAGTGGATCTAGATATTTGCTTTTCGGGATTCTTGGCATTGAAAACATCACATGCTTCCTGATGAGTTCTCAGCCTATCACCATATCCAACCATCATCAAAAGTTTTACGCTTTCTCTTTCACTTAAACGTGGTATTGCATTCACTAGTTTTACACTGTCTCAGAAGTGTCACAAAACTGAAGTTCCACACGTGCCAGGAATAAAAAAGTTATCGATACCTTACACAAAAAGGCCTGTATTTCTGTGATTGTTTTTTTATTATTTTCTTTGTTTTGTTTTTATGTCAAATGTTTTCATGCTAGTTAAAACAAAAACGTAGGCAACAAGATTTATCAGTCCATAAGAAAGTGGAACATTACTCGTGAATTTGCGAAAGGTAAGCTATTTTTACATAAAATGTCATTTTTCCAAAAGAATGGCTCAGATAATATCATTTTTTTTATATCACCAGAAAGCTAAAGGGTATATTCCCCAAAAACAGTAAACAAAAATGTTTGTTTCCATTAAAAAAAATTTGTGATGGCATCATAACTCAAAAACCAACGTCGTCATAAATTTTGGTATAGTGACAAAATGTAGCATTTACAAAACTAAAATCGACCTGTTCGAGGATTTTTTTTGAAAAATGACACATACCAAAGATATGAGTTTTGTGCGTTTCTTTAAGTTCATACTGTATGTCTGTGTAATATTCAGATATGCATCGGCATTTGTGCTGATGTCTTCATTTAATGTAGGTATAGAAATTTAAACTGATAGCACCAACTTTTTCCCATACACCTATCCTGTACATCATAAGTCACTTTTGTAGAATATAAACTCGTCTCCATCCTAACAAACAAAATTCGCCCCATGAATTGTTTAAGGATAATTGTGGAAGTCCAAAATTAAGTTTTAAATGTCACAAAATCCCAAAAATACACAGTTAGAGCAACACGTTCGACCAGCTGATCACAAAGTAGCCGCCATTTGCATTTCAGTACTCCCTAATCTAGTAGCATAGGAAATTAGTTTTAATAATGTACGTAGAACAGAAATCAATTTTGATAATTTTAGTGACATTTCTGTGTCACGTGACCCTAATTCTTTCTCAATCGCACTGTACTATTATATTTCCTGCCCAAGATTCTTTTTTTCTACTCGTAAGAAATCGTACTCTAAGTACGTATAACCAGGAATAATATTGACTACGTCACCAGTATTAGAAAACAACTGAAATCTGAAACCTCCGTAATCTATTGTATTTTCCTTAAATTTCGTAAGTAATGATTCGAGTCCATTACTCACTAAACGAACATCGACTAATTTTCTAGATATAATTTGTTATACCAAAACCTTCAGCTGTCTATGCGCTTCGATTGCATACATTCCTTGATTAAATATAGTGCATGCGATGCCGTCTCCGTTACCGAAGAACCAATTCAATTTGCACAAAAACTATTCGAAAATGAAATTATAGTGGCCCATAGAGTTATCTGATAAGACTAATTCCGTAGGGCTATAAATCAGCGTGAATTGGCACGACCGGTCTATAGATCTGTTTATCAGTGCGCCCAGACTTGGGGACATTGAGAGTAAATAAGATAATTTAATTGGTTTGACAAATTACCCAGAAAATTTCGAGGCGACAAACTTCAATTTAAACTTGGCCGTTTTCTCCCTAGACGGCAGAGGACTTGAATTTGACAATTGCCGCAGCCCACGATACGGATCAGCGGCGTAGTTAACTGAAACTTAAGTAAATATTGTGGCCTTTTATGCTTAGAAATCGAATTATAACATAGTCGAGTAAAAGTGCGTGATCATTCCTGCGACATCTCTATCCCTTTCTATGCGTTTCAAATGTAGTTAAAATTATTTACCAATTATTTAATAGAAATAAGAGTCGAACAGATCAGAAACTGTCGTTTTGTTATTAAGGCAGTTAACGGTTGATTCAACCAAATCTATGCTTATTTTAACTATATCTGGCATAATGCTGCAATGTCCCTTCTAACGACAAACTTTGAAATAGCTGTCGGAACATAAAATTACCAACTGAATGTGAGTGTTTGGATGGTTAGCGTATTGCAATCCCAATGTTGCCAAACGCAAACTTCATGACCTCACCGAAGCACTTAACTTGAATCAAGAAAACTGCAGTATTCACTCACATGGTCGTGAATTCATTGCGCATGCGAGAGTTTCCTGAATTATCACCGCAGGATTTAAGAACGGTTGTTTTATAGTGCAGTAAAAAAGGCCAAATAAACAATAAGATGTGCATAATCTTGTAACAGCAATATTATGATTTCATACCTTCTGGAATGTCACCAGGAATATACAGGGTGTCCCAATAAAGACTCCCAGACCGGATGTATTCTAAACGAATAGAGATATTTTAATTCTGTAACAGCCAATTTGTAGAGCATAAAGAGAGCTTAATTTTTTAATATAATGGTTTTTTTAATACATCAGTATATAGATGGC